>CM062232.1:9813215-11013215 GCA_031216185.1 Syzygium aqueum | reverse complement strand
GATTTCGTTTCCTTGTTTTGGCCGGGGTCGGCCCGTTAGTGGTCAGCCCTGCCAAGGCCAAGGCGTCTCAATCGCCTGACAAAGAGGCGATCGGTTCGCGATTGCCGTTTGGTTGTCTGCGAAAGTCCCGACGGTCGCGGTTCGGACGTTCACACGCGAGCCCATTGCAGCCGTCGTCTTGGCATCGCTGGTCGGATTGGGGTCGATCGCCCAGTCCACGCCGCCCAGGGCGATGCATGGGCACACCCTTGGTCGGGGGGAGATGAGCGGCAACGCTCTGCGTCGCTCATCTCCGTTGTGAACAACAGGGCCACGGGTGAGGGAGAGACCGCGAATCGGGTCGGGCCAATTCTTTTGGGTCTAGGTTGTTTTGGTTCATGGGCCTGCTGGTTTAGTTTAGGTTAGGTTTATTTCTAGTGAGCTGAGCTTAGTGTATAAAGTTTGTAGGGCTTTGTTTCCTTGTTTTGAGCTGGATTAGGTCCAAGCATCCGGCCTAGTCTGGCTGGGGGCTGGGTGACCCGGGTTGGATTCGAAAATCAAACCCGAGGCCCCATTTTCGGATTAAAAAATTATTATTATTGTTTGAAAAAAATTAATTAATTAAATAAATTTCGAAAAGAAAATTTTTATTTTTTTAAATTAGGAAAAAGCTTGGAAATTAGACTTTGGGTAGTTTTTTTTCTTAAAAATGCTTGAAAATCTTTGATAAAAATTGTGCTCAAAATTGAACAAGCCTTTAGGGCTTTACATTAGGATGATGTTTGTCCTCAGAAATAAATGTTATGTTTCCATTTGGATTATTATTCGATTGCACGTTGATTGGTTTGCATGTGTGAATTGCATTACTTAAATCAATCTTGTATGTGGTTGATTAGAGGCATGATAGGCCGTTGTTTGCGCACTCTCAATGCCTTGGTTGTTGTTTCCATAGCCTGGTTAGAAATAGAATTTTAGGACTTACTAATGGTAAGATTGATGCATGAACCCGTTAGGTGGTGATTAAACAAGTTTAGGTATCGAAAGGGCACCAGTTAGTTAATTAGTGGAATCATGTCTCCGGATCCGTTGAATTTCTGGTTCATAGAAGTAAAACAATTGTCCCATGCTTTATTTGTATATCTGATCAACCCACCAAAAACTGATTAGTGGCAAATCTTAGATAAAATTGATTTGCATGTTAATAACTTAAGTTTAAGTCACAAATTGGTATGAGCTTGGGAGAGCCTGAGCTGGGTTTAAACTTCGTAATCTATTAGCCAAAACCCCTAGGTGGCGAGACCAGTTCGGGGAGGTCACAACACGGCCTACACTAGCTAGTCTTATATTAGACTAATTAAGAATCTTCATATCTTACATTATTAGACCAATCCCATAAAACGGTAACTACAATATCAATTAATTTAGCCCACGTTAGAAAAACTCTTACATTCTCTCATTTGGGCTATATAATTTGAACATGTACTGTATGTGCATACATTTACGTTAACTGCATGATATGGATTCAATATGGTAGTGTGACAATTGGATAACACCTAAAAATGAGTAATTCCTTATGTGTTAATCCCCCTTGTCAGTCCATATTCTCTCTCCTTAAGTATTATAAAACCTGATGTGTTACTGGAGAATATCCTTATGGTTTTAATGAACCTATATATGTCTTATTCTATAGTTAACTTTACTTTATCTGTAACAGGACATATCTTTAAGGCTAATAACTAAATGCCTCTAGCCTTTACTTAAGGTTTATACAATAACTTGAGATTTTCGTCAGATATATGTATCCAACATGATAACATTTACTCAAGATCTACACAATAACTTGAGATTTTCATCAGATATATGTATTCAACATGATAATAATGCATTCATAAATACCTTATTGAATGCAAAGAAGTTGATACATATCCAAAAATGTTGCAAAATTTAATAAAACAAATATGTAACTTTATTAGAGCAAAGACAACAGTAACTCCCACTTAACAACAACATCCTCTGATGCTTTTAAGCCCATGCTAATAACATGTCGTTCAAACAAGCAAGAGTGAAGGTCTTTAGTTAGTGGATCTACAACCATATCATTATGAAATATGTTATATTGCAATATCACCATTTTGAACTGTTTCCTTTATGGTAAAAACTTGACCACCATATGCTTATGCCCCTCGAGACCTCTATTGTTATCGATAAACAACATTGTAGAGTTATTATTACAATATAAATGTATGCACCTATTCACAAAATCAAATACGATGAGCTCCCTAAATAGATTTCGGAGCCAAATAGCTTGAGTAGATGCCAAAAAGCATGTTATAAACTGTGCTTGTATATTAGAGGATGACATAGATTTATGTTTCTCGCTTTTCCATGATATTGCTCCTCCTGCTAAAATAAAGAGGTAACCTGTTGTTGACTTCATGTCATCCTGACGGCCAGCAAAGTCTACATTCGAATAACCTACTAGCTGCAGGTTCTAAACATATCTGTAAATTAGCATAGAGACTATTGTCCTTTTTAAGTACCTCAAAACCTTCTTGGCGGCAATCCAGTGATTGTGTCCTGAATTTGATTGATATCTGCTTAAAAGTTCCGTTGCAAAAGTAATATCTGGTCTAGTGAAAATTTGAGCATACATGATACTTCCAAGTGCACTAGCATAAGGTATATCCTTCATTTCGTCTTTCTTAATATCTGAATGAGGACACTATGATAAATTCAGTTAATTATCCTTAATGACAGTAGCAATTCTTAGCTCGCAACGCTTCTTATTGAATCTTTTTAAAATACGATCAACATATGCCCTCTAAGACAAACTCAATATACTGCAAGAATGATCCTTATGGATCTCAATGCTTAGGACAAAAAACGCCTTACCAATGTCTTTCATGTCAAAACTCTTCGACAACATCCGCTTTGTCTCGTGCAATAATCAAAGATCAGTGTTTGCAAGCAAGTTATCATCTTCATAGAGTATAAGAAGAATAAATTTCCTCCCACTGACCTTGTAGTACATATACTGATCCACTTTGTTCTCAACAAAATCGAAAGAAGTGACAATACTATGAAATTTTAAATTCCATTGTCTAAAAGCTTGCTTGAGGCCATAAATTGACTTTTTCTGTTTACATACAAGCTTACTCGAAACATCTGCTGCAAAATCTTTGGGTTGCATCATATAGACCTCCCCATTAAGGTGTCCATTAAAAATAGTAGTTTTAACATTAATCTAGTGTATGTTTATATCAAAATGAGCTACTAAACCATGATCACTCTAAAAGAATTTTTAGAAAAGACTAGGGAAAATGTTATTTCAAAGTCTACTTTTTCTTTTTGAGTGAAACCCTTGGCTATCAGTTTGGTTTTAAATTTCTCAATATTTCCTTTGGAGTTCCTTTCAGTCTTATATGCCAATTTGTAGCCGATGGGCTTGTGAACTTTAAGCAATTTAACAAGCTTCCAAACACCATTATGTTTTATAAAACTGCATCTCGTCTTTCATTACATCCAACCACAGATCTGACTAAGGACAATAAATAGCATATGTATAAATCATTAGATTAACCACATGGTTGATATTGTACTCATGCTCTCCCAGATAGACTATATAGTATGGTGGCATAGCTCATCGTCTCCACTTGATGGATCTCTTGAGTTGAGCTTCTTCAACCTCATTTTGCACCTGAAGGACTTGAGGAACTTCATCGGAAGCTGCCTCAATAAAATGATCCCCAACCGCAATAACTAAGTGGTTCTAGTGGAGTCCAACTTATTTAATGTTGGATTATAACTTCACTTCTGCTGGACATCCACAGACCTTAAGATGATTCAAGCTTGGTTTACGTCTAATCCATAACTCAAAAGGGTCAATGAAACAGCTTTGGTAGGAACACGGTTTAAAATGTAGATAGCTGTTTTCAAAGCTTCAACCACAGAAAACCAAGTAAATTGGTCCTACTTATCATATGCCTCATTATATCCATAAAGTGCGATTATGCCTTTTTGCCACACCATTTTATATAGGACTCTCAAGCATAGTAAACTAAGCTACTAACTTAGAATTCTCTAAGTATTTGGAAAATGGCCCCTTAAGCTATCCAACATTACCATGCTTGCCAAAATGCTCACCACCACGGTCATATTTGACAACCCTTATGACTTTTCCCAATTGTTTCTTGTCTTCAGTTCGAAAATCTTGAACTTGTTAAGAGACTCGGACTTTTACTTAATCAAGTACAAATAATCACATTGAGAATAGTCACCAATAAATGTGATGAAATAAAAATTTCTACACAAGAAAATTACGGACTGCAGTTTTCTTATTTTTCTTAGTCATCTTACATCTACAACAATCTACATTAGGGGTGTGCAAAACGGACTGCCCGAACTTAAAACAGCTCGGATCGAATCGAACTGGCTAGTTGGGTCTGGTTCTCAGGAGTATCGATTTGGTTCCCGATTCCTAAAAGTGAAACTAGCGTCCGGGCGGTCCGGACCAGGAACCTGACTACCCGAAGCGCTCAGACTAGACCGACCTATATATACATTAAAATTTCTTAGAAAGCCCTAATCAGTAATTACCTTTTTCCTTCCTTTATGCTCATGGCTCACCTACCTTTTCCCTTCCCTCTCAACTTTCGCCGCACGCGGTCATGCCTATCGATTATGGCCTCACGCCTCTTGGCTCTCGCCTCACACGATCATGCCTCTTGCTCCACTTGCCTCACGCCTCACTCCTTCGCTCTTCACTCTTTCCACGACTCGTCTCTCAAATGTCCCTCTGATTCTCACATCAACTCAGTCTTTACTCTTGAGTAAGTTTTTCTCGTCTTTGGATTGTTGAGATTTCATGCACTTTCCTTGTTAATCTCTTCAACTGCTTCTATTACAATGATTTCAAAGAAAATGATTATGATTATGCTTTTGATTGTGATGGTGATGGTGATATGATTATGGAAATTCATGTTTGTCGATAAGTTGGATGGTGTTGACGAGAGGGGAAATGGAGGACTAGATCCTTTGGGTGGGTGAAGAAGAAAGGAAATTGTTCAATGGGAATGATGTTAGTATGAATTTGGGGTATCCACCAACTTTTAGATCCATGAATTATGTATAAGCTTTTAGAAATTGAATTGCTGCTGATTTTGGTCATCTGCATCAATTTTTCAGAACACTTTCGTTTATTCGGTTAACCAAATATTCTCAAGCAATGACTGTTTTTGTAACATATGAATTTCATGAGGAAATAGAGACAAAAAAAAGAGAATCTTGATGCATCAGTTACTATAGATCTAGAAACACAGCTTATAGTCTTTGATAAATATAGGGTCTAGCTTTTGTGCTCCAACTTGTAGACATTAGTAATTGTATATATGTTATGGTTTGATGGCTCCAATCTATGTTTTGCTTGATTTAGGTGATCTATTTAATTGCCAATGGAAGTGGACAAATCCAATGATGCTATGAATTCGGTAATGGACTCACTAGAAAATGAAGGTAAAGAAGACCTCGAAGAGGCATCTGACACAAACAATGTATTTAATACTTGTTCTTCAGGTAAACGACAATCATTAGGCTCGCTTCATTTTTGTAAAGGAAAAACTAAGGATGGAAAAAGTGATGTGTTTTGCATTTATTATTGGGCCAATTATATGTACAATGATGATAATGGCACTTTTGCTATGTTGAAGCACTTGAAAACATGCAACAAGTATCCTTGCAATATAGATAAGAAGCAAAATTTTTTTGTTACTCGTAGAATAGATAGGACTCAAATGACAACAAGCCATACTAGTACCAGTTCTGGTAGTGCTAATGTCTTATCGACATGGACATTTGATTAGGATTGTTGTTGGCAAATGCTTGTTTAGATGATCATAATAGATGAACAACTTTTTTCGATCGTTAAGCGTGTCGGATTCAGTGATTTTATTAATCAATTACAACCTCTCTTCAATCACATCTCATAATTTACAATGCCTAGAGATTGCTTGAAGTAGTATCTTTGTGAAAAAGCAAGTTTAAGCTTAAGTCAAAGGTCGCACTCACGACTGATACATGGAGTTCAATTCAGAACTTAAACTATTTATGTCTCACTGCACATATTATTGATATGACTGGAAATTTCATAAAAGAATCATCAATTTTGTGGTGATGCCTAGTCACAAGGGCAAGGATATTAGGAAAATGGTTGAGAAATGCAGCTTCGAGTGGGGAATGGAGAAAAAGTGTCCACAATCACTATGGATAATGCTAATTCAAATGATGTGGCCATTGGTTTTTTGAAAGAAAAATTATCAAGAGATAAGCTATTGATCTTAGATGGTGATGTTTAACACATAAGGTGGACGGCTCATATATTAAACTTGATTGTGAGGGATGGATTGATCGATGTTCGTGATTTTATTGCTTGTATTCGAGATGTGATTAGGTATGTGAGGGGTTCTCACATGAGAGCTAAAACATTCCAAGATTTCAATAAGAGTGCAAGGATAACTTGTAATGGTTCAGTTTGTCTTAATGTCACAACTAGGTGCAACTCCACTTACCTCATGTGTTTTTTTGTTGTAAAATGTACGTATTATAAAACAAATGAAAAACAGTAGCTTAAGGGCATACTCCAGCATTACAATAGAGCTAATAGTTGAAAAAGATGGAGGTAGGAAGTCTCCATATAGTAACCAAAGTAACATTTGTCTGGAAAGGTCTAATTTTTTTGGAAGAGCAAAGCTCTACCTCTTACATTTTTACTCACATTAGCCAAAATAATATGCATGTCAGATGACTTGTTTTGAAATCGCCTACGGTTACGTTACATTCAAATGCCATATATGGTTGCTAGAAAGGATACCTTGAGGAGTTTTGCCATCAAGTCTTTGCCTTTTGTTGCTCTAATCATCCATTAAAGTTTCTTATTCCATCCTCCTAGAGGATGCCTAATCCCATGTTATGCAAGGATACTGCGCCAAATAATGCATGTCTACTCACATTGCAAGAATAAATGTGTTCTGTCTTCTATACTGGTCCTGCAGAAGTTACATTAGATATCAACTGAAGTCATCCATTGGCTGATAATCTCCACTGTCCGTAGTATGTTTATACAAACAAGCCAGTTAATAAAATTGTGCTTGTTTATTTCACTAGTCCAAACCAGGTTATACCACTCCATAGCTAGTCCCATGTGTCTAAGTTCATCATAAATTTCTCGACAATAGTACCCTTGGCTATGGATAACAGAAGTTAGAACATGTCATAATTTAAGGAGACATCGCCAACTCCAAACCATACTGCTCTTAATGTTGATAATGCATAATTGAAGTGTCTCTGCATTTAGTATTGTGAACCTATATACTCCAAAAGGAAGAGGATGGCAAATTGATGAGGTTCCATAGCATGCAGCCTAATAATATTTTGTTCCATAAGTTCAAATCAAGCAATCCTAATCCTCCTCCCTTTTAGGTGAGCAAATTACTTGCCATGCCACCTCGTGCGATTCATGATTTACTATATTAGCTGCCTACAAAAATTGACGGATCCTTTTCTCAATCTCGTATATGGTTTGCTTTAGAAGTAAAAACATTTGCATCCAATAGGCACAGATGGAGATGAGGACTGCTTTTGCTAACTAAAGACGTCCTACATGACTCATATATTTCATGCCCCAACTTTCAATTTTCTTAAAGATCTTGTCAGTAAGACTCTTACAGTATGTGTGAGTGAGTCTCCTAATAACAAGGGGAACACCTAGGTATCTAATAGGGAGGGTACATGTGGAAAAAGGCGTGTGATCCAGTATAAGAACCTTCTCATCCTCATTGAACCTAGAAAAAAAGATTTGACATTTGTCAAGGTTAAATCGTGGTCCTGTGAGAACTGCAAATTCGTGAAGGGCATTAACAAGGCAAAGGACAGAGTCTACATCTCCATGTGCAAATAAAACAAATCGTTAACAAAGCATAAGTGGGTAATCCGTTGCGTTTTGCAGCACCAGTGATACTTGAAAGCAGAAGCAGCAACTTTCGCACTAATAATTCTATTAAGAAGTTCCATAACCAGGACAAAGAGGTATGGAGAGACTGGATCACCTTGTCATAGCCCATTAATACTATTAAAATAGCCAATCTGCTCACCATTGAAGTTCATTGAAAACCTAGGTGATGCATTCGGATATTAGATCAACCAAGCACTGAGGTGTGTTTATAACTTTGAGAACCATAAGAACCGCACCTCATTTTACCATGTCATAATCTTTCATGAGATTAATCTTTATTGCTACTCGTTTACCTTTGTCTCCTCCATGGTAGTTGTGCAATAGGCCTTGGCACAATAGGAAATTCTTTGAGATTTGTTGCCCAGTGACAAAAACTGTTTGGTTGAGGTTGACGATCGATGGAAGCATGCAACTTATTTGCTCTGCAAGTAGCTTAGATATGATCTTGTATAAAACATTGCAACATGAGATGGGTCTGAACTCCTTGAGGTAGGACGGGTTTAGGACCCTCGGCACAAGGGAAATCAATATTGAATTTATAGATTTCAACGTTCTTTTTTAGGAGAAGAAGTCCATGACAGCTTCCTCGATGTCCTGGCCTATGATGGGCCAAGCACATTTGTAGAATAGACTGTTAAAACCATTTGGACTAGAAGCTTTAAAGTCATTGAAACCCTTTAAGACGTTGAGGCTATGTGATCTTTGAAGTGTAGGTAAGGTAACAAGAGCATTGACATCTTCATGGAATAAGGAAGTATACCTCTCATATGGAATATTTGTACACCTTGAGTTACCAAGAAGGAGCTAATAATATGATATAATTGAATTCTTAAGAGCACCCTCCTCGGTAATAATAGAGTCATCCTTGAGTTTGAGATGAATGATCCTGTTCTGGGCACTCCTCCACATATTATTGCCACCCTCCTTGAGCCATAGATTTCTAGATTTATGTTTAAGGAAAACTTCTTAATGTTTACTAAGAGCAAGTAATTCCTCCAGTTGTGCCTTTTCAGCATCCCGAGTAATTGAATTATAAGGATCAAGCACAAGCTCCTATTGAAGTAAATGTAGGCTCTCTTTAGCCTACTTTACCTTTAAGTGTAAATCACCAAACTGAGATCTATTCAAGCTCGAGTTTTCATTTTAATGTCTTGAGCTTCTCCACCACAGTGAACATTCTTGATCCTTGAACTTCCTGTTGCCAGCAAGTGGAGACCATAGGCAAGAAATTAGGGCTAGCAATCTAGAAATTAAAATATTTGAAAGCAGATTTCCTCCTCCTATATGTCGTGTCAAGTCGCACATGGGGAGTGATAGGAAACCCCTAGAGCAGGAATTGAACTGAACAGTGGTTATACTTATCCTGCCATTTGTTGACACCTAAATTTTTTGCCCAAAAATCATTTTCGAAAAATTGGAACTTATTTTTCCACAAAAATATTTTGGAATTATTCTACTAAAAAGAAAAAACGGAAGAGCAAGGGCCAAGGATTCGAGTGTAGCTAGCCAAGACCTGAGGGATCAAATTGCAAATGAACCAGCAAGTTGCGGCCAAAATGCAATTTCCAAAAGTTGGGGGACCAAATCGCAAAATTTGTAAAAATCGCCCCCAAGCCCTTAAATCATCATTTTTACCCCTAATCAAGCTTGAAATTGAAAACGGCCAAGGTAAAATTGATCAAATCAAGCCAAAAGGACTAAATTAGCTCAAATCGAGCATTTTCGGGCAAGAAAATAGCTATTTTTGAGGGACTTTCCTGCAAAATTGGGCATGGAAAATTACAAATTCTGATTATCATCTTAAACTAGTATACTTCAGGTTTCAAACTGATCAAAAATTCCGACAAATTAATGGGTTAAAGCACTTAAATCAGCTTCCAAAAACCGGTCCATGATTTGGTCTCAAATAGAGGCTGCTAAGTAGCCAACTTTGTGGCCCCACCATATCCTACTCAGCCAACCGATCAGCGTGAACTCTGGCCGAGGTGTGAGACCATCATTAGGAGTGCAAATGGACAAAAATTTGCCAGGGATAAGCTGCTGGAGGCACGTGATAATCGTAGGCAAACCTACTCACGCAACAGCTGCAAAGTGATGATTTTGGAGTCAGAGAAGGTGAAGGGACTCTGTTTGCAGGCTTGGTAAGTGGGAAATCACGGGCTAAAAATCTGGTTGGATTCGGTGGATTGGATCTCTGAAGCACCTTCTTTTGGGGGATAAAAAGAAAAGGATGAGACAAGAGGGAGAGTGTGGACGGTCGTTCCAAAAACACACCCTTAGACGCAGCTCAAACAGAAGATTAACCCAAAAAAGTTCCAGGTTGGTTTTTGGAGAGAAAATGGCGATTTTTGTGCGCTTCGAGTGACAATTAGCCAAAACCTTCAACTAGAGAGTGAAACTACATTCAAAGAGCTTTCCAACCATAGGTCGCACGTCCCAAATGGACGTCGGGAAGCCATCCAAAATCCCCTCGAAAAGCAGCCCATTCTCGGTTTAAAAGGGAAACCCAGAAATTTTCTGAGTGTTGAAGTCAGACTGTTACTGATGATGGAAAGTGGGGGTTTTTGAGAGACATAAAGAACATATGAGGATATCCTTGACTTGGAAGTTAAACTAGAATACACCTAGTTGGGGTTTGTACCAAAATAGTCAGAAAAAGAGGTCGTTGATTCTGGTTTTGGAGACCAACCAAAACCCTTATTGTCAGTTCTTTCTTTGCAGATCTCATTTTCCAGTTTGAAGAAGCCTATTTCCCCGCGCCTTTGGAAGACAATTTTTGGTTCCCTCAGCCAAGGGATACTCCAAAGAGAAACTACGAAGCAAGGTGAGTATCCTACATGTATTTTTGTTCAATTTTGAACATGTTTTAGTCATGAAAAATCAAGGGAAAACTAGCCCAGAGAACTGATTTCTGAGGCTGGAATTTTTCTAAGTGTTAGGAGCCCCATCATGAGCCCTATATGTTCGACTTGCTACTCCCCTTTGCATGTGTTTTCTACCTTCATGAGCTTGATGAATGTTACATGAGTGTACAAATTATGCTTAGATCCACTTGGTTTGGTCTTTGAAGCCTCGTGTGAACCATGAGATCGCTTGCAACTTGAAAAAAAGCCAAGCTAACCCACACTGATTCATGGCTAGTCATTATGAACAATGCGTGTATGCTTTTTGGAGCGGTTGTTTCGACGTGATTCACTCGATCGTTCTCCGTGATGTTTGTTTCATTTAAAAGTAGATGTTACGTATTTTCTTCTGGATGAAGTGACGTTTCCCATAGATCTTGCACGTGATGAGTGTCGGGGCTTAAACCTGGGCATGCAACAGGTTTGTTTGACCTGGGTTTAAACCCAGATTTGCAAAAACAGCCCGAACCCACATATTGGAGGCCGATTCTAACTTGGTTCTTGTGCATTTTAGGTTGTGATTTCTAGCTAATCTTGTTCTTTGCATGTGATAATATAACCTTGATACTTTGGTTCTACTTGATATCACACATGGAGTAAGATTGAAAGCCACGAATATGGCTCGAAGAAGCCATTTGGGCAGATTTAACGCACACCAAATGCTTGACGAAACGCCCAAACCAAGCTTCGATCTTGAAACGGTTGATTGGAGCCTGGTTCTCGTATTATTCATATTCTGAGTTGTTTTATGTTCATGTAAACCGAGCATAGGCTGATTTAGAATTTTTTTTTTAAAAAAAACGAAAAAAATCTCAAAAAAAAAATGAAAAATGTTGGATAGTATCAAATTATGCAAAAAAAAATGACATTTATGAGATTTTCCTAATTTTATAATGTCATTTCCATAATTTAATGCTATTTTGGTATTTTATTACCATTTTTACAAAAAAAAATCATTTTGCATAGACTAAAATTACTTAAAATAGTTTTATGTAGCTAGAGTAATTTCATGCATATTTAAATTCTCATTTCGCTCATGGGGGTCCTGTCCCGGGGCATGATAACGAGGCCATGTAATATTATTTGCCCAACTTGTATTGGGTTTTCTCTTTCCGCGTTTACTTTCAAGTCATTTTAATTTCTTGGATGTTTACTTACTGCTCCGATTTGAGTGTTAATTTCTTTCCTAAATTAGGTTAGTATTAATCTAGACATTGAAGAAAAAAAATCCCACAAAAACATTTGCAAGGACACTTAGCGGCTTTGATATTATAGGATTATAATTGGTGATCAAGATTGCGTGACCACTTAGATAATGTACTCTCAAGTTAGGTACCGAAAGGGCGCTAATAGAAATGTTAGCGTAAACAAGTCCCCGGCCCTCGAACCTCTGGTTGCGTAAGAATCGAGGCGACACTCCCGCGTCTTGATCGGTTTCTAGCCGACCCCAATAGGCTAGTGGCGACTCCTAGAAGTACTTAAGTTATCGAGAATTCAAAACGAAATCCAACGTTGCGCGGGGTATGAACTTGGGGAGAGTTCGCACCTAAATCGATGGGCCATCGGTCCGCCTTTTTGGGCAATACCACCTAAATCCGCTCCTTTTTCCCACGACGGAAAAAGAAGGGTCGCGACACCATTATGCATTAATCAAGACTATCAATTCTGCTTGCTTTAAAATTATCCCCTGAGCTTTTGTTTGTCCATATGAAGAAAGGGCACATAGACGAAGGTTCAATCAGTGCAAGTTCCTCAATCATGGTGTTTAGTTCCTCCATACCTAAAGTCCAATGCATGGTGGAGGCAATCCTTTCATTTGTGTCTCTTGTTTCATTAAAATCCCTTATTAATAACCAGGGCTGGTTTCTGGTATGTCTAGTAGAAAACGTTCAAATGCTGCACCATAGAAACCCTCGTTCAACTTTAGTGTTGTACCCATAGATAGCATAAAGCAAAAAAGGGTCCACCCCTGGTTTTTCAATGAGACAATGCATGACCTGAGTAGAAACCTCCAACACGGTTAGATTAAGAATGGAAGGCTTCCACAAGATCCATATTCTTCCCAGGATACTGCACATGAAGTTATGTATATAATTCCAGCCTCGAAAACTACTATCAACAACAAAATCAGCATTTGCTTATTTTATTTTGTGCTCAATTAAAACGAGAATTTGGGGATCATGGGACAGAGCAAATTCCACCAGTTCCCTTCTTTTGGGGCTGCAATTAAGGCCCCTCATGTTCCAAGAGACAATATTCATAAATCAGGAGGCTCTGTTGGATCCCCCAAGAGCCCCAGTGTGTCTAAGGGACAATTCGAACCATCCACCACTTCCACAGGAGCAAAACTATTAACTGAAGACACTAAGTTGAGGCACCTCTGTATTTGCTGTTTGACCCTATTTCCTTGCTTTCGATTGGTGTAAATTGTGAGGAAGACAGATCGGACAAGATAGAAGCAGAGGCAATTGACTGGATAATTGAGGAGTTGAAAGTGCTCTTCGGAATGGAAGGTAGCCTAGATAGGCTAGAAGTTACTCATGCAACATCTTCATTTACTATCGGCTCCCGATGGCCTAATACCGAGTTACAAGGGCCTTCAATTTTTTTGGTTCTTAGGTACCCATATTTCTTTGTTTTTACCAGCGCAATCTTTGTGGCCAAAGCAATTACATTTCTTGCATCTCAAAGGCATCCAGTTGTATTGCACCAAGGCCTCAAAGTTTCACTATTACCCATGTCAATATCGAATTTTCTAGTGAATGTGTTATCTATGTCTATGAGGATACATGCCTTTGCATAGGATAGCCGCCTTTTTTGTTTAGTGACCGAGTCCAAGTACAAAGGTCTTCCAAGAACGCTACAGACATAACTTAAACCTTTTTTGGTCCATAGAACATGAGGTACATTATAAAGACGTACCCAAACAAGCACAGAAGTGATCTTTGCTCTCTAATCTAATAAAAGGATGCCATTTTTGTAGGAACATAGGTTTTCTTGCAATGTCTTACACCCCCACCTCCATAACTTCCACCATTTTCACTACGTTTGAGAAGCAAAAGAAAAAGAAATCATCTTTTGTGGCAAAAATATCTATAAGGTTCTCTTTGCCCCATAGTTTTTCAATAACTCATCTTACTAAGTAAAAGGATGCATTGGCGGTGAGAAAGTAACCAACAAGGCAGTTTTGGAAATGTGACATGCCCTTGGCTAACACCTCTGGTGGAGGAACTACTATAAGCTTTTCTCCATTCTTGACAGGGGGACGAAATTTTAGCTTAACAGACTGGGCAAGATTGCCCATGGTAATGTTTTTCCAAGACACACCTACCGGGGCAATAGAATAATCTTTTTGAGAAGGCGAAGGGGCAAGGTCTCTTGCTGTTTCAGGTTTGCTAGCCCTCACGCTAACATCAACACTTTTCTCATCCCCAAATCCAGCGTCGATGTCACAAATATGTTCAACCATAGCTACATCCTCATAATTAAGGAGATCGACAAAAACTGGTAAGTCAGTATCATTGACTGTTTGAGGTCCTGCTATGTTTTCCTCCTTTTTTCGAATTGAAGAGCCTATTCTTTATTTCTGTAGAAAGTGCATCGAGTTCTCGGAAGGTCGGAGATGAGGATTTCCAAATATTTCCTTTTTTTCCTTTTCCATGACGCATTCGAACCACCATTTTCGAAACTTTTACTAGCAATGGGATGTTGACTATGGCCAAAGGGGGTAGGGTCGATGCGCTCAAGAAGAACCTAGGCCATCAACTACAACAACCCAATCAGTGACCCCGACGATGGCCCACAACCTAGCGACCCCCCATTACTCTAAACAACAAAAGCAGCAATATGGCCAGCAAGCCATAGCTGGTGGGCGATGACTAGTGAAGTCGGGAGTATTAGGAAGCTAAGAGAGCAACAAGCTGCTAATGGAGAGGTAGCCAAGCAGTAGAGACCAAAAACTTCTCTTTCTTTCTCTTAGGAATAATGACAAACACTGGGGGAGTGTTTGAGAAGAGCTTGAGACAGTAGCTAAGCCAAGGAAATGCAACCACATAGAGACGTGACCAGAGTGCAAGGAGGCATGTCGCTGCGAATGGAGCTCATAATTTAACAGAATAACATAAATCACAGCAAACAGCGATGGAGGCTACGAAGGGCAGGACAGCAAATGAGAGAAGAAAAGCAGTTAGGGCAGCGAAGGGCTAGGTAGTGGCGGAGGGGTGTAAGACAAGTATAGGAAAGCTGAAAACGCTAAAAAACCTGTGGCAAAACAAGACAGTGGCAAGCGTGAAGGTTGGCGAGAGAAGGAAAAAGGTTGAGTGGGGGCTGGGAAGGGAGGCAACTGTAGAGACGGGGGGAAGGACCAAGAAAGGGTGGAGGGGGAGATAGAAGGAAGGCGGTGGGTAAAGGGTGGAGACAGACGTGGAGGGTGGTGGCGACTCTCATCGTGATGGTCTTTCAACTTACCTCATGTTAGACACCGCTTTAAAGTTCAAAAAAGCTTTTGAAATGATGAAAGAAGATGATCCCGCTTTCTTAATTGAGCTTGACTATGAAACTCCTAAAGATGAAGATTGGGAAAATGACAAAATTCTTTCCATGTTTTTGAAGAAGTTTTATGATGCCACCAACAAGATGTTCGGGACTTTGTATATCACTTCGAATGATTATTTTAATGAGATAGCTACTTCACATGAAACTCTTAAACAAGCGAAGAAGGCTTCGGATCCTTGGATATAAGCCATGGATGCGAAGATGAAGGAAAAGTTTGAAAAATATTATGGGAGTTTTGAAAAGGTAAATATGTTGGTGTTGATTGCGGTAATATTGGATAAAAAAAAGATGAATATGTGCGATATTGTTATAGACCGATCTATGGTGGTAGTGCGAAAGCTGATGAGATGTTTGATAAGGTGAGAATTGCCCTAGAACGTTTGTTTTATTTTATGGGAAATCCTATCTTGGTTTTTGTGCTAGAAATTTGGGCGGTCAACTTTTGTTTGATACCGGTAGTACTTGGGATCCTGATAGCCATGAGGAGAGTAACAAGAATGACCTTGAGTTGGTTGTGGATTTTGATTCAAACATGACCTATGAGTTCTTTCTTCCCGAGGAGAAAAAAGTGTCAACGGGCAACTTATCTGAGCTCAATAAGTATCTTAAAGCCAACCGTGAAGAACGTTGTGATTTTGACATTTTGATGTTGTGGAAAACTACTAGCCAAAAGTTTAAAATCGTCTCTTTTATGGCTTCGGATATTTTGGCTATTTTTTGGAACAACCGTTGCTTCAGAGTTGACTTTTAGTACTTATGATCATTTGCTTGATCGCTTTCTAAGTTCTTTGATTGCTAGAGTGGTGGAAGCTTTGATTTGCACTCAAGCTTGGTTGAGACTGATTACCACATTGATTAATTTTAAAGAGTGCATCGAAAATGCAGAAAAGTTTGAGTGGGCTAAGTCATGGATATATCTTTTTATCTTGTAATTCTTTCGTATATCTAATAAGTGAATGCTTTATTTAATGTTTTGTTTTTGTTAGATATTGATGATGTCAACTCAGAGCTTACTAGTAAATAGAGTTTACAAGTTGAAGTAGATGAAATATATGTGGTGAGATTTCCATTACTTATTTGAGTTCGATTTCTAGTGATTCTAGTTTAAAACTAATGTCTGAATATTTTGTTTAGAAACAGAAATATCAGTAGTGGCTGGATGTTTCAAATGCTGCGTGGCTGCGTGCTAGTAGAGGCCATGAGAGAAGCCCTCATTTTGCACCAGAAGGCTATCTTAGGTTGCGGAACTGAAGAGTCTCTTTGACATGGGTGGAGACTAGAAAGTTTTAGATGACTAGTTATATTTTCGTGGGTCAAAATTTATCTAGAGTTTGCTTGTGTTTGCATCTTGTTTTCTTGAGCCAGTTGAGCCTTGACAGTAAAAACAAAATTTGAAGCTGCTATTCTCATTCGGATGATCGCCATTGTCTGTCATCTATGTAATACTATAACAAATCCTACAATATGGATGTGTTTTTGCCACCTTCGCTATCCATATATGAGGTGTTGCAATGTTGTATGCCTATAAGATAACGTTTATGCTCTGTTCATGTCTACCATCAACAGCTGGCTCATGTAGTAACTTTAGTTACTGTCCTTCAGGGTTGAGATGTTCCAGACTAGAACAACATATCCAAGTTTCAAGTAGAATAAATAGCATGACTATAAATGATGACTTTGAGGAAAATAGGTTTCGGACATATGTGGTTTGAATAAGATCTATGTCCATTTGCTAAGATGTTTGGAAGATGAAAATGATTAATCAAAGATGAGTTGAAATGCAGGAGTGAGTCACATTCTTGTTTTAGATGTTTTGGTTTTTGTTGTTTAGACATTAAAATGATGTAAATGAAATAAAGAGGGTGGAAGTTACGCACATATGAAAAATGAGACAGTGTTTCACTTTGTGTACCATTTAGGTAATTAGTGATTGATTTGGCCTGTTTTACGCACATAGTAAACGTAACATAATTTGTTGCACCACTTTCTAGCTAAGTTGAATTCACAAATAAATGCCAAAGAACCATTAACTGCAGGTTCACACTTGGATGACCAATTTTATATTTGCTGTAGTCTTTCTTTATGTGATCTCTCTTCTCATAAAAGAAGAACGGTCATCATTCTTGAAGGAGAATTCTTATGACCCAAATAATCAGAACGACCTTTGATTTCATGAGTTCCTTTATGACTATGATTTTTGGGCCTCTTACTCTACTAGAACCATCACACCTCATGTTGAAGAGTCCTTGTAAATGTGTCCCAATCTTAGTATTAGACGAGACATGGTTCCTAGGTTCTGAGGCTTCCATAATTTGTTTAGCAGTGCAGTTAGCTAGCAAACCACTCGTTAAGTTTTCCTGAATGGACCGCTTCATTGATAACAAGCGATCCTATTACTCTTTTCCCATGTAGCAAAGTGTGCTTTCTCGGGATCCGTATTGGCGATAGTGAAATATGCCAGTTTTTCCTTAGTAAGAGTAATATGAACATTCGTCAGCTCCATCCCAAACGGAAAATCCTCTTTTCATTTCTTAAAGTTTAAACCAATAAGCACCTTAATCGTAATGGAGTTGCCGTTTTATAAAGAAGGTGACTGATTTATACGATTAGCATTATGTGAGCACCGTGTAACTTGAAACTGTATAAGTACATATCCTGAGAGTTACATCATCATCATATAAACATTTTTGGGCAGAATATATGACATACAGTTGTATATTCTTCACACGATAGCTGTCATGAGAATATATTCCAACCTTTGTGATTCACCACCTTTAGGTGTATGAGCCATGAGGATTAGTCACTCCTGTGACATTCTGAATTTTGGGCCATTTTTTTTTGGGATTTATAAAACGTGCAATTTGTCAGTGCGCTTATAATAGAATCTCGCCCGGGAACTGATCACTCTCGGGATCTTGTTTTTTTTTTAAAAAAATAGATATTTTTGTTAAAATCGCACTCGATCGAATTTGGCCGTTATTTAGACCCCAAACTTGACGGCCAATTTCCGGGAGTTCCGGGTCGAAATAAATTGGACGGTGTCGATATTATTGTGGCCAGTGTCGATATTGCCGGGAATGTGCGAAAAATGAATTTTCGACCGGGTGCGACTTCGGACCAGTAGACCTCCCTCGTAGCGTGATTTCGAGTCATTTTATTCTAATTTACTTTGGTCAATTATCCCTTAGTTTTTATTTGGATTTATCTGGGCCCTAGGATCGTTTTCGGTTTTTAAATCGGACCACCCGATCGTACTCGAGGACCGTTAATTTCCCTCTCTTCTCTCTCTTTCCCCCCCCCTTGGACGTGCGCGACGTCCAGGTGCACGTCCGCCGTTTCCCCTTCCCCTCTTTTCTTTCTCTCTCTCTCTCTCCCTCTCTCTCTCTCCCTTTTCTTCTCTTCTCCCGGTACACGCTAGGCCATGCACGCCCGCGCGTTCCCATGCACGCCAGCGCAGTCCTCCTTCCCCATGTCTGCCGCGTCTTCCCCATGCACGCCCTCTCCCCTTCCCCATGCACCTCTCCTCTCTCTCTCTCTCCCTCTTCTCTCTCCTTCCCTCTCTCCTTCCTCTCTTCTTCTCTCTCCCTCCTCCCTCCCGAACCCGACTGCTCGGCTTCTGCACTCGCCCCTCCCTGCTACCGACGCCGACCACCGAGCCCCGTCGACCGCCTCGCGCCGCCGCCGCCCGACCGGGCTGCACCGCCACTCGCCAGCCGCCTGCAGCCCCGCCGGCCACTTCCTCTCCCTCCCCCGTTCACCCCACAGCCACCCCTTCACCCCCGCAGCTCCTCCCAGCCGCCGCCTCAGCCTCCGCCCGACGACCCTCAACCTCCGCCCGACGACCCTCCGCCTCCGCCCGACGACACAGTCCTCCCTCGCAACGTCGCCGCGCCGCCGCGTCGCCCAGTAGCCCAGACCGGCGGTGCTCTCCCCCTCGGCCCGAGCGTGCGAGCTCGGCTAGCCGCCGCTCGCCGCCGTGCCCGGCGAGTCCCGGCCGTCGCCCAGTCGTCCAGCTAGCCTCCAGCGCCGCCCCGACGTCTGTGCACCGCCCCCTTGTCGCCGCCGAGCTCCCCTCCGGCCTCCCGACCCCGCCTCAGACGCCCACTCTTTCCTTCCTGTGGGCGTTCCGCCACTCCCACAGCTCGCTGCCGCTCGCCACCGTGCGCCGTTGTCGTCGCCGTGCGCCACCGCCGTCGCCGAGCCAGACAGCCTTGCCAGCAGCCAGCCCAGCCGCGACCAGGCCTCCCCGGGGCGTGGCAGAGCTCGCCGGAGCTGCTACCTGCCATTCCCGAGCCTCCCTGGCCCCTGTTCTGCCACCTCCGAGCTGTTCCGGCCACTGTCCAGCCGCGCCGGAGCCTCCCTAGCCACTGTCTGCCACTCCCGGAGCTCCCCAGCCGCTGTGCTGCCCTTACCGGAGCTCCCCAGCCACTGTCCCGCCACCCCCGAGCCATTCCGGCCACTGTCCAGCCGCGCCGGAGCCTCCCCAGCCGCTGTGCCGCCGCGCCGGAGCCTCCGCAGCCGAGTCCCGTGCCCGTGGCCGAGCCTCGCGCCCGTCGCCGCGCCCGTGGCCGAGTCCCGTGCCCGTCGCCGCGCCCGTGGCCGAGCCCCGCGCCCGTCGCCGCGCCCGTGGCCGAGCCCCGCGCCCGTCGCCGCGCCCGTGGCCGAGCCCCGCGCCCGTCGCCGCGCCCCTCGCCGTGCCGTGCACGTCGCACGTTCGCCGCGCCCGTGCACTAGGCACGCTGACCGGCCACCGCGCCCGTGCACCAGGCGCACCGTTCGGCCACCGTGCCCGTGTGGCCAGCTCCCGCGCCCGCTCGGTACTGTTCACCCGGGCAATTTTGAGCCCGAGTCGATTTTTCCCTGGCCAAATTTTGGTAAGCAATATCCTAAGCCCTAATTAGTATTTTGGGTATTTAATTGACTTGTCTCGGGTTAGAATGGCTAGGCCGTATTTTAGTTTAGCAGTTTTACATTATAATTGCATTATTTGAATTGGGCTAATTTAATAGGTTTGAAAGAGGATAATTGTGAGTGCCAGCTTGAACGTCGAATTTGCATGACGAGGTGGCGAGGCGTGAGTTTGGATTAAGTTGTGATTATGAAATTTGTGATATATTTGGCGTGAAAAATTGAATATCTGAGTGGCGTGTGCTTGCCTGTCGATTTTAAGCCCGGATCGATCGGAGGGCTACGGACTTGGGACGTGTGATGACAGTCCGTGTAAAAATGAATGGCCGGTGTGCCAGATGGGCCTGAGGCGCAGTAGCGCGGGCAGTGAGAATGGGCCTGAGGCGCAGTAGCGCGGGCATTGAGAACGGGCCTGAGGTGCAGTAGCGCGGGCAGTGAGAATGGACTTGAGGCGCAGTGGCGCGGGTCGTGAGTTAGATGTTCGGCCATGCATGTGAATTGAGTGTGATTGATTGGACTGGCTGTTGGCGCATGTGATTACTTGGGTGGTTTGTCGGAATGCGAGTGACCGGGTATGTTGGGTGATTATGATACAGTGATTGAATTATTCTTGTTTTATCATATCCGGACTAACATGCAGGGTTGGTTCATGACTTGAGACGAGGTAAGTTTGTTAATTGAAATTGGTTTTGATGCCTGGTGATTCGCCTGTTAGACTTGTCTGGGTACGCATTAGCCTAGGTGGGGTTTAGGGTGTCGCTTATTGAGACTCGTTCTCACGGTTATTATATAACCATTTTCAGATCCCCGTCCCTGAGTATGACGCCTCCTAGGCGTTTTGGGATCCCCATGCACACTGGGCATGAGGACGTTGTGTTCCCGGGCCCGAACCCGGGAGAGTCGTACATTAGGCATCGCACGTATATTTTGGTAGACGTTGGTCGAGAGCAACTGGAGCGTCATGAGTACTTAGCATGGTCCCATCGGGTCGGGTTGGAGGATTCAGGGCCAATCCGAGGTTTCGAGGGGTGGAGATACTCCAACGAAGACGCGGTCAACTGGGAGCCCTGGGACAAGTTCGCTCCCGATGGTGAGGTGTCAGACCCCGACGGTCCCCCGGCGAATCCCGATCCAGCGCCGACTCCCGCCCCCGAACCTGAGCCCGAAGAGGAACCTATGGCGGCCGAGCAGGGAGATACCGAGGAGAACCCGATCGAGATAGACTCGGATTCGGATGCGGATTCAAGCACCTTTGGGTTTGATCCGGATTGGACGCCGTAGGGACGCTTAGGTGTAGGGCTAGGACGTTTCCTTTTTGATAGACTCTCTCTCTTTTTGGTATTGTTTGCAGTCTACCCAGTCCTGTCTCTTTTTGTTGATTGTGCGGATTTAACCTTAGTGGCCTAATGTACGATTACTATGGATTCGGTTTTTATTCTACGTCCGTTAAAGTTTTTTGTTATCCTATCCCTTGGTCATTTTTCTTTTAATGACAGGGTTATTTTATTTTGCTTCCGCTTGCGAAATTTTGTTGGGTCGGCGACGCGTCCTGGGACGTCGCGTTCTTTACGACCGTTGAAGGGGTGTTGCGAGCCCGCTAGGTTTCGTGGCGTGACATCCCTGTTGATTTGGTATCAAAGCAAGGTCAGCTCGATTCAAGACGGTCGAGACCTGGAGTGATAAGGAGCGATGACTTTGGGGTAGCCAGTTAAGTAGACTCGCGTGCTATGCGTACCCCAGACAACGTGATTGTGATTGCTGCTTGAATTTATGCAATAATGTGTGAAATGCAGGTGCGTCAGGACTAGAGGTAAGTGCATGAAACCCCGATGGTTGTTATTGAGTGATGTTGTGATTGGCTGTTTGTTTAATGAATTGTTTTGCGACGCACTGTCTAGGGCATAGATTGGTAAAATTGGCCTAGATTTCTAATTATTGCTTAGACCTTATCAGGTGAGTGTTTGTAAGAATCAGTAGGATGGACGGACAAGGTAGCGGTCAAGGTAGCGTCAAGGTAGTGGTCGAGGTCGAGGTCGAGGTCGAGGTCGAAGTCGAGGCCGAGGTCGAGGAAGAGGACGTGTAGCCCCGCAGGCTGGAGTGACGGGGGATCCTAGGTTGGATGAGATGTGGAGGGTGCTAGAGGAAGCAGGGTTTTTAGCAGGAAGGCAGGCCGGAGAGAGGAGTGCTACTGTTACTGCTGCAGCTGCCAGCGAGATCGTTGGGAACAATGGAAATCAGGAGAATAATGTAGATGATGGAGATCCTGGCATGGTGCGAGTGAACACAATCAGGCCGATGTCCAAGCTAGTGGAGCAGTTTCTGAGGTTGAAGCCCCCGAAGTTTGATGGTAGAGGTGACCCTGAGGCTGCACCAAGGTGGATAGAAGAGCTAGAGAAAGCCTTTGAGGTACTTGGATGTACTGAAGAAGAGAGGGTGACGCTAGCCGTTTACCAGCTTCAGGGCAATGCAAATGATTGGTGGAGGGCCACCAGGGGTCAGGTGTTCCCCGCTGGTACTACTCCAAGTTGGGCTGTCTTCACTGAGACCTTCAATGGTAAGTACTTCTCGGAGAGTGCTCGAGAACAGAAATTGGCAGAATTTATGAGGCTTCGACAAAGTCAGTTGACAGTGGACCAGTATGAGGCCGAGTTTGCAAGGTTGTCCAGGTTTGCCCCCAGGATGGTGGAGGATCCAACGGACAAGGCTAGGAGGTTCCGGGATGGGCTGAAGCCGGACCTTCGTACTCAGATGATCTCCTTGAACTTGAGGAGTTATAATGAAATTTATGAAAGGGCGCAGGCAATCGAACGGGATCAGTCGGACCGGGCTGCCGCTTCTGGATCGCGGTACGCCCCGACTAGGGACAACCGCCAACTGGGGAAGAGGCCCATGTCAGGAAACAGTCGCTTCGCCCGCCAGCTCGGAGGAACATTGGAAAGCCAAACCACCATCAAAATGTCCCGTGTAGGCTATGTGGAGGAAGACACGGTCATGGACCTTGCCCAACTAGGGACGGAGCATGTTATACGTGTGGTGGGAGGGGCCATCAGAAGAGGGACTGCCCCAACAATAGGCAAGCTGGACCGCCTATATTGCCGCCGCCACCGCCCCGGAATGGAAATCAGTTTAGAGCGGCTCCGCCGGCAAATCAGAATAGGCCGCCGGCCCAAGGACGGGTGTATGCAATGGCAAGGAGGGAAGCGCAGGACACGCCGGGCGTGGTCACAGGTACGGTCTCTCTCTGTGATCATGCTGCTTATGCCTTATTTGATCCGGGGGCGTCGCATTCCTTTATTTCTGAGCAGTTTGTTGAATTATCTGGGATTGAGCCGAAACCGCTTGATGTTGTGTTGTGTGTTACTACTTCGTTGAATGATGAAGTGTTGATTGCATTTGGGTGTCCCGATTGTAAGATAGTAATTGGCGATAGGGAATGGAGGATAGATTTGGCGGTTTTGCGTATGCATGACTTTGATGTGATAGTCGGTATGGACTGGTTAGTCAAACAGAGAGCAGTTATGGACTGTAGTAGCAAGGTAATCCAATTTAATCCAATTGGACAGCCTAGATATGAGTTCGTGGGAAACCGAGGAGGAACCTCGATCCCTTGGATTTCGTCGCTCGAGGTAACGAAGCTGTTGGTTGAGGGATGCCAGGGATTTCTGGCAAGTGTGGTTGATTCGACGGTTGGAGAACCGAGGCTAGAGGATATAGTAGTGGTGTGCAATTTTCCCGATGTCTTCCCTCAGGAATTGCCGGGGCTACCACCTGATAGGGAACTGGAGTTCGCAATTGAGTTGGCCCCAGGCACGGAACCGATCTCGAAGGCACCTTATAGGATGTCGCTGTCAGAACTGAAGGAATTGAAGGTCCAAATGCAAGAGTTCTTGGACAAGGGTTTCATTCGCCCTAGTGCGTCTCCATGGGGAGCGCCAGTTTTATTCGTAAGGAAAAAAGATGGATCATTGAGATTGTGCATCGACTACAGACAACTGAATCAGGTGACCATCAAGAATAAGTACCCGTTGCCAAGGATTGAAGACCTATTTGACCAGTTGCAAGGGGCGTCGGTGTTTTCAAAGATCGACTTGAGGACTCGCTATTATCAATTGAAGATCAAGAAGGAAGACGTGCCAAAGTCGGCGTTTAGGACGAGGTATGGACACTACGAGTTTACGGTGATGCCATTTGGATTGACGAACGCCCCTGCAGCCTTTATGGACTTAATGAATCGGGTATTCAAGGAATTCCTGGATCAAATTGTGATCGTGTTTATCGATGATATTCTGGTGTATTCGAAGAGTCCCGCCAAGCACGAGGTACATTTGGAAAAGGTTCTACGGACTTTAAGGGAGCATGCACTCTACGCTAAGTTTAGCAAGTGTGAATTCTGGCTTCATCGAGTGGCTTTCTTAGGGCATGTAGTGTCCGGAGAAGGAATTGCAGTGGACCCGGCGAAAGTTGAAGCCGTCGTGGATTGGCCAAGACCAACAACAGTAACCGAGGTACGGAGCTTCTTGGGTCTAGCAGGGTATTGCAGGCGTTTCGTGGAAAGATTTTCAGCAATAGCGATGCCGTTGACGCGATTACTGAAGAAGGAGACGAGATTCGAATGGACGGATAAGTGTGAAAGGAGCTTCCAAGAGCTAAAACAGAGGTTGACAACCGCGCCAGTGTTGACGATCCCGTCAGGACCGGGAGGATATGAGATTTACAGTGACGTGTCGTTAAGAGGATTGGGGTGCGTGCTAATGCAACATGGGAAAGTAGTGGCGTACGCATCGCGGCAATTGAGGCCACATGAGCAGAATTATCCGACACATGACTTGGAGTTGGCTGCGATTATTTTCGCTCTTAAGATCTGGAGACACTACCTGTGTGGGGAGAAATTTCAGATTTATACGGACCATCAAAGTTTAAAGTACTTGTTCTCCCAAAAGGAATTAAATTTGAGATAGCGTCGTTGGATGGAACTCCTTAAAGATTATGACTACGACATATTATACCACCCTGGAAAAGCTAAAAGGGTTGCGGATGCACTGAGTCGGAAATCGAGCATCGCGCATATGATGGTCAAGGAGTGGACCCTGTTAGAAGGGGTTCGAGATTCAGGATTTAAGTTTGAAGTAAGTCAGGTCTCGAGTTTACTTGCTGCATTGAGGATTGAACCGAAAATTCAGGCTAAGATCAAGGCTCTTCAAACGACGGACCCGAAGATACAGAAGATTGTGAGTATGGATGCCACAAAGAGGAAATCGGATTTTCAGGTATCCGAGGACGGAATTTTAAAGTTCCGGGGACGGTTATGTGTGCCCAGTGATGCAGAATTGAAGGAAGAAATTCTGTCTGAGGCGCACCGTAGTACGTACAGTATTCACCCGGGAAATACGAAGATGTATCAGAATTTACGGCAACATTATTGGTGGAACGGCATGAAGGTGGACGTGGCCAAGCATGTGGCTAAGTGTTTAACGTGCCAACAAGTGAAGGCACAACACTGTAAGCCCGGTGGATTGTTGCAGCCATTGGAAATTCTCGAATGGAAATGGGAACACATCACGATGGATTTCGTAATGGGATTGCCGAGAAGTCAAAGGGGTCATGATTCGATATGGGTGATAGTCGATCGGTTGATAAAATCAGCGCATTTTCTGCCAGTACGAAAGGATTTCGCCTTGGAAAGGTATGCCGACTTGTATGTGCGACATATAGTCCGCCTCCATGGAGTACCAGTGACGATCACTTCGGACCGTGATCTAAAATTTACGGCCGCCTTTTGGAAAAGTCTTCACACGGCATTAGGAACGAAGTTACAGTTCAGCACGGCCTATCACCCCCAGACGGATGGCCAGTCTGAAAGGACGATCCAGACTTTGGAAGACATGCTGCGAGCCTGTGTTTTGGACTTTAAGGGTGGCTGGGAAGAGCAGTTGCACTTGGTTGAATTCGCCTACAACAATAGCTTTCAGCAGAGCATTAGAATGGCACCGTTTGAAGCATTGTATGGCAGAGCCTGCAGAACCCCGGTTTGTTGGGATGAAGTTGGTGAAAGGAGCATTACAGGCCTAGAGTTGGTGCAACAGTCGACTGAGACAGTCAAGGTTATCCGGGACAGACTCAAGACAGCTCAGAGCCGCCAAAAGAATTATGCAGACCGGAGACGCAAACCCTTGGAATTTCAAGTTGGAGACCACGTGTTCCTCAAGGTATCGCCGATGAGAGGGCTATCTCGGTTTGGTAAGAAAGGGAAGTTGAGTCCGAGGTACGTGGGCCCATTTGAGATCTTGGAGAGAATAGGCACCTTGGCTTATCGTCTCGCGCTACCGCGGAATTTATCTCAAGTGCACAACGTGTTCCACGTATCTATGCTAAGGAAATATGAACCGGACCCGACCCACGTGCTGAACTATGAGG
Source organism: Syzygium aqueum (assembly GCA_031216185.1). NCBI lineage: Eukaryota > Viridiplantae > Streptophyta > Magnoliopsida > Myrtales > Myrtaceae > Syzygium > Syzygium aqueum. Next base: position 10,986,452 of record CM062232.1, on the reverse strand, counting down.
AAATAGACGTGGACAACAGGGTGTCGTACGTGGACAAGCCAGTTCGGATCGAGGACAGACTAGAAATAGTGTTGAGAAATAAGAAAATCCCGATGGTCAAGGTTATTTGGGAGCACCACGGTACTGAAGGCGCGACGTGGGAAAGTGAAGAGTCGATGCGACACCAGTACCCCCATTTGTTTGAATAGTTGGGTTGGGTTGTAAATTTCGAGAACGAAATTTTTGTAAGGGGGGAAGAGTTGTGACATTCTGAATTTTGGGCCATTTTTTTTGGGGATTTATAAAACGTGCAATTTGTCAGTGCGCTTATAATAGAATCTCGCCCGGGAACTGATCACTCTCGGGATCTTGTTTTTTTTAAAAAAATAGAGATTTTTGTTAAAATCGCACTCGATCGAATTTGGCCGTTATTTAGACCCCAAACTTGACGGCCAATTTCCGGGAGTTCCGGGTCGAAATAAATTGGACGGTGTCGATATTATTGTGGCCAGCGTCGATATTGCCGGGAATGTGCGAAAAATGAATTTTCGACCGGGTGCGACTTCGGACCAGTAGACCTCCCTCGTAGCGTGATTTCGAGTCATTTTATTCTAATTTACTTTGGCCAATTATCCCTTAGTTTTTATTTGGATTTATCTGGGCCCTAGGATCGTTTTCGGTTTTTAAATCGGACCACCCAATCGTACTCGAGGACCGTTAATTTCCCTCTCTTCTCTCTCTTTCCCCCTTGGACGCGCGCGACGTCCAGGTGCACGTCCGCCGTTTCCCCTTCCCCTCTTTTCTTTCTCTCTCTCTCTCTCCCTCTCTCTCTCTCCCTTTTCTTCTCTTCTCCCGGTACACGCTAGGCCATGCACGCCCGCGCGTTCCCATGCACGCCAGCGCCGTCCCCCTTCCCCACGTCTGCCGCGTCTTCCCCATGCACGCCCTCTCCCCTTCCCCATGCACCTCTCCTCTCTCTCTCTCTCCCTCTTCTCTCTCCTTCCCTCTCTCCTTCCTCTCTTCTTCTCTCTCCCTCCTCCCTCCCGAACCCGACCGCTCGGCTTCTGCACTTGCCCCTCCCTGTTGCCGACGCCGACCACCGAGCCCCGTCGACCGCCTCGCACCGCCGCCGCCCGACCGGGCTGCACCGCCGCTCGCCAGCCGCCTGCAGCCCCGCCGGCCACTTCCTCTCCCTCCCTCGTTCACCCAACAGCCACCCCTTCACCCCCGCAGCTCCTCCCAGCCGCCGCCTCAGCCTCCGCCCGACGACCAGCAGCCTCCGCCCGACGACCCGCAGCCTCCGCCCGACGACCCTCCGCCTCCGCCCGACGCCACCGTCCTCCCTCGCACCGTCGCCGCGCCGCCGCGTCGCCCAGCAGCCCAGACCGGCGCTGCTCTCCCCCTCGGCCCGAGCGTGCGAGCTCGGCTCGCCGCCGCTCGCCGCCGTGCCCGGCGAGTCCCGGCCGTCGCCCAGTCGTCCGGCCAGCCCCCAGCGCCGCCCCGACGTCTGTGCACCGCCCCCTTGTCGCCGCCGAGCTCCCCTCCGGCCTCCCGACCCCGCCTCAGACGCCCACTTTTTCCTTCCTGTGGGCGTTCCGCCACTCCCACCGCTCGCTGCCGCTCGCCACCGTGCGCCGTTGTCGTCGTCGTGCGCCACCGCCGTCGCCGAGCCAGACAGCCTCGCCAACAGCCAGCCCAGCCGCGACCAGGCCTCCCCGGGGCGTGGCTGAGCTCGCCAGAGCTGCTACCTGCCATTCCTAAGCCTCCCCGGCCCTTGTTCCGCCACCTCCGAGCCGTTACGGCCAGTGTCCAGCCGCGCTGGAGCCTCCCCAGCCACTGTCCGCCACTCCCGGAGCTCCCCAGCCGCTGTGCTGCCCTTACCGGAGCTCCCCAGCCACTGTCCCGCCACCCCCGAGCCATTCCGGCCACTGTCCAGCCGCGCCGGAGCCTCCCCAGCCGCTGTGCCACCGCGCCGGAGCCTCCCCAGCCGAGTCCCGCGCCCGTGGCCGAGTCCCGCGCCCGTGGCCGAGTCCCGCGCTCGTCGCCGCGCCCGTGGCCGAGCCCCGCGCCCGTTGCCGAGCCCCGCGCCCGTCGCCGAGCCCCGCGCCCGTCACCGCGCCCCTCGCCGTGCCGTGCACGTCGCACGTTCGCCGCGCCCGTGCACTAGGCACGCTGACCGGCCACCGCGCCCGTGCACCAGGCGCACCGTTCGGCCACCGTGCCCGTGTGGCCAGCTCCCGCGCCCGCTCGGTACTGTTCACCCGGGCAATTTTGAGCCCGAGTCGATTTTTCCTGGGCCAAATTTTGGTAAGCAATATCCTAAGCCCTAATTAGTATTTTGGGTATTTAATTGACTTGTCTCGGGTTAGAATGGCTAGGCCGTATTTTAGTTTAGCAGTTTTACATTATAATTGCATTATTTGAATTGGGCTAATTTAATAGGTTTGAAAGAGGATAATTGTGAGTGCCAGCTTGAACGTCGAATTTGCATGACGAGGTGGCGAGGCGTGAGTTTGGATTAAGTTTTGATTATGAAATTTGTGATATATTTGGCGTGAAAAATTGAATATTTGAGTGGCGTGTGCTTGCCTGTCAATTTTAAGCCCGGATCGATCGGAGGGCTACGGACTTGGGACGTGTGATGACAGTCCGTGTAAAAATGAATGGCCGGTGTGCCAGATGGGCCTGAGGCGCAGTAGCGCGGGCAGTGAGAATGGGCCTGAGGCGCAGTAGCGCGGGCATTGAGAATGGGCCTGAGGCGCAGTAGCGCGGGCAGTGAGAATGGACCTGAGGCGCAGTGGCGCGGGTCGTGAGTTAGATGTTCGGCCATGCATGTGAATTGAGTGTGATTGATTGGACTGGCTGTTGGCGCATGTGATTACTTGGGTGGTTTGTCGGAATGCGAGTGACCGGGTATGTTGGGTGATTATGATACAGTGATTGAATTATTCTTGTTTTATCATATCCGGACTAACATGCAGGGTTGGTTCATGACTTGAGACGAGGTAAGTTTGTTAATTGAAATTGGTTTTGATGCCTGGTGATTCGCCTGTTAGACTTGTCTGGGTACGCATTAGCCTAGGTGGGGTTTAGGGTGTCGCTTATTGAGACTCGTTCTCACGATTATTATATAACCATTTTCAGATCCCCGTCCCTGAGTATGACGCCTCCTAGGCGTTTTGGGATCCCCATGCACACTGGGCATGAGGACGTTGTGTTCCCGGGCCCGAACCCGGGAGAGTCGTACATTAGGCATCGCACGTATATTTTGGTAGACGTTGGTCGAGAGCAACTGGAGCGTCATGAGTACTTAGCATGGTCCCATCGGGTCGGGTTGGAGGATTCAGGGCCAATCCGAGGTTTCGAGGGGTGGAGATACTCCAACGAAGACGCGGTCAACTGGGAGCCCTGGGACAAGTTCGCTCCCGATGGTGAGGTGTCAGACCCCGACGGTCCCCCGGCGAATCCCGATCCAGCGCCGACTCCCGCCCCCGAACCTGAGCCCGAAGAGGAACCTATGGCGGCCGAGCAGGGAGATACCGAGGAGAACCCGATCGAGATAGACTCGGATTCGGATGCGGATTCAGGCACCTTTGGGTTTGATCCGGATTGGACGCCGTAGGGACGCTTAGGTGTAGGGCTAGGACGTTTCCTTTTTGATAGACTCTCTCTCTTTTTGGTATTGTTTGCAGTCTACCCAGTCCTGTCTCTTTTTGTTGATTGTGCGGATTTAACCTTAGTGGCCTAATGTACGATTACTATGGATTCGGTTTTTATTCTACGTCCGTTAAAGTTTTTTGTTATCCTATCCCTTGGTCATTTTTCTTTTAATGTCAGGGTTATTTTATTTTGCTTCCGCTTGCGAAATTTTGTTGGGTCGGCGACGCGTCCTGGGACGTCGCGTTCTTTACGACCGTTGAAGGGGTGTTGCGAGCCCGCTAGGGTTCGGGGCGTGACAACTCCTCAAGCGTATGTTGTACATGTGTCTCTCCATGAACTAATACACAATGATTAAGTATGACTATGCATTAAAATAGGAGATATCCCACTACAATATGATATTGGTATTTCTCAAAGCCAATCAAGTATACCAATTTGGCAGTCACAACCCAGTTGACTCTTGAAACTCTCTCATATTAGGGATATTAACTTTGTGTCTTATATTTACCATATTCATGTGATTTTAGACTTGAAGACATGAGCAATTTATCACTAAAATCACATGCCATGCCAATTACATTGCTCCATTCATTGATATATGTTAAAGCTTATACATGCCATCAATGAATTACACTCTACATATACATGTTGGTTTGCATCTATATTTCTGAAACCATAGAAAGATATAAGAAAATACACAAAACTACCTTAAACAATACACGTATATAGGATTCCGTATGTATTTTCATATCTTTAAAAGCCTCGAACATGTAAAATAAATATATCACATTGTAGAGAATCTTGATATGAGCACGCCGATACCAAGAACGCTCCAAACGGATCTCGGACGTGCCCTCATGGGCTGCTAGTGTGCGCGGTATGTATGGTGCGTGTCCAGCATGCTTGGACCGGCGCTTGAGCCGGCTTGGGCTGCCGGTCCAACAAGTTGAACCGGTCTAGTCAATGGTCGATCGGGTTAGATCTCTAGTTAGGCCACAGATTGAGTCAAATCTGGGTCGGGTCGAACCCATGTAGCATGTGGCTGATGTCATCGATGATGTTAGCTCTAGTGTGTGCAACGTAGGCGTTGGTGATGCCTGCGAGTGGGCACGTGCGGGGGCACGTGCTGTGTCCCTTGGTGGTACACCACCTATGGTTTTGCTCGTCTTGACGAGCGTGAAAATGGCACCCAAGATCACCACAAGTAGAATTTAGAACATAGTAATCAAGTAAAAAGGGATTTAAGCACATAATTTAGAATCCATCGTTCTTTATGCGGAATTTTCTTCTATTACCGTTTATATCTCTAACTTAATGAGATTGTCCCTCACAATTAACATTATGCTCCTTTGTGTATCAGGGTTAAAAGAGAGACTTGAGCACTATTTATAGAGTTTTTAACCAAGCCCTCTTATCATGGGCCTAGTCAATCTTATATTAGACTAATTAAGAATATTCATATATTATTTTATTAGACCAATCTCTCAAAACGGTAATTGCAATATTAATTAATTTAGCTCAGGTAAAAACTCTTACAATTTTCAGGGATGAAAGCTGGCATGGACCCACTGTAGGTAGCCCTGCAGCGGTCTGAAGTGATCTGGGTAATGAGGCCATCTGGCAGCTTCTAGTCTCGACCAAAATGGCTCAAAACAGCAGAGCCGGACGTGCTGCAAAAAAACATAAAAAAACAGGGGACAAAGAACGTGAAACTATTAAGGCTGTTTTTTTTTAAAATATATTCTCACAATAAAACATCATTCAAAGCACGAGCATGGATCACGTGTTGTCTTCAAGAGGGAATTTTCTTCTTCTTTCTTCGGAGAGTTGGTCAAAAAGAAATTTTAACCAACTCGTATGACTTCCTATAAATGCCGCACTACAAAAATTGTTCATAAATTACGGACTGCTCTATACCCTCCAATTACTGTCCAGTTTTGCACATGGATTCAAACTTGAGACATATATTATGATGGTAAGAATTTTGTTGACGGTAAGAATTTTGTTAACAAAACTACAGCATTCCTTTTTTTAGCAGGCGAGTATTCTTTTGCAATCCCAGTCCTCATGCATAGAAAATTCAGGTTGATGGTCTTGATGATCCAAATTCGGCATAAGAAAATTCTTGAGGGATATATTGCTTGATTCAATTTGCAGCGAGCTTTCGATACGATTCATGCTACAATTGTTCATGAAAGACCAAATGGGCTGTATGCTCCTTCACCTTAATAAGTCCAGGAAACGGATCAGAGTTGCATTACCAAATGGGCAAAGGCAAATAATCAGATCACATGTTCTGAAGGTAGAACCACAATGTAGATGTCCTGTTGCTCCCTATTATGGAAGGGTCTTGATGCTTTAAGATCCTTTTATGGTGTTTCTTACGGGGGCTGTTGCTTCGTACGCTAGTGGGTTTCATAGACTATTTAAACATTATTGTTTTGACGCTCATACATTTTATGCTTAATTCATCTCACAAAAAAAAAATCATTTAACGTGCTCCATGATAGGAATGTTTGCATTTATATTACCAATTTTACTAGTCATAGTTTTTAATTGGTTTTATAAATTTATTTGTTTTCGTTGCATCATTCAAGTTCAGAAACATTATCATAGATATATATTACCATAATTCGTCATATTCATTAAGACATCTTTTGCAGTACATGAACAGGAATAGATTAGTTTTTACTAGTCACATCGTGCCATCTTTAGAGTTTAATTCTCATCATTTAGATTATGAGACTTGCATTTATTTGTTTAATACATGTTTATTTCATGTACCGTTCATGGGGGTCCTGCCCCTAGGCTTTATAACAAGGCGATGTTAAATTTTGCCCGATACAGCTCGGGTTTTATTTAATGCACTTTACTAGGTTTATATCATCATATTTTGCCTGATTACTGATTAGCTTGAATTCTGTTGTTTGTGTACCCTTGCATGGAAAATTTAGTTTTTTTATGTTTTAGGAAATATAAAAAAAAGTGAAAGCTCCTTTACAAAAAAAAAAAGTGAAAGATTGCATCAAGCATTTTTCCGTAAAAGAGAAAAGGTACCAAATTGGTTGTTAAATAGACTTTAGCGTAACCAACTCCACGGACCCGAATTTGTAGTTCATGGATGTAAAACAACCTCCCGTGTTTTACTTGGCATCTAACCGGCCTCCAATAGGCTAGTGGTGGCTTCTCAAGTAAAAACAAATTTCCATAAGTAATTGAGTCAACACAAGTGGCGATTGATAGGAATTGGATGAACCCAAGCCAAGTATGAGTGTTGCCTTGTAAGAAAAACCCCACGTTTATTTGGTAGTACGTTAACTCGCCTTGAGGAAACACCTCTACTGTTTCCCCTCAAGAGGGTCGCAACAATTAAGTTATGCCCTCATCTGGTGAAAGCAACCCAGCCATTGCCCTCTTTAGTGGCCAGCGACCTCTATCGGCCATCGCAGAGGCTGGTGACTGGCGGGGGGGAAATAAAGAAAAAAGAAAAAAATAGAAAGGAAAGAAAAAAAAAGAAGGAGAAAAAAAGAAAACAAGGAAAAGAGAAGAAAAAAATAGAAAAGGAATAAATTAATAAAAATTTTGAAAAAATATTTAAAATTTTAAAAAACAAAAGTCCTTCTCAGCACTAGCCATGCCATATAGGATGATCAGTGTCTGCGTCAGCAATTTCCAACCTAAATTAACCAGATCGACTCAATTGGTATTAATGTGAAAATATTTAAGATTAAATTGATCAAATTAAAATATTTGTGACTAAATTGGTATAAGTGGAATAGTTTTATGATATTTTGTACTTTTCCCCATAGCAGTGGTTTGACAAAATATCACATGGTATCAAAGCATGAGGTCCTGAGTTCAAATCTTTCTAAACGCCCTATTTGCTTCTCCAATTATATATTTTCACGCTTTAGGCTTAGGCCAAACTCCAACCTATGCGTGAAAGACAGTGTTTATATAAGCTTTTAGAACAATTAGTAGTAATCCCACAAAATCTCACAAAATTTTTTACTTTTGACCTCATTTTCTTGATTGGTAGGGCCAAAAAACGAACTGTTTGTGGGATCAGAGCCTGATTTATTTTAAAAACTTGACTAAATCGTGTAAATTATAAGTTAGAGCTTTTCGTTAGGTAAAAGGATATCGCGCGCTTGCAAATATTCTAAGATGATGGACAAAATATTGAACTGTGATTTTTTAACTGATTTTCTTTGTTTTGATCAATTTTACTTGTTGATGCATTCATTTTGCATGCAGTCGATTGGTCCTGATGAGAACTCAATTAAGTGGCAATCACATAAAAGTAAAAGGCAAACTTACTAAAGCAAATTAATTGGTCAGAAGTTGAAAGCAAATTAGAAATATAAATTTGAAGTGTTATAATATGTCTCGAGTTTGAGCCTGTTGAACGCACTGGACTCGAATTAAATTACTCGGTATGTGAAAGTGAAGTACACGAGTTCTTGTTCGTGAAAATTAAAAGAAAAAAAGAAAGAAAGAGGGGTGCAATTTTTCTTTAGGTACTAAGTTGACCAACGTTAATAAAAAATGGAAAGTTGATATTGGACTTACTTTTCTTTAACTTTCTGTTCGTGTTGGAATTGGATCGTTCCTCGAAGAAGTCTGACTTTAGTTCAGAAACAAGAGAAAGGAAATCGATTCCTTAAAGTCGGTCCACGAAAGCAAAAGAGGAAACTAGAGAAATCGATTTCCACTGTGATTCGGTCAAGATTCTTTACTGAATATATTGGGCTGTTCTTTTTCGCAAGTGACCACGCCGAAGTTGATGAAAAAAAAAAACAGTAGGGGGTCTTCGTGCTGTTGTTGACGTGAAGAGTCCTTGAAGCGCCATTCTCAACGAGTGCTTGTTGCAGGTTTCACTTCGTGGTTTTCTTCGTGGAATTACATCAATAATTTAGTGGAATTACATCAATAATTTAATATTGAAGCCGGTTAAATTTTGTGATAAAATTTATGTTAAATTCCTTCATGAGATTGATAGATTATTTCGTGAGAAATTATGGGACTAAGTACTAAGTGAGTTATTAAATGAAAATGAAGTTTGAAAAATACCGAGAGTGTGTGAGTGATTCGAGTGTAATCGTAATGTCACGTCTCGTACCCCACGAAGCGTAAACATCCCTCTCTGGTCGATTATGGTGCAACGCTCCCAGGACGCGTCGCCGACCCAACGCCCAAAGCATTCAGATCAAAGCACATGCGGAAGCGACGTATATAAATATATATATACACCTGTACTAATATACAAGACAACCAAGGATAGCACAACATCAAAATCTAGTACGATTTAAAACATATACAATACTCATGTCTATCCCAAATACATTCATAATAGCCAAAACGGGTCAACAACCACCAATTAAAAGAGGGTACGAGGCATGGCGGTCAAACACCATCTCTAGCCGGGGCTCCTCCCAAAACGAATCGGCACACCTGCCATCCTCAAAGCTTGGGATCTGAAAATGTGGGTTATTACAACCGTGAGACGAATCTCAGCGAGTATAACCCCTAAATCTAGGCTAGGCTAACATGCATTCTCCCGACAGGCATAATACAGTCAACAAAGCAATGTCAATTACAATCATTCTTTGACCTAAGCCCTCGGGCCCCAGTCACTTACCTCGCTGCCCTTGCAGGTTAGCATTTCAATATAATACTTAGTTCACATACACGAACACACGATCCACACATACGCCATACGTATGCTCACGCTCTTTAATGTTCGTATCACAAGCCATTCACCGAGTCTCGCACACTCATATCCGGCCCATGCATTTCTATGCATGCATATGTTATTTTCATGCCACAATCATATCTCGGCCCACTGGCCCACACTAGCACACTGGCGAATGCTCAATTTATTATTATGACCCGAAGGCCACAATTGATAACTCGACCCGAAGGCCCACAACTCTTCGCGGCCAACGTAAAAACGCATCACATGGCCCAGTGTCTCTAGCCTGCTACAAAGTGCATGAGGCGCAACACCAATCTCCTTACGAACCAAGTCTGCTACAAAGTACATGAGACTGGTCATCTTCCGGTCATGCCGGGCATCGTCCTGCTACAAAGTGCATGAGGACGGCACGACCCGAAGGCCTTAAGTGATCACACAGCACACTACTAATTTTTATCTGAACCCGGCGTAAAACGCATCGGGCAATTAAGTGATCACATGCTCATGGCAGGCACGCATTTCCACATAATTTCATTACATGCCTCACTCTTGGCATACACAATTCGTGATCATGAAAAATGCAACATGAGCATTAGCAAGGCACAGACACTCAATCAAATCAAATTCACCACATAGTGCCCAATTTATAAATAGCATGCTCACTTGGCCAATTAATACCGTGCGGCCTAATTCCACATACACAATTCCATACTCAATTCAAGTCATCAATTGGCCAATCACACTCCGCATGATTCAGCCACACGAGCACGCAGCATGGCATTTCACAATTAGACACAATTAATCACCAATCAATCAACAGCCAATCAATCTGAGAAATCCTGGCCATTCAGCCTACAATTTATGCTATCCAATAAAATCCGGCACATTCTTCAACAATGTGGATAGCCACTATTTCCTCAATCCGGACTCAATAATTATCTATAATAATCCTATTAATTTCTTCGGATTCTATTCCCACCAGTTAGTCCTCAATCCTGTCCAAAATATACGCCGGTAATACCTAAATCAGTCCAGAATACACCGATAATATCTAAGCCGGTCCAAAAAAATGCACTATCAGTCCTAATCCGGGTTTAGGAGGTATACTCACTTAATTTTTAGACCACAACGACGAGGAACGGCAGCCGATTACTAGTGAACAGTAAAATCGGCAGCGGCGTTCCTAGTGACAGCGTACGGACGGGCGGCCGGAGGTGTACGGACACCACCGTACAGACCTGTACGGACGCCCCCGTACGGACACTGTACGGACGGGCGAGGGACGGTGGCCGGAGAGGTGGCAGCGATCGGCGCGGCGGCCATACGAACGCGATCGTACGGACGCTACAGTACCATCCGCACGGACACTGTACGGACAGGTATGGTCGGCGTTGTACAGCGTCGCTGAACGGCTGGGTGGCGACAGAACGGTGATCTGAGCTCCGGTGCAGCGGCGGCGAGGCTCCGACGCGGCAACGGTGATGCTTCGGGAAGGAAAAAGGGAGAGAAAGAGAGAGAGGGAGAGAGAGAAAGAGGCCGGACAAGGGTGAGGCTGAGGCTGGGACTGAGGTGATCGACGGCAAGGCACGGTGGCCGGCGGAGGCGTTCCGATGGCCGGCGGCGAGCTCCGGCAAGCTTGCCGAGAGAGAGAAAAAGAGAGGAAAAGGAGAAGGAGGGGGATGCTGGTGGCTAATCTGCCGTGTGAGGGGGAGTGGAGAGAGAAAGAGGTCTGATCTTGGTCAAATATAGCAGCCTAGGGACGCCACGTGTCGCCGATCCGGGCCAAAAGACTAAAATACCCCTAATCTAACGGCCTTAATTCATCCCTATCCAAAAATTGAGGGCAAAAAGGGTAAATAGGGCCAATAATTGAGCTGATAACCCTTAATAATTATCCCAAATATTTCCCAAAAAAATTCGGATCCGAAACGGCCTAGGGGCAAAACTGTCATTTTTCCAATCTCAGGGCGAAATTCCAATTTTTGGCTAGATCAACTCCAAATGAGTGTGGCCAACATAATATGGCGTCGGAATCGTGAAAATAGCTTCTTATGTCCTTGAAAATAGACTGCAAAGTTTCGGGAATAAAATATTATTATTTTTCACTTCCGAGCCAAAATTTCAATTTTTGACCGAAACCATTCTAAATGTATGTGGCCTCCCCAAAATGACATCGGTTTCGAAAAATGACCTCATACGGCCTCCAGATCCAAGTCGACGCCCCGAGGGGCAAAATTGTAATTTTTCAACCCCGGACCGAAATTCCAATTTTTAACCACACTTACTCAAAATGTGTGTGGCCAGCATAATATAACGTCAGATTCCCAAAATTTGTCTCTTAAGTCGTCAAAAATCGATATCGTAATCTGGGCCCAATTTCGTGATCAAAACTCGCAAATTTTCAATTTTCAAGGTCTCTCACTAACGAGTGGCTGTTTAGAGGTTACGTGTATCGACCAAGGGTTATCTGAGTCATGACGATCCTGATCATTAAGAAAATGAGAGATTATCACTAGTTCCAGAGGTCACGATCGTTCGGTTCAAGTTCAAAACCGGTTGACCACGCGCACTTTCGAACATACAGAATCACCTGTGATCCGATTGTACAACGTTGGCCTTGGTCAAACCACATCCGTCACTTTTTCCTAAGATCGATCTACGTTGGCCCAAAACATTCTCTCATCATTTCTCATGATCGGTGTCCAAATGAATGATTGGGTCCCTGGTCCACGTACCATTTTCTAGTTAGCCATACCCTTTTGGTTAGTATCCCGAGAGTTATCAGCTCTGGGCGAGACTTACTAAAATGAAATTGCGAAATAATATCAATTTCGTTGATCCCGAAATTACATCGAAATTCAAGCTGTTACATGTAATCTCCGTTGTAACGTTTGATTTATAGTGAAATTTCGTATTACTCTTACCGTGAACGTAGGTCACTACAATTGAACCACGTGAATCTAGCGTCCAATTTATTTTCTTATTTTATTAATTTTATTATTCAATCACTTGACTTTCGTAATACGAAAGGTGTTCAAATATATCCTTTTGGATCATAGAAAGATAGATACTGATTATGAATCAAGATGTATCCACAGGCTTCTTTAGCAAATCTGCAATCTTATGTTTATGTTTATTTCAGCGTATTTTGCAAAAGCGACAAAGGATGTGGACCGAGACCATATAAACCGTGTTTATGTGGATCCTACTACAAAGTCCACGTGATCATTTGCCCATGTGGATTTGACAAGATCTAAAAAGATCACACAATATTCTTCCTGTTCCTTTTCTTTTATATCTCTCTTTGACCTCCTTTTTTTTTCTTATCCAAGGACCTGATCAAGCTTTTGCTTTCTTAACTTTGGTTGGAGGAGTAGCTGCACCATCACACACTAAATGGTACTGCTCATGGTCTATGATTCAGAAATCTATTGTATGGACTCACGTCCAGAGGATCAAGTTCATCACAACCGTCCATTTTGTGGGCTCACGTGTGGAGCCAACTTTAGAGTAACTATTTTTTTTTTCAAAAGTAAGGTTTTATTGATGGCATAAGAGGCAGGTGAGCTGCCCTGCTACGCGCTCAAGTCATACAACTTAAACAAGACCCAAATGCTGACATAAGAACTTGTTGCCCGAAGATAATTGTGCAGTTACAACACCATTCTTAAGAAGTCTTCCTTGGACAGGTTTATTAATCCTTGACACAAAGATATTTGTTGCCCAAATATATATGTTGATATTATATTCATGAAAATCTCACATCTTGTGCTTGTTTTGGGTAAATGACATCACTTCTTGTCATTTCCTTAATTACCAGTCGGGAAAATAACTAGTAGGCATGGATGATATTCCAAAGACCTCACACACCGTGCTTCTTAGGTATCACTTTCAAAGGATGGAGCTTCCTTAGTGTTATTCCCGCCCGCTCTCTCATGTCCAGGGTCGCCGGAGTCAAACCACCGCCTAGTTCCCAATCGAAATGGTGAAGCAGTGTTGCAAGACCGAGATGAAGCACCCTATGCGCCAACGAAAGTCCGACGCACATTCTTCTGCCTGATCCGAACGGAATTAGCTCGAAGTTTTGACCCTTGTAGTCAATTTTAGATCCCAGGAACCTCTCTGGTTTGAATGCCAATGGGTCCTCCCAAGCATCCGGGTCTCTTCCAATGCCCCATGCATTCACGAAAACCTGGGCATCTTTGGGTATATCAAAGCCCATGAAATTGGTGTCTTTTAGAGCATTTCGTGGGAGAAGTAAAGGTAACGGTGGATGTAATCTTAGGGTTTCCTTCACCACAGCCTGCAGAAACGGCATTTTTTCGATGTCATTTTCTTCGAGCTTTCTGTTCAACCCCACGACCTCGTCAATCTCATCTTTGGCCTTTTTCATTGACTCGGGTTGCCGGAGTAGCTCCGCCATCGCCCACTCCATGGTGCTGCTTGTAGTCTCTGATCCAGCAAAAAACATTTCCTGCACCGTCAAGTGGACCCATTTAAAGATTCTAGGCTATAATTAAGAGATTCTGTTTCGCTCGAAAATCGCTCCCTCAAAACGTCGACTCGATATAAAAAATTGTGGTACTTCACCTTATCAACAGTCCTGATCAAACTACACTTCGAATTAACAGAGATTTGCGCACAAAAAAAGAAACAAGAACTTGATGATTGGGTCCTAAAACAGAAGAAGTGAATCCACTAATGGCAACAAAAATATTGATGAAAGAGCCAGAGCAAGTGTTTAATTGGCAAAAGTAAATAAACACCTGGAATGACAAGAAATATGTTGATGGGAAATAACTGAACATGAATTGCAAGAAAGTAAAGTGCATTAATATATGTCTGTGCGTCTTTTTCCCTTAAGATGTGCTCTTTTTATAGTCCCGGCTACAACTATTGCTTTGCTGCAACTGTCAGTCAACAGCTTTGATAATTGTTCCCGCCTAAGAGTTTGACTGCAATAATTGTTCGTGCTGGGTTTTCCTTGCAGTCGATTTTATCACGGCCAAATTTTGTACGCCAATGTCAATACTTCTTGACTTGATTGACACCGTCTCGACTATAAGTCGATGGACGAAAACTGTTCACACTTTGTCTAACTTAATTTTATTGGCTTCTCATAATCAATATTGAAGTTTCACCGTCGATTATATTCAAAATCAATATCAGATCACATATGCTAGTCAACATACTATTATTCACTCATTTCTCTATGTTCTATTAATCAGTATATACACATAATCAACATTGATTTTGTTTAGTCCACGACTCTGCTTTGTCACTATGGCCCTAATTAACGTTTCCTCTCTCTCAGTGGTCTTAGCTCTTTTTCATCAACATTAGCTCAAGCTAATATCATAATTAAAGCCATAGTCGATGTATGGTCAACGACATCAATTCTCATTAACTGTAGCTCTTTGACATCAAATTTTACTTTTTAGGGTGCCAAGGGATTCGCAGAAGAATTAATCATTTTGGGATCCGATTTGAAGAAGATTGTCGATCTCAATCGAACCTCTTCTTTATGCTTAAGACTTGTTTACTAAGGTCCATGATACCTTCCCCAATTGAAATAGACTTTTACACGTCTATTTACTATTTACGAAAACATTTACACTTCAAGTTTGTGGAGAATATTGCATAAGAAACTGTTACTACTATTATATTGATGCTCTCATTCTTTCCTGATCTCGCCAATCAGCGCTCATATTATTATAACTAGCTCGAATGCTCGACGAAAACACAAGATTGATTTATGGTTTATTTTACTATTAGCTACTAAAACTCGTCCTTGATGTGTGATGTGACCCTACTTGTTTAAATGTCAATTAAGTTTGCCACACCACTTAATCAACCGAATTCGACCTAATATCTGTAAGATGGTAATCATTCTTTGTGGCCATGCGAAACGTGGAAGAGAGAGCAAACTTACCAGAATGATTATGTTGACATTCTGGGAAGAGATTTTGTGAGGCCCTTCTTTTCCATCGCCCTCATAATCCAATACCGCGTCCAAGAAGTCATTCGTCGCTCTGTTCTCTCCCGTTTTTCGCTCCTCCAACCTCTCTGTCACAAAGGCTTCAGTAATCTTCATGGCTCGACCCATGTCCTTCGCCATGCTTGCCTTGATCCCCTGCGGATCCCACCATTTCAACGCCGGCATGAAGTCAGCTACGTTCGGCTTGCCGGCCCACTCCATGAACCGGTTCATGGCGTCGAAGAACTCGGGCCCGTCCTTCGATTTTGGGTCCAACAGATCCCGCGAGAGCACCATGTTGCCCACCACATTAAACGTCAGGAGAAAGAGGAACTGGGATAAGTCGATTCCTTGCTCTTCATAATATGAAATTTTTTTATATGATTAATTCTAATCAGAGAATGTATAGCAGCACGTAACAAATTAGACCTGAAAAAAATAGATTGCACCGTGTTGTGCAACCTGTTAAGGGAGGGATACAGTCGGATCATGTCGAACTTACTATTTGACTTACTATGTAAGCTGCAATATTCAACACGAATGATTGATTTTTCAAGCTCAAGTCGATCTTGATAAAGTGCTTGATATGCTTGGTTTCGACTCTACTTCACTAACAAAACAAAATTAGCATCTAAACTCTTAAAACTCCAACTCGGCTTTAACTCAAACTCGAAAAAAATGAAAGCGAGTTCGACTAAGGCTCCATTTGTTTTGTCGAAAATAAATGATTTGAAAAATATATTTTCCAAAACATGATCGATTGTATTGCTTAAAATAATTAGCCAATAAAAAAATATTTTAATTATCAATAACAATTTATATTTAAATAATTTGATGGATGATGAAAATATTTCATTTATGAATTTTTATAAGTGATTCAAGCGATCGAACTTTGGAAAATGTTTTCCAAATAATTCGTTTTCCGCGAAACAAATGTACCCTAAACAACAAATTAAATTCCAGTAGCACTTGAGTAAGTTGATTTATTTACACAAGGGCTCAGTTTGTTTGGTGGAAAACGAATAATTTAAAATATATTTTTCTAAAATCAAGTACTCGTATTGCTTAAAATAATTAGTCAATGAAAAAATATTTTCATTATTGGTATCAATTTATATCTAAACATTTTGATGTATGATGAAAACGTTTTTCGTTCATTCATTTTTTATAAACAATATAAGGGATCATTTTTAGGAAAATATTTTCCAAAATATTCATTTTCTGAGAAACAAACGGGCCTAATATTTACTTCATTGAAATTTTCAATGAAGTATCAACAAAACATTGGGTAGGATGTAGGATCATGATCCTATTTATAAGGAGTTTAAGATACGTTCCTCTCTCTCTCTCTTGCTATTTTTGCTATTTTGAAGGAAAAAATTGGGAAAATGACATCATAAGTGTCATAATTTTCGTATGGCGCTCATGGAATGCAAATGTCGGAAGTAACACCAAGCGTGTAATAAATAACCTGTTGTTGCTTGTTTAACCGCCATTTCTTCCTCTATATGCATGATCATGCTGTCGATGCACTTCTGCCTAAGGTGGGCCGTCTCGTTGACACGCTTGTTCACGAGGAGCTCCGCAGAGCAGAGACGCCGGAGAACACGCCAGTAGCCGCCATAACGACCGACAGCGAGCGAGCCTTGGTCATAGCCGAGAGCCGTAAACGCGTGGGGACACTTGCGGTCCGCGAACGTCAAGTCGTGGCCCTTGAAGAGCTCCGCGGCAGCCCGAGCCGATTGGATCACCATGGTGTTCACGGAACCGAGCTTCAACCACGTGACAGGCCCATGTTCGGCTCGGAAGCTGTGGAGGTTCTGGTGAGGCATGGTCCCGAGGTCGAGGATGTTGCCGATCATGGGCCATGCTGGGGGCTGGGGGGGAAGCTTGGTGCGCTTCCGGCGGCTGAGAAGGAAAACTAGAAATGCCGGAAGGAGGAGGCCGAGCCAAAGGAGCGAAGTAGGGCAGTACTCCATTTGGCTAAGCTTTGAGCTATTGGTCAACTTGCACTTATGCGATTATTGCACGAAAAATATGATATAAATAGACACTCCTACTATTCTGTTCACAAGAAAGCAACCTAAAACAATAAAGAACAAGAAACTCGGGGTGAAAAAATATATGCCGCCCACGTGTAAAACGTGGAAAACGTAAACATATCTTTTGGCAATGAAAAGAGAATAAACATGCTGGTCACGTTGCATCCGTTTCATCGAATTAGGTAGAACTCGATTCTTTCTTCATTGGAATAAGATCATTTTTCGTCCAACAACTCACGTGAAATAATGCAATCTAATATTGTAACTTGTCATGACCCGAGACAAGGCCGTGGCACTTGATCCTAGCTTGGCCGTGATTCACGTGGGTTTCGGGGATTATCTCAACGTCCCGTTATTGTTTTCTTGATTAAGCACAAGTGGAAGCATTTAACATACAATAACGAGAACATAAAGTGAGCCAAACGACATGTGGAACAAACACACTATATTTACATGATAAAGGATTATTTATCTTACAAGCCCCTCTTTCACGGGCCTTCCTTACTACGCTTACATCCGGATCTCATCCGGTATCCACTCACATACTCCGTATGGCTGGGTTACGCTTAGCTTCACTAATGTCCTTCACAAAAAGAACAAAAAGGTTAGTCTCCATCCAAAGCTTGGTCAACTCACTACGGTTCAACCACTCCGGCCCTAGGTGGTCCACTATAGCCCTCAATGGGTCTAATCACATCTCTATCCATCAAAACAAAGCATGCTAAGTAACGGTGGGGGACCATCTCGTTCGCATTCACTTGGACCCAAACGGTCATGCTATACTTTCGATACGTGACACTAGCTTCTACGTTGACAATATCTATCACCCGAGCATGCATTTCTACGGGTCTATCAAAATGGATGGGAGGTGGCGTGGCCATACCTACAAAGTTGAAAATAATAAAAGTGAGTGGACACTCAGTAAGTTAAATTCACTATGTTCCGGCTAGGAAATAGCCTCGTATAGGACAAGAGAAATACACGTTACCATTAACTTGTTGATGGTAGATCAATAGCAAATGTATCTTACCTTGCCTCAGTAGTAAACATGGCATATTCAACAAACAAGAAAACGTCAGGCATGATTTTCAATGTAGTATGCAAAGATCAACACACGGGATTCATCATTTCATGATCAAAATCCATCGATCCTTCCGGCTTACAACCCGGCATCTGAGTACTCCCTCAGGCATCGCCTCGAAATCCATCGAATAGCGACATCGTCTCGAAATCCATTGAAGACGGCATCGCCCCGAAATCTATCGGCAGCAGCAACGTCCCAAAATCCATCGGTAACGGCCATAGTCCTTTGTGTGATCATGCAACAAGCAACACGCATTTCCAGTTCTTATCTTAATCTTATGCCCATGCAAACAGGCGGTGCTCGTGTAATTCATGCTCTCTAGGACAATTTGCCTAACATGCGAGGTACGGTCAAGGACATGTGACTCAATCCATCATGCCGAGTGCCAGCTCAGAGCCGGACTTGGCCCGGCTCTACACGCCTCAATGTAAAACCCGCACCAAACCAAGCTCATCCCGGAACACCACAACATGAATACAAGATCATACGACACCCCGTTTCGTACCTCGGTAGTGCCATGACTCACGACCATATGCAAAATAACAAAACATGTGCAAACTCAAAGCATCACAAACATAGTCACTCCTCGAGTCCAAACGCGCAACACTACGCCCTAACCAAAGTATAGGGAATTTACTTACTACTCGGGGGGTCTAGGGTATTTAGTGATGGTGCGATGGTGAGAGTGAGTGATCGGAGAAGAGATGGCCAAGAATGAGAGAGATAGAGGCCCGAAAGGGTGAGAGGCCAAGAGAATAGGGAGAGGAAGAGAGGCTTGATTGATTTTTGGGGAAAAGAAGAATACGGCTTGGTGTCTCTCCATTTATAGGCCAAGACTTCAATAATTGCCATGCCAAGTGGTCCAATGAAATTCATTCAAGTGGCACATAATAATGAGAGGCAATCTTGGAAAATCTTAGGGAAATCTTGACCAAATCCTAAGCCTAATTATTTGATAGCTCAATTGAATTCCAAGTATCCATCTAGGGTCATAATGCTGTATCTTAGGGTATATGAATCACCATTTGCATTAAATATCTAGAGGACACTTAAACCTATACATTAATGATCTAGAGGACACATGAACCTCTATCATTGTTCTCTTCAATAATTGCTCTTGTTTTGGCTCTCATAATTGCCCTACATCTAGAGATTACAAGATCTCATGCATTAATGAAGATCTTATCTTATAAGATTCTTCTAATGATGGCCCTCCAATTATTGGTTGAAGCTTGACTTAGTCAACTTTGGCTTCTTGCTCCCTATGCTTGGCCGAAATATGCTTGTTCTTGTCCTTCTAGAACATCTAATTAATCGCTAAAGATAATTGGCTTATAATCCTCTAAAATCAATAAGTATACTTAGCAAACTGCCTATGTAAATGGGGAAATTCCTAGTCTAAAATAATCGATCATTCTATCAGGGTCGAGGTTCGATGTAGAATTTCCTCCAAATATGATCAAACATATCCAAACCAAAGTCCAAGTCCAATGGTTTAAGCTTGGGCTAGTTGGGTTGCCCTGACGCATGGCCTGTACAATCGAGCCTGACCGGATGCAAGGCCAGGCACGCTGCAGGGCAACGCGAGCACATAGCCGGGCACATGGTTGAGAGCATGGCAGAGCACATGGACATTGTGCCGAGCTGCACGAGTGGTGCGCCAAGCATGATGCCGAGCCGCACGAGCAAGGGGCTAGTTCATGGACCAAACACATGCATTGACTCATGAATGGGCACAATGCATGGCTCATGGTCAAGTTCATTGGGTACGGAACTAGGTCGAAACCGGATCTAATGGGTACATTGCCTGGCACAAAGGTCAGACACAATGATCGGCACACGAATGGGCATAAGGCCAGTCTGTGGCCTAGCTGATGGGCACAATGGCCGGTCATGATCGGGCACAAGGCCTGGTCGGCGCGGCTGGCACAATGTCCGGCCCACAACCCAGCCACTAGGCTCATGGCCTAGCATATGACTTGACCATAGCCTATTCGACTCAACGCAATGATCCGTGGCACATTCGCGATCAATCCATGTTCGAGTATCAATAATGCATGGTCAACTTTCGGTTGTCATGTGATCTCGTGGAATCCGGTACCACGAGATTAATCCATGGTCATCCGGGATCAATGCGTGGCCATGCGAAATCACCTGTGATCGACACATGCCGATACGGTATTGATCTATAGTTATTGCGGACTGTCTCACTAACGGCCCTTATGGTCGAAGGGTCAATCCATAGTCGTATCGCTCTAATTGACTTGCATGATCAAGGAGTCATTCCATTGTCGATCCCTAGGCCAATTTATAGATAATCTTTCGATTGAACCATGACCAACCCTTAGTACACTCGCTTCGACCATGTTATCCGTTCCATCACCGCCCCTCGGCTTGACTGCTCGCCCATTCTATCACCCTTTACCTTTGACTATCTTGGTCCCAAATTTGGAGATGTCACATAAGTCTTAAGTTTTACAATAAAGTCCTATAACTTTAGTTCAAAAATCAATGTAATCCTTCAATTACCAAAGATCGAAAGTTCCTATTAAATTTTATGATGTCTTGTTCCTTGGATTTCGCAAATTGCTTCATCAACTTATTTATCCTACCAAAATCAAATACTTATGTACTTACTTTTGTCTTGCTAAGATGGCATGTCATTTTTCAAAAACTATTATGCACATAATCTAATATTCAATTTGATCTAAATTTCTAATCTCCACTCTCTAGAGGATTAGTTGATGTTGAAATATGAACTTTACTGATGAATTTATCATTCATTTTCAAAGAAAATCATTTCAGAAATATAATTCGCTGACAACGGCAGAGCTTGACCACTGATAAAAAAATAGTTAGTTTATATGACCTTGCATTCATTTTTGTTGTTGTGTTCTTTTACGCATATAAACTAGAAGTGTTGACACATATTTTTAATTGCCCAATTAAATTGCTCAAAATGTAGGAGTTTATTGTTTATTTCCTAAAACAAAAATATTTTAATTTTAATCACATCTCATCTAGGCATTAGCCACATTAATAGTAATTGCAGTAATTAGAGATTTTAATAAAATAAAATAAATCAAAAAATTTAATTTTTTTACAAAAATAAGAAAAATCAGATCGGGCTGCGTTTGGACTGGCCAGATCTAACTCGACCGTCTCCTTTCTTCCCTTCCTCACATGTGAGCTGGGCCTAGCCTTGCCCAGCCCATTCCCTTTTTCCCCTCCAAAGCCCGACCACGATCCCTCTCTCCTCCTTCCTCCCCTATACGCCACGATTGGCCGCCACCCGAAAAGCGGAGAAGTCGCCCCACCGGCCTAAATTAGCCACAAAAGTCTTAAGTAGGCATAGGAGGCGATGCAGAGCATTGAATGGAAGAGTTATGGAGGCAGAGGCAAGTGGTCAACGGCCGCTATATAAGCCATCGAAGAGGAGAGAGAGAGTGGCGGCTAAAAAATAGAGCAGAGAGAGAGAGAGAGAGAGAGAGAGAGAGAGAGAGAGAGAGAGAGAGAGA
Organism: Syzygium aqueum; assembly: GCA_031216185.1. Taxonomy (NCBI): domain Eukaryota; kingdom Viridiplantae; phylum Streptophyta; class Magnoliopsida; order Myrtales; family Myrtaceae; genus Syzygium; species Syzygium aqueum. The sequence continues at coordinate 10,964,494 of CM062232.1, read as the reverse complement.
GAGAGAGAGAGAATATCGATCTCGCTCTTGGTCCAGACTCACCGTAGGAAGTGAGTCGTGGCTGCTGGAGCTTGCCTTGGCCTTGAAATAGGTCAAAGACCCCTTGTTTCAGTCACGCACTCCATGTGTTCGAGAAAATGCCTAAGGGAAGCTCAGTGGTGTTAGTTCTTGGCCGGTGATCTCCAAGTCGGCCAGGGAGTCATGAGGCTGGTCATGGCCATGTGGTGGCCACTGGAGGCTAGGCAAGGCCAAGGTTCCACCTGGGTCGGTTGGCCAAGCCCCAACCATCGTTTGGGCTTGAAAGGCCTTGGTCGGGGCTCGGCCAATGGCCACATTTGGTTGGCCAGGGGGGAGCCGCCTCGACCCTAGGTGCCGAGACAGGCGAGGCTAATGGCTGAGTGAGATGACCAACCAATCGCCGGATCTCACCCAGCCAGCATTCTCACATGCCTGTGCACACAAGAACTGGCCCAAATCGGGCCTGCAACCCCGATTAGACTGGTTTGCAAGCCCCCAAAGTGGTCCGATCCTCTTTGGGCAACCCCTTTTGTGTCTTTTTTGACCAGACCGGGCCCTAGCCAGGCCCGATCTGGTTTGAAACCCGGGTCAGCCTTGACCTGGTTCGGATTCGAAAATCGGACTGGGGTTAGCTAATTCGGTTCGGGTTTGCGGACTCGGGTCAATTCTGATCGGACCCAGATCTGATGACTCGACCCCGGATCCAAATATTTTAATATTATTTTTAAAAAAATAAAAAAAATAATTTTTTTAATTTTTTAATTTTTTTCCAAAATTATGAAATAGTTTAAATAGACAGATTTTGGGTAATTTTCCTTTAAATACGTGAAAATATTTTCAAAAAATTTGTGCTTAAATTGAACAAGCCTTTAGGGCTATACCATAGGATCCTTGATGACATGTTTTTATTTTTGCAAGTTATTCTGATCATTATCTAATTGCATGATTTCGATATATTGAATGTCGTCTCCTTAGCTAGGATTAGAACCCTAGGCTACATATTTATTTTGATTGTCATTCATTAATGTAATGAATGTGTACTCGCTTGATCACCTCACATGTTAGGAGATAAATCCAAAAATCAATCCAAATTGCTTGATGAATATTTTTCAAAAGATGAATAGGATGAAAGGTACTGAAAGAGCACTAGTCATTCAACTAGTGTAACCAAGTCCTCGAACTCATTAAATCTCTGGTTCGTAGAAATAAGGCAATTCTCCTATTGCCTTATTTTGGTATCTAATCAATCCACCATAAACTAATTAGTAGCGACTCCTAAATAAAAATCACTTGCAGGTTAAAAACCTAAACCACAAATCGCAATATGATATGAGCTTGAGAAAGCCTGAGTTAAGTCTCAGACCTAGACTTAGTACGTACCAAGCTACGCCATTCCTTTCAAGAAGGCGGTTGCGACAAGAGGTATGATAGTATATTAGTAATTAGGTTTCAAATTGTATAGTTCATCCGTTTATCTCATGAAGATGAGGGATCTCCTACACTCCTCAACTAGGGATAATGTAGAATGAGAAACTCTGGCCCAACGGCCAAAATTTTGATTGATAGCGACTCCAAAGAGCCTCAATAGCACCGATTCACACCTCTCCGCCGCGGGGACTATACGGCGACTTACTTTGAAAGTTAGAGAACGTGCATGCACTCATACGAGGAAGTACTCATTCACGGATGAATTGACGAAAGCGGATCTCTCGTTCGTCCATTGCCCGCGCAACTTACGTTCTCTATATCATCCATCATCACATTGACTTGGCTAGTCTTCCATCCATCATACACGAGGTGTCAAGTGGTGTTCAAAGGAGTAATAATTGATAGAGAAGTGCTTCGGTGGAGAAAGAGGCAGAGGAATCCATCTTTTACTCTCTCTCTCTCTCTCTCTCTCTCTCTCTCTCTCTCTGGGACGATTTTTGTTTGTAGATTTACAAGAGGACAAAGTCAAGTGCAAAAAGAAGAACAAACGTGTAGAGGAAATAACTAAAAGTTCGGCAAAAGAACACTACAAGTGCCATAACTTGTGTACGGCGCTCACTTTGGTGCCATAACTTTTTTTTTGGATCACTTTAGTGCTAAAATTTTTGAAAAACGATCACTTAAGTGCTAAAATTTTTGAAAAACGATCACTTAAGTACCAACTCCGATGCCGTACACAATTTTTCGCCGGAAATCTGATGTGGCATTTTTTTACTAATTTCTGAAGCTGACGTGGCTCGCCGGAGGCTCAACGGAGATTGGCACTTAAGTGATCGTTTTTTCAAAAATTTTAGCACTTAAATGATCGTTTTTAAAAAATTTTAGCACTTAAGTGATTATTTTTCAAAAATTTTAGCACTGAAGCGATCCAAAAAAACTTATGACACTTAAGTGATCGTTTTTCCTCCGACTTGGCACCAAAGTGATCCGAAAAAAAGTTATGGCACCAAAATGATCCGAAAAAAAGTTATGGCACCAAAGTGATCTCCATACACAAGTTTTAGCACTTATAGTGTCCTTTTGCCCTAAAAGTTCTCTGTGGTTGCTGCCTTTTTGAAAAGTCTACCGTCAGTCAAGTTTTGTCCTTGTGCTCTCACCACCCCTTGTTGCCGTTGCCCAACTTGCCAAACAGTCCCATGATCTTTTCAATTGCACTGTGTTCCTAGTTCCTCGCTGGTCACGCCCCTTGCTTCGCTGGTCACCGTCGCGCCTCCTTCTGCCGGTCTCAATTGCAGTCAGAATCCCAATTTAGGTGACTTCCAAGTTTATTTGTTCACTTTGAATATCTAGTTACCTAATTTGGATTATTACGGTTCTAACTTTGATTTGGTATTTGATGTTAGGCGTCTCTTAAGTAGGAAACTTCCTCTTTTAAGTCGTGCATATAATTAGGGTTTCGACCTTTAAGACCTAATATCTAATCTCTAATTACATTTATTTCCTATTTTGATTATGGTGAATATTTCTTTATGTGGGTTTAAATAATGGGTATCTTTAATTTAGTAAACCTCCCGTTGTGAAAAATTAAAAAAAATTTGCATTGCATCTTAGGATAAAATGCATTCATATTAATTTCCTAATTTAGAAATGCATATCTAGGAATCATGTATTAGGAAATTACCTAATTTAAACTAGGATTTAATAAGTTATATCCTAGTTTAAATTAGGCAATCACTTGTTTTAGGTAGTTTCCTATTTAGCTTTAAAAGGAATCATAAAAAATAAGATGCATATTTCATGTAGAAATAGTTTTATCATTGTCATGTTATCGTTACCATGTCATAATTTCCATGTCATCATATCAATGCCATTTAGTTATTGCATGGTTAGGCTTATATAAATTAGATTGCATGTCATGTTAGATTAGTTCATAATTTTTTTGTGTTATTAATATTAGGTCATGTCACAAGTCATTAATTTAATAATTCATGCATGTTAAACTTAGATTAAAATTGCATATAGTTTAGTTTTCATAAACAAGAAAAACCCAAAAAGAATTAAATGTCATTGCATTTAGAAATCATGGTAAGGCCATGCATGCATCTTTAATTAACATCTTGCAGATATTTGGAAATTAATCATGGTAATGTTGTGCTTCGCTTTGCATTGAGGGTTGTCCTATTTCTAGCAATTTATTTACTGCTTTGGGTTATTGAATGTTACATTAATTGATTGTACACCTACATGAACACCCATCACAAATTAGTGGTTAGGATTAAAACTTGCTCAAGATTGCTTGCTAAATATTTTTGAAAATAAAGATAAAAATGTACTGAAAAAGCGTTAGATTCATCTAGCGTTATGAAGTCCATGATATATGTGGTTCGCAGAGGTACAATGTTCTCCCACATCTTAGTGGCGACTCGTAATTGAATTGAATTAAATTGCATGTTAAAATGATTAAATCAAGACTCAAAAGTTATTGTTGGTATGGGTTTGTCGATGAAGTCCAATGAGTGGACTTTCGGTGCTTGTGGTAGATTCCTTGAATAAGACTCATGTGTTAATCATTCTCTCAATACTCATCATTCATATGTTTAGGGGCTCTACTTGGGATGCGATTGCCTTCTGTCCCCCTAGGATTGTCAATTAAGTCCAATGAGTGGACTTTCAGTGCTTGTGGTAGATTGTATTGTTCGCAATTGGTTGAGACACGTGTGTCAATCATTCTCTTAATACTCGTCACTCATATGTTTAGGGGCTGTACTTGGGATGTGATTGCCTTCTATCCTCCAAGGATCGTTGATTAAGCCCAATGAGTGGCCTTTCGGTGCTTGTTGTAGATTCCTCGAATAAGACTCATGTGTCAATCATTCTCTCAATACTCATCACTCATATGTTTAGGGGTTGCGCTTGAGATGCGATTGCCTTTTGTCCTCCCAAGATTGTCAATTACATCCAATGAGTGGACTTTTGGTGCTTGTGGTAGATTCCTCGAATAAAACTCATGTGTTAATCATTCTCTCAATACTCATCAGTCGTATGTTTAGGAGCTGTACTTGGGATGCAATTGCCTGCTGTCCCCCTAGGATTGTCGATTAAGTCCAATGAGTGGACTTTCAGTGCTTGTGGTAGATTCCTTGAATAAGACTCGTTTTTTGTTTACATATTTCGCACAAGTAAAGATCTCAACTGGGGATACACTTTTTTTTTCACTCATCTTTTCTATGAACATGTGTGTATAGTGCTCACGAGGATTGAATCCCAAACGTGGTGCTCACTAGCCCCACCCTCCAATCCCTTTACTAATAGGGCCGTATGCCTATTGGCGTTTCACTCTTCTTGAGGAGTAGATCATTACGATCTTTCAATTCACAGACGTGGATCTTAGACCTATGAACGTGGGTATTCTCGAAACTCACAAAGAAAAAACGGAAGTGAGTTAGACCAAAAAACAAGAAACCTGAAGAAAAAGTGGAGTAACTTGGCACCTCGCGTTTCTCTTCTTCTTCCTTTCTTCCTTTCAACCACCGCCACTATCAATAACCGTGCCCATGAAGCCCTCACCACCAACCACCGCGACCTCGGGCTGGTCTTGCCTGATTATGAATTGAATTTGCTTTATTTTTTTCTTGTGGAGTTAGGGGAGGGGTCATGGACCAAAAAAAAAAGAGGAGTGGTCATCTTGAGTTTCTTCCTATTGGGGCTTTGCTTGTTCTAGTTCTGAATTGGTGAGAAAAATCCGATTTTTCTTGGGTTTTCAGATGGTTGTGGAATTAAAAGGGAGATTTTGATGGACATTTTGATTTCTTTCTTTGTAGGATGGTGATTCCCTCCCCAGCAGAACCTCCAGCGCGATGCAGTACGGCGTCCCGTCACGCCTTCCCCCATCGCCCTACCCTCGCCGCCAAGCCAGATCGCTGACCCGAAGTCGGCGAGCTTCGGGTAGTTGCGCCAGTCGAGTAGGACGTTCTAGGGCTTCACGTCGCATCGGACGACCGAGAGGCGGTGGCAGTGCAACCGTTTGACGAAATGGCAGGCCGAGGGGGCGATGGGCGACAATGTCGAAGAGAGTGCGGCTATCGCAAAGCTCGAGAATGAGGGAGAGGCAGTCCGGGGAGTCGAAGTCCGTTGACGATGTGTGGGTTTGGGTAGAGAATGCAGGCAAAGAAGTCATGTGGTCCATTATTGGTGTCTTGGCCATGGTTAGTGCAAGGTGCAGAAGAAAGACACCGGAGACTGATCAATGAGGCCCACTTGAACACATGGCGATTGGAAAAATAAGACTGCCGAGTGTTTTCTATTTCTTCTTAAAATTTTATTTCACCATTTTCTTTGACGAACTCTCTCTCTCTCCCTCTCCCCGTTTTTTCTTTCATTTTTGTATGTTTGTAAGAAGAAGAACGAGAATTCAAAAGAATCTTCCCTATTAGTGCCGCCCGGGCTTTGACTTCAGACCTGAAACTCAGACAGAGAACAGATAAGGGAAGTCTTTGAAAATGTCACCAATTAACCTTCCAATGCACGAGGAACCTTATTCGTTTTGTGCTTGTGGACTTCGTCTCAGGATCTGCAACTAAGACATGAGGCGTGTTCAGTGGAGTGAAACCAAGTTTAACATAGATTGGAGGATTACCAATTGACCTTGCAAGCGTCTTGTCTGTAATCCCTACAGGCTGCGAAAGGAAAATCCAAAGTAGAATGTATGCAATGCAAAGATGCTAGTCTTGGTCCCCAGCTAGGCACGAAAAGGGCGCCATTTCAGGTCAACATTGGTAGTTACTGGATTCATGAGTTCACGACCATCACATTCAGCTACAAGTAGTCAAGTACGGTGCCTCCAGGAAGTGCCTTCTTTACAAGAAGAGGACCATTTCCTTCGGTCTGCAGCGTTTTCCACTTTTCTTCAGTCTGGAGAGTTATCAAGGCCGAATGGCTGAAGACCTTCAATGTCCGAACCTTCATGTCCATCGTGGTTTTAAGCCAAAAGTCCCTGGGGATGTCGCTAAGCTGTCACAACCCTTTTGAAGTGAATCCCAAGTTAGTTTAGTGGATTGCTATGCAGGCAAGAATTATCCTCTCATGAGGTGAAGATTACGCTATGCACAGACTTTTTCAAATCCTACTAATCGCAACTTCGTTTCTCAATTCTTATGAAGTAATTATTTTTAAAGTGTGGGAAATTGCTTTACTTTTTACATACCAAAGACTCTTGAATTTGGAGATTTGGTTACGTTAGAAAGTCTGATGCCCATTAATCGGTACTTTTTGTCTTTCATGTAAACTCTTATCATCCATCTCGATTTATTTTTATTCCTAAGGTGCGCCTAAATGTCCTTGCCAAATTCAAACGAAGCAAGCACACAAATAAAATAAGCAATTGATAAATATGAACATAGTAAATCCGACAATAATTAAACAGCCCGAGCCCTAAATTGATATATAACTACATACAAAAGGATTGTTTTTATGCTTTTATTAACCAAGATGTGATATAAACCTCCTAAACTATGATGAAAGTTCTAAATAGCACCCAAATCATGTAATTCTAACTAAAATGACGAGCGATGACAAGAGAGAGAAGAGAGGGAGAGCATTGCACAGTCCGAGCTAATCCTCGAAGATGAACCCCTCTGGCTGTCTGCCGTGCAGAGGGTTCCTGGGTTATAAAAAAAACAAAAAAAAAACGACTGGAAAACAAGTGAAACAGAGAAGCTCCATGAAACTACATAGAGATGACGACAGGGAGAGAGAGGAGAGAGGGAGAGCATTGCACAGTCCGAACTGATCCTCGAAGATGAAAGGAAGACGAAAATGACATCAACCCAATCTGCAAACCCTAATCGACTGAACGATTCTCTTTCGTTACAATTGGTGCAAGGCTCTCGTCAATTTCTTTCCAAATTCGACCTCTGAATCTCCGATTCTCCCGAATCGCGAAACGCCATCGATTATGGACCAGAACACCAATTCTCCACCATCGTCCCCGCCTTTTCGAGTCCCCATCTTCGTCCCCATAGCTCAAGATCAGCCCTATCTGCGCCGGTTTCTTCAATGACGGTGTCCTGGTTGTCCCCACCGTCCTGTTCACGCTCTTCTTGGTCTTCCACGCGAAGAAGAACTTGAAAAATGAATTAAATGGGTTAGTGATAGTGAGCCTGGCCTTCTATGGAAATGAATTAAATGGGTTGTAAATGGATTCATAACATAATCCATTATTTTTGTCAAAATAACATAAAATAACGATTACTATCATTATGGAATAATAAAATGTTAAAATAACAAAAGAAAATCTTTGTTGTATTTTTTAGGGTTAATACCATAAAAAATCTCAAATTGGTATACCTATAACAATTTTACTCTAAACTAATCTTTTTTATCACAAAAAAATCTCAAACTGATATACTTATGACAAATTTACCCTCAGTTAGTTTTTGTTGAATTTTACTGTCAAATTGCTAAGTTTGATGTCACGCGACAGTTGATGGGTGTGCCAGTTTAGGGTTTTACCCCTTTGTTTATCACAGATCTACCAGTTTGTGATTTTTTGTTATATTAATTTAATTTAACATATGATAAATTTATCACAAGTTTACCAGTTTAAGATTTTTGCTGGTCAAAAAATTAGTTTGGGGCAAATTTGTTACAAATGTACCAGTTTAGAGTTTTTGTTAGTTAAAATTTTAGTTTGAGGTAAATTTGTGACAAATGTACTATATTGGGGTTTCTCGTGATATTAACCATATTTTTTAGATGTAAAAAGAATAGTAAAAGTAGCTGCAATATCTCAAATTTAATTTAAATAAAGGAAATAAGAGAGAAAGTTTGTCTGTTAGTCATTAATTGAAAAAGTAAAAATAACTTTAGATTAAAAGATAGTTGCAAGCTAATAGTATGAAGTAATGATTTGATTGTGTATATAAAATAGAGCTAAAATAGAAGAAGAATATGTTAGGGGATAGAAATAAGAGCGAGACTTAAAGACAAGAGAGATAACTTGTCACCTAGTAATTGATAAAGAAAAGTTATGAATTTGAATTAAAGTATATTCCAACTAATTGATATGATTGCATATGCCATGAACAGAGAGGGGTATGTCTGTCGTTTTGACCCTACACGGGAATCCTTTTGAAGTTTTTGAAAAAGGAGTGACATGCATAAAATGCTTAAATATAGGATTTTTCATTGCATAAATGTGCAAGTTTTGGTATTGGAAAAGATCTTTAAGGCAATTTATTAACTTGTTTAGAGAACATGAAAAAGTCAAGAGGAAAAGAAATAATGGTGGAAGCTTTTATTCATAGGAAGCAAACAAATTTGAGAGTTTAGCAAGGAAAGTAAACTTCCCTTATCAAACTACAATGTTTTGGTAAAATGATAGTGACAATGTTACGTGACAACTTGGTCTTATTATCCTTTGCTTCTGGGCCTCGGAAGCTGTTAGATAAAACCAATATGCTAAGGGTGCGCATGGAATGCATTCCGAAATAAATTCCGGAACAAAATGGCGTTTGCTAAAAAATTTCCAGAATGCATTCTGGAGAGATTTTTGCATCCTGGAATAAAAATGTGTTCATTAAAAATACTTGATTCTAGAATGCATTCTTAATTCAAGAATGAGTTTTTGGCAAGAAAAAGAGAAGCTACTTTTTGTAGCTTCTTGATTCCGGAATATATTCTCCCTATTTTCTCATAATTGTTTTTTCAGAAAATGCATAAAAATTGAAAAATTCTAGAAAAATTCATAAAAATTTCCAGAAAATGACTTAAAAAGAGTTAGATTTTGGGAAAATATGAAATTTGGTAAATGTTTTTTTTAAAAATAATATGAAATTTGGTTAATTTTTCAAAACTTCACAGAATAGCTTAAAACACATGTGGCCACCCACTTTGAGTGAAATTTATATTTTTTTTAATTTTAAAACTTAACAAAATGACTTAAAATACATGTGGCCACCTACTTTGAGTGAAATTTAAATTTTTGGAGGTGCCCAAAAAAAGAAAAATAATAAAATAATAAAAATTTTCAAAACTTTACAAAATGGCTTAAAATACCTGTGGCCACCCACTTTGAGTGAAATTTAAATTTTTTGAAGTGCCCAAAAAAAAATAAAAAAAATTTCACATAATGGCTTAGAATACTCGTAGCCACCCATTTTGAGTAAAATTTAAATTTTTGAGGTGTCCAAAAAAATAAAAAAATTCAAAACTTCACAAAATGGCTTAGAATAAATGTGGCCACCCACTTTTAGTGAAATTAAAATTTTTTAGGTTCCCAAAAAAATTTAAAAAATCAAAAATTTCAAAACTTTACAGAATGACTTATAATACATGTGGCCACCCACTTTGAGTAAAATTTAAATTTTTTTAGGTGAAAAAAAAATCAACAAATCAAAACAGATTTCTATTTCAGAAATCAATTTCTGGAGCAGAATTAGTCATATTTTACCAAATAGATTTCTCCTTCAGAAATCAATTTCTAGCAAGAATTCCAGAAATCAATTTTTTGCAAGAATTTGATTTCTATAGCAGAATGGTTATCATTCGCACCCTAAATAAATATGTCTGTCAATTCAACACGAGCATCTTCATTGCCCTTGTCAACATGTTAGATGAGTAAACACTTGGAGCACGAAAGGTCTTTAGACAAACCAATCGCGAACCTCGGGCCCAACCTCGGCGGGTCCCATATGCATTATTGGCTCAGGCTTCATCCTCTATCATGTGTGGCCGATGAGAAATCCTGTCTTCAAGACGAACTTACTATATGTGCCCTGAGAAGTCTCTGGCCTTTAAACAACTGGACTAATATCTTCTAATATCTTCTAAGTTTGATCCTCCAGCACTAGAAAAGGTTAGAAAGTTATGGGGCATCAAGCAGGAACTTGTGAAGCTCAAAGACACCATCTCCACGCTTCAGGCTGTGTTGGACAATGCAGAAGAGCAATACTGCTAGAATCGCCAAGTTCGAGTTTGGCTTGAGAAACTTAAAAACGCTTTCTATGACGCGTAGGACGTGCTTGAAGAACTCAATATAGAAGCTATGTGATGAGAATTAAGGGGCCACAATGAAATGATCAAGGAGGTAAGGACATTTTTCTCAAATTCAAACCAGCTTGCTTTTAAACTGAAGATGAGTAACAAACTAAGAGCAGTGAATGAGAGAATAGAAGCCATTAAGGCCGATCGGGGATTCCACTTGGATGAGCGCCCTGAGAGAGAGTGGAGGAAGAAACCAGAGACGCATTCATTTATACGCAAGGGAGATATTAAAGGAAGAGAAGACGATAAGAAGAAGGTTATGGAATTTTTACTGGACACAGAAGTGAAAGAGCACGTTTCCATCCTTCTAATTGTTGGTGTTGGCAGGCTTGGAAAAACAGCTCTCGCTCAATGTGTATATAATGATGAGACGATCAATAAACATTTTGACTTGCAAATGTGGGTCTGTGTCTCTCATGACTTTGACATTAAAAAAATAGTGAAAAATATGATTGAATGTAGAAAGAGGAAGAAACCGGACGTGGTTGTGATGGACCGGTCGCAAAGTGAATTGAGGACAAAAAACGAGGATGTGATGGAAAGGTTGCAAAGTGAACTGAGGGGAAAAATTGATGGAAAGAGATATCTCTTAGTTTTAGATGATTTGTGGAGTGTAGAATGAGAAACATGGCTGACCTTGAAAACTTTATTGGTGGGAGGTGCTAGAGGAAGCAAGATATTAATAACTACTCGCCTTACTTTGGTTGTAGAAATCATTGGCACTGCTAAACCTCATTTTCTCGGCGGCTTATCTGAAAGTGCATCTCTTGATTTATTAATGCAAATGGCTTGTCGAAAAGAAGAGGAGATGCAAGATCCTGAAATGCTAGCTATCAGCAAAGAGATAGTTAGAAAGTGCTCTAGGGTTCCATTGATTATTCAAACAGTTGGGAGTTTACTATTCTTTAAGAAAACTAAACCAGAGTGGTTACACTTCAAAGATGATGAGTTCCTAGAAGTGTCTCAAAAGGAAGACCACGTAGTATATGTTCTTAAGCTAACTTATAACCATCTTCCTTCACATTTGAAACAATGTTTCGCATTGTGTTCATTGTTTCCTAAAGATTATAAGATAAAGAAGGAGACTTTGATCAATATTTGGGTGGCAGAAGGATTTATCCGGCCATCAAATAGAAGTCAGAATTTAGAAGACATTGCTTATGGATATTTCATGGATCTACTTTTGAGTAATTGCTTCCAAGACTTTCAAAAGGATCCAATCACGAAGGAGGAGACTTGCAAGATGCATGATTTAATGCATGATCTAGCATGCTTAGTTGCAGGGGCCGAGTGTTGGGTGGCACAGGATGACACAAAATCCATATTTGAAAGAACTTGTCATATATCTCATGGTTTACCTTTCAGTCTAATGGGTGAACTTCCAAAGTCATGGTTGAAAGCAAGTGCACTGAGAACAGTTTTTTCTACTAGCCAAAACCTACATATCAGGAAATGGAACAAAGAGAATCAACAAGTGAAGCATATCTACGTCAACTTATTCAAAGTTTCAAGAGGTTGCGCATCTTGGATTTGCATGCCACAAATGTAAGGAAGGTGCCAAGGTCCATTTGTAAGTTGAAACATCTAACGTATCTTGACCTCTCTTACAATAGTGCACTCAAAAGGCTTCCTAACTCCATTACGAGATTGTGGAATTTGCAAACGCTTAATATCTCCCGTTGTACTGCCCTTGAAGAATTGCCAAGTGAGATAAGGAAGTTAGTCAACCTCCGGAATCTAGACATAGATGGTTGTTGGGAACTTAGTTATGTGCCGCATGGACTTGGGCAATTGAGTTCTCTACATAAGCTAACACACTTCATTTTGCCCAAAGATAAAGCTCGTGCTAAGAATTATTGCAGACTTAGGGAGCTAAATGGGCTTAATGAAATTCAGGGAAGCGTCAGCATTGAAAATTTAGGATGCATAATAGACGCAGTATCAGAATCCAACACTGCAAACTTGATAGGGAAGCATTCTCTAGAATCTTTGGAACTTCACTGGGAATCTGACGATGTAGTAATCAGGGATAGAGATGAAGCCCTATTAGATGGACTGAGGCCACACTCAAATCTACAGAAGTTGATGATTGATGGCTATAGAGGTGAGAGCTTTACAAGGTGGATGATGGAAAGCATTGTGTTTTTCTTGCCAAATTTAGTTGAGGTAAGCTTGAAGCTTTGCCAAAGATGCAAACATCTCCCTCAGCTGGGCCAACTCCCTCACCTCGAGTCTTTATGGATCTGGTTTCTGACTGAATTGGAATATATTGAGTTAGACCATTCATCCACTTTAACAACATCATTATTTAGGCTATTAAGCTTACGAATCGGTTACTGTGAAAACTTGAAAGCAATGCCTCCAATTCCACACCTTGAGGAGTTGATGCCGAGTTAGGTCAATCCAGAGTTGATAAATCACATATTTGGCCTTAACAAGTTGAAGCAGCTAATTATCTTGGAGATGGAGCTTTTAGAATGTTTGCCCGAGTGTTTGCAAAGTCTCACTTCACTTGAATCTCTTATCATCTGGGAGTGTCCTCGGTAATTCCCTCTCACTCAGTATGAGAAATCTATCGAACCTTCAACATCTCAATTTTAGGAATTGTGAGGAGCTCGATTTATCCAAAGAAAGCAGCAACATCTTGGATTTACAAGGACTTAAGAGTCTCCAGTCCAACTTTTCATTTCCACCATCTCGCGGTACTGTTCACGCGAGCTAAAATGCTCTCTACTGGTACCTCGCGGTTACTGTTCACCCGACGGTGGTTTGCTGATTCCGAAGGATTCCAGTGGTCTTTGGAGCTGATTTTTGGACACAAGGTCCCTTGGTCGCTCCTCCCCTACCCTTCCAAAGGGCCCCCCCTCTCTTAGTATAGAGACCAGGCCATCAGATCTGAATCGATCACCTAATGCGTGTGGATTTTCTGAGAAATCCGGTCACGCTGAGTGCTCCTTCTGCTGTCCTTTCCTGAAGGTACTCTTTTGTGGTGCCCTTTCTTTTGTGGTGGGGTGGATTTCTGTGATTCTGGTGGACGCATTTATGCTGAGTAGAAGGAGACTTGCTGTTTCTATTCACTGTGCTGGGTATATGTTGCTGGTTTGGGTTGACTGGTTGGTGAAGTTGGTGAAGTTGGTGTCGTAGCCTCTAAATTTGACTCTATGGAGGTGGCTGATAGGAACCCCTCACTTGGCCCCTCCCCTGTTGTTGTGTCTCAATTGGCGTTAGATGGTCTTGCTGTACCCTCTAAAGCAGCAGAACCCAAAGGTAAATCTACCTCCCTCACTGATGAGGTTGAAGTTCCTACGGGCCCTAAGATTTTCCTGAAAGGTAATTCTGGTCGTAGCCAAAGTAGAGGCCGAATGAAGAATAGGAGTCGTTCTCTCATGTGAGTCCACAATGCAGAACCCCTAATTCGCTCTATTCCCAAGCAAAATATAGATGGGAAAACTAATGTGACGGAACAGAGCCGTAGTTGTCCTCAAAGCCGACCCATCCCTGCACCCGTATCTAGAATGTGGGCAAATGTTGCGAAGGTTTTGACTAAAGGATACAACCTAGCATATGCTCCACCACTGGTAGAGAAAGGTGAAGTGATTGTGGACATTACACCAGAGGTAGTTGCTGATGAGAATCCACTTTGGTTGGAATGTATTGTTGGCCACTATATTGGGAAGAAAATTTCCTTCAAGTTAACTGAAGAAGCCATTAAGAAATCTTGGGGTGATCAAGTAGTTGATGTTAAACTACATGAAATGGGTTCTACTTCTTCCGAGTTCCGAATGCTTAGTTCCGCGGGAAGATTATTGATATGGGACCGGTTTTCATCTTTAGTAGCACAATGTTGCTTCAACAATGGCACTCAAAACTGAAGCTTAAGAAAGGGACTCTAGATACGCTTCCGGTTTGGGTCAGACTTAGAAATATTCCATTCTTATTATGGTCTCCAGCTGGTATTGGACGAATAGCTAGTGCCATTAGAAAACCACTATATGTGGACATGCAAACAGAACAGATGACCAGGATCTCTTATGCACGTGTTTGTGTGGAAATTAAGGCCACACAATCCCGAGTGGAAGCTGTGAAGTTTCGTTGGGATGGTTAAGTGAATATGATCAATATTGAATGTGAATGGAAGCCTCTGGCGTGCTCTTCTTGTGGCTTATTTGGCCATAAACTCGGCTCCAGTGGATTCCAATGTCCCTCTTCCCATACTGAATATAGAGCTGAGACTTCTGTCCGACCATAAGGAGTAGATGAGTGGACTCAAGTCATCAGGAAAAAAGGCAAATCTCCTTCTATCAAGCCAACTAACCAGACTGAACCTGCACCAGATTCACAAATGGCACTGAACCTGGGGGAGGAAGAACCACTGCCTCCTGGTTTGATTTCCTCTATGGAACCTGTCCTGGTACATACGGATTTGAATCAGTCCAAGAATGTTCAGGCAGGTCTAAGCCATTCCTCAGCAACGTGTCCATCAGGAATGATCAATAGGTTGAGGATCCTTCTCCAAACTCACAGTCTTCCACAGAAGACTCTTCTGACTCCCGGGAAGTATTGGAAAGACTAGTACCTCAGAAGATCTGGTGGAGGAGGAACCAGCTCATATATCCCCCCACAACACTCGATCACGAACAATAGCATCCACTGCCACGGATGAGAATTCTAAGCCCTCTCCAGGCTCTACTCCTAGCTCGATATGTCCTGTGAAAGCATCTAGCCCGTCCTCCTCGAAGAAGAAATCAAAGAGGAGGGGGCCAAAGAAATCTCAGAGGTAACCGTCCTCGCCTTTATATATGTTTTTTGGAATATGGAATATCAGGGGTCTAGTAGGACTCCTTAGACAAACTGAAATTTGGGCCTTTATTAGGATAAACCGGCTTTCCTGTATTGGTATTGTTGAAACAAAAGCCAAAGCCTCATTTTTTGCGGATATATCTAGAGGCCTTTGTGCTAATTGGCGATGGACTTCCAATTATGAATTTTCCCCTCTGGGCAGAATATGGTTCGGTTGGGACCCGAATGAGATGGATATGAGACTTATCTTCTCTTCTTCCCAAATAATACATGCTCAGCTAAGGCTTTTGAATATGCAAAAATCTTGTCTTCTCACAATTGTATATGGGGAACACATCTTTGTGAATCGACAGCCTTTATGGAATGACCTTCTTCGGCTTTCTTCGTGTGATATTCCATGGATTGTTGCTGGAGATTTCAATGCCATCAGAGATCCGGATGATAGAGTGGGTAGCACAACTCCATGGATTCCGGCCTTTGATGAATTTGGGGACTACCTAAACCAGGCTAGACTAGAGGATCTTCGATATGTAGGCTATAGATACACATGGTCTCACTCTTCAGGTGATAACCGGAAACTTCGCAAGATTGATCGGGTGCTCATTAATGACCTTTGGTCTTAGCATTTCGCTTTCTCTGAAGCTTCCTTCCTTGTGCCGGGTATCTCTGATCATTCACCCATAGTGATTAAAATTTTACCGCCACATATTTCCAAGAAACCCTTCAAGTTTTTTAACTTTTGGACTTCCCATCCAAATTTCTTGAACCTAGTAGCTCAAGCTTGGGATACACATATAATGGGTACACCCATGTATATGATTTGCTGTAAACTTAGGGTCCTTAAAACCAAGTTGAAACACTTGAATAGAAATTCCTTCTCAGATATTTCCACAAGAATTGAACAGGCCAGATCAGACCTCAATGCTATCCAGACAGCCTTGGATCTTCATCCCTTTGATCAGAGCCTACTTGCAAGCGAATTGGAGCACATACATTCCTTCTCTGATTTGAGACTACAAGGGGAATCCTTCTTCAGACAGAAATCTAGAATTCGTTGGCTTAAGGAGGGGGACATGAACACTAAATTCTTTCACCATTTTGTCAACAAAAGGCAGGTACAAAATCGAATGCTCTCGATGTCTACAGATGATGGTGTCTTACTATCTGAACCCCAAGTGGTCAGGAACCACATTGTTGGTCACTTTCAGGAGCTACTAAACGGTAATTCTGCTTCAATTCAGCCCTCTGTCCGGGAGATAAGCGACTTCATTGTCTGGGTGCTTGATGAGAATCAGAGGAACCTCCTTGCACAATCGGTTTCGGATGAGGAAATCCAGTCTACCCTTTTCTTTCTTGCTAAAGGCAAAGCCTCTGGGCCGGATGGGTATAACGTTGATTTCTTCAAAACCTCTTGGGAGATCATTGGACCCTCCATTCTCATGGCGGTAAGAGATTTTTTTGAATCCGGTTGTATGCTGAAAGAGTTAAACAATACCATTTTAACTCTAATGCCGAAGTCCCCTAATGCTTCGGCCATGAATGATTTTCGTCCGATTGCATGTTGCAATGCCCTATATAAATGCATCTCTAAAATCTTAGCTAGGCGTATTGCACATGTCTTACCAAGTTTGATTAGCCCTTCCCAAATGGCTTTTGTTAAAAGGCGCAGAATTAGTGATAACATCATGATTGCTCAAGAGTTGTTCACGGACTTTCACCACGAGGCCTACCTTCCTAAGTGCGCCATCAAGATAGATTTTCAGAAAGCTTATGACACTGTTGATTGGAAATTCATTGAACAGGCTCTGAAGGCCTTCAAATTTCCGGATTTCTTCATAAAGCTGATTATGGCTTGTGTTTCAACAGCCAAATTCTTGGTTTTGATCAATGGGGAATTACATGGGATTTTTCCTAGCTACCAAGGTATATGACAGGGTGACCCGCTATCGCCGTACCTTTTCATTTTGGTTATGGAAGTCCTCTCTGGAATTTTAAAGACCAAAACATACATTCTGGATTTCCATTGGTTTTGGCGTTGCAAAAAAACCCGTATATCCCACTTATTTTTTGCGGATGATGTGCTCCTTTTTTCAGAAGCTCACTTGAGGTTAGTTGAACTGATCAAGGAATCTCTTGATTTATTCTTTGACTGGTCTGGCTTAAGACCGAATTTTAGGAAAAGCAACATCTTCCTCTCGAGAGGAACTCCGGTTCTACATGGCCAATTACTTCAATGCCTCGGCTTTCAACAAGGTACACTTCCTTTTCGTTATTTAGGCATGCCTATCATTTCGTCTAGACTGTGCAAAGAAGACTGGAAAATATTGGTTGATTCCATAACTGCCCGAGCCTGTTCCTGAACTCAACGTTTCTTATCATTTGCCGGTCGCTTACAACTCATTAAATCAGTTCTACACTCTATCCAAGTGTATTGGGCCACTATATTCTCTCTCCTGAAATCAGTGTTGTATAGAATTGAGACCATTTTGCGGCAATTTCTATGGAAATGTTCTGATCTAGGCATGGGTAGAGCTAGGGTAACATGGAAAGCTGTATGCTTACCCAAAGAAGAAGGTGGCGTTGGGATACGCTGACTTGTTGAATACAATAGAGCGATGACCCTTAAACACATTTGGCTTCTCTTCTCTGACAAGAAATCCATGTGGTGCAAATGGATACACTCGACCTTTTTAAAAAAATTTAACTTTTGGGTTGTATCCAAACCTACTTATTGTTCTTGGACTTGGAAGAAAATATTGGATATGCGAGCCTCTGCTCAAGCTTTATTTTGGTGGAAGATTGGAAATGGACGTTCGGTTTCCTTTTGGTTTGATTGGTGACACAACAAAGGCCCTCTCTACCTTACATTCAGCAACATGGATATTTACCAATCGAGGATCCCTCGAGACACTTCGGTTCAGGAGTTCTATGACTGTACATGGCAACCTTCAGCCACACTGGACACTATTCTGAGCTGGATGAATTCTCCACCTACCTTTGTAGATAACACTTCGGACAAACTGATATGGACACCACATCCATCTAACTCTTTCTCGGTAGCACTAGCATGGAACCATATTAGGAGGAAAGGGCAGTCAGCCCCTTGGCATTCATTGATCTGGGACCATCATATTTCCTCCCGTTATGCATTTTTATTATGGTTAATTTCTCTTAACCGGCTGCCTACTCAGGTACTCCTTTTACAATACCGCAGAATTGACTCTGCCATGTGCACTTTCTGTGGTACTACACCGGATTCGATCAACCACCTCTACTTTGAATGCACTTCTACTCGTAGGCTGGCTTCATTTTGAGCAACAAAATGTAACCTTCCGTGGCGCAACCGACCTTGGCAAGAGCATATTAAG
The DNA here is from genome assembly GCA_031216185.1 of Syzygium aqueum. Lineage (NCBI taxonomy): Eukaryota > Viridiplantae > Streptophyta > Magnoliopsida > Myrtales > Myrtaceae > Syzygium > Syzygium aqueum. Next base: position 10,945,838 of record CM062232.1, on the reverse strand, counting down.
TGGGCAATAAAAGTATGTGGTGGATCATCCTTTACTCACCGCCTCTCTAGATTTTTCTTTGGTGCACTATGTCATATCATTTGGATTGAAAGGAACAATGCCATCTTCAGGAATAAGAGCATCTATATCCCGGGTATGCGCAAACATCTTTTCAAAGTGGTGAAGGATAAAGCCATATCATTTGGGGGAATTGCAGACACACCTACCAATCGCATTTTACAAAGGAAGTGAGGACTCCCACCGTCAATTTTCACAGCGATTCGGACGGTCTCTTAATTCGGTGAACTTGTTTCTCTGGTTTGTGGTTGGCCTTTCTGTTGGCTTATTGTATAGTCCTTGCTGAGCCACCATTAACCCCATTCAGACATCTTTATGTCCTTATTGGGTCGAGAGTTGTCTTTGGCGTTTTCTTGTATTTGGTATTTTGAAAAGTAGTATATATTCTTATCTTTACCAAAAAAAAAAAAAGAGTCTCCAGTCCGTGGACATTGTCGATGTTCCCAAACTAGCATCTCTTCTACCGTGGCTTCTACAAGCCAACAGTCTTTAGCAACTTTCAATTAAAAAATGCTTAAATTTGAAGGCTTTATCAGAGCAGATAGAGGCCCTTTAATCACTTCAATCGCTTGAGATCGCCTGGTGCCCCTCGTTGACATCATTACCCGAAGGAATGCGAAGGCTGGCTTCCCTTACTCACCTAAAAATCGTAGGTTGCCCAAATTTGGAGGAAAGGTGCAAAAAAGATGCAGGCGAGGATTGGTACAAGATCGCTCATATCCCGCATATAACTCATCAGCTCGAATATTATGAGCAACTCGAAGATTTTGACTAGAAACTTTGCACTTTTCTGTCTGTAGGTATGTGCACCTCCTTTTCCCAGAATTTATACGTTCCATGTGTGTTTCCGTAATCGATTCGATTGGGGGACGTAAACAGATCTAAACGGTTTGGACACATCCTTGGGTGTACCAAGGATGCAGATATTTAGAGGGTGTGGGAAGTTTTACGTCGAATGAAAGTTTCAATTGCGTAATGAAACTGAAGAATCATCCTATCATGGCTTCGAGGAAAGGATTGCTTGTTTGGTGCCTGCTTCAATTTGGTATAATCTCGATGATTGCATTTGTTTTCACGTTGCCTCGGCTTTTCTTCTGATTCTCTGTTTCCCTCCTTTCCACACTAACATAAATCATCAGTGAATTATTACCATGTCAAGATATTCACTAGATTTACTTACTTGAAGCTGGCATGAAATTATAACAATCGCTGGAAAGGAAGCAAGTGGTTGTCCTGCAGATCGCAACAGGAGAACTCGTATCCCCGTTCTTAATCTATAACACTAACTTATATATTGCATCTATCAAATGAGACTCTAATTTATTTGACTAAATTTTGTGTATTTTACTATAGTAATTACTAAAAAAGTGATAACCGGGGATAGACAAATCCATCCCAAAAGCAAGAATTCTTGCCTCAATTGGGCACAAGCGACGGCACAAGGTGCTAAAAGTGTGAATGAATTTGGGGCCAGCTTTGATCAATCTACAATGGGTCTTCCATTGTGATTGCTCTATAGTGGGCTCGGTACATATTTCGTCCCATTCTAAATGTTGCCTAACAGATCGAAATTTCATGTATTAGGAACAATCGTTTCAATTGGGATCAAGTCATCAAACACGGATTTTCAAAATAAATCCACGTTATGCAAAAATTATTAGAATATTATATCTACAAACAATAAGTAAATATGCTTAATGTGCCCAAATAAATATACTTATCCATGTTGATGTTTTAACTGCGTTGCGTTACCTAAAAAAGAAGAATGAGAAACGAAAAACATTTCTTGAAAAGCATAGATTGCCTACGGACAAAAAGACTTCTAGTCTTTAGAGGCCGAAAGCCCCTAGAAGATTGCTCAAGCTGCATTTCTAAGTAATTCTCAAGGAAGTCCTGTTCTTTTGGCCTGTCGCTTCTAGTTTTAGCTATACATCGTCTAGTGGTTGGAGGCCACAACTTTACCACGTTTCCATCAAAACCATTAACTTCAGTTCACTCCACATAATACGGTCGCGTCAAAACGCAGTTTAGGTCGTGATGTACCTTTTTTTATAATTCGGGGGTACAATTATAGAACCCGGCGACTTTGAGACTTTTGAAACACTCTGAAAATCTAGATTTTTTTTATCTGTGCAGGTGGCCCTGATTTGGAATAGTTACATGCAACTAGCGGGATTTGAATTGGTGGCAGTTCCTGAGCTGATAATTTCCTGATAACCCAATCAATTTGGCCATTTTTGCCATGCCTTTTCCTCACGTGATTTCACACAATGCTCGACTACTGATAGATGTTGCATGCCCAAGTTCGAGCGATGAAGACAGTTCCTTTTGCCTGCATCCCATTAGATTAAGAAATTGGAGTGATCAAATCAAATTACACGAACGAAAGTGACATATGTCCATCTTGCACAAGTATGCCTAGGTACCTCAACCATCCTTGGTGGTTGTCTCCCGTACTTTGGTTATTGTAGAATTATACTTCATGCTGCTCCCCCCATTATTGATCCGCAAGGTGACTACATATATTCATACTCCTCTAATGTTCAAATGTTGCCACACTTAATTTAACCTTTGGGTGTTTATTTTTTAACTGCTCAGCTCGTATAAAATGATATCCGATGTGATAATTATCCAATTATTTACGTGCCCTTTTGCGCGATTTGCATTAATGAACTTTTGTAAGATGAGCCGAGTCATGTCCTAGCTCAATCAATGAGTCAAATTATTCAATGCGATACACCTGTATCTTTTGTTGCACGACTTCATTCTAATAATATCATTAAAAATAATGACGTGTTGTCAAATGGGGACCTAGAGGATAAGATTGTCAGAAAAAAAAATTCCATGAATAACATGAATTAGGAGTATAAACTCGTGTACTTAACTGAAAAGTCAAATTTATGCCATGAAGACAATCGAGATTTTGTGTCTCAAAAAAGCGCGAGGTCTCAAGTTTGATTCCTAATCAGAACAGCTATTTGGGGTCGTACCGTGAAAGAGCAATTCTTCCAGAATTCCCTAGTCACGACATCAACAATTTGTTGTAGACTAAATCGAAAAGGTCGATGTAATCTTTGTGCGGAAAAATTACCAAGATCCGGGTAAAAGGATATAGATCATCAGATCGCTAACGGAAGAAAACGGTTCAAACGACAACAAAAGTCCCTCTGCTCGACGCAACGCCTTGTCGTTTTGACTGTTCTTCGATCAAACTGGAACGCTCATCGTCCGCACCATATGATTCATCTTCTCTCCCAATCCAGAGAAAGCCGATCGCAGCGTTGAGGAAGAAGAAGAAGACTCCACGAGCATGCCCACCGGTTGCGGCATCAGAGCTCTCTGGATCCTCAACGCCCACGACGCCGTCGTCTTCTCCAGGTCCCTCTCTCGTCGGTTCTTTACGCGTTTGCATTCGGACTCCCGGTGGGTTTGCCAGGTTTTTTCGATGCCGATGCTGGTTAGCGACTTGGGTCGGTTTGATTTTGTGCGCGCGTTACGATGCCGGTGATTTTTCGATTGGATAATGCTGTGTGCAGCGAAGACTGGTTTGCGAATTTGGTTTGCAAAGTGATTGATGGGGCAGAGACCTCCTGTTGGCCGCTTGCTGTGACCCACTTGGTGAAATTTTTGGTTAAAGTGTGTAGTGATTGCTTGCCGTGTGAATGTGAAAAGTTGGGTTAGTGTGGTTTGCGTTGTGGCTTGCTGGGTAGCTCTTAATATTGTACTTAGAGAAGCGCTTGGATTTCTTGCGAAGGCCCCCGAGTAGCGTTAACCTCTGTGCTTTGTAGAATGGATTGAGTCAGGGGACCGCAACAATGACAAAACCATCTCCCCTGCAAATGGCTCGAACTTTAGAGTGTTTGGTTTACTGTTGTGGATTGTTTGCTGATGGGAGTTTTTTATGTTTCTTCTTTTGACTGGATGTGGTAACAGGAGATTTCCAGTGGTGGAGAAACAGTGGCGGGCGGCTTGCAGAAGCGAGAACGAGCGCGATGGCGGCAGTGTTGACAGCGCAGCGTTGCCGTATTTGCCGTCTGATTTGGAGTTGGCTTCTTCATTTGCAGAGAGAAAGAAGAGGTTTGTCAAGATGTTACTACAATGAGTTGAGAGCTCCTTGGTATTTCACTTGATGAGTTTACTTGGATGTTTGCTTATATTTCTACACAAACCCAAGACTTCTATCATTTTCCTATGTCAAAACTGCATTTGCATGTTGTTTGCTGATATATGTCTGATGTAGCTAGCCTCCAGGAACAATCATTTGCACATTATATCTCTGTCTTGTCTCCAAGAATTGATGCTTGGCGTTTGTTCCCTTAAGTTGCTGTAATATTGGCTCATAATTTGCCTAGTTAAGGAATGTGAATGTTTAGTGGATGCTAGAGTCACTCTTGTTCAAATTCCGTGGGTTTCATTATTGACTATATGAGGAAGTGGTTGCATTCTTGAGAAAAAATGCTTTGTGAGAATGGACAAAATAAGTGAGCTTTAGTTGTATAAAGTTCAGAGTTGATTTGGTTGTGATCTGTTAATAGCATGTGCATCACTCCGTAAATGATTAGATGGTTATGCGCTGGTATTACATACCCAGTCTAAATAATGATAACTGGATTAGATGGTTATTAGTCTTGCATAGTTATTGAGAACACAAATTTACCTGTTTTTACTCTCATGTAACTTAAATAATTTTGTATTAATTTGACATCTTCCATCTATATCTAGAGAAGGATCTGTTCGTGGATTTGGCATACGCGTGTCTCAGTCTGCCGAAGGTTCAGATTCTTGGGTAGATGATCCAGTTACGCGTCATGTCATTAGCATTTACATTAACAAAGAAGAGGCAAGAGAGAATTATCTGTTGTGGCCTTTGATTCTGCATATGAAGAGCCAGTTCTGCATCCTTGTACTGCCTTTGGTTGAGCTTGGACATTTAAATTCATATAAGGAACTATGTAAAAGATCTGATTGTGGCAATGCTGTTGGAGGAGTGGATGGAAGTTTATCTTCGCTCCTGCTTGATCTTCCATCAGTCACAGGGTATGGTAAGTTACTCATCTTATTAGTTAGGAGACATTAGAAATCTCTCTCTCTGTGTTCTATGGCATCAAATCATCAGTATACTCTGTACTCTCTTGTTGTGCACTAGATAGTCATTAATTTATTCTTATTGTTAATAGTTCTGTCTAGCCTAACTAGATTGTTGTATAAGTTAAAGGAAACAATTGAAGAATGCTTTCTCATGGTTAAAATGTTGAATGTGACCTGAAGACTGGTTTTGATCTATGGGAGTGTTTTTCTCATATCATGTTCCATTTGGGATATGCCAAGTATTATTACCTTCCTTAACCAAAGGCAAAATTTTCTATCACATTGAAAATTCAGCGTGATGTCCTATCCATTTGTTCTTTGTGAGATTATCTTTTCCAGTCCAGAGAGATATAATTAGACTAACAGGGATAGTTGTGCATTAGGCTTGTAGCAATGGAGTAATTTTCTCCAGATTGTGCTGGCTTGTAATTTATTTCATCTAGAATCATTTACTAGCCTTTTCTTTTGGTCTGACTACCCTTGAATTAATGAATCCTATTTGAAACATCAAATGATGGTGAACCAGCATTATCCATTGTCTCTCCTTTAACGATTGTTGTATTTTATCTCATTGGCACTAATTGTGTTCTCGTTATCTATTTTGCAGGGCATTCATGGTAGCACATGCCATTGGTGAGATAATTTCTGGGGATATGGCTGAACCTGAAGTGATTGTGAATGCATCCCCATCCGTGGGAGGCTTATTGGATTCTCTCACTGGCAGCATAGGTATATCATCAAGAGCAAAGCCTGTGGCAGCTCCAGTTGCATCTGCAACTCCCTCCAACACTTCTGTTGGTGCTGTCTCATCAGATGCTATGAAAATTGGTTCAAGGCCATTGGATAAGGATGCACTAAGGACTTATATTAGTAGCTCGATGCCCTTTGGTCAGTGATGTTTGCCTTATGACAGCCACTTTTGTCACCTCTTTTCTGAACTGTGCTTTTCTCCTTTCTAGGATTGGCTAATGGTTTATTTGTTTCTATGCTTCAAATATAGGTACCCCTTTGGATCTCAATGCTTCCAATATTTTCACTGTCAAGCTTAATGGGTTTTCTTCAGCAGATCTGCCTCCTGCAGATGTCAGACAGCCTGCATGGAAGCCATATCTTTACAAGGGGAAGCAGAAACTACTTTTTACTATTCATGAAACTGTTGCTGCTGCCTTGTATGATCGTGATGAAATTCCAGATAGCATTTCAGTTTCAGGTCAGGTTAATTGTCGAGCAGAATTAGAAGGACTGCCTGATGTGTCCCTTCCTTTGAGAGGACTGAATAGCAATCGCATCGAGTCTTTATCATTCCATCCATCTGCTCAAGTTCCAGAACAGGGTGCTGATAAACAGTCAGTGATGTTTTCACCACCGTTGGGTAACTTTGTTCTGATGCGCTATCAAGCATCCTGTGGGCTTGGACCTCCCATAAAGGGATTTTATCAATTGTCAATGGTTTCTGAAGATGAAGGTGCATTTTTGTTCAAACTAAGCTTGATGGAAGGTTACAAGGCTCCTTTGACCATGGAGTTCTGTACTCTGACAATGCCATTTCCTAGGAGAAGGATTATTGCTGTGGACGGAACTCCTTCAGTTGGAACTATTTCAACTACAGAGCATTCTGTCGAGTGGAAAATCTTAGTAAGTGGACGAGGTCTTGTTGGAAAAAGCATTGAAGCTACCTTCCCGGGGACAGTTAAGTTTGCACCATGGCAAACCCAAAGGTTCCCTTTTACAAAATCATTTTTCGGAAGCATGGCAGAGGAAGATAGTGATGTCGACACAGAACCCACCAACAATATGGTCAATGTAGAGGAATTTCTGATGGAGAAAATGACCAAGGATCTCCCTCCAGTTGATTTGGAGGAACCATTTTGCTGGCAGGCATACAATTATGCTAAAGTACGAATGTCTGGGTTCACTTGGATGTTAGTTTATGCAGTTTATTTTCTTGTGATGCATCATGCATTTATGGCTTCACGTATGTGATTCTGTGAGCATTGACAAAAGCCGTCCCTTTCTTATAAACTGGAGTTCACTGGTTGTTTTTCTTCTGCCAAGAGAAACCCTAGTCATTCTTTCCAGAATAGGTATTCATGAAATGGTTTTCTTTGTTTAGTATTGTTTGTCTTCTTGAAACTGTGTCAGTGCACTCTTGACAGTACTGGACTGTTCAACTAATTATACTTGTTCGTAGTGTGAATGGAAAAGGGAACTAATTCATCAGTGAACCACTTATTCAACCAATCCCATGCGTCTGCTGTTGGTTGATATGTGAGGTAATCATAGAGGAGCCTTGTTAGAGATGTCATAGAGTCAGCATGCAACAAAATAGTTTGCCATCAGCAATTTAGTTGCAAGAATAGCAAATGTTCTAGAGAGGATTATTCAAGATGTTTTGTTAGGTTTAGCGTTGATGCACTACTAGTGCTTGCTTTTTTGCATCCATGTTTTAACTAGTGCTTCACATATTTATCTCTCGCAACTGACGTGGGATTTTGTGTTATGGGCTATTGTTTGCATGTTCGCAGGTGTCTTTCAGAATTGCTGGGGCATCATTGTCTGGGATATCCATTGATCCTAAATCTGTAAGTTTCTTCCTACAACTTGCTAAACTCCTTTTGGCTTACAGTAGAAAAGTGACTTTGTTGCTCTGCTGCTGCAAAAAGTTCGATGTATGTGTAAGATTCTAGTTTCAGGGAGAGGTGCAGAAATGTAATTTGTGCTTTTTGAAATACCACTTCAAAATGTGTAATTTCATTCTTTTGTGGTCGTCATGTACTAAATAGTTGAATTTTCAATTCGAAAGATGTGCATGGCTTGGTATGTCTGTCTTATACCTGTTCTTGTTCCACGAGGCACTGTGAGATTGGAATGGGCTGTCTCTAAATGAATCTGAATCATATTCTACAATAGGCAGCTATTTTGGCTGTTCAATTTGGAAAAGCTGACTTTATCTGCCCATTTATAGTTTTCAATTACCTGAGAAGACCGGCACTTGAGCTTTACTGCTGTTTGCAGATAGGGGACTTCTGAATATTTCTTTTATTCTCACTTAGAATCATATGTAACGGATGAGCAGCTCAGAAATCTTCTCTAATTTTTAGTCTAATAGTAGGTCATCTTGTTTAATATTGTGAGACATAAGAAACAGCCACTATGATTTCGCTTTGTTATCATATATTCCATAAATGCAGGTGAGCATCTATCCTTCTGTTAAAGCACCAGTGGAGTTCTCAATTCAGGTAGTAGACCCCTTCTTACCAAAAACTTGAAATTGGTTTTTTTTTTCCAATTTGCTTGAGGAGGGTCACAGTGTAATGAAAAGAAAAGTAGTACACATTTTTGTCAAACATTTGATTCAGGCAGAACTATCAGTATCGAAGCAAAATGAACATCTTATAGGCTGTTTATGGACACTCTCATCACTATATCTTGATTAAATTGTGTCATTGTTACTGTGATGGGGAGGTTTTTGCAAGTGGATCAATGCCCCTGCTAGACTTTAGTGAATGATGTGCGAGCACCCTGTTTGACTTTATACACTTGAGGGTTCAAACTTACAACAATGGACAGTAATTTTGTTTGTCATTGGACATGTAATGCATGGGTATGCAATACTCGTCCGAAAGTGGATTTGATGACATGGTTTACCAAAAACCTGTAAATAAAAGTGGTTGGATAAGGCAATTTTCAAAAAAATAGGTGCTCTGTTGTCTACCAAAGTGATTTATTCCCTTTGTGACATAACCAAGATGATGTGAAGGAAAGACAATATGCTCCTCAGTTGCTTTCCTGGTGAATGACGAAACACTGACCTTTTGTGGAAAGTGATCAGATGCGAAAGTTTGCCTTGTACATCTTTTGAGGCATCAAAACTTCTTCAAACAATAATCAAATTTTTAAAGCCGTGTTTCTCATATTTTTCAATTTCTTCTGTCGTAATCTTGTTTGCTTGTGTATAACAGGTGACTGCTGGGGATTATATTTTGTGGAACACATTGGGCAGATGTCCCTCTGTAGCAATGCCAAAATAGACAGAAGTCATGTAAAAACTGTGGATTGCTTACTGGCTTTCACGATTGTTGTGTGAGAAATCAGAAGGAACTTCAACATTGGATCTACAGGTGTTATTTAATTCATGCTGTACCTAGTTACCTGGTAACTGCCTGGAACACAAACAGACCCGAACCTTGTCTGGGATAATTACTTTCAGTTAATTAGAGTCGTGGAGAAGTCTAATATGTAGTGTTGTCCATGAACTTATAAATTGGTTGGTTAAACTTTTGTGGAATGTACAAATGTCATTCTGAACTTTCAATTAAGTGCACCAAGTTCTGTCTCTCTGTTGGTAGTAGAGATTGCAGTGTTGCTTTCATTATTCTTTTTTGCCTTGTCACTAAAGTTTATGAGATAACAAACCCTGAATCACTGTTCAAGACGATTAAGTTAACAAAAGCTTCTATTTAAGTCAAGCTTTTGGTTCCATGTTGTCAAAGACTAGAGTGAAGAAAAAGTTTTAAATTTAAAGTGTTTAATCCACCTGTATAATTTTCTCCATCCAACTTGAGTTTTAATAGATTGGTGTCCATTTTAGGAAACTACATTCATGGTAATTGAGAATAAGATGACATTGAACATTTTGGATCTTGAACCAATTTAAAGTATGGTATTACACATTGAATTAAAAGTTCACGGACCACTGGTGTCATTATTCTAATTTTCTCTTGCCGATGGTTTTGATCAAATAGAACTAGAGGAAAAGAGAGGAAGAAGTATGAAAAGAAAAATCAGAGGAAATCTTGTATCTCTGTGCATGAAGATGATTATGATGCCAAATCTTGGTTCAAGTAGTTGATCAAGCTTGAGGCTTGAGGCTTTGTGGCTGTGACTCTGCATTCCGTTCTTTTGCATGCTTGCACTCCTTTATATGATTATATGTAGTGGATCCACTGCATTGCAAAGAGTGTTGTGAAATAATCCAACTGTTTTAGAAATTACCAACTTGGCAGTACTCACGTGTGCTTTGGTTAGAAACATGATTTGCTCATGTTATATTCTTTGACCAGAAAATATGTGCAATTGATTTGCGCAGTCACCTGGAAAATCAACTTTGTTCTGGTATCTTTCCTTGGCCATTTACTCCAGTCTCTTGATTTCTTTCCTCTTCCTCTCTGTGCTCATTGTATTTGAACGGATGCTACTTGACCGGATGTGGGAAATTTCTCATAGCATAATTTTCAAGGATGCCAAAATTGTTGTATTTTTGTTAATTCGTCAATCAACATATGGTCCTTAATCTGATCGATTCCTGATTCAGTCCTTAAAATTTAGAAGTTGCTATATCAGTGACTGAAATACTCATTCTGCGTTATCTCTTGGGCACATTTTGGAAGAATGCTAGTCATGATCTTTTTTCATGTGATACAACTGGTAATTGTAGCTTAGCGGAAGTGATAAGAGCCAGTTGGGCCATTTCCAAAACTTGTGCATTTGTTACATCGAAAATTTCATGATAAAGAAAAATATTTTCTAGGAAAATGGTTAGCTTTCATTTGTTTGGTAGTTTAGGAAAAGTGATTTCGTTCTTACCGGAAGGTAAAGTCATTTACCAAATTTAAGCTTGTTTTCAGTCCATGGAAAACTCTCTATAGATCAATTAGTCATCCATACATCGGAAAGTTGAAAAGCAATTTCCCGGAAATAGTTTTCTTTCAAATAAACGAATCCTTAGTGACGTACTTTTGTTGCAAGGTTGACCTAGTTTCAACCCCAAAAAGGATGAAGAAAAAAATTGGCGAAGACCCTGAGTAAATTTAGCAAGAGGGGGCACCCTTGGAGCAAATCGATCACCTGTGGGGCTATGGAGGAAACAAGGAACACTTGAGTGACTTGAAATTTTTAATTTTAGGGACTGGAGTGAAAGCTGCAAAATCCTTAGGGTAAATTATGCTCTCTTTTTTTCCCCAAGTTTAAGGTGATAGATTGGCTCATGCTCTGCAAAACTTCGCCTATTTTTGCGTGAAAATGGGAAGACATCAATGAAGTAGGTGGATGGCATGGAAGAGGAATCGCAATAACCGAGTTTGAGATAATGGGCATTTTTCCCTATAGTTTAGATAATCCAATACCTTAATCTATCCTAACATATATCACACATGTATATAATTTCTTTGTGTCTTGTATTTCTAATTCAAATATTTCTTAGAAAAGTAATTTTGCTTAATCTTTTGAATTTCGAATTTTTTGCTCACACAGAACGCGCTGTTCACATTTGCTAATCTGATGTAAAAGGAACATGGGCATTTTTTCCTATAGTTTTAAATCATCCAGTAACTTAATCTAAATATAAAAGAACTAGACCAGCTAAGCCAATCAACACCTACAGCATACTCTTTTTCATCATGAAGTTTAGAGAGATTCGCAAGTGACATGCAATCATACTTCAAGTATTTAAACAAGTTGCTTCTTAAAACTGTGGACCTTTTCGCCAAATCCATCAGTGCCAACGATTCCATTCCATTAGAGGATCGGACTTGCCAGACAAATTAGGACCTCAAAATTGATTAGGCAAAGAACAACATGGCGCATGCGAATTTTATAAGGAATAAAAGGGCCAACGTTGTTGTTGTTGTTGTCTCCTTTACTTTTCATGCTCATAGCATATTTACTGGACATACAGTAGATTGACAAGTGCATGTACATGGGTAATCGACCTTCTTTGATTAGCTAGATCAGGTTCCAAATACCGGATGGGAAAATTTTTTTATCCCGAGTCACTGGACATTCCCTCCCACCTCTCTCTCGCTTAGATTTGCGCATGGGTCGCCATCCTCAAGTGACCACCCGCAGCCGCCTCTCTCTCATCTTTTCTTTTTCAGTAATTTAACAGATTATTTTTATTTTTATAAAATCCTATCTTAAGTGCACCAAACACTTGATGGTATTATCTATGTTCACATCTGCAATCCTTGGATTTTTTTTATGGGATCATATCGTGTCCCGTCGCATTCTAATCCCTGTCCCGACGGATGTACTTGGATATAGATCCGATATCTTAATCTAGTGTGGACAAGATACAGTAAAAGGATTGAAAATCAAATTGGGGAAAAAGGTAATGAAGCGGATGGAGCTCGACAAACTGGAGAAAAGGAAGAGGAGAGAATTGGAGATTGGCAACTACATTGCATTAATGGTCGTCGTTGTTATGGGATGACATGCACTCTCCGATTCTGTCCGTCGTTGCTCTAGTCGACAACGATTACCACCATAGACGCAACCACCAAAGCGGTGGTTTCTGTGTCTAAGTGACTGCCTTAAGATAGGATACAGCCATTTTCGCCATTAGAAATATGGTTTTGCCGACAAAACATATAATTCAAAAGGTCCGGGTGATGTTATCAATTTGATCAATCAAAATGGAGCCCCCAATTTATGAAGATTTGAGTAATTTGGCCGGCTTCCTTGCTTTCTAATAAGATTACTTTCAAGCCAATGTTATTCCACACCAATAATAGTTTCTTCCCCAATCATTTCAAAGGCATATCAAGAAATTTCGTCGGACAAGACATTCTAAAACACCAGGTTGTGGAATAAAAATAAATGCGGTAGATATATCATCTCAATAATATTTGTTAGATTATATAACTTGTCCAATTTCTTTGAAGTGAGTAATTCATGAAATTCTTTCATATCTGATGAGTTCCATAAAATCTTGTGTATTCTCGGGCCACTTCTTAATGTTGTCATCTGCAATACATAACACGAATTTCTATACTTAGATGTTTAACGAGTGCCGTGGCGACATCCGTTGATAAAATGATATATAAAACTCCTGGGGCACACCAACGGTCCTTAATAAGTAGAGTCGCAAGACAGGGACCATTAAGGGAAAGATTACCAAATCCTTTCTAGTTTTAGAAAACATCAATGCAATCATTTGACTCGTACAATTGCAATCTAATTCGTCGGCCCAAAAGTACTTCGAAAATTCGTTTGTGAGTTCGAAGATGTCAGGTTTCATCTAATCCTAGTGAACCCCTCAAAAAAATTGAATTTAAATAACTAAATGTCAAAATTCGAAGACAAATCCTATATTTCACCGTCCTCCATATCACCTTTAACCAATAAGAGCAAGAGACCAACTCGATTTCTTTAGTAATTTCATATTATGGATGAGGATCCGCTGTAAATCTGACATATTGTCTAGGAAATGAGTTCAGCAATGACTTGTATTCAATGTTCATCACTCCCATATGCTTTGGAAGTGCAATGTAATCATAGGAGGTGTACAACTAGAATTTCATTGGCTGCTTTAAGTTATTGGGAGACAAGAAAAGAGAAAAAAAAATTGGGTATAGACCCGAGATGACAGCAATATTCCTTTGGTCTAGAGATCTAATTGCACCCTCTTCTCTCTAATTACTTGGTAATGTGTAGAGAATTTGTGAAGTGATAATTAGGGGGTGATGCGGGCCAAGTCCGTGGTGAGCAACTCGATAGCGATTCATCTAGGAGAACTCGAGTAGCACAACTAGATATGGCAATTTTAAACAGCTATATCTCAGCTCTAAGAATGATGCTGACATGTAAAAACTGATGTACCAAATTAATTAACAAATTTTTGTTTTTGCTCACTCACAATTTGTTCCATCAATCGTCAACCCAATTTTCCTTAATCAGGTTTAGTGTCTATAATATTCTAAATTTCAAACTAAAAATTGATGGCCTAGCTTTCGCCTTCAAGAAACAAGGGAAAATTTCAAATAAGAGCCCAAAATATCCTTATTTTCTCAAATAAGAGTCTAAAGTTGACTTTATTTCAACTAAAAGTACGAAATGCCATCATTTTCTCAAATAAGGGTTTGAAGTGGATTTTGTTTCAAATAAAAGTATGAAATTGTCATGTCAATGCCAATTAAGGGCCTAACATCACCGGTTGGTCAATGGCATTTTTATCATTTTTTTTGGTCGGATTCATCATTTACTTTTTTATATTTTTTCCTTTTTTTATTTTTTTCTTTCTTTTTTCCTTTTTCTGTTTTTTTTCCTTTTTGTTGGTGGTCGATCTTAGGTGATGGCCGGTAATACCTAAAGAGGGCCGGGCGAGGCCACCTTGAAAGCCAGACTCGAGGGCTAACCTCGCCTAGGCGACCCTTGTCGGCAGTAGGCAAGGCCGACCCTTGCCAAATCTAGGGGAGGGTCACCTCGCTTGTAGAAAACGAGAACCTGGGTGAGGTGAACCTTGCCAATGGCCGGCAATGGCTTGCAGGCCCTCGCCTAGGACTCGACTTTATGTAAAAATCGAATTCTTCGCTAATTTCGTCCAATTTGACTAATGAAAAATGTTTATGTGGTTTTTTTTAATATTTTATCTCTTCCCTGTGGCATCCTATGTGGCATTAGGTAAACTAAAGCACTAAAATGACGTCGTTTTGATCCAAATTGTAATTTTTACACAAAATCTTAATTAAATTAGGTTGAAAAGTCCAAAAAAATTCCGTAAAAAAGACAAACTCAAAAAAGAAAAAAAATATAACATAAAAAAGAAAAAGAAAACACACAAAAAATAGGCTCTCGTTGTATTTTTCTTTCTTTTTCTTTTTTTTAAATAGATTTCTTAATTTTTCATCTAATTTAAGTAAAATTTGGGTTAAAATTATCATTAATCGAAAATACCATTCATCGGCCGGAATATTTAAATGACCGTTGAGGTCAGACCCTTATTTAAAACTACAATGGTCATTTCAAGCCTTTATTTAGAACTGTTATAACTACTTCATACTCTTTTTTGAAATGAGATCCACTTAATGTCCTTTTTTAATAAAATGAGGATATTTCATGCAATTATTTAGAATTTTCTAAAGAAACAATGAGCAGGAAACTCCTAAGAGGGACCAGACTTTCGAAGAAACGTGTCAAAGAAATGGGTCTAGCTGAGATATGCTTCAACCCCATATCCATTTTGGTTTCACAAATGCAATGATTAGAGGTGTACAATTAGAATCTAATTGGCCCCATTAATATATCATGTGCAAGAGTTCCAAGATGTCAGCAGACAATCTTTTGGTCTATGTCCCAAAATCAATTCTCCCTCTCTCTCTCTCTCTCTCTCTCTCTCTCTCTCTCTCTCTCTCTCTCATATATTCTGTCTGGAGGAAGCGAAAAAAGAATCCTAGAAGGGCTAGAAGAAGAATAATAGGAAAAAATCTCTGGGGACATGGAATTTTCTCTGAAAAGTTAAGGTACAAGAAAGTGAGATGCATTTTTAGTGTAAATGACAGGGTTTGAAGCAGAGGAGACATGATGGCTTCCATGCTTACATATCCATGCCTGAACCTGACACTATCAGTACTTCAAAAAGTCTCTCTTTTCCTCTCTCTATCTCTCTTCTCTTTTTTGGGCCCAAGTGTGAGGTTAGAATGACGCATGGCTCTATCAGCATTATATTGGCAGCTGGCAAGCCACTTTGGACTAGAGCAAAAGGGTTTCCGAGGAACTTTGGGAAAGGATCGCTTAACAGCCATAAAAGTTAAAAAAAAGAAGAGGAAAATCTTACTCGTTCATCGTAAAATTTCTAGATTTGTGTGTAATGCGGTCTTTCGTGTGGAAGTTAGAAAAGTGTAATTCTCCGAAGGATCATAGAATTGTCCGGAGAAAAATGGGGAGATTAGAGCAAATAAAGAAGCGAAGGAAAAGGCATAGAAAAAAGAAGCAAAGTCATTGTGGGGTAACATATATACCTATTAACATGGGCTCACTACATACAAGTCGTCATTTTATATGTGAACTTAATACAAACCAAAGTAACCTAATTCTTGAATTGCTATGTCTCAAGCAAAAGGAACATTGTGTCAAATCAAGGAGGATGTAAGCCTTAATTATGCTTTCAGAATGAGATAGGATTGTAATTTTTCAATGCTTAAATATCTTGTTACAATCAAACGCCAGTCATTCATGATGGACTTTTTAACTCATTTTTCGCATCCAAAACTATCTTTAGGCTTATTCATACTTCTGTTTGCTTTTAAGGATGAGTTTGACAGTTGATATCAATCCTTTTACATTTGTGGCATTGGTACCTTGGTCAAACCAAATTAACATAGCAATCGGATTATCTGTTTGATTAAATTCAGTGCCAATGTCAATTCCTCTTTTCCTACCGTTTCCCACTCGATTTATTGTTTCATGTTGAATGTGTCTGGTACGGTGTGTATACCATCTAATCAAGTAAGCCATGTGGATCAGCACTCAAGGCTCATGTATAGAGATTACATATACAATAAAATTCTCACGTTCTGAGATCTAATGCCGGCCGTACTCGAACCTAATAGGACTAGGTCCATATGCAAAGTGTAAACTATTTCTTAGTTCTAATTTATCAATTTGCTATTCTCTTTGAAGTACCACACAAGGTTTTGCTTCCCGTTCTTACCACTTTCTCCATAAAATAGTCAAACAGAGAGGGCATGTCATAGAAACATTATCTGAAAGAGCAAATAGCTAGAATTAAGCATGAGAGAGAGAGAGAGAGAGAGAGAGAGAGAGAGAGAGAGAGAGAGAGAGAGAGAGAGAGAGAGAGAGAGAGAGAGAGAGTTGTAAAGTAGCAAATCAGTAATTGGAAGTTCACATGCCCTTTACCCTAGGACAGTACAACATCCATTGGCAATTGGAATTGGAATTGGAGGTAGGGAGCCAATGAGACAGCAGAGTGAAAGATAAGGGTCACGGGTCACCAGGAAGAGTGATGTTTGTCGTGGAGCAATTGGGAGGGAGAGTTTCCATTTATTTCTTTTCCTTATTTTAAAGTTCTTTCATTCTTTTTCCTTTTGAGATGAAGCATGCACAGCATGAGGAATGATGTGGCGTGCCAATCGAGATAGATTTTGTTTTTTAATTTTCCCCCCTTGAAGGGCTCGAGGAAAATGAAATTATTCGGTCACTCCCAAGTAGTGTTTGTGTGGGAGTGTGCGTTCTGGTTTTGTGGGGGCAAAGACTATTATGTGCACTTAAGAGCTTGCCCTCCAAACATGCCTTGTTTGGATCAAAACCTTTTGGCACAGTATGAGGCATACATGATTCATGTGGGAGCTACTCCAAGTAGATTCATTCATTTGACATCTCTTTTTTTCTAAAACGTTTGGTTCCATTTTGTATTACCCATGGTAGGGCCCCCACCAAGAATGACACCCTTAATCAAAACGAGATAAAAGAAAAGAACACAAGTAACTGCATCCTAATTTATGAAAGAGAGAATTCGAAATTGTGGCAAGGGTTGGCTGAGCAATTACGCACTTGATTGGATGACGGTGGATTGCGTGTTCGAATCATGATGTCTTCCGCTTAGAGTAGAATGAGGGTCCTGCTTATCGAAGCCTTATCAATACACGTGAACAGGATAGTTTGGGTGCATTAGTATAGGGGTAGTTGAGCGGAATATTATCGTACCCCAAATTATCCAAAAACAAAATGGAGAATTCACATTAGCACATTACTTTGGTGGGAACTCAAAGTGGAGAAATCATGTAAGGAGTTGGAGAATTCACGTTAGGAAGTATGTCAATTAAGAGATTGCAATGTTTGCTAGCTAAAAAGAAAACGTATTAATGGTTGTCTCACTTCTCTGGCCTTTAAATACTCTATCGAGCTGATAATTTAAGGGACTTAGATCTTGAATGCAACCGAGAATTGGCTTACTTCTAGATTTTAATGACCCTAATATGAAATTCACACAGGCTTTATTTGCCTAACTCTTTTAAGAACTCACAATCTCGAACAAGGTCGATATGAGATAATTCTAATAATTATAAGACGTGACTTAAGTTTAATAAAGAGATTGCTACCTTGCAGTTAGACCAATTTGACTAATGATCATCCCATGTGAAGACGTAATTACTGGTGAAGTTCCGGGGAGAGGTTTGAAAGGGACCAAACTCTATGCATGCATGAACATGTTGCTAGCATATGTATATTAAAGTAACATACTTATCCAGATTGCCATGATAAGCCATCGATTCTTTTTAAGGCATTTCTTGGGTCCAAATGTACTTGGCTTTCAATGCTTTTTGATGATTTGTGACTCGACATGAGCCGTTAAAGTCCTAATCAGATATGTCTTCTCCACCGCAGCCAGTTGATGTCTCTTCAAGTCAATGAAAATGTGTAGGATTGGCCACATCAACAGCCTCAAGGCATTTGATTGTCCTAAGTTTATATCTTAGATGCACAAAGGACTTATTGAGGTAAGAAGTTCTGTCAAAGGACTTGCTGAGTTAAGAAACTTATATCTAACATGGGCAAATACCCCTTCCCCGAAAAGAAGACAAATGTTTCTAAATTTGCCTCAAGTCATTATGCAATGTGAAGCTTTCCCTCATTCTACTTATTTGATCCAAACAAGTACCGAACTGAATTAGATTCTCAATCAAAACTTACAAACTTAGTTAGGGTATGCGTTTAGATACTTTCTTTGTTATCTGCACCAAGTGTCTCCACCTCTTGGAACGCTAGATAAATCCTATCGAGTTGCTAGTCCCTCGTCTTATCGTAATGGGTAGGTAAATTAATCGACGTCTCAAGAGGCTCTTGGTGGAGAGAGACATCTTTGATGTTGGTATTTCCCAAAATAAGACTAAAAAAGTGGGTTCCATCCACAATTTAGCAAACAATTGGGTGCGCATGGAACAGTAGCACTCACGATTGTTCATTAGTGCCCCCAAAAGATCAACTAGCTATAGGGCTATGGAAATGTCTAAGTGCGTGCATCAATCTGCTACACACACACTCACACATGTGCGGGAATTGTGCGCGTGAAAGCATGCTTGGCGGCTAAAAGGCTTTTTTGGTTCAATGCCAACAAGAATTGCCGATGTCCCTCAAAGCAAGGACCTTGTGGGGACTCCCATGTCTCTCTACAGACTAAAATAATGACAAGCAGAGAAGGAATATTGAAACCCTAGATCAAGAATGGCCCTTGGGTTGCCAAGAAGTTGGGGCACATCCTAGATGATGATAAGCTAGTGCGGGACCTCCTTGTGGTGGTTTGATGAGGGCACAATCACCTTTGATATAAAGAGTGGGGCCCAGTCATGGTCCCGGTCCATCATTTGCGTAGGAGTAAAAATCGTTTTAATTTATTTTGGAAAAAAATTTATAATTTGAGTGATTTTTTTCATTCTAATCTCGAGACATAATTAGCTACGGTATAAGATTGCAATAAAACAATTGACGTTTCTTATCCGGAGAAAATTTCCATAGTTATCAATGCGTGACAGTTAGGTCAGATGAGATCAATCTGGACAATAATTTCGTGATTGGTACTAAAGAAATTATACTATTAAAATAATCGATATTTGAAAAGGCCTCTTCCACTTCGTGGGACCAAAAAGCCCGCTAGCTAGCTAGGATTTACTAGCTTTGAATATCTACTCTACACTTGCTTTCTTTTGAGCTTCTAAGTTTCAAAGTTGAAAAGACTCGATTTTATAATGGTAAAGAAAGAAGATTTTGTCAAACTTCTTTTTATGTGAAAAGGGGGCGACTAGGATTTTAGTGTGGGAGTTTGATTTGGGGACTTTTTAGGGCAGATTCGGTTCGAAAATATGCATGCATGCTTCCACACCTTGGAAAGTGGTTGACCAAATGTGGGTTAGAGAGATGATGCATGTGTTGGCTTGCGTCTAGGATGTGGGCTTACTTCTCTCATGGCTATGCGCGTGCAAGCCAGGGGGCGCAATGTGTGGTCGTGATGGGTCCACCATATTGCCCATACAATTTTTTTATTGACAATAGATAGAGCTTCCAATAGCTACTTTCCATGTCTAACGAGGTCGACGTGGCACCACATAAGACAAAATTGAGAGAGTTGGAAATTGACAAGCAATTAACGTCTATCCAATTACTGATGAGGATTGACGATCTTAAATTGGATAAAAGTTAATAAACTTTTTCCTAAAGTTTCGTTTGTTTCGCATAAAATATTTTTCTCATTTCTAAGCTTTTGGATCACTTAAAAAAATGAGTTCATGAAAATCATATACTAAAATTCAAGAATATGATTTACTCTATAAAAAATCGGAAATCATTTTCTAAATATATCTAGATAGTGGCGCTTGGATAAAAAATCCTACACCCGGGCATGAGAACCCTAATGCTCATTCTCAGGTCCCTGACATCTAGGACTGGGACCCCGACACCCAAGCCCGCGACCTCCGTGCCCTTGCTCGGGTTCCCGCGCCTAATCAGGTCCCCAGCATCCATATCCGAGTCCCCAGCGCTTGTGCCCAAGTCCATCGATGTTGAACCTAGGATCTTGGTGCCCGTGCGGGGGCTTGGGTCCATTAAGGCCGAGTTTGATGCCTTGGTACCCATGCCCGATGCCTCGACACTAGGGCCATGTTCATAAAGGCCAAGCGTAGGACCCAAGTAACCATGCGCAGATCCCCCATGCCTAGGTCCGGGTCAACAAAGGTAGTGTTCGGGTCCTCAATACCTATGCACGAATCCCTCGCGCTCGAGCCTGGGTCCATCAAGGCCTAGGATTGAGATTGTGGTACTGTGCCCAAGTCCATCGAGGCTAGTTGTGGAACTCCGGTGCCCATGCCTGGGTCCGTAGCCTGGAACCCCTGCGCCATTGTCCTAGTCCCCAGAGCCCAAGCCCATGTCCATCGATGCTAAGCTCGGGTACTAGATACCAACGATCCTAGGCCTACCCTTGATGGAACCGAGCCTAGTCACGGAGGACCTGAGTCTGGTTATTAGGGACCCGGGCACTATCATCGATGTTCCCAGGGCAACCTCGATGGACCAGGGCTCGAGTGTTAGGGACCTAAGCACTAGGATCCCGTGCTCGGCCCTTGTAAACCCTTGTTCAGGTGTTGGGGATCCGAACACGGGCATTGGGGCCTTAGGCCTGGCCTATATGGACCTAGGCCGAGGCGCCAAGAAGTTATGCATGAGCACTGGATTCTCAATTTTTGCTTTTGTGGGCATAGGATTGGTGCCTACGTTCTTGCCCTGGACCCAAGTGGCCTTGCCAAGTCCTCGACGCCTGAGTCGGGGTCTATCGAGGCTGGACTTGGCATCCTAGTGACCGTGCTTAATTGTTCTATTGCCCTTGCACAAGTCACTAGCGTTGAATAGTGTATATGTAGATTTTCCTTTCCAAACGATGAAAATATTTTATGATTCTTTTCAGATTTTAGCTAAACACCGGAAAATATTATCATTTTTCCAAACAATGACTTTTTGGAAAACATTTGCTAGAAATTTAATATTTTTCGTAAAACAAATAGAGCCTAAGTTTAGGACGTGGGTGAATTGGACCCTCGCCTGAGTCTAGCAAAGAGTCTACGACCCCATTAAGGACCAATGGAAGTTAGGTAAGAATTTTAAGGATTACTTTCTTATAAAAAATATTTGAAAGGAAGTTTGCTTCAATATGGTCAAATAGTATAAGATTGGATAGCCGTATGTACTTATTTGAACGAATCAAGTTTTATGTATTTTGGCGTTTTTTAGAGAAATTTATACCCCAAAAAACTGTGTTGCTTAGGAAATCAAAAAATGAGTCTTTTAGCCTTTCTGTGTATTCCTTGAATATAATTAGGGTGCGCATGACAACTATTCTGTGTCCAGAAACTATTTCTGAATAGAAATTATTCTTTTTGATTTTGTGCCCGGAAACAATTTCTGAACATTTGAAAGCGTTTGGTAAATTGTTCAAAATTTCTATTCCTAGAATAGAAAAGAACAGAAATACGTTTGGTAACAGCATAAAATTTCTTTATATTAATAATATTTTAAATATTTTATTATTTTTTTCTTTTCTTTTTTTCTTCTCCTCCTTGGCCATGGCCGGTAAAATATTTATTTATTAATAATACTTTTATTGAAAAAATAATTTTTTAATTATTTTTGGCCATGGCTGGTAAAATTTTTTTATTAATAATATTTTTTTTCTTTTTTTGGCCATGGCAGGTAAAATATTTTTTTTATAAATATTTTTTATTAAAATATTTTTTCCCATGGCCAGATCGCTGGCCATGGCCAATAAAATATTTTTTTATTAATAATATTTTTTATTAAAATATTATTTTCTTTTTTTTCCATGGCCTAGTCGTAGGCCATGGCAGGTAAAATATTTTTTCCTTTTTTTTACCATGGCCTGGTCGCCGGCCATGGCCGGTAAAATTTTTTTATTAACATTTTTTTATTAATAATATTTTTTATTAAAAATATTTTTTTCATTTTTTTTGCCATGGCCTGGTCGCAAGCCATGGCCGGTAAAATATTTTGTTTAAACATTTTTTATTAATAATATTTTTTATTAAAATATTTTTTTCCTTTTTTTGCCATGGCCGATAAAACATTTTGTTTACATATTTTTTTTATTAATTATATTTTTTACTAAAATATTTTTTCATTTTTTTTGCCATGGCCTGGTTGCCGGCCGTGGCTTGTAAAATATTTTTTTATTAATAATATTTTTTATTAATATATTTTTTTCTTTTTTTTTTGTCATGGCCTGATCTCTGGCTATGGCCGGTAAAATATTTTTTCCCATGGCCTGGCCGCCGGCAACCGACCACAACCCAGAGAAGAACAATACAAAAAAGAAAAGAAACAAAAGAAAAAGAAGAAAAAGAACTTATTCTCAAAATTGTGCTGAGAAACAAGAAGCAACTTTTTTTTACTTCTTGTTTCTCTTTCAAAATTGTTTCTGGGCACAAATTTTTGTAAAAATGTGCCCGGGAACAAAAGGTTTACCAAACGCATTTCTGTTCCCAAACTATTTCTGAAAATAAAAGAACAGAATTTTTTACTGTTTGGCACGTTACCAAACGGGCCCTTAGCTGTCTTTGGTTCTTAGATTTATGTTGGGTCAAGAGTCAATATGAGTATTTCGATTTTGTCTAAGGAATTCTATTGTTATCTTTTAAAAATTTAAAAGTAGTTGTCTCGATTTTCCCTATGCTTGAGGGATCTTTCAAGTAAAGTTTGTTTAAGTCCCCCAAAGCTATTGATCTTGAGGGTTAGAGAGTGTTGCGATTAATAAATTCCATATTTGAACTCCTAGATTGAAGTTTTATCTTAACTCTATATCTCCTGCTGCATTCAGTTGAGTGTTCTGTTATATGCCATGTGTCCTAATGTGGATTTTTTAGGTTGTGACCTTTTTGCTTATTGCATTGTTAATGGGAAAGTTACCAAAAAACAAAAATTATAAACCTATTGTATGTATGCCAATTTAGTCATAAACCTTCTAATTTGATTTACTTATTCTTTCTTTCTTTTTTCTCTTTTATTTTTTCTTTATTATGGCCAGTTAGGGCTTGACGATCCTCGCCGACCACTAGTTAAGGGCCTGCAAGCCTTTGTCAACCACTGGTAAGGGTTGAGGCCCTCACCCAAAGCCCCGATAGGCCACGGGCGAGGGTTGCCTTGCCCGGGCCCTCGTCAGATTGGATGAGGGCAACCCTTGCCCAACCCTCGTTAACCATCACTTGAGACCGGCCACTGGCGAAAAGGGAAGAAAAAGTAAAAAAAAAGAAAAGAAAAAGAAAAAAGAGAAAATTCTGGAAAATTTTAAAAATTATCATCATTAGCTCTAGCCACGTCACATAAATAGCCAGTGCTGATTGGACCCACCATGTTAGTATTTTCCAATTAAAATTGGCCGGAATGATTATATTTGTAAATCGTCAAAAGGTTAAAACTGAATTGATACAAGTGCAATATATTTAGGAATGTTTTGGTAATTTTTCCATTGTTAATTAGTGTCTTCCATTAGTTTCCATTATGTTAACAATGATATATAGAAAGCAATAATATATCAATCCCGATCACATCAACATTATCCTCAATTACGTTAAGTAGGCCAGATAGCCAAATTAAATAATTCATTGGAAACATTATCAATACAAAATGATTTAAAAGATTAAATTGGAAATGATAAATTTATAGGATGAAACAAAAACAAAAAAGACATGATCTCAATACAACATATATACGTAATAGTTGATTTAATGCCTGGGAGGGAACTTAATTTGAAATTTGGAAATCTCGAAAACGCAATCAATGTCCAAGTAAAGAGGAAAAAAAGAGAATGATATGATACTGCCACCACCTGTAACTGCATCTACAAAAGTTAATGGTCAACTTTTTCGATTTCATGTACGATCCTCCCGAATTCAAGGAAAATGTTGGAAATTATCGGCTGTTAATTTTCTTATATATGATTTGTTTTTCTTTTACATATAATATAAACATTATCTGAGTGTAAAAAGAAACAAAGGAGTGATCGTTTTCTAATTAATTATTTTGTCCACTAGTGTAAATAGAGCTATTTAAGAGCACCTATGAAGAAGCAAATTATCTGGCAAATGATATCGGAATCTAATAATTATGAGCGACATGCAGAGATTGCCATGCATTAGGGACATATAGACTTTTGTATGATTGTGTTTGTGTTTTGGAGAGAACTGTCGTGCGAATCATTTGGACACTTATAATTTCCTTACACTGTGCATGGTTAGGGTTTGACCAGATGCATGCCCGACTTTCTTTGAGTGCTGCCTCAATTCTCGCGACATGTATGGTCTCCAATCTACCTGAGCGAGATTGCTTATTGAAAAGATAGAGATGATTTTCTAGGGACAAAAAGTTTCATGTGGAGTAACCCTAATTAAGATGGCTAATCAGGATGAAATGTATCTGTTTCACCAAAATAGTGCCCATGAAATAACTTTCGAAATATAGATAGATTAATGAGTGAATTAATAAAGGTTGTGGAGGGTCCTTTATTGATTTTGGATAGGAAAGTAAATAGAAAAAATATTAAATGTACGAAAACCGTAGGCAATCGCGGCCAACCATGTCTATTGCGGGAAACTAAATATAAAAGATAAATTTGCGACAACGTTGAACTCTTTGATAGTTTGAAGGGGTTCAAAAAGAGTACACTTTGGGTATTTATAACTCTTTACTGACAGCTACAAAAAGTGGTTACATACAACACTTACTAAAAGTGAATTTACAATCTCTTATTATCTAACAATACTTATGCACAAGAAGTTACATATTCAAAAATATCGCTACGTAGTAATTACATGTCAATGTCGATGATTTCATCCCTAGTGAAGATTCTCATCCTTGATATTTGTTGTCAATAACTTTATCAGAGTACTCGATTTTCCTTGAATTATCGACTGTTTTGTTCATCGATGACTTTTGTCCACCAAACTTTTTTATTATTGATTACGTCTATCACTTGTCGATTACAACAAAAAAATTGTTCATCTTTTAGTGTCATTATATGTCCCCTTTTAAAAGAATGGAATGATTCATTGATCATTCAATTCTTTTACATTAGATAATTTAAAAGTCACATATGCCCCCTTGTCATCGGCAAATTTAACATTTCCTTACCGAATTGTTTTTTTGAAAACAATACAAACAAATGTGCTATGGCATCGTGAATTGTGTCGTTTGAAATAATTTTTGTTTACCAAATCTTCTTTAATCGAGATAACTTGGCTTTTTGTTAACTTTTATCATGCTATCTTTTAAGAGTAAATCGAAGATTTGGTCCCACTTATTAGTGTTGAACAAGTAAACTTGAGTGTCTTTAGCCCAAACCATTCTTGTTTCTTTTATTTTGGCAGGTTTTAAAGATCAACAAATGTAAGGCGTTTTGTGCATCATTTTTGCCATATTTATTTCAATGTTTTCATTCAGGTCAAATTCATACTCTTACTCATAATTTTCCATTAAAGTCATGTTTTTGTAAAGCCTTGATGTGGCCTTTCTCTGTCTTCTAACAATTGCTCATACTTACACACTCCTATTACCCATTTAAATAACTCGGCAAAGTCTTGGCCTTCAAATCTTTCTCATAGGTTAAATTTTAACCCAATGAAAGCCAAATTCATGAATGTTCTATCTGAAAGCAAAGTGAGGCATATATTTTACCCTTCTTAAACCAAGCAATAAGCTGATGATTGACTTACAATTATATTGATAAAGTTTAGCCAAATCAATGATCGATACTTCAGATATCGTTCTATAAAATTGAGAGTAAAATTTTCTTTTCATCTTTGCCCAATTATACACAGTGGTAAATTATTGTAACAAGTAAAAGCAATTTTTTATAAAGACAAAGGAAATAATCTAAGTTTTAGAAACTCATTTGTCCCTGCTTCCCCATATTGGACTATAGATCGAACAATACGTTTGATGGTTGATTATTCATCTTCACCAATAAAATTGGCAAAGTTAGAGGTTTTGAAACTTCTTGGAAAGGGCTAATTATCAGCCCATTGGGGATGCGATTTCCTACACATGTATGAGAACACCATTGTCTAACCCCAATTGTTGCCAAACTTTTTCGACAAACTGTGAGGGTTTAAGAGTGGATTTGATTAGCCATATTGCCCCCTAAGCAATGATGCTGGTCTTATCGAATTATTTACTTTAATCGACATGTTAAGGCCAACAGGAATATTCATATTAGGTGGTACCAATGGAGTGGCTGGACTAACATTTTCAACATTTGGCAGTTGACCGGTTTGTTGACCGATTTGGTTTACCATATTATTGTTACCAATATGGTTGTTTTGACCAACATTATCCTGGTTATTCTCATTGTTCCGGCCTTTGCATAGTTCTTATAGGCGTTGACTACGTTGACCGATATTATTAGCATCAATCAATGGAGAAAGACTAGTAACGTACTTGTTGAACGATCCTGACCTTGAGAGGGTGTCATTCACAATATTGATGACGATCGACTTGATCATGTTGGATATATGACTCACAATGAAGTTTGCCATATCATTGTGATGCTCTTCGAACATTCTTCTCATTGTTGACACCATGTTTGGATTTGGTGAAACTTCTCTTAACTACTCATTAATGTGATGCATTAGAAGATCTACTTCCTCACGTCAATCACTTTTTGCCACTTTCCTAGCGACTGAAGTATCTCATTACCAGTTTGTGGAAATAAATGGTTGTTGCCAGCAGAAGTGTTGAACTCTTGTTGATGTATGGTTCTTGTCATTGTAATGTCCTTGAATCAATAAAATGTGTCCCACCAAGTGTGTCGATCAAATATATTTTGAAGTATAGATGGATCAATAAGTGAATCGACAAAAGTTGTGATGGGTCCTTTATTGATTTTGAACAAGAAAGTAGATGGCTAAAAAATTAAAGGCATGAATACTGAAGCAATTACAACCAGCCATGTAAATTGCAGAAAAGTACAAATAAAATAGAAATTTGTAAGAACGTTGAGTTCTTTGATTGATTAAGGGGTTTACAAAGAGCACACTTAAAGTATCTATAACCCTTTACCGGTGGTTACAAGCGGAGGTTACATACAACGGTTACTAAACAAGGAATAAATTCCTAATCTTATAGGTGGTTACAAGAACTTACACAATCTTCTATTATCTAGCAATACTTATCCCGAACACATGACATACTTGAAAATATCACTACTCAAAAATTTCATATTGAACCCACCCATGGGTAGCTCAGTTGGTTAGGGCATACTTGGGATTGTGTGGTTAGACGCACTGATCCCAAATTCGATTCCCCAACTGAGCACTTCTGATTTAAGTGGAGGGACATGGCGGTGGGTTGCTATGCTAATCTACCCCGAGGAATATTCGAGGTGCACGCAAGCTGGTCCGAACACCTTGGTTAACAAAAGGAAAAATTTCATATTGATGTTGATGTTAATGACGTCATCCCTAGTGAAGGTTCTGTCGATAAATGATGTTTGTTGTCGATAATTTTATCAAAGTTGTCGATTCTCTTCAAGTTTTCGACTGTTCTAATCATCGATGTCTTTCATTCACCAAACTCTGCTATTGTTGACTAAATTTGTCACTTTATTGATTATAATGATCATTTTTGGAGTCAAGAGTATCTAAGTATAAATTGCAATCCTTACCAAAAAAAAGTATAAATTGCAAATTGGAAAATACTACATCGATCATCATATTCTTCTCTCATATTAGGATGAACTGTATCCACATGTCTTGACGATGATCTTTTAATAATATCATTCATCATATACGAGTGTAATGAATTTTTTTGTCAAATACGAGCCCAATACAATATTTGATTATTTACCATCAATACTTGTCAAATATGAGTCAAATGTGAAATAGGTATCACTGATTGTGGAACTCTTTCAGAACCCTACCAAAAAAATTATTTTCAGCATTTCTTAATAAAATATGCATGATTTCTTTACCAAAAAAATAAAATAAAATATGCATGATTCTATTATTTATTGTACATCAACTGGAGACTCAATACGCTTAATCCATTATTTCTTGTTCATTCGATGATATATTTATTACCAAAATTTGCATAAATTTAGATATGCAGATTAGAGATTTGCTAAGATTAAAGATTTGTTAAAGTGACCATGAAAACAAAAATATCAGTTACAGCTTACTTGGGAACAAATCATGTGACTCAATCTCGGACAAGCTTTACTCACGAATAGGTTTGCATTTGGCAATGGGGGAACAAGAAAATCCGCGTGGCCAAAATTTCGTTCCTCTGTTCTTGTCCGAAGAATCAAAGACTTCACGAGAAGAAATAAGAAACAAAAAACCAGAAAATTTAGACACCATCGTATTCATTCCATAATGCCTGCAATCATTGTTCTTGGTTGCTTCACCCGCATGCCCCCCTTCCTTCACTTCCCCTAACCCACTTACTCTCTCTCTCTCTCTCTCTCTCTCTCTCTCTCTCTCTTCCCCCACCTATAAAAACTGTCCACCTCCCACTTCTCTCTCACTTCCAAACCTTTCACATTTCACACTATTACTTTCTCTCTCTCTCTCTCTCTCTCTCTCTCTCTCTCTCTCTCAAACCTTACCTTAACTTCCCAGAAAAACAGACCATCTTGTCTCAAACTTTTTTATATTCTTTCTTCTGTGCTAAAATGGCTGCTTCTGGTTTTGAGGGCTTTGAGAAGCGCATAGAGCTCCACTTCTTCGGCGACGACCCTTTATTCACGGGCTCGATGGGTCTCAGAAATCTTGACTTCGAGTGCTTGGAGGAAGTACTCCACGCGGTGCAGTGCACGGTGGTCTCGGCCGTGGCCAATCGCCACTTTGACGCCTACGTTCTGTCAGAGTCGAGCCTCTTCGTCTACCCAACCAAGATCATCATCAAGACATGTGGGACCACCCAGCTGCTGAAATCCGTCCGTCCGTTGGTCCACCTGGCCAGCGATCGCCTCGGCCTCACGGTGCGCATGTGTAGGTACACCAGAGGTAGCTTTATCTTCCCCAAAGCCCAGCCTTTCCCTCACACAAGCTTCGAAGAGGAAGTCATCTTCTTGGAGGAGAATTTGCCGAACAGGCTTTGCTTTAGAAAAGCCTGCGTCATGCCCTCCAATGTGTCCTCTCATTCGTGGCATGTCTTCACTGCTTGTGATGGTGATGATGATGATGACTCATCTCATCATCATGAGCTAGGGGAAGATCATAATGATGCCCTCTACACCATTGAGGTGTGCATGACCGAGCTCGACCGGGCTTTGGCTCGTAAGTTCTTCCGTAGAGGGGCAGGGGATGATGAGAAGTACTCTGGGGACTCTGTCGGGAGGGAGATGACAGGGCTCACTGGGATCGGAGACATCAATCCGAGGGCTCTCATTTGCGATTTCGGGTTCGATCCATGCGGGTACTCCATGAACGGAATCGACGGCGACCGTTACTCGACAATACACGTGACCCCTGAGGACGGGTTCAGCTATGCGAGCTATGAATGCGTCGGGTCGATCTACGATGACCCGCATGAAATTTCTAGGGTTCTGAAGAAGGTGGCGCAGGTTTTCCGACCCGGGACAGTGTCGGTGGCTACTACTTGTGCTAGCCACGACGTGTGGAGAAGGGCGGCCAAGGCCCTAGAGCTTGTCGGGCTCAAATGCCGGAGTTGCTCGGCCGACGAATTCCCTGCCGCCGGGACCATCGTCTTCCAAACGTTCACGACGACCCGCCGTAAGTGAGAAGCGCTGGCAAAGTTCTCCGGTTAGAGGGTAGAGAGTTTGAGAGGCGTAAAAAGGAGTAATTATGAGAGAGGGAAGGGGGAATGACTAGGGTTTTAGAACAATTGGGGGGGGGGGGGGGTTGCTATGGATTGATTAAATTATGTTCATGGGACTCGAGATGGGTAATAACGTTATTGGGTGATGAGTTATGTAGTTAGAGAGGGATAAAAATGGGAGAGAGAGAGAGAGAGAGAGAGAGTACTAAGAAGATAGAGAGATGATGTTGAAGTTGAGAGAGAAAATGGGGAGGATCATGTACATCATGATAATGCTCCCACTCAGGTTTGTCACGCCTAAAAGATCATTCGAGGTTCTTTGTGTAGTGGCTAAGTGTCGATGTGGAGGGATTGTAAGAGAGGAATTTGAATTTCCCTTCCCTTTTTATTTTGATTAAAGCTGTCTTTTTCCTCTCTCTTGCACTTTTTCTTCTCGTTCTTTCTTCTCTCATAGTTTTTCTTTCCATCGTACCTTGTTTTGTCGTTCTGTCCTAGATTCTTCGTAAACAGACGATCAGATTTTCCAATCCTCAAGAATGTTAGTCCTATGACAATCCCTTGGAATGTCTGTTTCTTCCACCTATTGAGTCGTTGGAGCCATAATCAACTTGGAGAAAGCACAAAAGTTTTTAAGGAGTTTCATCGCTAGCAATGGCGTTTCTTGAACTTGTCGTGGATATTTTTTTAGGATGACATTCTTTTTTATAATTAAAAGAGTGAGAAGGGGAGATCAGTTGGGATGACACTGCACATAAACATGTGCTCTCTTCGTAGAACCATACAGACAAATAAGTACTTGGGTCAAGCTTTTTGTTTTGTGAGCCTTGGGAGGTGTCCAACTCGTTGCCGATATAGATTCATGATGTGGTTTGAATTCTTTAATGAATTTTGAGTAAATGTTATATATACTAAGAAGAAGAAGTTCATGAAAAACTAGTTCACTAGATAAATGATATGACGAGATGAATTGGATAATAAAAACAAGACTCATATTTTTTATTTTTGGGTCATTTAACAAGACCGTATTCAACTTCTATCAGATCACCTAATAATTCAATTTCTGTAAATAACCTTCTTTTCACCTAGTATTACTCTTTTACATACTCGAATTTTGTAAATGGGGTCGATTTTAGACCCGCCTATTCACATTTCTGTCCCTCTTTCTAATGTGGACATCTGCTTCAAGATTCTTCGCCCTCGGATTCATAATTAAACCATCGACAAGAATAGACATCCATGGATCTTCGAAAGAGATTTTGTTTATCTAGGTTAAAAAGTTGCCATAAGACCACAAGGCGGAAAAGGCCCCACTAAAAGCAACCAAAGGATCACAAGGCCCAAGACCGAATGCAAGGCCATGGTGAACCTCAAGCCTGCCAGGCAGGCTTGAGGTTCACCATGGCCTTGGACGTGTGTAGCAAATCAATATACGGATCCTGAAAAGCTTCCTTATCTATGGAGAAAATATACCGTGGTTATCATATCATGTAGGGCCGAGCATAATATCAGGATAGAACCGAGAATTCAAGAATCAGACCAGTTCTCAACGGTCTGATTTCAGGTTCTAGGATTGTCGCGACCGACCTCCGTTTTTCTCAACATACAAAAAAACATGGTGTCTCCTGGTACGCGCTAAGTCTAGGTTCGAGACTTAACTCGGGCTCTCCCAAGCCCATACCATATCGCAACTTAGGGTTTAGGTTTTTAACCTGCAAGTGGTTTATATCAAGGAGTCGTCACTAATCGATTTTGAGTGGGTCGATTAGAAACCCAAATAAGGTGATGGGAGAATCACCATATTCCTATGAGCCAGAGATTAAATAAGTTCGGGAACTTGATTATACTAATTGGATAACTAATGCACTTTTAGTACTTTTTTACCCTGTTCATTTCTAAAAACATTTGTCAGGCAATTTGGATTGATTTTTAGACCTTTTTCCTAACATGTGAGGTGATCAAGTGAATGCATAATTATAAACGATTAGCAGTCAAAATAGATATGCAGCTTAAGGTTCTAACCCTAACTAAGGCGAACAATATTCAAACCATAACAATTAATGCATATATTCTAATTAAAACAACATGCCTAATAATAATACAACAATAATTTAAAACATTCGGATATGTCACATAATTAAGAAAAATATTAGACGATACTATACCTAAATTTTATCCTAATCTTAAAAGGAAATAAAAATAAAAATAATTACAAAAAAAATTTTAAAATATTTTTATAGAAAAAACACTTTTTAATAAAATAATATTATAATGTTAAAAACCAGATCGGGTCAGCGGATCCAGGTCGATAGGATCTGACTTGGGTCAACGAATCCGACCCAGGGCATTGACCTGAGCCAGGTCAGTTGATCTGGGTTAGTTGAAACCGACCTCGGTCAACAGATCCGACCTAAGGCATTGACCCAAGTCAAATCAACTAATTCGGGTCGATCGGAACCAACTCAGGTCAACGGATCTGATCCAAGGGGTTGACTCGGGTCGAATAGGCTGATCCGGGTCGGGTCGATCCTGCGTGCACAGACACGCGAGGATGCCGGCAGAGCCAAAAATTGGCCTCTCGCCGACTGACCCAGACCGGCGTCGACCTAAATCCGCCCCCTAGTGACCACCACCAAGCTTCCTTAGCCAGCCCACTCATCGTCCGACATTCCGCTCGTCTGCCGGTGACCAAAAATAATCCGGCCTCACTAAGGCATTTCGACAAACACTCGACGCACGCAACCAAAATGGACGGTTTTCGACCTACCTTGGGGATCTAGGGTACTCCAGCAACCTGGCTTACCTTCGATGATGACACACAGGCTATAGGGGACGACGGTATGGGCCGGGATTCGTGCGAAATGACTAGCGCGAGTTCCGGCCAAACCAGACACAGAAACAAGGGGCGAACAGGGCAACACCGAGGCCGAGAGAGAGCTCACCAGTTGATGACGCGTCTGGGGATTTTCGACTACTCTGCGAGCGACGACG
This sequence comes from Syzygium aqueum, assembly GCA_031216185.1. Lineage (NCBI taxonomy): Eukaryota > Viridiplantae > Streptophyta > Magnoliopsida > Myrtales > Myrtaceae > Syzygium > Syzygium aqueum. Next base: position 10,912,637 of record CM062232.1, on the reverse strand, counting down.
AGGCTATTAGGACCTGCAAAACACACAAACCCGTCCTCTTTCACTCTCTTTTCTCTCTGATTCTCTCTCTTTTCTCTTTGTTTCTCTCTCTCTCTCTCTCTCTCTCTCTCTCTCTCTCTTGTTCAAAAATGGTCAGCCCAGCCTCTCTCTCTCTGTGGGTTATATAGCTGACGACTGGCATGCCCCCCATGCTCACGTACGCTTGCTGACGATGGCTTACACCAGCCTCTGCCTATTTAAGATTTTTGTGGCCAGTTTAGGCCGGTGCAGGGGGGCCGGTTCAGCGAAGAAGAGGGGAACAAGGGGGAGAGGAGGCGGGGAATTCGGGGTGGACGGGACTGGCCATCTATGCTAGTCCCATTGACGTGCTTCCCTGGCCTTCCTCTGGCTGATGGCGAAGGCGAGGGTGCTCCACTGTCAGTTTGTCTCTATGGTCAGAAACAGAGGAGAACAGAGAAGAGAGAGAGAGGCCGGCGCGGGGGGAGAAGGAGAAGGAAGGAGCTAGGCCAGGCCAGGCCCAACTCATGTTGGGGGGGAAAGGAAAAAAAAGAAAGAAAGTGGGCTGGGCCCATGCGGAAAAAGAAAAAAGAAAAGGGCCAAGTGGACTCGGCCCTGACCCAGCCCAACACGAAATTTTTTTTAATTTTTTTAAACATAAAAGAATCCTATTAGACCTTATTAATACAAATGCGCCTAAATTCTATATGCAATGCATTTAAATAGAAATATTTTTTTTTGTTTTAGGAATTAAAGAAAATTAACTCCTAAATTTTGCAATTAATTTTGGGCAAATTAAAATAGGTGTCAACAAGGACATACAGGATAGGTTTTTTTTTTTGGTAAGGTACATACAGGATAGGTTCCGAGTTCTAAAAATTAAGTAATCTATTTCAACGAGCAAATTCAAGGTAGAGGAACAAGTCTTTATGTTTTCCTTGTTTAATGTTTTCGCGCGATCATGTAGCATTCTATGGCATCTAATGATAAGTCTATAATCTGAAATTACTAGTATGAGTTTTTATTCCCGACGATATCAATGACTGAGATTTTTACCTTATTAATTTTTTATATTTTTTGTTGTATAAAAAACAGTTGTGATGAGTGGATTGTAACAAATGATGGTCATTAGAAATGATGATTTACTGAAATCGTTCAATTAACAAAACTAATGAAACATGGGTAAACCTCGAAACCTGTGTGAAGGTAAGTTTTAAGTTCCTAGGCATGCATGGTAGGTTCAAGGATGTAAAAATTAAGGAACTTGTTTAAACTGGTAAGTTTCAAATTCTAGGTGGAACCACTCACCGCTAATATCACGTGGAGAGATCGGTTTATAAAAAAGGAGAGTTTCAAAATTCAAACATAAAAGCTAATTGCGATGCATATTGCGCGGGCAATGTGATGGAACAATTAATCTACTTCGGCTGTATGACCATCATATGAAATATGTTTTCCACACTGGTGATTGTGGCGACCGTTCGGGGAATGAAAATTGCATTCGATAGCAATAATCAAGGTTACTCGACCATTGCACACTACTAGGTAGGAATATCAATGGTTTAGTTTGGTTCAGATTTCTAGAAAATTCAAACCGAACCAAATCGAATAATTTGGATGTGTTCTTGCTCCGAGCCAAAACGCGGCACGAATCAAATATGATCCGAACAAAAAACGCGGTTTGATTCAAATCGAATTGGTTTTTGGTTTTCCTTTTTTTTTTTTTGCGCTTCTTCCCTTTGCATCCTCCCTTCCTCACCCAGCGACATGACCACATTGTCATCGAACTCGCCGTCGCCCCTCGATGCAGCTGCGGGCTTCCCCGAGTACGAGGAGGCGGTGGTGGCTGATAAGAAGCTCCCGAAGGAGGGGGCTAGCGACAAGAAGAAGCGGGCGAGGAGGAGCGTCGTGATGTACAAGATCTACATCTTCAAGGTGCTGAAGCAAGTCCACCCAAACATTGGTATCTCGAGAAAGGCCATGACCAGCATGAACAGCTTCGATTGGATCGAAGAGAGAGGAGATGGAATCTGGGTGATGCTGGACCTGCTGTTGCGGGTGGTGGTGATGGGATTGACTGAAGCTTGTTTCTTGGTGGGTCAGCGAAAATGGCTTGTGGGGTTTTTGAGGAGGAGGAGGAGGTTGGAGGTGGCGCTAAATGAGGGCGTCGACGAGCGGGTCTAACAGTGGCTGAGGCGGTGCGTGGTGGGGTGTGCTGGAGTGGGAGTAGTAGTTGCTGCAGCAACAAGGGGTCGGGGGTGGCGGCGCGTGGTGGCGGTGAGCCATGTGGGGGAGAGGCGGAAGGAGGGGAGAGGTCGTGGATCTTGGGGCGATTGAAATCCAATTGTGGGAGCTTATGACAATCAATCCTTGTTCCGGTACTGCTGACCATTTTCCATCTTTTTCTACTAGGGAGGGAAGAGGAAGAGAGAGAATAAAACACAAAAGGGAAAGAGAGAGAAAGTGAGGAAGAGGAAAGAAGAACGCGAGTGTGAAGATAGAAGAAGAGAGAGAATAAAGTAGAAAAAGGAAATGAGATAGAGGGAAGTGAGTCCGAGGAGAGCAATAATGAAGAGAGAGAGAGTGTCAGCGCTAAGGGAAGAAAAAAAAATAAAATTTGATATGATCCGAACGAAACCATCACACTAATCAAATTCCTTTAGTTATTATCCGAACAAAAAATTCTCGGTTTGATTTCGATTTTGGCTCGATTTTTTACACCTATACTACCAGGAGTTCCAAAGCGGCGACTATACGTGGAAAAGCTATAAACCATTGCAAAGTATCGAGGCACTGAGGTGATGATATAGAGAATTGCGATAGTCTAAGTAGCATCTACACTTTTTTAGGGCTGCTGTGTCGATGTCCGACATGCTTGAACACACTCCGACATGCAGTCAACACATGTCGGACATGCAACAGGTGGTCAACATGCTGGACAGGTTGCCAGCACGCGAGTCAACTTGTCATCGAGAGAGAGAGAGAGAGAAGCATGGTGAAGAACAAGAAGGCGCGGAAGAAGTTCAAGATGAGAGGCTACACTCTCAAGGTGGACATCCCCCATCCCGTCAACTCCTTCGCCTCCCGCTTCCCCGATGCCAAGGACAATACCCTATACGTCGTCATCTCCTCCTTCTCCCGCTTCTCCGGCACCAAGGACAACGCCCTTGACCGTCTCCTTGATCAGCTTGAGCGTTTCTCCTCTCGCTACTCCCGTTTTATGCTTTGTTTTTTAATTTTTTGATATAGAAAAAGAAGTAAATTCAAATGCCGGCTAGGTGAAAGAAGGAAGGTTGAAATAGTGATGGCCTATCTGTGAAGTGATGGATCATTAATAACTCTTAATTTTCACCACTTTCCCCGTGTTTTCTCTTTTTCCAAGATTTCTAGTCTTATTTATTAGCTTGACTTTTTTTATTAGCAAGTGATGGATTAATAATTTTAGTATAAATTCATTCAAGGCTTTTTTTATTATTTATTTATGAATTTGAATTAAATTTAAACATTATAATTTATCATGTATACATAAAAAATATAAATTTAAAATACAACGTGTCCTAACGTATCAAAATTCTCTATTTTTTTAAAAATGACATATCGATGTGTCATGACGCATAATCGATATCAGTGCTACTTATGTGGTAGTAACTAGGCTTCAACCAAAGTTTAAAGCCTCGGCCCATTATTTGCCCTAACTGCCTAAAAAGAAAAAAAAAAGAAAGGGAACGATAAAACAGAAATAATAAAGGAAAGAGAGAGAGAGTAAAGGAAAATTCGCACGCATTCGTCTCAACCATTCCTATAGGTTGGATTAAAAATTTGCACAGTACCTAGTAAGGAATCAAACATTTTGTTCATTTAACCAGAGGAATTTTCGGAGTTAAGTAAAAAATTTGAATCTTTGTGGATATCAGTTTTTTGGACTTATTTAGAGCTTATTATGCTGCGAAATTATACGAGAATGATAGTTTAGAGTGTAGCTCAAAACCTTAAAAATCACAAACTTTAGCTTTAACCCCAATTCTATCATAATCTTTTTTCGTTAAAATAAAAACCCTTCAATTTTCATTCAAGTTATAAATCTACCTCGATGCTAACCTTCCACCTCTCCATAGCTCAACTGTTCATTGTCTTCGACCCAAGATTCATCATCTTCGAGACTCCTTCAAGCTGTATAACAAAAATTGAAGTGAGCTGCACTTCAAGATCAAATTCGTTCACGGTCTTCATCTTCGTACTTTCAACACCCCAAGATGAAGTTCACTCTTCGTCTTTAACACAAGATCCCTCATTTTTTTTTCCTTTTTTTGGGGGCATTTCAGGGGTTTCTTGCAACCTTAAGGAGCTAATTCAGGAGCTACCTTTGACCAAGAGAAGCAAATTAGTTCCATTTTGTGCTAATTTTTTCCTCTCTGATTTTGTTTTAAATGCTTCGCTTCACATTCTTTTTGTTACTCTCCATGGGATTCGTCGTCACCGAGCTCCCATGACCACTATCCGAGGTTGTCGTCCATGGCAGCTCAACCGTAGATTTAAGGTTTCTAAACCCCACCATCTCGATCCGAGGTCTTGGAAGCCATGAACAACCTCGTTTGAGGTTGGCGTCCATGACATCTCAACCTTTTCTTGTGAAGCTAGTAGTTCGCAAGTCTCGCTCGTAAAGATTTCTCTCGTCCTTGCCCCTTCAACTTTGCTAGTGAAGATTTCCTTTCATTTCCGGAAAAGCAACAGAGAAAAAAAAGAGGAAAAGAACAATAGGCGCAAAAGGGAAAAACAAGAAGATATGAGAGGTTGAATATGATGAACAGTTAATATAAACGGTGCTTAAATCCATGTCAGCTTGTTGAAAAAGGAAATGAACAATAGGCACAAAAGGATAAAAAAAAAAGAGAATATATGAGAGGTTGAAGATGATGAACAATTAATATAAACAGTGCTTAAATCCATGTCAGCTTGCTGAAAAAGAAAATGAACAATATGTACAAAAGGGAAAAAAAAGAAGATATGAGAGGTGGACGATGATGAACAGTTCATATAAACGACGCTTAAATCCATGTTAGCTGAGATGGATTTATCCCTGATGTGGAAATGCCACATCAAAACACAATGGACAAAGGGTTAACGTCGAGGTAAATTTAGAAATTAAGTGAAAGTTGAAAGTATTTTTTTAAGATGAAAAATGTTTCGAGTAGAATTGGGATTGAAGTTAAAGTTCAGGATTTTTTAGAATATTGATCCTTTAGGGTATTGTGAAGCCGTTGGATTCTATAGAGTTGATTCTGAGTTACGATTTGATCGGAACGAATGTTTAAAGTTTTGAGCACGTTTCTTCCTGATTACAAATTGATGTGCTTGGCGATGATTTTTAGCTGTCTTTTAAGTTAGTGAAATTTAAGATCTTCTAGTACACGTTTCTTCCTGATTACAAATTGATGTGCTTGGCGATGATTTTTAGCTGTCTTTTAAGTTAGTGAAATTTAAGATCTTCTAGTACTTCAAAAGAGCTTTCTTTTGAAAGTAAGCTTGTTTGAATAGAGAGATTTGTGGCGCAGCCAAATTTGACACGTAAACTGGGCATAGTGGGCAACAATCAATGTCATGCTATGGGTGAGCTTTTCTTGGTGTGTACAAGTTATTTTGTCAGATAAAAATGCTTAATTTAATCTATTCATAGTAAAGCAGCATTTTAATTGATTTTGATGACTGTTTTTGGCTGAATTGATAAGATTTTGAGTTTGTCGGCTTGAGCAACTTATGGGGTTTGATTTTATAATCCCAAGTGAGTGGTGTTTATTTCTTTTTTGAATTTGTAAACTCACATTATGTGCTAGGTATGATTTGGTTAAAAGGAAAAAAGTGTTATTTAAAGCATATTTACTTCATAAATATTGAATTGGGCTTTTACTACCCTTTTTGGTTAATTGAGATAACAAAATATCCTTTAAAATAGTTTGAGTTGATTATTTTTGATTGGTTTAATAAACACTTTGTGAAAGAAATTATGAAAGCTTGTAAATACTAATTTGCAAACATAGTTTATGAAAGATATTCTATCTAATAAATTGAACTATGAAAGTTTATATATTTTGTTACGTAGATTTGATTTCTGATATGGATTTTGAATTGGCTTTGTGAGTTATTGGAGGATGATGTTAGTGGTTTGATGCTTACGTCGATATGTTCTAAACTAGGGGTGTCAATGGGTCGGATCGGATCGGGCTTTCATGATACCCGACCCTACCCGAAATATACAAGGTCGCACTTGACCCGACCCGGCCCGACCCAAGACCCTGTTCAGCATATACTCCAAGAATAGGGTCGGGTCGGGTCGGGTCGGGTCACGTTTAGGGTTTTTTTTTAACAGGGTCCAATTTTCGAGGCTTGTTTTGTACCTCCTCCTCTGTCTCTCTCTTTGCATTTGCCGTATCAGTTGAGCAATGCTCTCTCCACCCAATCACCACCCCAGAAGGCCAACGAGAGTAGCTCCGGAAAAGAGCGTCGCCGCCGAGTCCAAGAAGAAATCGCCCAAGCCCCCGGCGGCAAAGCCTGGCTCCGATGACCAGAAGCCCTCGTCGGCCTCCTCAGCTGCCGCCGACCGCAAGACCGTCATCAAGAGTGCCGACATGACGACCTCCAAAGTTGGCGCAAGATCCCGACGAAGCATCAAAAGAAAAAAAAGAAACAACCAGAGAGAGTGAGAGACAGAGAGAGGGAGAGATGTACTCGACGAGCTCCGCCCCCACCCCCCCTCCCCATCCCCCTTGCGCACGCGGCCCTCTCTTATCTCCTCGCCTCGCCTCGCCTCACCCCACCTCACCCCAATGTCTTGCTCTTCTTCTTCTAGAAGCTTCCTGCCCTCGTCTCCGTCGTGGCCGTCGTCTTCGCTGAAGATCTCCCCCTGAGGAACTACATCAGTCGAGGCCTTCAAATGCAGAGATGGTGTTTGAGTGAATGCAATGGACGAGGAAGAGAAGAGAGGATGACAGCAAGCGAGGCGCGAGAAGGAACGGAAGAGAAGGAGGGTGGAAATTAGGGCTCAGAAAGTGACGGAGGTGTTTTTGGGCAGCGGTGTAAACAAACCCGCGCCAGCCCGACCCAGCCCAATCCTAACATTACCCACTTCTAAAAGGCCCTATCCGAAGAAGATTAAAGCCCGACCCTAAAATACCCCAAATTTCTCAGTAGGGTCGAGTCGGGCCGGGTCGAGCAGGGCCGGCCCGGGTTTTTTTGACACCCCTATTCTAAACCCATTGAGGGGTTTATATTGCATACTGCTAGGGATATCCTTACTTCAACGTTCTATTTATAGATTGAAGCAGGAATCACGGAGTTGGAATATTCGTTTCGATGAAACTATCAAAGAGTTTGGCTTCATCAGAAATAAAGAAGAAGCTTGTGTATACAAGAAATCTAATGGGAATGCAATTGTCTTTCTAGTGTTGTATGTAGATGACATACTACTCATTGAAAACGACATTTCTATGCTTCAGTCAGTTAAGACATCGTTAGGAAAATTTTTCTCCATAAAGAACATGGAAGAGGCAAATTACATCTTGGGTATCAGGATCTATAGAGATAGATTGAAGAGACTTATTGGACTGAGTCAAAATACATATGTTGACAAAGTCATCAATAGGTTTAATATGCAAGACTCCAAGAAAGGTCTTCTCCCAATGACACATGGCATAAGTCTTAGCAAGACTCAGTGTCCTTCAACACAAGATGAGTGAGACCGCATGAGTAGGATTTCTTATGCATCAGCTGTGGAATCTATCATGTATGCTATGTTATGCACTCGTCCTGATGTTGTTTATGCATTGAGCATGACAAGTGAATACCAGTCAAATCTAGGGGAACCTCACTGGATTACTGTAAAAAATATCCTTAAGTACTTGAGAAAACTAAGGATTTATTCTTAGTCTATGGAGGGGAGGAACAAATCACTGTAAATGGTTACATTGATACTAGTTTCCAAACCGACAAAGACGACCTTCGATCGTAGTCAGGTTTTGTCTTTTGCGTAAATGGTGGAGCGGTGTGCTGGAAGAGTTCCAAGCAGGACACTCTTGCAGATTCTACGACAGAAGCTGAGTATATTGCTGCTTCAGAAGCATCAAAGGAAGCTGTTTAGATTCGAAAGTTCATAGAAGAACTGGGAATTAGTCCCACTAGTTCGAATCCAGCGGACCTCTATTGTGACAGCAATGGGGCCATAGCTTTGGCTAAAGAGTCTACATCTCACAAAAAGACCAAACACATACTCAGGAAGTATCATCTCATTCGAGAATTCATTGAAAGATGTGATATCAAGATGTGCAAAGTTGCAACGGAGTTGAATACAGCTGATCCGTTGATGAAAGCTCTTCCACAGCCTAAGCATGAGCATCATTGTAACGCTCTATGCCTTAGACACATTAGTGATTGGTCTTGATGTGAGTGGGAGTATATGTGCTATAAATTTTCATTGTTCATTAATAAAATATATATTATATTTGATTTCAATTTAATGTGAGTATATAATTGAACGCAAAATTTTTATCCCCTGAATATTGAATATCCTTAATAGATAATCAAATACGTGATTTGATTGTGAAACTCTATTAATAGAGTGGATATTAATATTCTAAATGTCCATAGTCAATTGCCATTGTGCATCAGGACGCCAATGGTGTTTGAGACTAGCATGCAAGTCAACTAATGATCAAGTTTCACAAGTCATGAATATAGAGATATAAAATTGATCACATGGAATATATGTTGGACAACATTGTACTGGACAGACCCGCCATGAGAATACTGTAAAATTGTTATATAATGCCATCAGTGTTTCTCATCACAGCTACAGAGTATAGTCCTTTAATCCGAGTCTGCCATGGTTTTCTAGACGTGAAATGGCATGCTTTGACATTGCCAAACATCAGCTATAATTGGTGATTTTAAAGGTAATGGCTATGCATGTCATGAATCATGCTGAGTGATGTGAGTAGACAAGATGGAATTTGTCCGTCTCATATAACGAGGGTATGATATCATGGCCGCCCGTAGAGTTGAGACTGTGAAATGCATGGTCATGCTCAAGTGAGTTGAAGAGTCAACTACTTGCTTTGACAGTCTAGCTGCGGTATCGGAAAAATGAGTTTGAGCTATATAAGGATGACACTTGTCCTGCCTTATGCTTAACTCGGAAATCAAGTGACAAAGGGACTTAATTTATATGATTGGTTCTAGTACAAGTGGGAGATTATTAGTGGTCTGCCCGATGAATCAATCAAGGTTAATACTTTAATATTAGTTATGGATTAGGTTGTGTCAAAAAATCGACCTTCACTATACTTAGGTAGTCATAATATCTTGCTAAAGACCGCTTATGACTTGTGAGCCAAAAAGGGTTTTGAGCACATTGCTAATGTTTAGTGAACCTATAGAGTCGCACACAATAGCGAACTGAGTTAATATTTTCTATGCGCCGAAATTTACTTAAAATAAGAAGTAGATTTTAATTTATTCTCCTATTCAACTTATCTATGTGATCGTGTACGTTATGAGATAACAATTAAACGTACGATTGAAGGTAGACAGCTTGGCGGGCCCAAATCGCCCGGCCCCACTTCTTTTAATTCGTGTAAATAATGAGGCTATATATATGGCGTATGGGTGACGAAAAACCCCAAGAGAAAAACGCCTCCAAGGGAATACGAAGAGAATCATTCTCTGTTCAGATATCTTTAAGAGAGTCTCAAAAATCAAAGGCGATCAGGAAAAAGAAATCCAAGATCTTTAGCTAGCACTTAGATCGTTGGAGACTTCGATTTGTGTGTTTGGAAATCGGTAGAGGCGCAACACTTGGGGCGCTAATCCAGATACAATCGATTGTCAATTTACCTTCGATCTATAAGAGGTACGTGTCGAACTTCTATTTAGATTTCAATATACGTATAAATCCTGTCAAGGGTTTCAATTTATAGATTCCGCCGCGTTTTTAGCACTTGAGGAACCCTACATCACGAACAAGAGACAAATTGACAACTTCTTTAGCAAGTTGTTAATAATGAGGTTTATCTTGTAAGAAGACTAATAATAGAGACCAAGCTAGATGTCCCTTGATTAATAAAAGAAAAGGTGACTCACCCTAGCAATTATTAAGTGTCTTGAAAGTAAGGACAAGGAGCTCACATTCATGGAACTCTTCACGTGAGAAATGAGGGCCAATATGAAACCAATAATGGAGCTTATTAAAGAAGGCACCAATAATAGAAAGAGGGACAATAATTGAGGTGTCTTAAGGAAGACAATAATAATTTGTGTCTTGAAGACCAAGACCAATGAAGTACACGCCTAAGTCAAGAGGAGAGGGTCACGCCTAGGGATAGAGAGAGACCAAGGACAATCATCATTTTGGTCTTAATTGATCTAACTGGGTATAATAACCCTAGGAGAGAAACTTGGAGATCAAGTTGGAAATGAATGGCCTTAATTGAAGGCTTGAATAAGAAGCTTAATAATAGCCAAAGACTTTCAATACCTCTTCACTAACCTAGACTTTTAGGGCCCTCCATTATTAAATTTGGCTCCATCTTCATTAAGGACCTTTAGTGGACCACACTATAAATAGGCTTGGTCCCTACTTAGCCTCATTTTTCCTCACACCACCAACTCTCACGCCACTCTCTCTCACACACTACCTCACCGTCCGGCTCCTCTCCTTTCTTCCTCATGCCATCGTCTCCCTTGGTCACGCCAATGACCATCTTCTTCACACTTCACTTTCTTGGTCCCCGCTAAATCTCGCTTTTGTCGAGTAGTGTAAGTAGATTTCCTAATCCCGGGATAGGATGATGAAATGCGTTGTTGGCTAGTGTTTTTACTCGATTTGTGCGTGGACTTTGTATAAAGCTTGCTGGTCGTTTTGTCCTTTGCATGCTATAAGTTCAAGTTGATGCATGACTTGGCTACGAAAGAAGGAACGTATGTCTTGTACACACATTATGGTGCATAGGCCGAAATTTGCTTGGCAAAAGTTCAGTATTGAGGCGTATCGGATCCAAGTTAATTGGTTTGGTTTATCGCTTGGCGCATCGGATCAAGTCACGAGCCTTGGACCATGGCCGACATAATAGTTAATTTTAATTAAGTCCATGAATCACATTGCACTCATGTCTTCGGACTATTGTTTGCATAGCTATAAAAGAAAGATAAGAATTGGATTGCTTGATGGTTGTAACGCATGGACACGTGTGGGACTAAAGCCGTCTACGATGGATTTCAAGACGTTGCCCGATGGATTTCAAATGCCCGATGGATTTCGAAAGGACTGGTGGATTTCTATCAAGAATGAATGAATCTCGTGTGTTCTATTTTTGCATGAATCATGTAAATACCATGCTTGATGTTCTCTTGGCAATTGTGTGCACCATGAGTAGTACATAGGCGAGGTAAGAAATACCTTTGCTATTGATATGCCAGTGATAACCCGAGGCGGTAAGGTCGGACGCGGGTTCGGCCACGATTTATTCCTCCTCACTTGAAATTAGTGGATTTACTTAGGGCATGTTTGGCAACTTGCCAAATAGTGATTGATTCTATTCTTTTGTTTCCATAATCAGTTGGGAACAGAAATCCGTTTGTTAAATTTTTTTTTGCCCAGAATCAGTTTTGGAATAAAATCAAAAATAAAAAAAAGTAGCTTCATGATTCTAGAACAATTTTTTCAGAACTAATTCTTTTTGGTTTTTTTTTCTTTTTTTGGTTGTTGTTGTTCTTCTGCCTCACCACCAGCCGGCCGCTAGCTACCGTCGGCAATCGGCCACAATATAAAGGTTTGTGAGGGCGTCACGGCCCTCACCGGTGACGATGACGAGGTCAGCCTCGCCTTGGCTGGACGAGATCGAGCCTCGCCCAGCCAGGGCTAGGCCGACCTTGTCGTCGCCACCGGCGAGGGCGACAGTGAGGGCTGCGACGTCCTCGTCGCCGTAGCCTGTGGCTGGTTACCGACGTCGGCGGCCCATCATGGCCAAGAAAGGAAGGGAAAAGAAAAGAAAAAAAGAAATAAATATTAAAAAATTCAAAATATTATTAATAAAATAAAATTTGTGTAGTTACCAAATGCAGTTTTGTTCTTTTTCTATTATAAGAACAAAAATTTTGGATAGTTACCAAACGTTTTCAAATGTTTAGAAATTGTTTCCGGGCACATAATAAAAAAGAATCATTTCTGCCCAGGATCATTCTAGGTACAAAATGGTTGCCATGCGCAGCCTTACTAAGCCAATGTCACTCTCTGTTGTTTTTTTCTAGACTTGTAGGATGGCGGCTCTGCCAGTGTGTTTTGGTGTTCCTGTAGAACTCATAGTGGATGTTTTGGATATGGTAGACGTGGAAACGGGTTGTACTTACCGGAAGGTGTTCTCGTAAGTCCTAGTAGATGAGGGATTTGAGAATCTCGTTTCCCATAAGTATGAAGCATAGTACATGTGGACAAGCGAAGGTTTGTTTGGGCCCCTCCGCAAGTTCAATGGTCCCTTCAGTGGTGCCAATGGGCTAGCACCTGGGAACACCACAAGTGGAGTCTAGGTAGTGGTTCCGGCTCAAGAGAGACCAAGCAAGTTTTGAAGTAAACTTTTGGGAGACCTTTTTTGGAGCTTGGTTGAATGACCATGATAGAGGTGCTAAGCATAACCCAACCATGTTGTTATAGCGGGTATATATATATATATATATATATATATGTGTGTGTGTGAATTAGCCCATAAAAGACAGGATATGTAAAAAGGCTTGGCTTGTAATGTATGTATAAGCTATCATGTAAAAAGGTTTGCTCATGATGCTTTTCTTGATCCCGATGTTTGTTCTGATTTTGATTGTTTTGATTGCCCCGATTTCATACTTCCGCTTGTTCATAACGAAAAGATAATAATGAACGGGACATCGTAAAGCAAACCACATGTCACGGTCTTGGCCAGGATGTGACATGGTGCTTACTAGAAAACGCTACAAGAAGCTGTTGAGGGACTCACAAGTGCTGCTAGGATTTGGCTTGGAGCGTCGGGAGTTAGCCAAGCACGTCAAAAGGAGCTAGATGCTATTGCAGGGTCAACAGTGCTGCATGTGGATGCTGAGACTTTTTTAGGACACTACAGGGAGTACACTGGCACAATTAAGGCTTGTTGGCTGCTCCACTAGGCATGATAATGAGGTGCAATAGTGGGGCATGAGGTGTCGGGACAATGATCCCAAGCTAGTGAGTAAGGGCCGAAGAGCTAGGCTACTTCGTTAGGAGGACGTTGGTTGTTAGGATGAGGGATCGTCCTAATTTGTTGGCCAACGGTGGTGCTATGTTGGCGCAAAGGCTTACGACGGTGGGCGTGATGGGAGGTCTAGGAGCTTGCAATAGTGATGGATTTCGCTGAGGGGTTACTGGGTGCTTCGCTGGTTCACGTGGCATGTAACAAGACTTGACAGAGGTGCTAATTGAGTGGTGGGGTGCGGTGGCAGTAGCCTGAGGGTGGGCAGTGAACTTAAGGAGAAAAGAGCACCTTATATTTAGCGTCGTATGTATATCGTGTATATGTGCTGTGAGCCTTGCCAACCTCATATGGGAAACACCCTCCATCCCCCCCCCCCACCCCAAATTTTATTGTGAGGAAAGAATGCTTATATAAGTATAGATTTAAATGGGGACTATCAATTTTAAGGTGGCCCCCTTCTCAACCTGGAACTGGAAATCATCCACAAAGGGCTAGTTCCATAAACTAAAAATCGACAATCACCCACTGATTATTGTATTCATTCGGAAAAGAACCATAAATCCAATTTGGTTTCCAGGTGGGTCGATAAAATTGGTCGTGTCTAAAATTGTCTATACATGCAAATTCACAAGCTTCACCACTTGTGAGTTTGCCACAAACTTCAACAATCATAACACAACAATCACTACGAGAGTTTGCCATAGTTCAAAAGCTTCACTTCAAATACACAATCGACATGAAAAATCTACTTAATTTCTCATGTAGACCACTCTAACCGAAGAGGGACTAAGGACCTACACGAGAGGGAGTGACGAGCGCCGTGACTCATTAGGAAGCAAGGCTGTGAGAGCAAGCATGAATACGTGAGGGGAGAGTGAAGTGAATGACGGATTAAGGAAGGCTCGAAGGAGCACTCTAATTAGGGTTTTGAAACATTAATATATATTTCTGGTCCGATCCGGGTGGGTGGATCCGCACGTGAAATTGGGAACTGAACTTATATTCACCATTGGAACCGAGGACCATTCAGAGTAGGCTAGTTCGGTGTGGTTCTTTTGCTCACCCCTAGATTTAAGGCTCTTCTCAAGATATCATTTTCCAATATTGAACCAAAGAGATTGTGTGATATATTTAAGATAGGAAATTAGGATGTCTCTCCATTCCCTCCCTTATGGCCGAAATTTTGAGCACAGAATGCCTTGTTCCTCAATTTGATTAGGGAATGTAAGCTTACCTAGTTTAGCACTCCCCATGTGCACCTTACATGTGATCTTCAGCCAGTATGGATTTTCAATGGGCTTGGGCAAATTTCATGCTCATGTAGGCTTAGTCCAAATAATTTTATTAAGCTCAAAGTCTCCATGCTTAAACCCATTCAGCACCAGTCCAATTAAAATGCAATTTATGCGAGCTTATCACTATAATTTTTCCAATATGTAGATGCAAATTAATATTATCTTTGTTTAGGGGTAATGGTCGCTCCCTAATTTTTATATAGTAAAACAATTAAATGGAGTCAACAAAATTTAGATATCGGCACTATCAATGATCCATCTACCTTTACTAAAATTGCAAAATTGCTTGTCCACTTTTCTCGATCATAAGTAACCATTGTACATTTTAATAATGTCTTCTTATGTGGTGTCAATATGACTTATGTGGTGCCAATCACTACAAAAAAACATCTTTTTTCCAACAAAATTTCCAACGAAAAATTGGGAAATTTCCAACGAATTTCCAACGAAAAAAAATTCATTGGTAATTCTTCGTCGCAAATTTTTCCAAAGAAAAATTTCAATTTTCGTTGGAAAATTCGTGACTAAATTTGTTGGAAATCACTACCAAAAAATAACTTTTTCCAACGAAAAATTTGAAAATCCAACGAAATTTCCGACGAACAAAAATTTGTCGGAAAAATTTTTCCGACAAAAAATATAAATTTTCGTTGGTAATTCCCGACGAAATTTTTTCGTCGCAAAATTCGTAACTAAATTCGTTGCAAAGTTTTGCTAATTATTCGTTGCAAAAATGTGGCAAATTTTTTTTTGGTCGAAAAATCGTGGCAAAATTAGTTTTGTCGTGACAAAAATCGTGTGGCGAGGGCCAGCCTCGCCACCGGCGAGCTCGGCCCTTGCCATGATCGACGAGGGCCAGCCTCGTTGCCGGTGAGCTCGAGGTCGCCCAGATTTGGGCGACCTCGAGCTTGCCGGCCATGGCAAGCATTCTAGGCAAGCTCGAGGTCGCCCAGATCTGGGCAAGCTCGAGTTCGCCAAGATCTGGGCGAGTTCTGGGCAACCTCGAGCTCGCCGGCCATGGCGAGCTTGGCCCTCGCCATGACCGGCGAGAGCCAGCCTTGTCGCCAGTGAGCTCGAGGTCGCCCAGATCTGAACGACCTCGAGCTTGCCGGCCATGGCGAGGGCCGAACGGCGCCTTGGACAAGATCTTCGATAGTCTGGACTTGAGGGCATTGGAGGACTCCAGGCGATGCTTTTCTTGGGACATCATCTCAAAGAGGGTTAGGCAAGTTAGGGCCTGCTGAGCCGACTCAGAGGAGGAGGAGGAGGAGAAGAAGTGGGGTGGCGAAGGGGACGAGAGGGTCTTGGAAGGAGAAGAGGAGGGAGAGCCAAGAGCCCCTCTTGCCAGAGAAGGAGCATTGGTCGTGGCTCTTGAAGGAGAGAAGGAGAGAGCCTGGCCATTAAATTGTACACACTAAAATAATTGCCTGAAACATTAAAATTCGTTGGAAATTTCCAACGAATTTTCCCACGAATTTAAAAAATGCCGAGCAATACCGGGTTTTTTTAAATTCGTTGCAAAATTCATTGGAAATTTCCAACGAATTTTGCGAAGAAAAATTTTTCGTTGGAAATTTCTAACGAATTTTGCGACGAAAATTTTTACGTTGGAAATTTCCAACGAATTTTGCAACGAAAATTGTACACACTAAAATAATTTCCTGGAAAATTTAATTTCGTGGGAAAATTCGTTGGAAATTTCCAACGAATTTAAAAAATGCCGAACAATACCGGGTTTTTTTGAATTCGTTGGAAATTTCCAACGAATTTTGCGAAGCAAAAATTTTTTGTTGGAAATTTCCAACGAATTTTGAGACGAAAAATTTTTAGTCGCTAATTTCAGACGAATTTTACTTTTCGTTGAAAAATTTGTCGTAAATTTGTGACGAAAATTTTTTATCGTAAATTTTCGTGGCAAAAATTCAGTTTGTTTTTTGTAGTGAATGACTTCTTATGCTTAGAAAGCACACATGTTTGCACGTGCACATATGTACACTAGCGCACCTTCACGTGCACGCACACTGACGGAGGGTCTATAGAAATAGTGACCATGACGCAATAGTCGCTATCTCCTAGGATTGGAGTTACCATATTCAGGTAATGTCATCTCGTTCTGATAAAAGACACGTATTCATCATAATTTCCCGATAATTTTTTCCTTTTCAAAATTATTTTGGCAAGAACAAGGATGAGACCACGTCTAGCTCCGGCGATGCTCATGCTCACACATCGCCACTGTCACCTTACCCCATGTTGCCATAGCCTCTTGCCCCCACCCCACTCGGTGAGGCAACCTAGCCATAGTCCGAGCCCCACGACACCGTTGGTGACCCCAACACCTCCCTTGCGAGCTCAACGGTGCCAATGGTAGCCCCTTCCCCCACCTTGCTGCATGTAGGACGCTACCATCACCTGACATCCACATTGACTTTCTCATTAAACTTTTCGACAAAATACCTAATTCGAATATACAACAAAAATCGCTTAGAGATCTAAATAAAGTATTTACGACCTTAGATGCAACCTATGCAAAAAAAAAAAAAAAGTCAAAGCCTTCGACTCTCCTAATCCACAAAGATTACAACCTGCACCAGATATTGCCCCGGTTCACGTCCAGGTTCACTTGGCCTCTCCTTGAAAGCGTCTACGTTCGCACGTTCCCCTCGTTCAGTTCCAATTCATATAATAGAAGCCACGCACGGTCCAATCTTATCTAAAGAAGAAGCAAGTAGTTCTCTCTCTCGATCTCTCTCGATATAGACATGGCTTCGACTGGTAAGATCGAAAAGATGGAGGAGGAATGGAGAGCTGTTCTCTCTGACGAGCAGTTTCGGATCCTCCGCGGAAAGGGCACCGAGTAATTCTTCTCCATCTCTCTCTTTTTCCTTCTGCGCAAATTCCTCGTTTATCCGGTGAATTGAGTCGATTCAGGCCTCGTCCTGTTTAATGGTCGAATTTCCAAGTTTTTTCTTGGGGGGTTTGGCTTCCAGGGTTTGTGAATTTTCCTATTTGTTCCTTTGTTTGATGATTCATCGATTCTTGATTGTTCAATGGAGGTGGGAGTGTGGTGGGTCGGCGTGCTGTCGATTGATGGAACCAAAACTGTTTCAACAGCTCTGACTCTGATGAAGTTGGGTTTTAGAATGATTACAGAAGCGAAGATGGTTGTCCATTTGTGGAAATTGAAAGTTTCAGATCGCAGAGAAATCTAAATTAGTGAAATGTGAGTTCGAATTGTGGAATATTTTATTGGTTTATACACACTGTGAAAGACCCGAAAAAAGGCTTGTGATGTATCTTCTAGGCTTGTAACATTTTAGGTTTCTGGGGAATGAGAAAGGGGCAATGGTCAAGGTGGAGTGTTTCAGTTGTACAAGATGGTGAGTCTGCATCTAAGGCGATATAGCAGATAATCTTGTCTTTGTGAATTCAGTGTCTTCTATATATAATTTTGTTAACGGTTGCAGTACAATGAAACGAACAGAGCTGAGACACATCTGTTGGGTGCTCTACTGTGTACAAGTAGTTACTGCACCGCAGGAGACAGGCTGCTTACGCTTGTGCTTTAGAGTTCTGATTCAGCTAGTTGTGGTCATATTTCGTGAGAGTGGATCTTCAATTTGAATTTGGTACCGATGCTTCTTTTCCCGCGAGCAAGCTAGAACTTATGACGCAACAAGCTATCTCTCACTATGACGGGAACTCGTGAATTGTTATGTTAAGACTTTCACAGGCTGTAATCAGTGAATGTTTTTTTGTGGTCTTTCGTTAAAAATCTGGAACAGATTGATAGATTTGGAGAATACTGTACGTTTGCGAGGATTAGATTTGATTTTTGTGCAGGTTGCGAGGCACAGGGGAGTACAACAAGTTCTTTGCTGAAGGTGTTTATAACTGTGCTGGATGTGCGACTCCGCTTTACAAGTCCACCACCAAGTTTGATTCTGGCTGCGGCTGGCCAGCTTTCTATGAGGGTTTCCCTGGTGCAATAAATCGCACCGTGAGTTCAATCTTTGGTTCAGTCTTTGTCATGGTCCTCAATAACGTTGCCAATTGCACCTCTAACAAGAACTGTTTTTCAGCCGGACCCAGATGGAAGAAGAACTGAGATTACATGTGCGGCTTGTGGCGGGCACTTGGGCCATGTTTTCAAGGGCGAGGGATTTTCGACACCGACCGATGAACGCCATTGTGTCAACAGTGTTTCGATCAAATTTGCGCCCGAGAAATCCTCATGAAACTCGAAAACAGACTGTGCTTGGATTTTAGTGAATAATGGAAGGCAAATATGGGACCTACTTATGGGTGATGAACGGACATTATGGTTTTGCATAGAATGTGTCCCCTGTGATATAGTCCAGATGAGCGGAGTAGCTGGAGATTAAACTGAAGATTCCGCTTTGGCTTTGCTGTGAAACTGATTGAATTCTGGTTTCAGTAGTTGTTTCATCTGAGATTCTGAATCATCTAAAGACTTCCACCTAACTGAGCATCTTAAGCATCATTGGCCCTCAAAAGTGCGACTACTAATCTGCAAATTGATTGTTTGAATTTGTATCTAATCTAGAGAGACAGAGAATTAGGCAAACATCGAATGGAGAAACGAAGCAAAAGAGCGACCAGATAGGTGGGAGACGTCCCAAAAGAAGATTGATTCAAAGCTTCAGAGGAAGTTAGTATTGCCCGGACTTATTCTGATAGGCAAATCGCATATTACGAATACGTAACGACTACATCGCACTCTTTGAAGAACACTACTTGATTGGCTTTGCTCACCACATTGCTCATATAATGCATATGTTTTGCTTTAGAGGAGGAGCGGTAAGAACAAGTCTAAGATCCCACCAATGAGACATGACGCCATGCATCCCCACATCCAAATCTAAAAGAATGAGCTGTTAATTTTCTCCCAGTGTACAATGGCTTAACGAGTTGGCAAATTATCTAATTATACAGTTTCACAGTCACATGCCCCGATAGTGAAAACACCATCGGTAAGAGAATCCCAGCACTTTGCATCTATCAGTTTTTCTTCATGCTCTGCTTCCTCATTCGGTCTGAGACTGTAGTACAACAAGCGCAATACGTGGAGATCAGATGTGTTTAAGATTTTTGCGATAAAATTGTATGCAACTCAGGGATGGCCATGTCGAAACTTAGGCATAAATCTAACATTTTCTACTCTATTCTCATATTTGGTGATAGAAAACTAAGACATGGTCAGGTTAAAGAGAAACACAAGCGCCATTGGCAGGAGATGGATCACATAACCTAGACTAGAAGCGCAAGCAATTTCCAGGGAAGACTGACAGCTCCTTCATTTGGTTAATTACAAAGGAAAAGCATATCGTGAATCCGTGACAAGAGGTTTAGGCAGAATATGTCATGTACAAAAATGAATTCTACAGTGTCTTCTCATCACATTGACCTCAATTGAAGATAAATAACTCGAGCTTAGTGCAGTATTCGTCCAGTTCCAGGGGGATTAATCAAAATCCAATGGAGAATATTGTTCAGAGACCACGCCTTCAAAACAAATTAGAAGCGAGAGCATTCCTAATAAGTTAGCATGCATCTTGGAATGAGACAGCATGTCTTAGCCTCTTTTGCGCTCCCTCCTCCCAACTCCTTCCGCTTCCTCCCGGGACAGAGAATACAGCCTGACCTTCACAAAAGAACCACGACATGGTAGGTGGCACTTAGGATCAAAGGACCTATTTTGACATGGCCAATCAGCCTGCCTCTTGCTGCCTGACTCGGGTTATCCAAAGCATGGTAAGGGCATTAAGCTCGTGAAGGTGGTCATGACTACACTTCTACGTTGATGTTCAATGAAATTTGTTTGATACTATAGAACACAAAGGAGTGCAAACCCATAGACAAAAGGAGCTGAGAACACCAAAAAACGACTCATTTAGAGGACTAGGCAACTACAACGTGAATCAATGCATTCATCCCAAGTAATTTCCCACTCTATAAGTATGTCGAACCAGCTTCAACAGTTACGAAAACAGAAGACACCATTTCCTTCAAATGCTATCTTGTTTGCTCTTTCCAAATCTGCTAACCTGCGCAGAGCATTCTTGTCCAAGGACAACAAAGGAGATGTCTCACATTCTCTTTTGCATAGCAAGCATCTATTGACCAGCATATTCCCCCTTTTTCGCAGATTTTTATGGGGAGAATTGGATCACTAAGTTCTCAAATTAAGGAAAAAAAAGGACACGAGATTCTTTTTGCAGACTCTAGCTGCTTCCTGGCAAGTGTCAAATTCTATACCTGCTGGAATTCCTGATAAAAAAAAAATAACAAGTTCTTTGCAGGTATTTTATAATGTTGCGACACACCAGTTCACAAGTCCACATCCAAGTTTGGTTCGGTTGCAGCGGGCCAGCTATCTAGGGGGTGTACCTAGAGCAATCGTGCTGTGATGTGATCTTTCATCTACATTGTTTTTGGTCAAAATCAATGTTTTGAATATTGCACCTGCAAAAAGAACAGATACACAGCTGAACCCAGATGGAAGAACAACTGAGACTAAGCATGCAGCTTGTGGTTGGCATTCGGGCCATGTTTTCGAAGGCAAGGCTGCTTCTGACTCCGATTGCCGGACGGCACCGTGCCAACACTGTTTCAATAAACTCTATGTCTGAGAAATCGTCATGGACCTCGAGAACAACAGGTGTATGCTCAGAAATTTGACAACAATGGAAGACTAAATGGTACTTCTTGTTGGAGATATCAGGAATCTGGAGTGTAATTACCAAGTCCCTCAGCTCCCACTGTTGCGTTAATCGTATCTTATTGCAACAAAGAACGAAATTATGGTGTATTCTGGCATGTACTTAACCAAAGACGAGTAAAGGCAGATTTTTTGTTTGGTTTTCCATTTGAGTAAATGGGAGATTTAACTGGTGTATGTTAAACAGTATTGGATGCAGTGGCCACTATAAGGAATAAACAACAATTGGCTTAGCTTTGATGTGAATTTTATTGAATTCTGGTTACCACAGTAGCCCAGCGCCAAATAAAACTCCAGCATCTGTACTCGTGAAAGTGGCAAGCAATGAGCACACAGATCTACTAAGACAAAAGCCAATGTGCATTTGCATATCAAGCTCATTTGGAGGACCAGGCCAACCAAATCACGCACTTTCGATGAGCATAACCTTGCAAAGATCTCTACCCAGAAAATGGTTGATATTAATAGGGACAAAAATTGGCTTCCTTCATCTCCTGGAATAAAGAAAAACACAACGGACTTTATGTGAGAACGGTAATATATTCTACAATCATCTGTTCCTCAGTTTTAATAAAGATCTGCTCACAAGCCACATACATTTTCATGAACCTCATGTTACTGGTTTCAAGCCCTGCGATCTTCAAAGGGAAGCTTCAACCTCAGCCAATAATTCATATGCTAAACCACGAACTGGTCATATCTTTTGATTTGCAACAGCTTCAAACACATCGTTGAGATGCAATATTAGAGTCATCATCTTAGGATATCCACCTAACAAAATGTCTAACCAGTAAAGGCCCTCAAAGGTATAAAACCATGATCCCTAAATAATTTCAAGCTGTTTTCAAACTAGAGATAAGCAAAGAAAGAGGTATTACAAGCAGCAAAGCAAAAGAGGGACAATAAATAGAGAGAAAAAGTTGAACAATCTACAGTAGAACAGCAACAAGGGCAAGCCTAAGAATCCCACCAAGGAGAACACGCATGTATGTCCCCATTCAACAGAGGAGGAACGGATCGATATTCAGTACAAGATATTCACTTTGTACGAAAAACTGACTGCATTCGGATGACACACCTTCAGACACCACATGCACCAGGAGTTTCATTCTCAATATTTGAAGGAGGCTATTTTTTAGGAGTTCCAGCTCTTAACTCCGCCAATTTTCTGAGATCTCCTGCTTCTTTATTAAACATAAAACGATAACATAAATGCCAAATGTGGACATATGGATGCATCATACATTTTATGATGGAAGGCATGTAACTTCGGATTTCCAATGCCACCACATCAAAACTTAAGTAGAAATCTGAGAGTCCAAAACCGATGAACAAAAGGAGAAATCAAAAGGACCATCAACTCCAACATCTCATTCATATCAAGCAAAATGAGATGGGATAGCCTGATTCTACTCGCCAATTCCAGCGGGAAAGCAACGGCTGCAGGAGCCGCCTCAAAGGATTTATCAAAGAGGGAGATCTCAGCTTGCCGAATTCTTCAGGCAGATGTCATATAAACAAAAGCAAGAATATTCGACCATGACCCTCGATTCCAGATACACAAGCCGTGCTTATTGCTCCATCAATGGAATCAAATTAACCAACTAACTTCTCTCATAAACATCCAATACAGGAAGAATTCCCAAAAAACAAGGTCAACTTTCTGCTTCCTGAAGGTCAATCAATACAAGATAAACAAAATCTTGCTAACCCCACAGTTCACAATTCAGTAGTCAGTATTTCTTAGCCCTTAAGAACACAAAAGCAACGGAGCCCTTCAATGTCCAACCTCACTCGAATCTTCATTTCCTTCCTCTGCCACTCCTCTTCTCATTGCACGCCTTGAGAGCTTGCACTTCTATTGACCATGTCAAACAACACAAAAGCACAATCGCCGTCATCAGATGCATCGCCGATACTTCGATGTAAATTACGCGACAATCCCATCTGCGGCGTACCTTTTTGACACGATTTCCAGTTTCTGTCGTGGTTGACAAGACAATCCTGAAGACACCCACGTAGGATTTTCATCACCAGAAGCAGCGGAAGGGAATGATCAGGAGGTTTGGGGTTCTTCAGAACACACGTACCTGCAACGAAAGGTACAGAGAAGAGCACTCTCGGAGCTGCTTCACGTTCTCGTCATCCTCGTCGGCGTCGCTCTGGTGGATCGGCGGCGGCGGCGGAGGAGGAACTTGCCCGCCGGCTAACGGTGGCGATGAGGCCATGGTTGGATCGTCAAACAGAATAGCTCATTGAGAAAAATGAATAGTTCTTCTAAGTTTGAGTTTGGTTACTTTTTTATGGGCTTCGCAAAGCCCGGTCCATTTTTATCACGGATATATCAGTTAGGGATTTTTTATGATAAAACAATTAGTTCGAGGTAAATTTATCATGGCTGTACCAGTTTGGGATTTTTTGTGATATTAAACCTTAAAAAAAATCCTTTCTGAAAAATCATTTTTTAGGAATATGTTTTCCCCTTTTTCGGTTAGGAAATTAATTTTCCTAATTTTAATCATGCATATTTTCTTCAACCGTGAATGGTTCTTCATTGACCGATTATTTTCAGCAAACCAAACGCATAAAAGTTTAGAAAAACTAATTCGCTCGGTCAAACAAACACGCCCTTAATATTACAATGAAATTAGAGTGTCCTGACCTTGTACAGCATTCTGCCAGCAGTCAATGGTGCAATTCGATTTCTTGAGGTCAACAGCTCCATGGGATCTCCTGTGCTCGGTGTTTTTGGAAATTCAATGCGGGCTCTTCCTCAGATATGTTAGTAAAGTAACTATGTGAAGGCTCTTTATCTTAGTTTTTTCTAACTAAAAGTTTGTCAATATTCTTTTTTGTCAATTTCTCACTGTGGTACTTCAACAAGGATCATTGACTTGTATGATTAATTTCCGCATTGAGCTTCATTGACCGACTCAACAAAACCGTGTGCCTTTCTTATGTTTCTTAAGAAACAAAAATAATGGGATGTCAAATCCCATATAAACAATGAGTTTTGCTACTAGCATAATAGTTTTGGGGGATTGTGAGAATAATAATATGATGAGAGGCACAAATTGATATAGAACAGTTAGCCTGTGATTATCTTGAAGAATGTGATCGCCGTAATCGCCGGAAATCTCGATAGTTTTTCTGGATTTGGGGAAAACGACCATTCAAGCAGTTTCCAATGTTACCATTCAGACAGTTTCCAATGTTACCATTCAGGCAGTTTCCCATATTACTATTCAAGCAGTTTCCTATATTAGTTTATTAGATATTATCTTTAATTATTTGGTTTCCATTAATATTAGGAGTTCTATCTTTATATAAGATGTTCGTCATATAATCAAAAATCATACTATCATTGAATACAAATTTCGAGTTCTTTGGAATTGTTCCAAGTTTACGCTTTCTCTCTGCGTCACAAATCCTAAAAGGAAGAGATCTCATAACAATTTTTAATTATTGATTATTTGTTTTTTGTGATCCAGAATAAGTTGTTAATCTCATAGAAGATTAATGTCAGTCATCTAATCATTTCTCGTAAACAATCTCGCGCAATGCAACTTAGTATGGGAGTCTCATTATCTGAGATACATGCTATAAATACATTGTTAACCCGGTTCCTAATAACCTATACTTTTGAGGAAAGAAAAATGTTTGTTTACATAGTATCAAAGCAAAAGTCGAGAGTTCGTATCCTGGTACTTCCTCTCAAACTTCATTTTCCTGATGTGTTCACAACTCAGCTCACGCAAAATTGGAGTCATTCGCCTTTCACAGAGTAGATTCTTGATGCGTACGCGAGACTACCTTCCATGCAGGAGGCTTTCGATACTAGGAACACTTCAAAAATGTTTTAAGGATCTGGTGGCTGAAGGTATTCAGTTCAAATCGTGTTCCCGGCCGCCGAAGGCTTTTAATTATGGAACACTTAGAAAACTTACGACGATTTGGGTGGCCGATGGCTTTCACTTCAGATCGGTTCCTGGTGGCTGAGTTCTTTCGCACTAAGGAACACTTTGAAAATCTATAATGATCTAGGTTGCGGACGACTTTCGATCCAAATCGTGTTCTCCTGGCTGAAGGTTTTCGCTCTAAGAAACACTCAAGAAAAATTTTAAAGGATGTAGGTGGTCGACGACTAGGGAACAATGAAAATTGAAGTCATCCCATTAAGATTCAAAATGGTAAATTAAAGATGATAGACCACTTGAGGTGAATTCCTCCCTCGTTTCAAATGGTCCTAAATGGATCGTGCAACATAACAGACCCTTGAGTCTTGACTATCAGATCGTACAAGTCCTAGAGTTTGCTTGCTTGCTTTTCTTCATCTTTTTGTAATGGAATTGGCTACAGCTTATTTTTCTTTGGGATAAGTGCACTGAAAGTCTTGAAATTTATCACGAAAGTATAATCGAATACTAAAACTTTCAAAAAATGCAACTTTTCACGAAAGTGCAATCGAATCGTAAAACTTTTAATAAATACAATCAACGGAAGGACTTGGTTGGATCAAATTTGATTAGTTTTAGGACTTGATTGTGCTTTTAAAACTTTTAGAACTCAATTGCATTTTCGTCAATTGCATTTTTGTGACAAGTTTTTATGACTTAATTATATTTTTTAAAAGTTTTAGGACATAATTGTACTATCACAATAAGTTTAAGACTTCTAATGCACTTATCCATTTTTCTTTTATAATGACGAAAAGGCTATTTTATGTAAAGCTCCGCGCCGAATCAAATAACTTACAAAAATGACATTGCGTGAACTAGTTATTTTCATTTATAAAGTTCCCTGTTAATGGAGCCAAGAGTTACAAGTACAACCTTATGGTCAGACTCAAGCAAGGTCTGTTTGTTCTAATCTCTTATTGAAATGGCTACTTTTGGGCATGAAGGCTTTGTATCATTGTTTGAAAGCCAGTAGATCAGCATGATACTTGGTGATCCACCCTTTTATAATTTCAACCTCCATTTTTCGTTGCCCGACCAACCATTGTGGATCAGTTTGGTCTGCTACAAGTATGTCCAGACAATGAGAACCTGCATAATATGTAGCCACGATATTAGGGGATTGTTTGAATTGGCTTTTACCTTTTATTTTTCACTTAATTTAAATCTTACGTCGCACTCACATTGACTTTTTGCAAACAAAAAAAGAACCTGATATTCTCGAAACTAATGCAAATAGGTACATGCTTGGTTATGGAATAACCTCTTGATTTATCCACTACATCAAGATTGTGAAAGTATGTATACCTTTTTGTGTATAGATAGCGATGATGGTGTCTGAAATGTTCTTGAGGACCCTGAGTAAAATAAAGAAATTGATAAACCAAACTAAATGGAAATTTCGAATCTTCTGCAAGTAAATTTGTTAAGTTTCTATACCCGCCACTACTGTAAGGATCTCGAAGTCCATTTGAGAAAATAATGTTGCTACCAAACGTCCCAAGAACTTGTTCTATATCCTGCAATTTTTTAACAAGAGAAACAAGTGAACAGCAAAGACTTGAAGGTTTGTCAATGATCTTTAGATGCATGGATATCAATTTCATTTAATGACAAAATATCAAGGCCATATCTTTATGAAAAATCACTGAAAATCATACATGACCGCCATAATAAGTGGTGATCCAATGCAGCCGAGGCACGACGCCATACGATCTGTTGCATCGATCATTGAAGTTGCTTAAGTTGAAAGGATTTGCTTGAAACATAGAATTGTTGGTAATGCCTACGCCCATCATCATCTCGCTGCATCTCTGCAAACAGCTCTCTCTTTCAGTCCAAGCGAAACGAGGTGATTTAATTACAGAATTGCATTAGGATATCACCTGACCATGATAATTGCGGAAACAAAAATCGTTTATGGGATGAGCGTATTCAATTCATCCTACTCGGACGTAAATGTTGTACAAATTTCTCGTACCCTAAGGATATATAAAATGCAAGCAATACATACTTACGACAGATGATGAAACAGCCTGCACAGAATACTTTCTTGTAAAGTACTTTTTTCGTAAAATTGTATAGCCTAGACAAACCCGTGATCGTCTTTAATGGTCAAAATGAGCAATGTTTGACCTATGTTTGATTTACAAAAGTTAGTTCCTTGAAGCAAATGGATCATATCGAAGAACCAACGATTTGTCACTCCACTTAATAAACCAAATGAAACTGTAGAGTAATATACCTGCCACCCCCAACCCAACTTGGTTTGAGAAGGTTTAGTGCCGGTGGGAGAAACGTTGTAGCATGTGGAGTTTCCATGCGAGGCAACGACGCCTGCAAATATTTTTTCAAGAATGCCAGTTTCAGGAGTATTTCCTCCATCAATGCCTTTGCACATTACTTCCACTGGATAGCTTGGTGGATCATCATATTGAGCTGCTCCCGCGTACTGTGATATCAGATAGTTCTTCAGCTCATCCCCACTCTCCAAAGGCCTAAGTCACCCAAAGAACATTCAAAACAAGTACTAATTAAACGTCAATTTAGCTTCGAACATTGATGACACCTTATCGACTCGAGCGACCCAAAAAGTCGTTAAGTAGCGCATATGTGTGATCTCGCTTACTCGTGAGATTGTCACACACATGATATATAAACGATGCATAAAAAGACATACCTACAAGTTTTGAAGATCTTGCTCAATTGTAAGAGGCCACCAGGTTCAGAAGCAACTTTATCGATCTCCGCCCACGAGTCTCTTATAGTTTGGTAGCAAGTCTCGCTAGCTTCCTGTGCAAACCATCCAAGGCAAAGCACGAGTTATGAAAGAAACATTAAGGTCCCAAAGATTGCTCGAGGGATATGTGCATCCGTCTTTCTCACTAAAGTCCTGTTTTCAAATTACCACACTAGCACATTCTCTTAGTGCCAACCTTTTGGTGGGTAGACTGCCTCATCTAATGGATATGCAAATTGGGTACTCGAAAAATCTTGGGCGATCCGTTACTAGAACGAAAAGAAAAGATTAGGAGGAGTGTGATTACCTTGAAGTCCTTGGTGACTACCGAAAAGTATCCATCCTGTGGGGTAATGCCGTCGAAGTACAGTATCGGAGCAGACGAGGCTAGAGCTCCAAAGGCCAAATGCGGATACTTTAGCCGAAACCACGCAGCAAGCACTGAAATCCCCATAAGCTAGCCATCAGCAATTTGATAAATTGAACGAATCACATTTCTTTCTTGAAAAATTCCTATTTTCCTTGAGTCCTTGACAATGAAGGTAGTAACAGCTCATTGTTCCGGCAAAATTGAAAATGGTGTTCTAGCTTTGCGCGTGCCACATAGGTGAGACGAAACCCCATTTTTTCTCTTATATATAGAGATTATTGAGTGATTAATTTTTCCTATATGCTTGAGAAGCTTCAATTGTATATACTTGTTTTGAAAATGTATTGATAAGTGTTCTATCAACTTTTTTATGAATTCGAATATAAAGTTATAGGGAAAATTGTCCAAAAAATCCTTAAACTATTTTACTTCGGCCAATTCAATCTTAAACATTTCAATTGTGCCAATTGAATCCTAAACGTTTTTACGTTTTGTCAATTGAGTCTATCTGGTCAATTTTAATCAGAAATCGCTGACATGGTGATGCATTTCGCCCGTGTGTTGCACCGACATGTCCAGCTATTGTTTCTCCTTATGTGTCACTTATCATGATGCTTACATGGAATTAGTTTACCGCATGTCATGCTATTTGGAAAGAAGCAATGAAGAAATCCGGTCAAACTATGAATAGTGCGAATTTGGGGAAATGGTGCAAATCTGGTTAAGAGCATTGAATGCTAAATAACTGCTGCTAGTTTATTTTTGTTTAAATGATTTCAAGTTTCTAAGTTAGATTTAATGTTTGCAAAGTTCCTAGGCATTAAATAAAGTTGTTAGAAGCTTGTTGGACTCTTATGTAAGCCCTCTAGGGCATCACTTGGAAGACACTTTTTTTGAATGACAATTGAGGATTTTCTTCTGCAATTCTATTGCATATTTTGAGGTTTCTATATCACTTAGTGGATTCTAAATGTGGTGAGCTTATTGAGCATCTGTATCCTTGTTTGGTGGTGGTTCGCCTTGTATCCAAACTTGGTGGTGAGCTCGTCCATTCTATTTGGTCTTATTCGCACAATCAAACCTTCCCTTCTCCAATTTAACCAAATCGTTTTCATCACATGGACACCAATAGTGTCATGTAAAACAATCAGCGCTATCATTGATAATTTTTTTTTAATTATCTTTAAGAAAATTTTGATTTTTTTATAATTTTTTCTTTATTCTTTTTATTTCTTAAGTCCGGCAAGGGCTAGCCGGTCCTCACCGATCACTGGTGAGGGCCGGTCAACCCTCACCTACCAAAGGCGAGAGTTGGCCGACCTTTGCCAGGCTTGGAAGGAAAAAATAAAAAATAAAAAATAAAAATTTCGAAATTTTTAAAAAATTATAAAGATTATCCACGTCAGTGTTAGGACGTCAGCGATTTCCGGCTAAAATTGATTAGATAGACTCAATTGACAAAACGTGAAAAGATTCAAGACTTAATTAGCAAAATTGAAAGGTTTAAGATCAAATTGATAAAAGCGCAATAGGTTGAAGACATTTTGGACAATTTTCCCTAAAATCGCACGGACTCTTGAAAAGCAATCAAACATTCCATAGGTTTGTGGACACTACTAATATTCGTAGGCTATATAGACACACTAATTCTACTTACTTCCCCCGTATGATCCTCCCACGACAATCACGGGACAATCTTTAGCCTCTAGCTCCTCCTTCACGTATCTGATAATAACTGCGTAGTCGGCCAAAGCTTGGGACGAGGTAAAGTATCCACGAGCATTAGGGTCTTTAAGGGCTTCCTCCAAGCTCATACCAAGTGGGATTGACATACCATAGTACCGATGCTGAACAGGGGAAAGTATTTCACCAAAGTTAAAACGAATCTAATTACGTATTAGATGACTAAATAGATCAAATCGTTCATGCATGGACCCAAAAAAACGATGATCAAATCCAAATGTGATACCTCGATATAAACTAATAAAGCTTTGAATTGAGCAGCATTCTCTGGTAGAAACCCGATCGCCTCTAGGTCGTTTTCGATCGGCGCTTCGGCACCAAGGTAAATGAAGATCGGAACGCTAGAATTGGCACCGCCCCAGTACTTGGAGTTGATCAAGTACCGTTGTTTGAAGGTGGTGTAGCTCTCGGGTCGATAGTTGAAGTGATCGAGCGTTTGGTTGAAGAAGAAAGTTTTGAAATCATTGGTTAAGGATACCGGAACCCTGCGTTTGGGATCTTGGAGGGCTTTCTCACGGTGTAAACTCAGGCTCGGAAAATCGAACTTCTGCGCACAGACGGGAGCTGCGGATGAAACGAAAAGGATAATCAAAGAGAGCCAAGAAAGAGCCATCGCCTGTGGAGATGAAAGAAAATTTTTTGTGATGAATTCAAAACTAAATAGGACAATGAAATGAGAGAGTGTCATGACGTTATATAGCAAATTTGCCAGCAATGAATTGTGCAATTCCTTGGGGTCTTTTGTGTTCCAATTATTGTATAATTCAAAGAAGGGTCAATAGCTGGGTTCTTAATCACAAAGACGGCTAACACATCCTGGTGTATCTTTCATTTATCTATCCCTATTTCATGTCTAGATGACGAATTTGGAGAAGAAACTTAATGAGCATTCTTCCTCAGATATGGTAATAACTATGTGAAGGCTCTTTGACTGAGTTTTTCCTAATTAAGCTTATTAATAATCTTTTTGTCAGATTTTCAATGTGGACATCGGGAAGGAGCATTAACTTGTATAATTAATTTCGGAATCAAGCTTCATTGACTGACTCAACAAAATAGGGAAAATTATTATTTTTTTGATCAGAAGTAAAGATTGTTCATTTATATCTAGTAAATACAGAACCCATTTTCGGGATCTCAAAACAGATCTCTAACGGCCTGCGGAGGATAAGTCAACCAGTGTTCAGTGCGTGCTTTTTTCCTATGTGTCTTAACTACCCAGTCCACCACACTATTCCTAGACCTATTACAATATTGCAGTTTTATATTAGAAAACGAAGACAGCAGCTCACGTGCTTCACTGAGGAGAGCATGATGTTCCCACAGCATTCCTTCTGGAGACTTCAATCTGTTGACTGTAGAATTAGGTTTTCACCCGCACGAGGAGAGAGGAATTTGAGAGTTTCCACCATGGCTAGGCTCTCGGCTTGCTCGGCAGAGGAGACGAGGACGTCCTTGGCGAAGCTGTCGATCAAGATCCCATCTGAGTTGCGGCATACACAAGCTATTGAACCTTCAAAGGAACCAGGTTGGTGAGTTGCATCTATGTTTACCTTTGTTTCGCCCCTCTCTGGGGGACTCCAGACATCCTCCTCTATGTAGTTTGTAGCTTCAATTATCTGTCAAAGTTGTTCCATTTGTTGAAATTTTTGAGCAATTGTCGTCCCCTGTCAACCAGTAACTGTGGGTCCGAGAGGAGCCTTCTAAAGACGAGGCTATTCCTTGCTTTCTAGATTAGGGAAAATTATTTTAAAAGTCCTAAATTTATAGCAATTGTGACAATTTAGTCCTAATTTTTTTTGTCAATTGAGTCATAAAACTTTTGCACTTGTGCTAATTGAGTCCATCTAGTCAACTTTAGTCGAAAATCGCTGATGTGGATGCGGGCCATCCTATATTACACGATTAGCGCCAACGTGGATAATTTTTAATAATATTTAATCTTTTTTTTCGAATTTTTTATTGAGTTATTTATTTATTTTTCCCTTTTTTTCTATTATTCTCTTTTCCTTCTTTACTTTTTTTTATTTTTTATTTTTTCCCTTTGTTAGCCATCACCGGGCCTTGTTGATGGCCAAAGACCTCCGCTGGCCTCAAGCAAGGGCCGCCCTCCCAAGCCTCAAGCGAGGGTCATCCTCACCCGGGCCGGCAAGGGCGGTCCTCGCTTGAGGCCAGCAACCTCCGCTGGCCCAGCGATGGCCAATGGAGGGAAAAAGAAAAAAAAAGCAAAGAAAAAAAACGAAAAGAAGAGAAAAGTTAAAAAAGAATAAAAGAAGGAAAAGAGAAGAAAGAAAAAAATTAATGTTTTGCTAGAGCTCGCTCAATCCCAGCGAGATCGAGCCTTGCTAGCCCTTGCCTATGGCTAGTTGCCAACTGTCACCGAGGCCTAGCAACTGTTGGTGGAAGAAGGAAAAAGAAAAAGAAAGAAAGAAAAAAATTTCAAAATTTCAAAATTCAAAAATTTTTAAAAATTGTAAAACTAGTTTATGTTAGCGCCGATCGTGTCACGTAAGATGGCCGATGTCCATGTCAATAATTTCTGCCCAAAATTAGCCGAAAAGACTAAACTGAAAGATTATTAAAAGGTTTAGGACTCAATTGATATAATTGAAAATTTTAGAACTGAATTAGTATAAGTACAATAAGTTTAGCACTTTTTGATAATTTCCTCCGTCCTTTTCTGTCTTCATTGACAAAGGAGAGAAGAGGCGGGCCGTGGGTTAAAGCAACGGGCACAGCGACGGGCAGTGCGACAATATGGCTGGGTTACAACGGCGACAGGGACACGATGGTCACGAAGTCACGGTAGTAAAAGGGTGCTCGCTACAGCAGCAAAAGGTGGATGGGAGGTGGAAAGAGGGGACAAAAGCTAGGGTTTCTGTTTTTTTTTTTTTTATGGGAAGAGAGGGTTGTGAGTGATTTCCCCATACAATAAAGATAATTTGGTCATTTTAGAAACTGCACTGAAGTTTTAATGATAGGAAGGAAGGTGTCATTAGACTGTGGTCGCTGTCCCGCGCGCTTCCACTTTTGAATAAGCTACGTAATATTTCAAGCAAGTTATGAAAAATCAGGTCGATACATACTATGATCTCAAATCCATGCACACGCATTTTATTCCTATCATATCAATGTTTTACATAGAAAAACACGCAGATTCCATGCACCCTTTTGGGTGTATGCATAACCTTGTCTATTAACACACACTTATTACTAATCAAAAGTACTATAGTACCCACTTGTTTTTCTTAACCACAAAAGCCGCGCAGATGCAGAGAAGGGTAATGGAATCATTGCAAGACATAATGCGGCAAGAATGGAATCGCGTGTGGAACAAGCTCTATGTATATAAACGAATAATATAAGCTTTCGATTATTTAATTGGTAAGTATAAACATAAATAATTCAAAAAAAAATGTTTTCAGCTCTTCAAACTTCTATTACTTTGCAGTTGTAGCCTCTAACTCACATTTATTTGTCGCAAGGCACCAATGTCAAGATTTTTTTTGATAATTTTAGATTATGTACGTTGGCTGGATAATTTTATGGGGATATAGCTTAGTCACGTAGAAGCACTTCACGTATATTTTTGTGTGGTTATAGTTTCCCTATATTGGTGGCATGTAATTTCAATCAGAATTGTTTCACTTCGTCCTGCTCTCCTAGGATATTGTTGGACTGCTTGGGAGATGTTTTACATAGGCTAATAAATTATCTTGTGACTAAACTTGGTCAACAGCCCGAAATGTGACCCATGTTTAAAGTGAATGAGAGAAGGGGAGCAAAATCAATGATGAAAGTTTAGGGTTCAAGATATAAGTTCATATACTAAATTGCACAAATCCGTGAATTTTATGATTTTTCTTTTCGTAAAATAACATTTTCAACTTGTTGTCATCACGGGCACGAAGTTGATGGTGAACTTGAATGGTAGGTACTTACGCATTATTGGTGTTTTTGAGAAAGCGATAATGTCGGATCGGCAACCGGCTCAACCAATTAAACC
Organism: Syzygium aqueum; assembly: GCA_031216185.1. NCBI lineage: Eukaryota > Viridiplantae > Streptophyta > Magnoliopsida > Myrtales > Myrtaceae > Syzygium > Syzygium aqueum. Next base: position 10,878,544 of record CM062232.1, on the reverse strand, counting down.
GTTGATGGACTATCCAATTCCTGCATTACGGGGCAAAACAGGCAATTGTCAAAACCGGGATTGAACTGGCAACGTGGACTGGATCTGGAATTTCGACTCATCATGGGCTAGGATTAGGCTTGTGGGAGTTGGGCTACACATGGCTTGTCTAGCCCATTTTCTAGTTTTAACGAACTAAAATATGTGCGCGATGCGTTGAAACGTGTCATTGTTCGCATTTCTCTGTTGGCAGCCCCCAAAAACATAGTACAAAAAACATATCTAAGCCGCTCAATAAAAACTTTTTCAGTTATTCATGTGTTCAACTCTGAATATGACACGTTGTGGCGTCATACATAATTCCTTAAATAAGCATGGAAGAGAGATTGTGTTCATTTTATGTACCAGTGCAAAGGGAAAATAACACAAATGATTCATAAAATTTGGCCAAATGTGTAACGTGATCTTTGAATTTTTAATTTGTTCAAATGGGTCCCTGAACTTTTACTAAATGTTTAATGTGATTTTAGAAGTTTTAATTTATTTAATGTAATCCCTGAACTTTGGTACATATTTAATTTAGTCCCTAGACTATATAAAAATATTCAATATTACTCTTGAATTTGAGTTAATTGAAGGATTTCATATAGTCTAGGAATTAAATTGAACATTCACCAAAAGTTCAAGGCCTAAATTGAACAAATTAAAAGTTCATGGGTCATATTGAATAAATTAAAAGTTAATGAATCATATTGCATATTTAGTCAAAATTCAGATATCATTTGTGTGATTATCCATAGGGAAAAAGTCGCACGAGGACAATGTGAGATTGAAGACATACTTGGTTCTTACATCTCCACCCTACGGAAATCCGATACTGCTCAAGTCAACTTCGCTCTGGCTCGGCACCAACACAACATTATTAGTTTAGGTCCCGACTCACTTGCACTCACGTAGCTTTAAAACGTGGCGAGCTAATTGGAAGTAGCACAAGATTGATTCTACTCTTGCAACCACTCATTGCATGAGATCGTAAGCGTACTTTGCGCTTGACATCCTAACTCTAATATCCAATAGGTTGTCGGTGCAGATCACGTTGCCTAAGTTGTTACCCTATGCACAACTCTCTCTCTCTCTCTCTGGGAACATTGTCGTGGTAGTGGATTGTACGGTTGGGACATCGTGACCATTACGCCCTTCTTGGAAAAATTACCAAAAAAGTCTAAAGCTTATTCTATTTGTGTCAATTCAATCATAAATCTTTTAATTGTGTCAATTAAGTCCTCAAACTTTTAATAATTTGCCAATTTAGTTCTTCCAGTCAATTTTGGCTAAAAATTATTAACGAGAACGCTGGTCATTCAACATGGTATATCGGGCGCTAACGTGCACAATTTTTACATAAAATTCAAAATTTCTAATTATTTTAAATTTGCTTTTTTTCTTTTTCATTTTCCTTCTTCCTCCACTAGTCTCCGGGCCTCGCCAGGTCCTGACAAGCTCAAGCCTCACTGACCCTCGCCGAGGCCTCGTGGCTAATGGAGGAAGAAGGATAATGAAAAGGAAAGAAAAGAAAAAAATTAAAAATTTTGAACTTTTTTTTAAATTGTAAAAATTGTCCATTGTCAGCCACTAGGACGCCGGTGTTCACGATAGTAATTTCTAGTAAAAATTAGCTGGAATGACTAAATTGGTGCATTGTTAAGAGTTTTAGACTCAATTGACAAAATTGAAAAGTTTATAACTGAATTGGCATATAAATATAATAGGTTTATGACTTTTTTGGTAATATTTCCCGCTTTTTTCTATCTTTATCGATAGAGGAGAGAAGATAATAGGCGAGCCTCGGAGCAAAGTAACGGACACAACTGACGGGCAATGTGATAATATGGCCGGGGTTACGACGGCAACCAGGATGCGATGATCACGGTTTGACGGCAGGAAAAGGGTGTCGCTCACTGCAGCGGTAAAGGGTGGATGGGAGGTGGAAAGAGGCGACAAAAGTTAGGATTCTTTCGTCTTTTTCTTTATGGGCAGAGATGGTTGTGAGTGATTTCCTCATGCAATAAGGATAATTTGGTTAATTTTTGAAAACTGCACTAAAGTTTAATAAATAGGAAGGAAGATGTCAATAGATTGTGGTCGCTGCCCCGCGCGCTTCAACTTTGAATACGCTACATTACATTTCGAGCAAGTGAAGAACCAGGTGGATACATGCTACGACCTCAATCCTTGCACGCGCATCTTATTGCTATCATTATTATATTTATTAATGTTTTGCATAGAAAAACACGCAGGTTCCATGTAACCTTTTGGGTGTTACATGTAACTTGTTTATTAACACACACTTATTGCTAATTTGAGAAGTAATATAATACCCACTTGTCTTTCTTAATCATAAAAGCCACGTCGATGCAGAGAAAGATTATGGAATTATTGCAGGACACACTGCGTCAAAATTATCGAATCGTGCGTGGAACGAGCTACATGTTCATTGTCAGTTTGTAATAAACATACGTAACGTAAGAAAGTCAGATGCATGCATCACCAGCCCCCAGTTTTTAAAATCCGCCAGAGCCCATGGTATTACACTCTTTCGAACAAAGATATTCATCATATATTAAAAACATTAAAATCTAGGAAATTCTTGTCTTTTCGAATGTCAATCCGGGCGAAACTGACATCGTTTTTCTCTTGTCATCGAGTGTCCATTTGAACTAATCAACACGGGGAAGAATAGATACAGTGACAGCATATAGGCGTTGCATAAACGTTATTGATCCTGGTTGGTTTACGTGAACCGTACTATATCACCATGTTTATGTTAGCTCCGTAAGCGTAAGCGGTTAAGCTGGTTTACAAATGCTATGTATCGTAAACCCGAAGCCGATAAACTAATTGATATGACAAATTGTTATTAAATTTAGACATGAGCCTATTTGTCTATACATGTATTTACAGTCTATCATGTTATTTCGAATATGGATCAATCCAAATATATCTCGGACTTATCAAAGACTCCAAAGCAAAATTGGGGTAAAAGCTAGACAATGGACTTGGGCATCATTTTCGACAAACGCTTGTGAACGATTATTAGGAGCAACTGGACCGTGAGTCTGGATTTGTTCATGACGTATGCTGTCTTTTTTTTGTCTTTCCCTTGTGGATCTTGTACTTTACGTTGTATCGTCGCGAAGATGTTTTGGATTGGCATGCAGAGATGACGATGGCTCGTGAGGAGCCTCGGGGATTGAAAGAAGAGGACCAGACTTGAGTGAATTCTCATCGTAAGAATCTTTGCATGTTTTGGACATATTCTAAGTATCTAACTGTCCTTGTCGGAACTGCAAACATGAATTTGAACTCCGACACCCGACGTGAATACGACACGCCTAAAATTCATCCCCAGTTAGGATTTGATCATGAATAAGTAGAGAGGCTCAACTCGTGCAATCCCTCATAGGAGGAAGAAATTATTGCATACATTATTTTCTTTTTCAGTTAATGTTTCAGAAGTTTATTAATTAAAGTCCTCCCTGGCTAAGAGAGAAAAGAATTTTAAGAAAAATGTGTTGCGTGTACACAAACGTTTTGGAGATTTTGGGTGAGAGATCGCTGTATCAGGCTACCGAACTTATTGATATTGTAAGAAAGTTGATAAGTGAGGTAAATGAAAGTTGTACTAATAACTCAAAATTAGTTGGCAATTTAATTAGAGAAAAATCAGTGAATCACACAAAAATATTGTTAATGTCATGAAACAATTGAAAGATTTAAGGTGCTATTAAAGAAGGTAACTAAAAGTTAGTAAAAAATAAGAAATTCTTTTCCTATATAAGGGAAATTTGTAATTAAAATAAAAAAAAACAGACGTAGGTAACTAATTGAAATAAGAATTGGTGATGCAAAATTAATTGGTAACTTAATCAAAGAAAAGTTGGATTTGACCAAAAAAAATTAGAGAAAAGTTGGTAATCGCTCTAATTAGAGTTATTGATTTCTAAAAGAGTTGGCGAATTTTAGAAGTTAGCAAGCAAGGTAGATAAAAGTGGTAAATAGATTAGATAATAACTTTAATAAACAATAAATAGACGTTGTAAGCAACTCAAACAAGAGATTGTAATCTAAAATTAGTCGGTAACTTAATCAAAGTTGGTTAAAGATAAGAAAAGTGACTATTGAAGAGTTGGTGAGTTATCATGTTATTACTAGAAAATTAAGTGATGGACGATAACTTTTGAGAAAGGTATTTATTTGGAAATTATCAAATTCTTCAAAATTCTACCGGTAAGGAATTTCTTTAGAAACACAACAGAATTTAGAGATTTTCTGAACGTCAACAATGTTAGAATAAATTTTGTAATTAGAGTAATACAACATGAAATTGATATTATATTATATTATCACGATGCAAAATGTAATTTTTGAAAACGTCATTATTCACAGTGGGATTGGATTCCAATACAAAATGTGGAGTATATGGTTTGCATCTTCTTCTTTTTTAACTTGTACTTCTTATTCAATCGGTCCTATTATTGATCACACGTCAAGTTCCATTATCTTTTTTCTTTTTATTTGTTCTACTCTATTTCTCATCTCTCTCTCTCTCATATTTTTGCTCTTGCAGAGAGTCGGAGTCAAATTCACAACCGAAATTAAACATCCCTACCCCACTGCACCCCTACCAAATTCCCTTCACATTGAGCTGCATGCCCAATGGGCGTCAATTTGCGTTATCAAGTTACGCCTAAAACTATCATGAGAGAGAGAGAGAGAGAGAGAGTCTACAATCCTACATTGATCAAATTGATAAGAGCTAAAAGAACAGATAAGGAATAAGGTTGGTGATTCAATCCCAGAATTGATGTCATCTAATCCGCTATGAGAAGCAGCAGGCATGACCCGGTGACAAACTTATCTGAACTCAGTGGAAAACACACAACAAAACTTTGAAATTTGCTGTTAGCTTCGGACAAGACGCATACAAAGAACTTCTTCCTGAGTTGCACGTATTTTCCGGGGAGAGAGAGAGAGAGAGAGGAATAGAGCGCAGCCACAGAGCCGAGCCAGGTAGTGGAGGGTAGCCAAGCTGGCAGCTTGAGGAGCCGCCACCAAGTGACTCGCGCTTTCGCCCCTCCAGAAACTATAAATTGGTGGTCTCCTCTCTCACCCTCTCTGCTCATCACACGCTGAGGACACTGCCATTTTCCCACTCCAGCACTCAAACCCTTCAAAGAAAACAAAAACTTCCCCACAGCAGTTCTCTACAAGAATTGGAAGAGAGAGAGAGAGAGAGAGAGAGAGAGTGTGTGTGTGTGTGTGTGTGTTGGTGAAGATGGAGAGTCGAACAAATGGTCATGCATGTGTTAACTCATCAGTCAACAACAGAGCCTCACTTGAGAAGAAGGTAGGAGAGACCTTCCCTGTCTTCTCCTCTCATGTCTTTTTTAGACGTCTTATGTCTTGGTTACCCTTTTGGGCTATTTGTCCGTCTGTGCGAAGTTTTTCTCTTCTTGTACTCGAGAGTGAACTCCTGCAGACTGTGCCAACACCGCTGCACTAGTTCTCTGTACCATACTAGGTGGTGTTACCAATTCAAGGATGTAAAAATCTCTACCGGACTAACACAAAAGTAAAAGAAAAACAGAGGGAGCCCGACATGATCTACCTCTGCACTGTCATTGACTCCGCTCAAGGAGTAGTAAAGCTTCTAACCTGGCTCTTGAACTGTAAGATGAGGTGGACCTTTCCCTCTCTCACAGGTCTGCTTAATATGAAGGATCGAGAACAGTTAGGCATGCAATTAATTTTTGAGGACATGGGCCATTTTATAGTTTTTCCCTTTTCTTTGGGCTATATAATTTTCTCCAATTATGGCCCTGATTAGTGGATTAAAATTTATGGACAGCACCCTAAGTAACTAAAATTAAAAGTGGGTGATTTAAAGCTACTGATCACGTATGGTTGGAATGGTTGGAGGGAAAACATGGCCTCTTCTTCTGGAGGAAAGAGGTCGAGCACATTAGGCAACATCAAACCTCAGAAATTACCTTCTATCTGAAAATTGATATGCTGGCTATCATCCTCGGAAACCTTACAAGGAGATACTTGTGTGGTTCTAGAGCACCGTGTCACCACCTCATGCGATCTGAGTCCACCCACTTAAATCACTCAATTAGTCGAGTAATTATTGCATACATCTGGCTCATTAGGCCTAATGCATGTAGTTGATTGGATAGTGAGGTCCACATTTATAGAAGTTCAACCGTTGCCAGAGTGGACGACATAGGACAATGAGGTGACATGGAACTCCTGAAGTACACAAGAACTTCTCACCTACATGACATAAACACCTTGCTTTACATCGTCCATGTACTCTGTGCTCCGAGAAATGGTCAAAGTTAAGACGTAGATGAGAAATAACTTAGATATGTACTCTTCTTTCATAAAGACGAATTATCTGAAAGAGAGCTTAAATTTTAGCTCTTTCCTTTTCAGAATGTCTCCAGTTCCATCCTCTGTGATTAGCCTTATGTTACTGGGTACATCTTTAGATGACCCCTGTTTGCTCTGTGAAGGCAGTGAAAATTTATCGAGATTGTAATATCATTGTTGCTTTTCCTGTGTCTTGATGGCCAGAGAGTGTATATCTTTGGCAAGGGACGGTGTGAGGGAAACAAAGGGATGAAGTCCCTGGTGAGCATTCTTGAGCTTCATATAGATGCGAGTCAAGCACAAATTATTGTCTATACCAATTGTTGTAATATTTAATTCCAGGTTATGTTAAGCATTATGTGTTTAGTCTTCCTTGATATATAGTTTTACTTCTCACTTTTTCGAGATTGTAATCACTTAAAATGCCTTTTCGTATCAGAAGTCTAAATTTGGATTAATCATGGAATACTTTCGTGAACTTTAACATGCCAATGTATTAATAGTTGGGAGGGAAAGGAGCCAACTTGGCCGAGATGGCGAGCATTGGCTTGTCCGTGCCACCTGGACTGACAATTTCGACTGAGGCATGCTGTGAATACTTGCTCAATGGGAAAAAGTTGCCAGATAGATTGTGGGATGAGGTTTTGACAGCTTTGGAACGCATCGAGAACGAAATGGGGGCTTTACTTGGCGACCCTTTGAAGCCGCTTCTCGTCTCTGTTCGCTCTGGTGCTGCTGTAAGAACTTTGTCACAACTTCTATGTCCTTAATCATTTGAACTAACCCGGAAAAGAGGTTGGAGCCACCAAGCATTGGATGGCTTAGCTTTTACTCTTGAAGTAATTGTATGTTAGTTAAAGGGATGTTCAGTGTCTTTTATCTTGATGCTGAGGCATATCTGTTTACTGATTGTTTCCCGTTGAAATGTGTACTAGATCTCCATGCCTGGCATGATGGACACTATCCTCAACCTGGGATTGAATGATGAAGTGGTGGCTGGTTTAGCTCTGAAAAGTGGGGAGCGCTTTGCTTATGACTCATACAGGCGATTCTTAGACATGTTTGGAAATGTTGTAAGTAGACTGTTCTCCTTCAACTCTGTACACAAAAAACTAGAGAACAATCTATTATACAGTTTTTTTCCTCATAAACCAGTCCATTAGTAAGATTGTTCGCTTGATTTTCATATGATTCGGTAACAAGGCAGAACCGGTCAAACTCTGACGTTGGTACTTTCTTGATAGGGAATGACTCTTTCACCGCCTTGTTTTCTAATACTTTGACTTATTTATAAGTTTTTCCTGCAATCTGAAGGTACTGGGCATTTCACACTCCTCATTCGAGGAGAAGTTAGAGTTGATGAAGAGCGCAAAAGGTGTGGACCATGATACTGATTTATCAGCCTCTGATCTCAAAGATCTGGTGGAAGAGTACAAGAAGATTTATGTTGGAGTTAAAGGCATAGAGTTTCCTGCAGGTACTGAACGAAGACCCAGCAAGACATGATTCAATGTTTAGAAAATTGATTATGAAAGTTATCTGGGATAACTTAAAAAAGAAGTCGAATTGATCATTCTGTTACTCTAACCTATTCACAGACCCAAAGACACAACTAGAATTGGCTATAAATGCTGTTTTTGATTCATGGGATAACCCGAGGGCCATCAAGTATCGAAGCATCAATCAGATAACGGGTTTAAAGGGAACTGCTGTGAACATTCAATGCATGGTTTTTGGTAACATGGGGAACTCCTCGGGAACCGGTGTTCTTTTCACCAGGAATCCAAGCACAGGAGACAAGAAACTCTATGGAGAGTTTCTCATCAATGCTCAGGTAATTGTGTTGGTTTTTAATGCACTCTTGCTTAAATTTCTGCATTAATGAGCTTTACTGGCTCATGATTTGCTGTCTGAATATGTTCTAGGGAGAGGATGTCGTTGCAGGAATTAGAACGCCTCAGGACTTGGATTTCATGAAAGATTGCATGCCCGAAGCTTACAATGAGCTGGTGGAGAATTGTGAAATCCTAGAAGCACACTACAAAGATATGATGGTAAAAGTCCTCCCTCAAAATGGCAAGATCAGTCCTATGATCCAGTATATTATGTTCTTGCTTGCATTTCTTTCCTCGCTCTTGGATGATCCAGAGTGACAAGTCAAAGTTGCCAATCCAGCTCTCTTCGCTTGATTTATTTGAATTCTTTGTACAACTATTGCAGAATCAGCATAATTAGCAAAAGGCTAATATTGAGCTGGTGCAATATTGGCTAATATTGAGCTGGTACAATATTGGCTTTGACAGGACTTAGAGTTCACTGTGCAAGAAAATCAGCTGTGGATGTTGCAGTGCCGGACTGGAAAGCGCACTGGTGCGGGTGCTGTGAAAATCGCGGTAGACTTGGTTAAGGAAGGGCTAATTGATAAGCGTTCTGCAATCAAGATGGTGGAACCACAGCATCTCAACCAACTTCTTCATCCACAGGTAATAGCGTCGATCTAAGTCTGTTGCCTGTAATTGGGTCAGGAGTATCAAAGAAAAGAGCACAGTCGAGTGTTCAGTGGTACTTGCCATTGCGAAGGAAGAAAAAAAGAACTTTTTGGTGCCTGTTACAAAACTTATCACATTTTTTCAATGGTTTGTACATAGGCTTCAAGTCAACCATCCTAGCACAAAAAGCCTCAAGCAGAATTGTCTTCTCTAAGAATATGTGTATCTATTAATCTTCATTGTGTATTCCGATGGTGGTGGACTGTGCTCTGTGTGCACGTAAAAAAAAGTCATGCACCAGTTTATAGGTCGATGACAATGCAATGTGCTATGGATACTGATGGATATTTTCTTTTTTTTCTACAGTTTGATAGCCCATCCACTTACAAGGACAAAGTGGTTGCCTCAGGTTTGCCAGCATCTCCAGGTGCCACAGTTGGCCAGGTCGTTTTCTGCGCAGAGGATGCTGAAGTGTGGCATGCTGAAGGAAAACATGTCATCTTGGTACTCGAACTCCCTTGCTCTCTGTGTATACAGAGACATATGTAAACATATAGTCTCTACCATTCTATTGATAGATAAAAGTGAATAATGCAAATTTTATGAGCAGTTTGGTTGAAAAGTGAAGTATGAGCAGCTTGATCATAAGAACACAAAGTTACGTCGCTGGTATATTTTGTCGATTTGCAAGAACAGTTGTATGATTAAGAGATAAGCAGTTCCCCTCAACTTTACAAACATAATGGTTGAAAACTCAGGTAACGAGTCTTGTATAAGATGTTGTGGCAAAGGATATGCTCTGCTAAGAGGTATAATCTACTATGCCAAATGTCAGGTCGAAATGTCGAAGATCAGTTGATAGGTTTTATTAGTGTTCATGGAAGCAGTGCCCATTTATTCTAATTCGTTAAATTTGAATTACCAAATATTGTATGCATCAATTAGAAGAAAACTAAACCCAGTGAAATCTTTGAACTCAAAACATATTCAGTGCACTCGTCACACAAAGTTATAATCCCCTCAGTGACTGTTGCAATGACCTGGGTTGCATGAGTACAATTCGTAGGAAAAAGATTCATAAATTATCTCACAATCCAACAACTGATCACTGGAATGTTATGTAGTCAAGTTGATGCGCTTTGGCTAGTATAGCAAATATTTGTAAAAAATATGCATCCCTGATTATTGGTTGCCCTTCATTGTGATTCATTTTGCCATTTTGTTCTGTTCTTGTTAAAGGTAAGGACAGATACTAGCGCAGAAGATGTTGGAGGAATGCATGCTGCGGCCGGTATTTTGACAGCTAGAGGCGGCATGACATCTCATGCGGCTGTTGTGGCGCGTGGGTGGGGAAAATGTTGTGTCTCTGGATGCTCCAATATGCGAGTAGATGACACTGGAAAGGTACAATGCAGTAACACGTGGGGTACATTGAAAAGGACGAACTCATGTAGCGTAAAGATCGTCTTTTTTGCAGGTACTAGTGATAGGCGACTTGGTAATCAAGGAAGGAGAATGGATTTCGCTCAACGGGTCAACAGGCGAAGTGATACTGGGAAAACAACCTCTCTCTCCTCCGGCTTTGAGCGGAGATCTCGAGACCTTTATGTTGTGGGCTGACGAAATGAGGCATCTTAAGGTGCTTCCTCAATTGATAATAGATAGCAGAGCATTCTGTCGATTTTGTGCTTCCAACATGAAATCAGTTCTAACATGTACGTCGGTACGATCCTCGCAAGGTCATGGCTAATGTTGACACACCTGAAGACGCTGCAACTGCAAGAAAAAATGGTGCGCAGGGCATTGGACTTTGCAGAACCGAGCACATGGTATTAGTTTGCTGTTGCACTATAATCCATGCAATTGCTTGATCTTCTGCAACATTGTCTTGCTACAAAGCTGTATCTGTTGTTCTTATTGACAGTTGATTTGCACACTACTCTGTTTGATCAGTTTTTCACTTCTGAAGAGAGGATAAAGTATATGAGAAAGATGATCATGGCTGTGACGCCTGAACAGAGGAAAGCAGTGTTGAACATGTTGCTTCCTTTTCAGCGATCGGATTTTGCAGGAATTTTCCGTGCTATGGATGGTACTATTCTGTTGCTGATCGGCAATTAAGCAATTTAATACAGTTTCTATCAAAGCTACTCTTTTGTTGGCCGGTTTCTCATGACCTCCTTTTTAACATTGCAACGTAATTTTCTCTACTTCAGGTCTTCCTGTTACGATTCGTCTGATAGACCCACCACTTCATGAGTTCCTCCCTGAAGGAAACATTGAGGATATCATCAGTGAATTGACAGTGGAGACTGGTATTAGTCAGGAAGAAATCCTGTCAAAGATCGAGAAATTGTCCGAAGTTAACCCGATGCTTGGTCTTAGAGGCTGCAGGTTTGTGGTACATCTAGAGAGTACATTCATGGGATCTTGTATGACGTTTCAAGATGATTTAGGATCCATTTTTTATAGTCAATTTTCACTATGATCTGTACCTGCTGTACTGAATGGCATTTTTCCATAGAAACCCCTGAAACAGAACCAGAAACACTTTTTTTTTTTCGTTTTTTCTTTCTTGATCACCTCTGACAGATTATCAACTAAGTCTTCCAATCTTCACCTTAGCATACTTGTCTCTTGTAGCTTCTTCTACAATCTTTTCAGAGGGCAAAAAACATGTCTAGAACAGGATTAAGGCCATGTACTCATCATATTTTCAAGCTAAGATCAAGATTCTGATGCCAAAATAGTTGCCTAACTAAGGGACGTGAGATGTTGGGTCCAACAAGGACAGATCATTACCATTATTTATAAAAGTGTTGACTGCGTGTGTACAGGCTTGGAATATCGTATCCTGAGTTGACGGAGATGCAGGCACACGCTATATTTGAGGCTTCGCTCTTGGTCAGCAAGGAAGGCATCAAGGTCCTTCCCGAGATAATGGTTCCGCTCGTTGGAACACCTGAGGTATAAGTTCTTCGATTATCTATTAACCAATATTTCCACAACATTCCAACCCAAAGAAATTACTGTTCATTATGCATCGACAGCAGAGAAAATTCATTTCAAGATTGCACGCATCATAGTCTGTATAATAGACGGTTTGCAGTATTTCCATTTTGAGGTAAAGGCCTGTCGTAAATGCTAACGCGCAGGAGCTAGAGCATCAGTTCAATCTGATAGAAGGTGTGGCGAAGAAAGTGTTCTCCAAGACCGGTTCTTTCATAAGCTATCAGGTGGGGACCATGATCGAGGTCCCGAGGGCATGCTTTGTCGCGGACGAGGTATGAAAGAATGAATCCTCTCCGTATTTTCTTCTCCATCCATTTCCAACTTGAAAGTTTCTCTGATTTTGGAGTTTCAAATTTGTTTCTTGTCCTCCAATTCAATAATGGTAGATAGCAAAGAATGCGGAGTTTTTCTCGTTCGGGACGAATGATCTTACACAGATGGCTTTTGGGTACAGCAGAGACGATGTCGGCAAGTTCTTGCCGACATATCTCTCAGAGGGCATTTTGCAAGCGGATCCATTTGTGGTGAGCTAGTTATATATATCGACCGCTTGGCATGAATGATCAAGCCCTCGACAGTTTTTAGACCATCATCCTTCTAACTCGTTACTACGACCATGTTGAAAATAACTTGCAGGTACTTGATCGGAAAGGCGTGGGGGAGCTGATCAAGATGGCGATAGAAAAGGGACGGAAAGCTCGGCCTGCCTTGAAGGTAATGAACAAATCCCGCAAAATACATGCGAGCAAAGGACTAAATGAACATTTTGAGAGTTAGTTCAAAGAACTAGCCTTACCATAGTCTTGAAATTCCAGTCTCATGACTCTCACTATCAAAAGTTCATCCTTGATTCATTTTTTTTAATGCCAAAACAAGCAAATCGGCCATTTCTTGTTTCGTTTTTGAGGATGAGCCAGGTTCTCTATTTTACCAGCATGTATAGGAGGTTAGCCGACTTGATGTTTATAAAACAGGTTGGAATATGCGGGGAGCACGGGGGAGAACCGTCGTCCGTCGCGTTCTTCGCAGAGGTTGGGCTGGACTACGTGTCCTGTTCGCCATTTAGGTAAGAACGATGGTTTCCTTCATCAAAGTTTCAGGCGATTTCACTTCTGACCAACGCTAGAGACACTACACATCTACTGACCAAATTTATGTCATGAAATTGAATGGGTGTTTAAACGAGCCCACCACTTCGTACAATGACTCCACTCGTTTAAGCACTCAATCAGAGTCCGTCCCATCATTTAGTGAACCGAGTTAGTTAAGTGAAGACGTTATGCCTACAATTGTTGTTGTTGCCTTTGATATTGGGTGTACCAAAACTGTTTTTTGTTTCACCTGATGATGTGCTGATGCATTGACGCTTGAAACAGGGTTCCTATTGCAAGGCTAGCTGCAGCTCAAGTTGCTCTATGAAAGAGTAGAGTTGGCTAAATTCTCCTGTTTTTTCAGCGCGGTCTTGGTTTGCGAAATAATTCATCCTTTTAGGATGTTCACGATGATGATGATGATGATGATGATCAATTCCTTGTAAAATAAGTAGAGTATGCGAGGGCCGTGCACACGGCCTGACTCTGAGCTCTGTACGCACCCTATCTGCATAAGACTCGGTTGAAGTTCTGCTACATGGATTACTAAATAGGTCTTTTGAGTGCCCTGGATTTGTCCATATCTTTGAATGGATTTGTCACATAGATCGTAATGATGCCATGCAATCTTTCGGGTCGGATCTCTAAGTTCACGACACTCCCGAGCACACGGTGCACAATCAACGTAACCCTAATGGCCTGAGCCGTGTCGGAGACCCACCAGTACACTACAAACAGACCACTTCATCCTCCATAAGTCAACTAGACCAATCGAGCTCAATAACGTTTCAAGAATATGCGAGACCAACACTAGTGTTCACTGAAAGCCATAAACTCCCGGGCGGCTCAGACATTATGATCATATTTATCCATGTCATCCATAAACTGAGCCCCTGCAAAAATTTTATCGAGAGAGAGGGGGGGACTACAACAAAGCGTAGGAAAATGAAATCATCTTTCCTGAAAATGAATTCCTTTGAAAATATATTTCGACAAAAAAATTTTCCACGATACAAACGGATACTTAGGGTCCACATCCCAAGGCGTCATCGTCAAAGCAAGGAGTAGAAAGATCAAAAAGTAATTTTCCACCATAAATTTCACCAGCTAGAAATCTGAAAGGCACACAACAGAAAGAAATACTGTCCAAATGAGTCTTCTCGTCTTGATTTTCTCATTATTGAAGTTCAGAAGACTCCACCTTATTAAGAACAGCATGCAACAAGTCTATTTAGTCTTTACATGCAAACAAGACATTTGAAAACCACCAAAATAACCTTGTATCACTTCGGTTTAACTTAAAAACCTTAGAAAGCTATGGCGCCTGACCCTGAATGAATGAAAATATCAACAGAGTTCACAACCAGAAAATGCATGTCGTCCCTGGAAACTCTGGGTAAAAAAAGATAAAGGATCTAAACTTTCCATGTAGAGAGCCCCTTTCTCTTTCTAAAAGTCCACGCACAGGTAGGAGATCACCGACCCGGCACTGCGTTGGGTCCTCTCGCTGACCTTTGATTTCTCGACCAGGACCTTCTTGATGTTGGGGCAGCCGGAGACCACGGTCGCGACCCCGGCCGAGGTTATGCCATGGCAATAAACCATGTGGAACGTCTCAAGCATGCTGCAGTTTCTGACCAGATGGGACAGCCCGGCATCAGTTATGTGGCGGCAGTGAGAAATGATCATATCTCTGAGCAAGGGACACCCTTCTCCTAGCTTAGCCATTGTTATGTCCCCCAATCTCTGCGGAGAATATTTCGATTTCAAAAAAAAATTCGCGCCTAATAGGATACAAGGGAAAAATTAATTGAACACTAACTATGCATCCTCGCATCTAAAAGCCAAAAGGAATCAAAGATTGGGTTTGCGGCAATCCAGAGAAAAACAAGATTGAGAGCTAACTACATATTAAGACAGATCAACGAAAGCAAACACTGCACTCCTATACGACTGCAGTCCCCCATCAAATTGAAAAAGATTGCCAGCGGCCACTAGGCACACCCTATAGTGAGCAGATTCACAAGAAGAAATTAAAGGACTCCTATTGGAAAAGAAAATAAAACAAAAAATTCCTTTTGTTGTGAAATTTGCAAAGAAAAGCTAGACAACTGCAGAGTTTTATTGTCAAAGGGTACAGAGCAAGCAGTAACAGGATTATGGACAGACAGAATGCAAAAGTTTCCACAACAGAAAGGAATAAACACATGCAGTACAACACTAAACAGAAAGATTTTGAGGGAAGAAAGCGTTTACGGGCTTCATGTGCCAATTTTTTTGAAAGGGTTAATACCATGAAAAACCCCAAACTGGTACACTTGTGACAAATTTACCCCAAACTATTTTTTTGACCACAAAAAACCCTAAACTGATACACCTGTGACAATTTTACCCCAAACTATTTTTTTGACCATAAAAAACCCTACACTGGTATACCTGTGACAATTTTACCCTCGAACTAATTTTTTAGCCATCAAAAACCCCAAACCGGTACACTTGTGACAAATTTACCCTCCGTTAGTTTCCGTTAAATTTTACAGTCAAATTGCAAAGTTTAATAACACGTGATAATTAACATTTGTACCGATTTTAGATTTTACCCCTCTATTTGTCTCAAGTTTACCAATTTGTGATTTTTTGTGATATAAATATAATTTAATGGACACTAATAGAGGGTAAATTTGTCACAAATGTATCAGTTTGGGATTTTTAGTGATCAAAAAATTAGTTTCGGGGGTAAAATTGTCACAGGTGTACCAATGTAGGGTTTTTGGTGGTCAAAGAAATAATTCAGGGTAAAATTATCGCAAGTATATCAGTTTAGGGTTTTTGGTGGTCAAAAAAATAGTTCGAGTAAATTTGTCACGGATATACCAGTTTGGGGTTTTTGGTGGTCAAAAAAATAGTTCGGAGTAAAATTGTCACAAGTGTACCAGTTTAGGGTTCTTCGTGGTATTAACCCTTTTTGAAATTAGGTGTCTTATTACTCTTCCTTCTACTGTTATTTTATATTCCTCATGTACTCAAAACATTTTTCCCTGTTAACAACTTACTACTTTATAAAGAAAAAGAAATATTTGAAGGGAAGAAATAGGAGCAAAAGTCTTTGAGAGCAAGAGAGAGCACCGACCTGAAGGACACTAACATCAAGGGAGCGGAGCTGAGGGCAACCTCTTGCAATGGCTATAATTCCACGATCACCAATCTGATGACAGCCACTGACATTCAAATCGGTTAAGTTGCAACCCTTCCCAATAGCTATTAGGGCCCTATCACCAACTCTATATCAAGAAAATCATAGAGTCAGCAATAATCGAAGGCATCAAGAAATCCAATAAGTTCACAAAGTTACAAAGGAGGGGCCAAAAAGAGTACAACCACCACAACAAACTAAACCTTACTCCACTATTGAGATGTGCAGATAAGTGGGGTAGGCTTTATTGAAGGGGTAGAGAAAACAGATAATAAACAAGCTTGACAGCTTAACTATAACAAATGATAGCTACTCATTTAAAATACAAATGAGAGAGAGAGAGAGAGAGAGAGAGAGAGAGAGAGAGAGGGGCTGCAGAACAAAAGTTGAAGATATCTAGAAGACCATTACCTATCGCAAAAACGAATACTCAGATCTGTCAGAGACTTGCAATGCCGACCAATAGCAACAATTGCCCTGTCACCAATCTATTTGAGAGAAGAAAATGATTAAACAATAATTCATGTTACATGAGAACAAAATAACAACCATGTAACAACCATGAATTCCTCCTTGCCTCTGACGACCACTATGCTGTGTAGAACAGCAAAAGGTTTTCATTGGGAAAAGTAAACTAAAAGACCTAATAGGACAGTGTCATGGTTTAAGAAACAGACCCAACAGAGCAAATATCTTAATGTGCAGATCGCAATTGATTTTTAAATGATTTTCTCTCTGCCCTGTTACTCTTCTTCTCTATCCTACTTTCAGCTTAAATCGCCATTGCTGTCATTTCTACAAATCCACCCGCTTTTTCACCCACCGTCCTTTGATTGTGGCCTTAATTGCTTCCTTCTTCCCAAAATATGTAAGTTCAAGAAGACAGTCCATGGCCACCACACTCGCTTGTATTAAATGAATATTTTACATTAAAGGGGCAAAGTAAGGAACCAAACCATCCTCCCATCCCCAGAAAAACAAATGAATAAAAATAAACAAAAACAATGACGAAAACTCTATTGGAACCATTCATTCTTCTGAAAAAGATCCAAATCACGGCAAGATTAAGAGAGAGAAAGCTCTTTAATGTCCTTTTATATGACTGGCATCTGCCAGAGACAACAAGTGAAATAGCGCTGAGCATAACTGAAATTAACCTGAAAGACTTAAGAAAAAGACAGAATCATAATATGTGGTACTTTCTGGTTAAAATTACAGCGGTATTATTTACTAGCACCATAAAGTCGGCAATAAGAGCCACAGAGAGAGTCAACCTCGTAGCATCGGCGAATATGAAGTCTCCTCAATATTTTGCAACCTTTGGCTATACTAATAATTGCATCGTCTCCTATGCTGGAGCAATCGACCAACTGAAGAGCTTGCAAAAATTTACAGCCCCTACCAATTTCAAGAAGTGCACGGGTGCCAATTCTTTGGCAGTATAACAAAGCCAACTCAGTGAGATTCCTGCATCCGATTGAGAGCTTTAACCCAAAACAAACAAAAAAAACCACAATTATATTGCTCAGCTAAATGTGAAGATCTAGACATGGGATACATCTTGCTCTTGCTGCATCAAATGCAAGCTATAATAGTTCATATTGGTTGAAGATAAATTGAACCTACTATATCCATTTCGGAATGTAAGGGAGAACATAGAAAAATAGCCAAAACCTAATTCCATGAAAACCATATCTATCAGTAAAATGACCAGAGTAAAGGATAACTCTACCTGTCTAGTTGAAAACAACAGACACCCCGTTGAAAATTAAAACGTATTGCAAATTACATGGCTAAATTGATTATCTAAGTTGACAAATTTGTTGATCATCCGGTCCACACATCAGACATGAAGACATGACACCAAATCAAAGGATACATTTCATTACAGGTCCTAATCACAATGTTGGCAAGCTATCTATCAAGTCAAAATGCAGTACCAGTGAAAAAACTAGGTAATAGTTCTCATGATGGGAGAAAACATCAATTGGAACAAGGATGAGAACCTTGTAATATACATGAACTTCATTAGAGAATACTAATGAGAGTAAGAAAGCAGCCAAATAAAAAGAAATTAACAAGCTTCTAGCAGAAAAGCACAAATTCTACATGTTATGGCTTATGACTCATAATATTTCTCAAAGTTATGAGCCTGCAACCAAGGGCTGATAGAACAACCAAACGAAGCTACCATCCAAATGAAGGCAATAAAAAGAAGCTCTACTAGTTTTTCTATGGAAAACTTATAGAAACATACGGGCAAGACTTCCCCACTGACTCCAGTCCAACAGTCCCAATGCCATGGCAACCATTCACTTCAAGATGAGTAAGTTGTTTGCAACCAGTTGCAACCATTTCCAAACCATCGTCGGTGAGGACATTGCAGTCAGTCAAAGTCAGACTCTTCAAACTTTTACACCCATTCCCAACCGAGTGTAAACCCCTGAAAAAAGATGCAGCAAAAGTCAAAAGAAACCACCATAAAGAAAAATTGTGAAAAGCTGGACGAGTGAGCTTTTACGTGATACAGAGTAAGATAAAAAGGTTATTAACATGATACTCTATCCAGACAAGCCCAAACAGAATAAAAGCATATCCTAGGCACTGTGGAAGTGATCAATCAACAATTCCAAATAAAAGAATAATAATGAATAACATGAGGGGGAGAATAGTATCTGCTCCAGCGCTACTTCTTAGCTTTAAAACCTTTTCATGCATCATCAACCAAAAATGACAAGAAAGTGGAAGTATTCATGCAAAGCTTCATCAAATATACGGAGAAGAACTAGCCAGGGGAAATGTGTAAAGTTTTAATAAGAAGATTGAAGAGTTACTGACAGATCAGTGAATCTCGGGAAACTGTGTAGAGCTAGCTCCTCTAATGATAAACAGCACCTGCCTACAATCCTCAGGGTTTCATCTGTAACATTTACACAATGAAGCTTCAAGACCTTCAAAAAATGGCATCCTTTCGCCACAGCGAGAAGCCCAGTATCATGCATGAACTCTGAATCCAATGACAACATCTCAAGATATTGGCAGTGAGAGCTCACTGCTTCTAGGGAAGTATCGGTTATTTTTGCACAGGCAGCAATACCAAGAGATTTTAATGATCTCCCACATCCAACGGTTAATTTAACCAACCCCCTGTCAGTCAAGCCCTCACAAAACCGCAAATTCAACTCTTCAAGTTGCTTGCAACACTCTCCAACAGCAACTAAGCCTTGATCTCCAACATAGCAACCCTAGAAAGGGGAAAAAGAAATCATTGGAATTGCAGAAGGAAGAGAGAATAGAATAGAAACTGCATGCATTAAACATTCTTGATAAGTGAAAGTGTAAATGTACTATTACTAGCTTGTACGAAAACTAACGTCTCCTTTGGAAAGCTCTGATTAAATAAAAGGAGTCTAGACACTAGGTAGAAGCTTGATGAGATCGAGCAACAAAATCTACATATAAAGAGATGGAGTCCTGAAAATTATAACAATTAATAAAGTAAACTACCTACCTGCAAGTCCAAAGATTTCAAGGACATACACCTCTCAGCAACGGAACTTAACCCCACACTCGAGATGTTGGAGCACCAGATTAAGCTTAACTTCTCCAGATTCGGAAAACCTTCACCAAGAACAGCCAATCCATCATCTGATAATGAGTAAGACTCAACTGCGTCTGCAACATTGCTTCTCTCAGTTTCATCATGCGACCTAAGAAATAAAAGTGCCGCGTCTGCGAACTGATCATTGTGACGCCTTCTTCCCTGAAAGGTAAATAAAATTTCTCACAAACCATGCAATTGACAATAAACCTGCTTAGAACAGATATAGAAGCCACTTTAAACCCATGCTGAAGAGGTTGGTTTTGCCACCATGATGCACTTGCACATGGTAGTCTAGCTGCTTCACACTCCCATTTATTTCCTTCTCATAGTTACCAACTTTCAGGTGCGATGAGGACACTTCAATTAGTTACTAACTTTTTAGCTGCTTCACATGGTAGTTTCTCCCTTATGTCTTTTCATATCGAGTTGTTTTTGTCTTCTTCTTCATTCCCATTTTCATATTAAACCTCCTTAAACCACAGACATTTCTGGAACACCTCTAATAGAAAGACAAATAGTCAATTGTGAAAGAACTTATTGTGAACCTCATTCAGAAGGGAAAAACTAGTATCAAAAGTGGGTTTGATTCACACTCTATGTGTTGAGAAAAAGCTAATTATTGATCCGAAAGTGCCACAAATGACAAAGATAACTACTAACATCATTTGTGCATTTCCTTGAGCTCTTTTTGCCTGCAAGCTCATTTTGTAAATGGGCGGCACTCCCTTGGTGCCTCATAGCAAATTTCTCAGTACTTATCCAAAACAAATCATTCATGTATCATAGACAAAGTGATCTAATGACCTGTTAAAAGTCGACTGTACTTTCAACACAATTAGCTTCTAGAGAAAAATAGGACCATTAGAGAGAAAGTCCTTTAAAAAAAATCAATATAAAATAATTACAGCAGTCAACATAGCAACTATTTTTACCTCTTCCAGAAAGTATAGACTAAGAGCCCTTGCCAAATTATTTGTCTTTACTACTTTTACCAGTAAAGGCAAAGGGTGCATTTAGATATATGCAACTTATCTTTCCCTTTGGAAGATACAGGCTTGAATACCATTACAATAACAAACAACAGGTCAATAGCTCAAGAGTAAGAACAATGTCCAACTAAAAACGATGGTCAAAGGATTTTCATTGGTACGAGAAGAATTCTTTTGCCTCTATAGAGCTTAAGCCTATGCTAGGTTATAGTCAGTCCGTTAACTAAGAATTATGGGTGTGGCCGGATATTCAGGTCCCTCTTTATAAGACAAAACAGGTATCCTTAATTTCTCTTTCTATAGTTTGATTGGTTTGGAAAGACAGATAAGAGTCTTTGAAGGGCAAGAGTCTGCTATTCAGGCATTAATCGCAAATCAACCATTTGATTTTGTGGGGATTTACACTTGGATGTAAATGCTTTGACTGATACCATATATTCTGTGACTTTATAAATGAGCTCCGTACTGGCTTTGAGCTCTTTTGAGGGTTGGCATTTTGTGTCTCAAACTCGTGGTGAATTTCTTTTTTCCTATGAAATGCTACAAGAGAGTACGATTGAATCCCAGCCATAAATCAATTCGATAATTAAGGAGTGCACTTCCAGAATCAAAGACATTAAAATCAAAAAATGATTTGATCGTGAAGTCATGCAAATCAAATGCCAAAGACTCCTTTCAACAAAATTTATTGTGGCTCATCAAAATATATTATTCACCTGACAATCATGATTTAAAACAGATACCTCATTTGTCGTACACTGATGATCTGGAATGTCAATATCAACAATTTCAATGTTCAGTAAAGGGAATCTTTCACGCCAGCTACATCCTCGAACGACTTAAGCCGTTCTCTCATTGTTCAATGAACAAAACCTGAATAAGGTTAGTAGTCGAAGTAGTCCTCCCACATTAATGTTTAGGATGATATTGCTAACAAATGATCGCCCGTGTTGACGTCATCAAATGGCTTGCAATCTTTCATATGATCTTACGTAGGATCTCAGCAATTAATCTCCGAATTCATACCAAGCGACAGTTTCTAGTTCAGCATCGAAGAACTTAACCATCTATATACCATTTCTAGGTAGAAAATTATCGAAATCGACCCACGTCGTACCCGCTTCTAGACATGCAACGTTCCCCAATTTCCCTCCACCATTCCATGCACAGGAACACCATCCATTCGTCACAACACGGGGGCTTTAAACTCACATAATCACAGAGAACGAGATAACTTCAGCAGAACAAAGGCCACGGAGCGATCGAGAGTCGCCTCTCCGACAGCCCTAGCTCTCGAGACCCACTACCGAATTCCACAATCGACGACGCCCCCACCACGATCGCACAGACAACAGGTCACGAAACAAGGAAGAACTCACAAGGAAGCAGCGGCGAATTCGACAGCTTACGTGGCGAGCCCGGGGGGTAAGGGAGAGGCGCTCGTCGACGTGGACGTTCCTCACGCCGGTGAAGCGGCGGGAGAGGAGCTTGAAGAAGCGGTCGGAGGTGCCGGACGCGCCGACCCGGAGGGTGGTGCGGATGAGCCGCTCGAGGCCGAGCCACCGCTTGCAGACGAGGGAGCAGGCGTCGCGGCTCGACTTCGAGTCCAGCCGACTGAAGATCTCGACCATCAGCTCGTCCGGCAGGCAGCCGTTGATCCTGTCGTGGCCCCGCATGGCCGGCCGGTCGGTCGGTCGGTCGGTCGGTCCGGTCGGCGGCGATGAGAACGACGGGGAAGGTGGGAGGGAGGGAGGGAGAGAGAAATGGGAGGTGCGCCGGTCGGGTGCGTGCTTCTCCGGCGAGCGCGCGCGGCGGCGGAAGGCGGCAGACGGCGGAGTAGGACGAGCAGGAGGCGGAGGGAGGGCGGGGGTGGGTTTATATATACATGTAGCCAAACGGTCCGCTTTGATTTTACCTTTTTACCCTTCCTTCTTCTCTTTTGTGAAATTGATTTTCTTAATATTTGCCGGTGCTCAAGTGCATAACGTCTTTTTCTTTTTCAGGGGTAAATTGGGCAGGAAGGAACGATCAACATCAGCGTACCATTTTTCCGACCAAACAAACAAACATCGAGAACCTTTCGTGTCGTTATCATAGAAATTCAGAGCGCAAGATCGAAATATTCAACTCGAATTGTAATTACTATTTATTTTAAGCGAGTTCGTTATCGCCGCATTACCAAGTACAGATCACATTACGTCACAAAGGCACCGACATTTCCCGAGATAGAAGAGCAACTGAGGGGGGTTCAGGTTTATGACCAAGCAGGTTACAGATCATGTATAAGTAAGTATTATCCAACTCGGTCGTCTCGATCGATGTCGGAAGTGTAATTTGCCTTTAATTTAAGTCCTCTTTTTTTGTAAGGCTGCTAATTTGGGTAGGGAATCGGGCTCTAAAAGGGAAAATATTTGATTTTGGTAGGAAATGCGACCAAAAAACAGTAACATATTATTGCGCGCCAATGACAAGTTCAGCACA
Organism: Syzygium aqueum; assembly: GCA_031216185.1. Lineage (NCBI taxonomy): Eukaryota > Viridiplantae > Streptophyta > Magnoliopsida > Myrtales > Myrtaceae > Syzygium > Syzygium aqueum. Next base: position 10,855,271 of record CM062232.1, on the reverse strand, counting down.
GTGAGAGATGATTTGGTAGATACATGGGACGGTGTCAATTATACTTAGGCAAGTTCATCAAGTGACTGTACATATTAAGCATTGTGACAGCTTGCAACGAATTTAAGGCACGACCCACTTATTTAGAAGGCTATTTAAGATTAGATTACTTGGTAAATCGGTCCTGATATACCAAATATAGGCACTCCTTATAAACGATTTGATGGACATAGCTGACACCAACACTTTTAACATTCACTTGCATTTGTGTACAAATATGTGTGGCGTTTCCATACAGGGATCATTTGTCAGATTTATGTACAGTTTAAATCGTTTCGAATCCATTGACATATAGAGGGACTTGGGGGATTTGGATATGTTTGTATATTACTTAAGAAATTTGTTCTTCTTTTTCACTTATACTTGAATTTTTACATCTACTTATACATAGATAAAGAGATATCTACATCATAATAAATTGTTTTTAATCTCTGTTCTCTCTCTAGCATATCCTTTTTCCTCTTTCGGACATAATAAAATGCATGATTAATGCATCCGGCATGCACGACGGTTTTGATATCGTTTAATTGAGGTGTAACGGTCACGTCAACTGTCACATTTAATTTTACATTTGTATTGAAAGTGCTTTCGTGCATGAGTATGAAATGATTGATAGTACATTACTACATAAAAACACTAAAACATCAACGAACCTACGACGATTATTTACCAAAAGTGTCGATTGTCCCAGCTAAGGGTTGCCAAGGGTGGTGGCAGCTCCACCAGCCACCCTATCAGTTCGCTGCTTCCGTACTTCTTTATATTTTTATGCTCTATTTATTTTGCGAAAAATAAGAAGCAAAAAAAAAATTAAAATTTTTGTTTTTTTAAATAATTGAAAATTTCATTTAAAAAAAACATTTTATTAGAACATATAATTTATTAACTAAGGACTTGAGCATGAGCGCCAAGGACTCATGCATGGCCTCTGTGGGCTTGAGATGAGTGTCGGGAACTAAAGCTCAAGCTTCGATGATTTGAACACCGCCTTTATGGACCAGAGCTCGAGTGTCGAGGACTTAGGCATTGGCACTAGGGGTTTGGACCTAGCCTTCATGGACCTAGGCCCAACTACTAGAAACTTGGTCCTGAACGCCTGGATATGGGCACTTACGTTGGAGTTTTCGTGCCCAAACGAAAAATTTTGAGTTCAAATATCAATATCTAGTCATAGTTCGGAAAATATTTTTCGATTTTTTAAAGATGAAACCATTTTTCTGAATTTAAGTTTCGACAGAAAAACCTTTTCCGTTAACTTATTTTCCTAAGCAAACTAAACAAAAATGTTTTCCCAGAAAATGTGTATTTGAGGGAAAACTTCATGAAATGCGAAAATAGTTCATAGGAAATAATTTTTCAGAAAATGTTTAGTTTTCTTTTGTTTGGTGATGTGTGATCGAAGAATTTTTCTGATATTTGGATGTCATTTGAAAAATGATTTCAATCTCATTACTTTTTTTTAGCCAAACAAAGTTGATTTTTTAAATTTTATTTCATTTTATGTTTTTTCTTTTCTTTTTCCTTCTTCGAGCCCTGCCGGCCTGTGCTTGTGGCCAGCTGCTAGCCCTCGTCAAGGCCTGACAATTGGCGGAGGAGAAACAAGAAAAAGAAAAAAAGAAAAATAAAATATTAAAAACCTTAAGAGCAGCAATTTCGAAAAGTGTTTGCACCTTAAGAATTCACTTTTTAATTTTATGCATGAATATTTACCTTGACTAAAAGGTGTTTTCGGTTGACTAATCATTTTTGGCGAATCAACATGTGGAAGTTCATAAAAGTAAGTCCGGGAAATATATTCTTTAAATGACAAACATACAAATGTTATTAAAAAAATCTTTTTGTTTTCATTCTCGACGAGTTTAGAATTCCATCATGTTTCATTTACGGTGTGTTCGTTTTGCGGAAAATGATTAATTTGAAAAATATTTCCCGAAAAATGATTACTTATATTGTTTAGAAAAATAAACGAATAGAAATTTTTTTCATCGCCCACGAAAATATTTAGGCACAAATTATTATCAATAATAAAAATATTTTTCGCTACCTAATTTTTCTAAACCATATAAATAATCATTTTATTTCAAATCACTTATCTTTTGCAAAACGAACGTACCCTTAATTAGTTTGACTAGTGTAATAGGGGCACCTGTTGACAAGGTCCATCTCATGATGCTATTTGGGAGCTAAAACCAGGACTATATCATTACCAAAACAATAAACCAACCAGGGGACCTAAAAATGATGTGACACCAATAGTTTTGGCCTCTACTGAATAAAATTTAATTTGGGGGGGGCCAAAATCGTTAAAAAAAAAAAAAGAAAACCTCAACGCTGCACATATTTTTTTTTGGCTTTTTTGCCATTCCGTCCTTGCCCATTGCAGAAGCGCCCCCCTACATTTCTTCATCCCCTCTCACCGCTCAAGCTCCAAAATTCATTCGATATCATCAGTCAAATTCCCCTGCGCATGAAGGAACCAAGAATGAGACCATAGATCCCAAGAAGAAGAAGAAGAAGAAGGAGAAGAAGGAGAAGAAGGAGAAGCAGGAGGAGGAGGAGGAGTTTGTCTGCCAAACCCACTTCGTTCTTCTTCCTCTGCATCGCCGGAGCCATGGCAACTCGGGAGAGAACCCAGCACCGTCCCCTCCGTCGATGTCGAGAGGTGAGATTCTTTTTACGGGGCGTTGTTGAATGTTAGGACCGTTCTTGCTTAGCGTGCTTCACTGGAGCCCAAAGGGTTTCAAGATCCTCGGTCGGTTTTGCGAGGATTTACTGTCTATGGTATCTGTGCGCGCGCGCGTCCGCGATGCGATGTGACGTGTTTGTTGGGTCGACGTTTGATGAATGGTTGCATTTCGTGCTGCGAACCTGCTTTCGACTTGCTTGGAAATTCTTGTCACCGACCAAAAGGGTGTGGAGGAATGACCAACGAAGCGGGAGTTCGATACCCGCTGGGAGTGGTTGCTTTTTCAGTCGTAGCTATTGTACCGTGGAGTTCTCAGGGGACGGGCCTAAGGGGACTCACCAACTACTAGGGATTGGCCCAAGCAACTACTACTACCGCAATTCCAACTACCAAAGCGGGTGCATCCATGTGGCCCCGCGGATAAAATTTCCCAGATTGGTTCGAACCCGAGACCTCTTGCGAAATATTGTCATGGAGACATCCGGCCATTCGGCTGCCGTGCCTGTGGTCGCTTTGCTTAGAATTTATTCGATTGGATTTGGTTTCGACTCTTATTCAGAGAAGAAGAACAAATTAGCATTCTGTCTGTTCTATTGTCAATACAGATCTTTTGGTTTTAGGGTAGAAATTAGAATATGTCACGATGCAACAACGACTACTGATATTCCTGATGCCGCTTGCTTTTGGGCCTGGATGCTGAACTAAATCAGGAGATGGTCAGTGATAGATTAGAATGTCTAAAATGAGTTTTTGGCAGTATAAGGATAATGCTGGGTGTACAGATGTGGTTTATAAAAATTGGTGTACCACGGCAAACTCCTATTGAGTGTTGACTATGATCCATTTATTTAAAGGGCCGCTTGCAGTTGGCCATTTCACTTTGTATTCGAATTTTGTAGGCTAGTTTAAGTAAATCTAGAATGATTATTTCTATATTGACAATGCTGTCATTTTTTAAAGTAATGTTGCTTATTCGAGTCCTAGATTCTCCGATATTTAGCTATAGTTACAATGAGCTGATTTATTGAGGTTTCTATGATATCTTGCTTATTTTTTTTTCTTATTTCAGGTAAAGCTTTAAAGACTGAGGAATGCTTGGTGCTGTATGTGAGAGGGATTTCAATGGGGGTGGGGGAAGAAGAGTTTGAACAGGAGCCATATGTGGGGTTGGAGTTTGATACCTCAGATGATGCTCGTATGTTCTATAGCAATTATGCATCACGAGTGGGTTTTAGAATACGATCTGGTCAATTGTATCGATCGCGAGTGGATGGATCGGTTTGTAATAGGAGATTTGTGTGCTGGAAAGAAGGGTTTCAGATTAATTCAAGGACAGGGTGCCCTGCATTCATTAGGGTGAAAAGATCTGATTCTGGCAAGTGGGTCCTTGACCAATTTGCGAAAGATCATAATCATGATCTTGACGCTTGTGAGGAGATTCATCCTGTCAATTCCCGGTGCAAAAGTTCAGCAACAGCTGCTAAAGTAGTTGATTTGTGCTGTAAGCCACGGATAAAACAGCTTGATGTTGTTGATAATGGATGCTCATCTTCTTCAAGTATTGTTAGTGCCAAACGCATTAAACCAGGGGCAAATGAAGGACAAGTGAAAATTGAGCCCTACGTGGGTCTAAAGTTTGATTCAGCTAACGAAGCATACCAGTATTATGATGCATATGCTGGGAATGTGGGATTTAGAGTTCGTATCGGTCAGTTGTTTCGATCAAAGAATGACGGTTCGATTACTTCTCGGAGATTTGTCTGCTCAAAGGAAGGATTTCAGCATCCTTCTAGGGTTGGGTGTGGTGCATTTATGAGGATTAAGAGGCATGATAATGGAAGGTGGATTGTTGATCGTTATCAACTAGAGCATAACCATGAGCTTGAGATGCAAATGAAAGCCAACAGAGGTTCAGCTTCTAGGAAATTTTTAGATGAGATTAATGAAACATCGGAAAAACTAGACATTGCTAAAAAGCACAATGGGAGCCTCATAAAGAGACATTGTGCGAACAACATAGGAAGTGATTGGTATACCGTGCTTCATAATTACTTTCAGAACCAACAAGCTGAGGACGTCGGATTCTTTTATGCTGTTGAAGTACAGATGGGTTGCTGTAGGAGTCTTTTCTGGGCTGATGGCAGATCTAGGTTCTCTTGCAGTCAGTTTGGTGATGCCATCATTTTTGATACCTCCTATAAGCAAAACAATTATGTGGTGCCATTTGCTACTTTTGTTGGTGTTAATCACCACAAGCAGCCGGTTCTTCTTGGATGTGCTCTAGTTGCTGATGAATCGAAGGAGTCCTTCATATGGTTGTTTGAGACATGGCTCAGGGCAATGTCAGGGTGCCATCCCAAGTCGATAATAGCTGATCATGATGATTCCATTCTGCAAGCGATTGCACAGGTTTTTCCTTCAAGTCATCATCGATTCTCAATGTGGCAAATTAAGACAAAAGAACGGGAGCATTTGAGTCCACTGAGTAGTGATTGTAAATATGAATATGAGAAGTGTGTTTATCAAAGTCATACAGTTGGCGAATTTGATGCTGCATGGGATGCTCTTCTCAGCAAATATGGCCTGAGGGAAAATGCTTGGCTGAAGGAAATGTATGAAAAGCGTGAAAACTGGGTCCCACTGTACTTACGCGGAACATTTTTTGCTGGAATTCCCATTGATGGAAGTCTAGATGCCTTTTTTGATCCATATTTAAATTCTCAAACATCACTTGAAGAATTTGTTGTGAGATATGAGCAAGGTTTGGAGCAGCGTCGTGGCAATGAAAGGAAAGAAGATTATAATTCATTCAACTTGCAGGCATTTTTGCAGACAAATGAACCAATGGAAGAGCAATGTAGGAGGCTTTATACCCTTTCCGTTTTCAAAGTTTTCCAGAGGGAACTTTTACAAAGCTACAGTTATCTGGGTGCCAAGATTCATCAACAAGGGGCCATCAGCAGATATTTGATCCGTAAGTGCGGCAATGAGAATGAGAAACATATCGTTACCTTTTGTTCATCGAATCTCGATGTGAGTTGTGGCTGTCAAATGTTTGAATCAGAGGGTGTACTGTGTAGACATGCTTTGAGATTGTTCCAGATTCTAGATATTAGGGAGCTTCCATCTCACTACATCTTACATAGGTGGACGAGAAGTGCTGAATATGGTACTGTACGTGATTTTGAATCAGAAGGTAGCTCCCACGAAATTAAGGCTAAGATGGTCTGGAGTCTTCGTGAAATTGCTGCCAAATATATAGAGTTTGGTGCCACATCTTTTGAGAAATACAAACTTGCTTATGAAATTATGCATGAGGGTGGGAGGAAACTTTGCTGGCAGAGGTAAGTTTAGGATAATTTTGTAGTTTGGAGTGCATCTGTAGTTTCTTTTCCAGCAGGCCTGACTTTTGTAACTAGAGGGCATCAACTTGTTTTATACGGTATAAAAGCTTTCTCAGTCAGAAGTGAAATTATGTGGATATGAAATTATGCATTCTACTAGTTCTTTTTGTTGGTTTCTTCTGTTTATCTCACCTCAGAGGCTAGGGGTAAGGGAGGGATAAATTGAGGAGAGTGAATGAAGAACCATGCTTAAAATTTTCTTGCAATAAAGTTGTACCTTCAGTTTCAAAAGGAAAAATTCAACAAACGTCTAGCAGGGGGAAGCCACCACAAGCCCCCTGACTGTGTCTTTGAGAAGCTGACCTGATATTTGAAGAATCTGTAGACCTGTGCTCTGGTGTAATTTCCTCCAAGTTATCCAATCTCTCTCTCTCTCTCTCTCTCTCTCTCTAGTGTAACTTTGGCAAAAGGAATGGGAGACATGGATAGCTCTTAGTTTTTGTGCAGAAGTTAGCAAGAGACACCTGCTGGTCTGGCCTTCTAATGAGCTAATCATAGTGAAGTTAATGATATACATGAGTTGTGGTGATTTGCATTTCAATTTTTCCTCACCCTGAATAATCTCACTTGAACATAAAAAGAAAAGTGACGTTCATCTAATAGAAACATTTGATTCAATAATCAATCACACTCCAGCACCTTAGCTGTAGTTGCAAAAAGTTACTCGGTTGATGTGATTTTCTATTTGGTAATGACTTTTCCAGCTATATTTGGAAATGCCATGTGACATTCCATGATGTGGCTGCTTTCTTGTATCATTTTTTGTGTTTCGTCTTATTTCTTGGCCATACATTTTCTTTCCCTATGTCACTTTAATAGGACATATCATAGCCGACAAACTTCTGTGATTCAACGATGTGTAAATGTTCCACTATATTGGAGTGTGCTGAATGACTCTCGTAGTGCAGATTTGAGTACAAAGAGCAATACTGATGAAGACAATGCAAAATGAAATATCTCACAGAAGTATAGTAGAAACTCTCAATTGTGTGTGTGATATTGGCTCATGAAGCAGCATAATTTGCTCTTTAAGATGCACGGGTAGCTCTTTAATGGATATCTGTCCATTAGCACTTAAATATAGTAGGAAACTAGGGCAATTGTTACTGTGCCGGCTGATAGATTTGTCCTTATGGCAACAGAAATGAGCTTCTTCTTGTTATAGCAAGTTAGGCTACTCTCACCAGGAGAAACTATCAGAGAATATTTGGCCAAGGGACCAAGTGGCGTATATAGCTAGCTTAGAGTTGAATTTGCTTGTGGGCAGATAAGTAGCTTAGGGCTGCCATTGATATGTTGCTTAGACTACTGAGGCTGAAGCTGATGTACAACACCCATAATGAGACAAGATTCAGAAATGCATGAGTTGAGATTTGCCTGATCGAGTGCTTCATAGAGTCCATGCTCATATCATATATGACATCCTAGAAAAATTTTAGGAACACCTTGGTATGGTATGATATGTTAACATTGTCTCCTGATGCCTCGACTTGAAACCTTGAGCTTGAATATTAGTTGAGATCTGAACATGCCTAGTGCTTTGTAAAAATCATAGATCAAAAATAAATCACGATCTCCCCTAGTTAAATTCAATTTACATTTTCTTTTTCAGTTGTATAATCTTAACTAGGCTTGATACACTAACATCATACAAAGAGAACAGATTTCTCAATATTTTTGTGAATTTTTCTTTCAGGCCAATGTCAGAGTATGTTTTGATTGTTGGGTCACTGTCTATGGATCTCTTTAAGAGCATCGTAGTAAAGCAGGTGACCCTTGCCATCCTGAGAAGAAAGCTATGTACTTGAACCTCCCTGCTTGATAGACTGTATAGGTTATATTTATTGATCCAAAATCCCGAATGATGACAGAAACAAGAAAAAGAGAACAGAACAACTGTCGCTAGAGTTTTATGTGGTAAAGTTACAAACTTAGAAAAAGTTTCAAGCAGAAAGAATAAGAACTTGAAAGGGCATTGAAGCATGTTTTGGTGAAGCTTTTTTTCCTGCAGTTGGCTCTGCAGCTTGCATCGGCCATCTCTGAGAAAGGTATCGCCTGCTTGTCCAAATTTGTTCTGGGTTAGGATAGTTTTAGACTTTGGAGTGATCTGTCTGTGCTTCATTTTCTCTTTATTTTTCTTCACCTTTTTAAAATGTGAGTAGCAACATAAAATGCTTCTAAGTTCAGTTCTAATTTTAGTTTATGCTTCTAAAGGAATTTGTAGGAGTTAGCCGCTGTGCCTTTCTTAGAGTAAATGAATAGGCAAGACATGATCTTAGGGTTGTCAAGATGATTACGATAACTACTTGTCGGAAGGCAATGGCCCGAGTCCTGCTGAATACTGCTCTTTGGGGTCATCTCTAGTCACCTCTTACCATGGAAATTGTTTGGTTGTGCTCATGAGCCTGTTGGATTAGTCGGGGGCACTGGAATGCCAAACACCAAATTACAGAACACTTAACAGAGAATCGGCAAGAAACATATGTCGCAATTTTTTTAACTGTAAAATCCTATGAAGCATGTAATTCATCTCAAGCATCATTACTAATATTGGCCAATGACATTACTAGTTCATCTTGGTTTGGCTGCTGTATTCCTTGGTTGTGCTGTCAAAGTGAGATTTTCTGCTTTGTATGATTTGGTCTAAATTTCGACAATACGAGAATGATTGAGATGGTCAAATCTGATGAGAAAATACGGTGCATAGTGAATGAACATGGTAAAGCATTGACAAATTGTAGAGTTAAGAAATTAGTGCTTTGGGGGGTTGGCCGTAGGGATGAGACCTGGTCTCAAACCCTGGGAGAAGCATAAGAGAAAAAGGTGAGGTTTCTATTTGAACATGACAATATCGCAGAGTGAATGAGCTTTTGAAAGAGTTGGTCAGGCTTGTGGCATTATACAACGAGAACTTTATTGAAGAAGATTGCAGGCTCAACTTTAGTCCCTGGAGAAGGATTTAGACGCTCTCATGCATCAGGTATGATTGTACATTCCTTTCTGAATACATACTGTGATGCCAATCGAGACTAATGCATTATTTTCATCTTTGTATTCTAAGATTATCTACTGCATTATTTCATCTTCTACTGCATAACTGATTGATAAAATAACTTGTGTCTAAAGAAAAACGTGTAGTCTCTGCATTATTTCATCTTCTACTGCATAACTGATTGATAAAATAACTTGTGTCTAAAGAAAAACATGTACTCTCTCTCTCTCTCTCTCTCTCTCTCCATCATTTGCAATTTTGCTCTTATTATGTGATATGATACTAGATTTTTGCTACCAGTCACAGTTCATTACATTGAGAACTTTTTAGTTAAAACTCATGCCCATTTTGTTTTCTGGATGGATGATCGAAGTAAGTTTTGCAATAAACATTGCCTAAAAAGTTAGGAAAATAAGCAAGAAGTTTCTTTTTCCACGGGCTCATAACTTCGACACAAGATGTGATACCTGCAGATTTAAATGGACTTGCTGCTAAATCTACGACCTGAAAAAAACTTATTCTCTGTTTGTTTCCACATCCTACACACAAAAGCTTTCTTTTAGTCGATTACAGTGTGATGATACAAAAATTGTAAAGATCAATAGATGAGCTTCAGCGACCAAAGAAAATATGTCTTGGTAAGAAGTTTTGGGTACTCCAAGACTAAATCATGACCATCAATCTCATTCTTCATGTTGGTCCTTCCCCCTATCCTATAGTGTAATTGTCACACTCTAATTTCTGCACAAGAAAAAGGGTGTGACATGGCTGTCTTTCAAGAGGAGGACGAAGCCTCAAACCAATGTTGCCACATACCAAAAACATACATAGCTGGGCCGAAAGCTAATACCAAAAGAATATAGGCCAATAAGTCGCATGTTGAAGCCGCTCCTCCAATGCATCAAAGGCTACGGAACTGGAAAGGTTAAAGAAAAGGGGTGAGCGAATTGCAGAGTGATGATCATCTCTCTATGTGATCGGGCACTAATTATGCACATTGTACAAGCATCACCTTCACTAAACACATTTAACCAAACTTATACAACCAAAGCAAAATACTTGTAGTAATAGATAGGCGATGAATTGTCAGACGAACAATAGCTTTTTCTATCTTCGTTTATATATGGATTGGTCATCAAATTTGTTTGGACATATTAACACGTGGTTATGTTGTGACATAAGTCCATCATACGTAACTTGTCATTATGTCCAATTATCTATCTAGATAGAAAAAATAAATTCACAAGAGTGTCGATAACATGTCGTAACCTCTATGACATTATGTTGTAACTAAAAACCGTTTAGTCATAATATGCTCATTTTTTTGATCGACAGATACATGTGTTTGTCAATTTATGCATACTTCATTAAAAAAGATAAGAGTAACTAAATTAGTAAATTCTGACACGACTGGCCCTGGTTACGAAACATTGTGTGACAGCTTACGGCAACCCTTCACAATGCCGTGAATAACTTACAATGAGTAGAGACTTGGTTACAAGACATTGCACACGATCTTACAACATTAATAAGTTATAACAAGAACAGTGGGATTTTGTATATTAAGGAGAATTTCCATCACATTTTCACCAATCGATTTATTTGACCTTTTGAATTTAATTAGTCTTTCAAATTGATCTAATACACTTAATTTGAAAGATACTTTAGGTTCTATTCTATTATAACACAATGGATGAAAGTCGTGATAGATCTTGGAGGCATGAGTCGTAACAAATTGTAAACCTAGTTATGTTGGGTCATGCTTCAGTCCAATTCTATCCTACGTGCACGTTACAATCAATCTACTCATTTGCATTTTTTTTTGGTCAATCGATGACTGTCTACTTTGAGATGATTGCCTTCGAGATGAGAAAATGGATGAAACAAACTAAAGGCGTCGTAACAACGGCTATGTACATCGTAGAAAGTTCTAAACCTTTAGCTTGTTTTGTAACTCGGTATTAAGTCAGGTTACAAGTGCAATAAGTCGAAAATCACTAAGTTATGACCAAAATCGCCCTCATTATGATGCACTCCCTCTAATTGTACGACCTATCACAACTTAAAAAACGACAAGGTAGCAATGGAAATGTCCATTGGCCACATACATTTGCTTCCAACTTATGACCTATTACAAGTGTTGTATATTGATAATCAGTAAGTTACGACAAGAAAGGCCTTCGTCACGAAATGTTTGCTCTAAGTTGACGACTTTTTATGATGCACCTATCCACGGTCTTTGGTTTCGGGGACATGTGGAAGTATCATTTCAAATTTTGACAATCATAGCAAGTCATAAATCTAATTATGCGTTTTCGTAATATCAGAATAAATGTGCCACGGCAACAGATTATTTACATCGTAACAAGTTATTAACCCTATTAGCTTATTTTGTAACTTAGACCAATTTGTCAGTGGGTGCAAGAAAGTAAAGAATATTAAAAATAAGATTAATTTTTCACCATGAGGAAGGAGTGAAATTATGTTTTATTGATAACGTGAAATTTTAGGCAGAACTACCTGGAACTCAAAACATATAAATCATTAAAACATGACAACACGAATTAATGAATCGAACAACACATACGGTCGGTATTGATAGTTCTCTAGATAGCAAAATTGTGTGCTCATTTCCTATTTTGAAAAAAGCTTTACGTGTTCTATTTTAGAGGGCTAGTTTTAGATTAAGATAGTTAATGGTCGGCTCTTTATTAATGGGTAGTGGGCCTTTTTAAACTAGCATGAAAGACACTTTAATGAGACGCTAGTAAATTCCGTATATGGGAATGTTATTTTACCAACCATACATGTAAACTTTCATAGAAGCTGGACTAATTTGACGGGATCTTATTAACTCCCTCAAAGAAGTTCGTAATTTTGTTAATTTAATAGAATTTTGGCAAATTCTCTATGGTGTTGGAAGTTTACCACTCTATCTTGTAAAATCTTAAAGAAATTGGTAAATAGTTAATGTTATGGAATTTTGGCAAATTCCATATAAGGTTGATATTTAGTGTAAATTAAGAAGTTGGTAATTTAATAATGTATCAGGTGTTAGTGAATTTCTTATAGTACTCTAGTATATTACCAGCAACAATGGTAGAATTTAAAAGAAGTTGGAAGCTTACTAATTTGTTGGGATATGAGTAAATTTCTTGTGGGGTTTGATCTTTTACTAAATTCACTTGTAATGGTTCAAAAAAGTTGATGAATTACTGACTTATTGGAATGTTGGTAAATTTAATATAGTGTTGGAAATTTACTTGTGATACCGGTAAAATTTAAGAAGAGTTGGTAATTTACTAATTCATTTGACTTGGTAAATTCCAAATATATTTTTTATTAACATTATCAGAAAATTACCAGCAATTTCATAAATCTATTAACAGCAGAAAATTTTTGCAGATTTTCCCTTAATCGAACCCTGGAATCGTCTAAAGTTCAATCAATGTGTCTTCCCATCCATATTTCAAGAGAAACACCTATCCTACTTCTCAAATTTTTCTATCTGCTAGATACGGCATGATAGATAAGTTAGGAACAATATCATTGTTAGTTATTTGTTCTATTGTTGAATAAGACGGTTGAATTGGTGTGAGGAGATGAAAAGAAAAAGGACTAGAGTAACTTTCAGTTCTGTAGAAGCAAAATGGTAGATATCGCCAAATTGCTGTTTTTATGTTTGTACTGCACTTTCCATGTTAATGAGTACATTTCTCTGCCTCCCAAAGAAAAAACAAACTGCCATGTTGCACGTACAAACTTGCACGACTCCGAGGATTGCGATCTGTCTATACTTCCCATAGTTCTCTAAAGAAGGCATTGGAAAATATGAAACAAACTAGTACATCTCACGTTCACTGAATCAAAAGCCAAATTGCCTTCCATTCAAAAGAAAGTCAGACATGCCAAATTGAACGAGTTTAGCATACGAGGACACTGAAAATTTCAATGAATTGTGCCAAAATATCTAAGTAACAATTCGAACACAGGAAAATGCCCATGACACTAAAGGGTAATGGTGAACTCAAATGCCAGAAATGTCGAGACTAATGGCGAATGCAGGATGAAACCAATGTAAAGGAAACTAGGTCTGAGCTTGGACACCTAATTTTCTCTCCTTTTGGGAAGCTTTATTTACAAGAGGATCTTCTCTCAATGACCTTGATCTGGTGGAAAAAGGGGTTCACAGTCTCTCAGCCTATAAGGTCCTCGCGGATTTGATTAATACATTCGAATTTTAGACCTTCAATGCTAGCCTCTGAGCAGCAAGAGCTTCAGCCTCAAGGGTGGGGTCCCATAAAATTGTAGTTTCAGCAAGTAACAAGGTCCCGGCATATGGGTCCATGTTTGAGGCGGGACACCCATCTTCCAAGTAACCTGTATATCATTTTAAGCCATTAATTGACTGAGCAAGGAAGGTGAACTTTCTATGTTTTATCAATATTAAAAAATAATGGAGCATTCTAGAAAGCTTTTTGAGGCACTAAAAGAGTCAAAATGTCCAAGTCTTAACTTCAATCAAGTTCTGTAAATATTGTATTAGTGATGACTGATATGAAGATTTACTTTGTTTAGGAAGAAAACCTAACAGTTAAAACTTCTTTCATAGTAACAATCATAGAATCCACTGAGACTAAAAAGAATAGCAAGTACTTTCTGTGTACTATTTTTTTATGGTGGCATTTCTTGAATCATCCATGAAAGTTAAGGGTCTTCGATTGATATTCAATCAGAGCACAGAAGGGAACTGGTACCTTTTCCTTACTCCTTAGTGTCATGGCCCACACGGATTAAGCAACAGTGATTGGCAACTACCTGCATAACGAAATTCAAGTAATTCAGGCATCACCAAAACAAAATTGAGTTCAATTTAATGGGCAATCTTCAAATTTGATAAGCAGCTAGTATGTTTCTTCTGAGTATTACCCAAGAAAATGTGTCAATATTGGTTTCATGCTTTCACGTCAACCTTCTCTCATTTCCTTCTCCAAAGGCGCTAATGTGCTCCTCATGGCGAAGTGAGAGATTCAGAATAGCCTTCTTTATCACTTCAAAGCCTCCCTCTTCTCTCATGCTTTTTGTCTTGTAGAAAAGACGGGGGACACACTCTTAAAAGTCATTCAATGAACAAAAATACCTAACCAAGTCCATTTTATTTTTTTGTGTGAACCTGTAGTTAGTGTAGCCTCGTGCAGCACTCTAGTCACCCTGAGAAGGAGGAGAATATTTTTATCAACTTTGGGATAATCTATTGCTTAAATAGTGATAGTGAAGTCAGCTACCCCTATCTGCTTCAGATCTAACGTGAGGACAATAACAGCTTGATCAGTTATTCTCTGTCATATAAGCAAAATAAACAATTAAGAATTTGAATACTGTAGAACATGTCTATATACACTTATTCTGTTCGCAATTAATGGCATTCCGTTATTTTCTAGAGCAACTAATAAAAATTTCACCACAAGAAGGTATCTTGAACACCATTTATGATCCCCTGCTTCAATTCCCATGCTTGGTCCCACTTGGTATTCTTACTGCATGATAGAAGACAGTGTTGATGGCAACAGTTCTGCGCATTTTTTTTCTTTTGTAAAACCAGGCAAAATGGAGGTCAGATATTACCTGGACCAACATCACCTCTACATTGGTGCCACTAATGTTGATATCAGCGTAAAAGCAAGCCTTCTAGTGAGCATTGGATATGTCTCGGCCGAATGACTTATCCACCCCAACACCACAGTAAAAAGGCCCCTAAATGAACATAAAACCTCGTACCACAATAAAAGCAACTTAGCCTATAATCCATCAATATATAGGGAAATTCATTGTGAAACAATTTCTCACCTGGAAACCTGGATATCCTCCAACAGGCCAACCCAATGGCCATTGAACATTTGTCTACCATAGGGTGTTTTCTTGCTCAATCCCATACCTAATGTGAACATTTAGTCTATAGTCATGAAATTGTCCATTTCAAAACTTTATAATTCACTATAGAAAACTCATGTTTTTGGATCTTCTACCATGAAACTACCATGAAACGTCATTGATATTCTTTAGGTTCCTGAAAATTCTGCAATCCTGGCACGTTTGGCTATTGGGATCGACTCGCCAACTGGTGTGTATAAATCGCAAATTACCTGCAAATAAACAAGCATTCTCTATAAACTAATTGAAATGCCCTTTCTCGTTTGACTAACCTGTTCAAA
Source organism: Syzygium aqueum (assembly GCA_031216185.1). Classification (NCBI taxonomy): domain Eukaryota; kingdom Viridiplantae; phylum Streptophyta; class Magnoliopsida; order Myrtales; family Myrtaceae; genus Syzygium; species Syzygium aqueum. The sequence goes on along the minus strand of CM062232.1, from coordinate 10,839,938 downwards.
TCATCTTATAAATGAACAATTTTTTACAACATAAAACTTGTTCCGTGGATGATTACCAAGATATTGTTCCCACCTCCAAAATGATCCTTGAAAATTGCTTGAGGGCCATTAACAAATCAAGAACTTAATGGAATGATGTGAAGGTAAATATAGCATGATAGTTTTGGGTTTATGTTAGCTTACTCTAAGGTCACTTCACTATCCTCCCCTGTAGCTTGACCAAACTTGATCCATCCTAGTTCCACTAGGGAAGTTCAGACGGGTGCTCAACAGGTCTAGGGATCGTCTGATTATTTAGGAATCAATAGATAAGTAGCATGTAGCACGTAAAAAGGAAAACGCTACATATGTTATTGTCGCCATTCATACCCTTGATTTGCTGCCCAGATCTATGCCAGAACCTTTGTCACGCCCCGTACCCCACGAAGCGCGAACATCCCACCTCTGGTCGATTATGGTGCAACGCTCCCAGGATTGCATTGCCGACCCAACCATCAGAGAACAAAACACATGCGGAAGACACGTATATATAAATATCTATATATACACCCGTACAAATATAATGACAACCATGGATAGCACAATATCAAAACCTAGCACGATTAAAAACATATACATTTCTTGTCTACCCCGGATACATTTATAATAGCCAAAATAGGTTAACAACCACCCATCAAAAGAGGGTATGAGGCACGGCGGTCAAACACCATTTCTAGCCGGGGTTTCTCCCAAAAACGAATCGGCACACCTGCCATCCTCAAAACTGGGGATCTGAAATGTTTGGTTTAAAAACCAATGAGAACACTTCTCAGTGAATACAACCCCTAAACCTAGGCTAGGCTAACATACAATTCTCCTGACCAACCAAACAACATAAGACAAACAATGGCCTAGGCCCTCGGGCCCAAGCCGGCAATTATATAGACCCTGCAGGTTGGGTAATTTAATGAAATATAGTCACGGCAAATACGTGGCACATATTACCACATGTACGCCAATCACATGCCCACGTACCGAGTCTTACATACTCACATGCTAATCAGTGCGTGTTTATGTATGCAAATGTTATCGACATGTCATGCACTTTCCTTCGGCCCACTGGCCCACACTGGCACACTTGCCCAAATTATTATTCTTATTACGACTCGAGTCATCACTTTTTCACGGCCCGGTGCGTCTAGCCTGCTTCAAAGTGCATGAGGCGCAGCAACCGATCTGGCCCAGTGTCTCTAGCCTGCTTCAAAGTGCATGAGGCGCAACACTGTTCTCCTTGCGAACCAGAGCCTGCTTCAAAGTGCATGAGGATGGTCGCCTTCCGGACGTACCGGGCATCGTCCTGCTTCAAAGTGCATGAGGACGGTATCGACCCGAAGGTCCCGACCCGAAGGTCCTTAGGTGATCACACAACTCATTATTATCTGAACCCAGCGTATAACGCTTCAGGGTATTTTAGGTGATCACATACTCATGGCAGACACGCATTCTCGCACAATTTCATCACATGCCTCACTCTTGGCATACGCAATGCGTGTCCATGTTATGCAATGCAATGCACCATGAGCACAAATTAAATTCAAACACTCCATATCACAACACGTGCTCAATTGGCCCAAAAATCACGTTTTATAATCCTCAATAAATTCAATTAATTCGCACGTGACACATTTGACACGGCAACATCGAGATTGGCCCCAAACAATATCAATCATCACCAAATCAATCAATCCGGGCAATCTCAACCATGCAATTAGTCACTTTCGCGGTCTAATTTAACTCCGGTACTATTCCCAGTCCTATGAATAAATATCATTTAATCAATTCGGACTCCATGATCATTCATAAAAACCCTATTAATCTCCTTAGGATTTATGAAATCACTAAGATCAATATCCTCGCCCAAAGCCAGTACCGGAATCGCCTAACCTTGTCCCGAATACACCGAAAACACCTAAACCGGTCTAGAAAAATGTACCGACAGTCCTAATCAGGGTTTAGGAATTATACTCACCAATTTCTAGGCCCGGGACGACGTAGGAACGGCGGCCAGACACTGGTGAACAGTGATTCCGGCGACCGGTCCCTGCGTGAACAGTACCCATGAACAGTAAAATCCGTACGGACGTGAACAGTACCGTACGGCCACTGTACGGACCGGCTGGGATATGGTCGTACGGTGGCGGGGGACGGCCCTGTGGCGACGGTTTGGCCGGCGGAGCTCCGGCGAAGGCCCGGGCGTCCAAAACAGAATTCGGAGAGAGAGAGAAAAGAGGAGAAAACGGGCCAAACGAGGGGGAAAACTGGGCTGAGCTGGGCTGAGACTTCAGCTGGGGTCTGGTGGAGGCGAGGGGGTGCTGGTGCGCCGCCGGTGGTGGTCCACGTTGGCCGGAGGAGCTCCGGCCAAAGCTTGGCCGAGAGAGAAGAGAGGGAAAAGAGAAAAACGGGAGAGAGGGAGAAGAGAGAGAGTCGGTTCAGATCAGAATGGGAGGAGAGAGAAGGGAGGCTGGTCCAAGTAGTCAAAGATGGGGGCTAATCGCGACAAGTGTCGCCCATCCGTGCGTTTTCCCATTTTACCCTTCGATCCGACGATCCAAAACCATTCAACCTAAATAATTGAGGGACATTTCAGTCAAATGGCCAATAATTGAGCTGAAACACGTCTGAAAATATCCCGGATGATCACCTCGAAATTCGGACCTGAACCGGGTTAGGGGCGAAACCGTCCTTTTTCCGGCCCCGGGGCGAAATTCCAATTTTCGCACCTATGCGTTCCTTATATGCGTGGCCAACCTAATGTGGCGTCGGAATCTCGAAATTAATTTTCTAAGCCCCCGGAATTCGACTGCGAAGTTCCGGGAATAAAATAATATTATTTTTCAATTTTTGTCGAAATTCCTGTTTTGGTCCAAAATGACTCCTGATACGCGTGGCCACTCCAAAATAATGTCCGTCTCGAGAAATAACGTCATATGGCCCCCGAACCCAAATCGGCCTCCCGAGGGGCAAAACCGTCATTTTTCACTTCCGGACCGGAATTCCAGTTTTCCATCCTATACACTCCAAATGTGTGTGGCCAGCGAAATACGACGTCACATTTCCAAAATCTGTCTCTTAAGCCGTTGAAAATTGATATTCAATTCCGGGCCAAATCGTGTGTTCAAAATCCGCTCGGTTTCCAATTTTAGGATCCCTCACTAACGGGTGGCTATTTAGAATATACGCGTATCGACCTAGGGTTATCCGAATCACGACGATTCCGTCTTTTGAGAGAATGAGAATCCATCGCTAGACCCGAGAATCACGATCATACAGTTCAGGCTTAGGATTGACTAACCACGCGTACTTTTGGTCTAGCAGAATCACCTGCGATCCGATTGCACGTCGTTGGCCTTGGTTAAATCCAATCCGTTGCCTTTCCTAATATCGGTTCATATTGGTTCAAAATATTTTCTCATTACCTCTCGAGATCGAGATTCGACTTGTGATTTGGGTCCTTGATCCACGTACCACTTCCTAATGCCATACCCTATTGGTCAGTATCCCAAGAGTGATCAGCTCTGGGCGAGATTTACTAAAATGAAATGCGAAATAATGTTAACTTCATTGATCCCAGAATTACATCAAAATTCGGGCTGTTACAACCCTATCTCATAGTTAGATTAACATTAAAATGTTAAGCATGATTTGCTAATGTAGAAATTGACAAAATAAAAAAAAGGTCACTTGTCGAATGTGCATAAAGCATATGACATATTTATTCTGATGGTAGATTGACAAAAAAAAATGCAAACTTATTATCTCAGTAAAAAATAGTTCTAGTATTGTTCATCTATTTGTGCACCACACTTAAAGGTTCTAGGCATGAAAACATACCAATTGTATTCTGAAATTATCGTATTGGTGCAGGCCATGACGTCCAAGTTGAGAAGACTCGAGAGCCAGTAACAGTATTGTTCTCGGACTTCAAAGCATTCACCCTGACCTTAAAAAGGTTCTTGATGTTTCCACTCTTCTTCTGTTTTAGCAAGAGAGAAATCCATGTGTTTGCTGTCATGGGACTGGTGGTCAGTGATTTCTTTGAGATCCTCCTCTTGCATTGTATTGTCGGTGCCAAAATCTGCGCAATTTCTGCCTAGTCTGAAAAATAAAGAAGTGTGAGTAATGGACATTTCTACTGAAACAAAAAAACCTGGGAGCGTAATCTCGTGAAAGATAGTTCAAATGACGAGCTTTATTTGTGTGACTTGGCCTTCTGGTATGCATGAGAGTTTAGTTTTGAAAAGATAAAAGAATGGACTTGGTACTTTTTTTTTGTTGGCCAAAGATTGGGTACTTCAAAGAAAGGGTCTCTTTAGCAAGTGCTAGCGCCAAAAAGTAGAAAACCGCTTTTTGAAGGCTAGTTTCAAATAGGAAAAACTTACATTTTGAAGCATAAATATCGAGTTTTATCAATTGCCCTAAGGACGCTACCACATTCTCCTTTGAGAATAAACTAAAAACAGTGGCATAACTATACTTATCCTTTTAGAACCATTTCAACATTATTCTCAGGCCTCATTCCCGAAAGAGAGCTTGAGAACAAGTAAAAAACTGAGGGCAGTTACATAGTTGAAGGAAGCATACTGCAGAGTGCAACAGTTTAAGAGATTAATGATATTCCACCTCACCAAGAATCAATCAGCAAACATGTTGTCATGATATTTCATTAGATCTAATGGATGATCAACTCATGAATCTTGACAGTGCACCTAATTCATTCCTCTCACAATCAAAAGGCAATCACATCAAAGTATTTTCTTCTTTCACAAACTTCTCATAATTGCAAATTACCCTTGCCAATGGCTTTGGCGAAAATATCCATTAGATATCGCCATGGCAAAGTAAGACTACCGAACACAGCAATAATCAGTATGACCAATTGAAGTCACAGAACAAGAAAAATCCAAGACAATAGTGGATACAAGAGATGTCAATTCCACACGAGGTCCACAACATAGACTTAGCATTGGTAGTGATTGACTTAGTCATCAAAAGAAACGACAACAATGACTACTGCTCCCATTCATTCATTCTGCCTCACACAGCACACATTTCTTTTGCAAACACTGTCGTCTACAAGAGATGAAGAACATGTCAATTGTCAACCAAACAAAATGAACAGGACAACCTTGCAGTGATCAAAATGGAGAAGTCGTAGATTAGACTCCTAGTCCAACAGTCATAAGGCCCCTTGTAATGCAACCATTTACTCAATTGTTTAAGATGGTGCTCAAAATTGGCAAAGGACTTACCTGAGAATCTCTGCAGAATGGTTGGACAGCAAAACAAGAATGTGCATTTCCCTTCTCTCTCTCTCTCCACCATTGCGTTTCTCTTCAAACTCTTCACAGAGAGACCTCAGAAACTCTACTATAATGCAAAACAATTTGCAGCTTTTCGTTTACACAATATTGCCGTCAAATGCTAACAATAAGATCACCCTCACTATCCTCCCCCAGAGCTTGACTGGCACTTGATCCATAGTAATTCCACTTTGGAAGTTCAGATGGATGCTCAACAGGTCTAGGGATCACCTGATTTCAAGAATCAATAGATCAGTAGCAGCATGTGAAAAGGAAAAACGCCACATAATCTATCGTCGCCGCTCATACCCTTGATTCACTAGGCAGATCTATGCCGGAACCTCCGATTCCATGGGGGACACATCGCGGACAAAAGGATTATTTTTTAAAGGGAAGCAAAACCAGAAGCCATCCTCCATAGGAACAATTCATCGCTTCATGCATGAGAGTCCTCCTGGAATCTTCGGACCGTGCAGGCAACTTCGCTCCTTGCGAAATACGAATGAGCAAATAGCACACCATATCTGCGGCATGAGTCACGAGCCAGAGCTTCGACGAGCTCAGAGCTGGATGAGAAGGGGTACAGATTTTTCTTTGTTCCCGCACACCCTAATCCCCAATCGAATCGAGCATCCAAGGGGATATGCCCAAACCTTTCACTGATCTGTTCGTTATCGTATCACCCCAAAAATTGTATCAGGTATGTGAAACACCATATTCGAGAAATCATTATTCATGTAAAAAAAAACTTGGGGAAAAAAAAAGGTCCCATATACCTTCACAATTGAGTATAGAAGTGGGGGATCCGAGCAATCTTCGATTCTATGAAGACCAGAAAGCGACCGGTCGTCGACCCTCTCTCTCTCTCTCTCTCTGTGTTTTCCCTTAGGGTTAACATGTCCCCCAAAAATCGAATCAAGCATCGAAACACCATATTCGAAAATTCATTATTCACGTAAAAAATCCGGGGAAAAAAAAAGGAGGTCCCTACATACCTTCATAATCAAATATTATCGATGTGGGGGATATGAGCGATCTTGTACCAGTCCTCGCCTGCATCTCTTCTGCACCTCCTCTCCAATTCTGGGCAATCGTTGATGCTTAGGTGGGTAAGGGAGGCAAGCCTTCGCATTCCTTCAGGTAATGACGTCAGCAAGTGGCAAGACCAGATTTGGAGCTCTCGAAGTGATTGAAGGGCCTCGATCTGCTCTGGTAATGCCTTCAAATTGGAGCAACCCCAAATAGAAAGATGCTCGAGATTGCTGAGCTGGAGAAGCCACGGTGGGAGAGATGCTAGTTTTGGAAGGGAAGACATGTACACGGAGCGGAGACTGCGAAGTCCTCCATGGGAATCCAAGATGATGAGGTTGCCGCTCTCGTCTTTGCATATATCCAGCTCATCACAAAGAGCGATAGAGAGATGCTCGAGATTGCTGGCCTGTAGAAGCCACTGTGGGAGAGATGCTAGTTTTGGAAGGCCAGTGAGACCCACGGAGCGGAGACTCTGAAGTCCTCCATGGAAATCCAAGATGAGGTTGCCGCTCTCGTCTTTGCATATATCCAGCTCCTCACAACCCGTGATAGAGAGATCCTTGAGATTGCTAAGCTGGAGAAGCCACTGTGGGAGAGATGCTAGTTTGGGAAGGCCAGTGAGATCCACGGAGCGGAGACCCTGAAGTCCTCCATGGAAATCCAAGATGAGGTTGTTGTTGCCGCTTTCGTCTTTGCATAAATCCAGCTTCTCACAATCCTGAATAGAGAGATCCTCGAGATTGCTGAGCTGGAGAAGCCACTGTGGGAGAGATGCTAGTTTTGGAAGAGATTCGATCCACACGGAGCGGAGACTGTGAAGTTCCAAGATGTTTTTGCCGTCGCTGCTTTGGTCGTAATTGGATAAATCCAGCTCCTCGAGATCCACCAGGTTGGATTGATGTCCCGTACCCAGTGGTGTTGGTGCTGGTGCTTTTGAGAGGGAAGTTAACCGAGGACAACGCCTTATGTCAAGAGATTCGAGGGAGGTGAGACTTTTCCAGCACTCCTCGGGCATGCATTCTAGATACTCAATCCGCACGATTCTCAGGCTCTTCAACTTATTAAGGCCAACTATCATATTTATTAACGCTGGGTGGGCCCCAGTCAGCGTTAACTCCTCAAGATGCGGAGTTGGTGGCATGGCTTTCAATTTTTCACAGTTTTGGATACTCAATTTCAATAGACTAGGAAATGAAATTGTTGAAGTGAACGAATGGCCTAACCCGATATCTTCCAATTCAGTCAGCTCCTGAATCTCTAAAGTCTTGAGGTGAGGTAGTTGGCCTAATGGAGGGAGACTTTTACATCTTCCACAAGAGAAGATGCGCACCTCAACTAAATTGGGCAAGGAAGACACGAGGCTATCCATCATCCACCTTGGAAAGCTCTCACCTTTATATCCATAGATCTCCAACTTCTGCAGACTTGAGTGCGGCTTCAATCCACCTAATAGAGCTTCATCGACATCATCGGTATTGAAATAACCCCATTTAAGTGCCAAAGATTCCAGAGAATGCTTTCCTGTCAAGTTCGCAGCCTTGGATTCTGCTGCGGCATTTGTCACGCCTCCCAAATTCTCAATGCTAAGGCTTCCCCGGATGTCATTAAGCCCATTTAGCTCCCCAAGTTTGCAACAATCCTTAGCAAGAGCTTTATCTTCGGGTAAAATGAAACGTGTTAGCCTATGCAAAGAACTCAATTGCCCTAGTCCGCGTGGCAAATAACTAAGTTTCCAACAACCATCTATGTCTAGATTTCGAAGGCTGACTAACTTCCTTATACCCTTCGGCAATTCTTCAAGGGCATGACAACCTTTGAGATTAAGAGTTTGCAAATTTTGCAGTCTCGTAATGGAGTTAGGAAGCCTTTCTAGATTTTCATTGCCAGAGAGGTCGAGATACGTGAGATGCTTCAACTTACAAATCGACCTTGGCACCTTCTCGACACATGTGTCATGCAAATCCAAGATGCGTAACCTCTCGAAACTTCGAATGAGTTGACGTAGATCTTCTTCACTTATTCGTCGTCGCATACGAGAGAGATACGTTCTCAGGGGACTTGCTTTCAAGTGTGAGATTAGAAGGTCACCCATAGATAGATGACGAGCTCTGTCATTTATGGATTTTGCGTCATCCAATGCCACCCCACACTCATTCCCTGCAACCAAGCAGGCTAGATCATGCATCAAATCATGCATCTTGCAAGTCTCCTCATCTTCTTGATAATCTTGAAAGAAGTTACTGCATAGTAGATCCTTGAAATATTCACAAGCAATGTCTTCTAAATGCTGACTTCTATTTGATTGCTGGATAAATCCTTCTGCCATCCAAAGATTGACCAAAGTCTGCTTCCGTATCTCATAATCTTTCGGAAATAATGAACAAAACGCGAAACATTGTTTCAAATGTGAAGGAAGATGGTCGTAACTTAGCCTCAAAACTGATATTATGTTGTCTTCCCTATGAGACACATCAGGAAGCTCATCATCTTTGAATCGGGACCATTCGTGTTTAGTTTTCTTAAAGAATAGTAAACTCCCAACAGTTCGAACAACCAATGGAACCCCAGAGCACTTTCCGACTATCTCTTCGCATATAGCTAGCATGCCGGGATCTTGTAATTCCTCCTTTTTTCGACAAGCTAATTGCATTAATAAATCAAGAGACGCACTTTCAGATAAGCCCCCAAGAAGATGAGGTGGAGCAGTGCCAGTCATCTCCGCAACCGAAGAAAGGCGTGTAGTTATAAGGATCTTGCTTCCTCTAGCACCTCCCAGTAACAAAGTCTTCAAGCTCAGCCATGTTGACCGGTTTTCATCCCACAAATCATCTAAAACTAAGAGATATCTCTTTCCATCAATTGCTGCCCTCATTTCTCTTTGCAATTGTTCCAGCGAAACCTCTATTGGTTCTTTCTCCGTCGCGCAAGCTATGATATTTTTCACTATTTTTTTCATGTCAAAGTCATTAGAGACACAAACCCACATTTTCAAGTTAAACTGTCTAGTGACCATCTCATCATTAAATACAAATTGCGCAAGAGCCGTTTTTCCAAGACCACCAATACCAACTATTGGAAGAATGGAAACGTCCTCTTTCTCCGAATCCAGTAAGAATTCCTTGACCTTCTTCTTATCATCATCTCTCCCAGTAATGTCTTCCTCACGTATAAACGAATGTGTCTCTTCTCTCTTCCTCCGATCACTCTCTGCTCGCGAATCCATTGGGCGCTCATCCAAGTGGAATTGTTTTTCAGCCTTAATGGCTTGTATTCTCTCCCTCACCGCTCTTACTTTGTCGTTCATCTTCAATTTAAAAGCAAGCTGGTTAGAACTTGAGAAAAATGTCCTTATCTCCTTCATCTTTTCATTGTGACCCCTCAGTTCTCGCTGCATAGCTTCTATATTAAATTCTTCAAGCACATCCTGCGCGTCATACAAAGCGTCTTTTAGTTTCTCAACCCAAACTCGGATTTTGGGAATCTTGTGGTATTGTTCTTCTGCATGGTCCAGTACGGGCTGAAGCATGGAGACAGTGTGCCGAAGCACCTCGAGTTCATGCTTGTCGCCCCATAACTTTCCAACCGTTTCTAGTGCTCGAGGAACCAGACTAGTAATGATCTCTCCAGCAATGTTGACGATGATAGCTTCCGCCATTTTTGTTTGCTCTATTTCTTTTCTCCGTCTCTCTGTGGATCAGAAGATATTAGTACAGTCGTTCCAAAGCTATGAACTTCTCATAACATGTATAAGAAATTTATGTTGACGCTCACGTAAGACTAGCAAATCAAAATCCTGACAAATCTAATTCTCAACTTCTTTGACCGACTCAAGTTGTTGAAGATAGGAACTCTCGTCATCCACACACACCTAAATCAATAATGCATATGGGACCCATCGAGGTCGGGTCCGTGGTCCGCGATTGGTTTGTCTAAATCAAGCATAATCGTACGCTGTTATTAAGAATTAAATCTAGGTGTAGTTATTGCTGCACAATTTCCTGACGAAATTGACTTTCCCCGTGAATCAATCTTTTTAAAAGAGCTGACCTTTTTCATTTATTTTTTTTAGGATTATCTCGAATCAGTTTCAAAAACCATTCCACAACTCAACTTAATTGCATAGGGACTCCCAAATTTTCAAAAATTGCATTAATCACGTTAAGAACTATTTGGAGAGGGTTAAAAGTATTTCTAGATTTTGGTTAATTCATGATTTACTGGATTTTGTTATAATTATCATTCAATGAAAGGTTTTACTTATTTAACATATATGTTTTGGGATAAGTGCATTGAAAGTTCTAAAACTTGTCACGAAAGTGCAACTAAGTCCCAAAACTTTTAAAAACTGCAATCAAGTCCAAAAACTTGTCTCGAAAGTAAATTGAAAGTTTTAGGACTTGATTGCACTTTCGTGACAAGTTTTTGGACTTGATTTCAGTTTTTGAAAGTATTAGGACTTGATTGCACTTTCGTGACAAATTTTATGACATCTAATCCACTTATCCCATTTGTCCAAAATTACTATTCTTAATTTAAGTCTTCCTTCTTTATTTTTTCAAAGGATGACCAGTCATTCTCTAAATTTTTGGGATGGATTTGATGTATGACAAAGTTGGTACCAAGAGCTTACGCTATGAACCTAGGGCATATTAGTTTAGCTTTAATCTGAGGTACCGTGAGGTGTGAGCTGTTATTAATTAGTGTATATATGTACAGACAATACATTTGGATAGAGATTCTTTCCGTGAAAATAGAAAGTTTTGTATGCGTGGGCCACATGATCGATCTGTTATCATTCTGATATGAACACTATACCCTCAATTCAAAACTCTTCCTATTGTCACGTGACATTATTACTATTATTTTACTAAAACATTGCTGTTTGATTAAAGAAGTTCTTTGATGATATTAGAACAACGACCATTTGAGAATGGTCATTGGTTCATCAATATTAGCCATTGTCAACTAGACGTGCGAAGCAAAAAAACCGAAAGTCAACAGAATTATCAAAGCCATCAGTCACGGGACAACTATGGCAGAACCTATTTTGGGATAGCTAGCAAATGTTCAGGATAAAGGACTATATGGGCAGTTCTATCTCTAGACAGCAGCACCAATGGATCTCCAATGGCTACTTGCTTCCCTAAGACATCTCCAATAGGAAGATTGAAGATGCTTTTATATATAAGAGAATATCTTGTCGGCCAAACATTAGAGACGCACAATACATAGAATCCAAATTTGCTTTGATTTGTGTTCTCAGCTGATATTGTTTCACTCTTTTAAGATCTTCACTGTAGCGGTCTTGCTGGCTTGTAATAGTGTAAAAGATCAATTGTACACGAGTGATAGCAACACTTGTTTCCTGATAGTGTGATCTATCGTGTGATAGGATTGGTGTTTGTTGGCTGTAACTTATCTAGCATATTACTAGTGCAATCCAGCTTCACTTGTGGCTGTTGGTGTGAACAATGGATGTAGGCTTGGAAAAAAAGCAGAACCACTATATACCTTTGTATGCTCCTACCTCTCTCATTTTCGTATACTTTAGCACACACCTTGTTCATGATATTTGAAATATCCACTTGACCTAATCTTTTTATAGTAGCCATCAATTTCCACAAATATGTCAAAGTTCATTAAACAACCTATTCACCCCATCTAGATTGTAGTGTTAACCCCAACAACATCGGGTATTAAAATCAACTGGATCTAGTTCTTGAGAAGATAGAAAAGTATTATAGCTTCCTGGGCAACCTCAGCATCTAACATCACATGGCAAAAAACTTTATGTTCATGAATCTCTGCTTTTTCCCAAATAAGAAAAAAGAAATAGATCATGAAGTATCATTGTGAAAACAAATAAACCCAGCTTTTTTTTTCTAATGATGCCCATTTTTATGGTTTCATTGTTTAGTAGACACATCAGAGTATTAAAGTTAACGGGATTTGGATCTTGAGAAGATAGAATATTATTATAGCAGTTTGGGCAACTTCAGTATCTAACTTTACATGGTATAAGAATTTATGTTCATGAATCTCTGCTTTTGCCTGAATAATAAAAAGAAAAATGATTATGAAGTATCATGTGAATGAAGCAGTATGAAACATTATGTGCGCAAAAAAGAAATTATATGTTGGCATTGAAGTAGCAATGTGCGGTGGGCTCACAAAAGCAAGCTGATGAGGATGTTTTTTAACTTTTAATTTATATATGTGCAATGGTAAAACAGCTCTTGAAGTTGGCAAATCTTCTCTTTTGAATTCTAATTAGAATTGGAAGTTGGGACATTTTATATGCTTTAATCTGCCCATTTTGGAGATGGCTAATAGCCTAAATATGTAAATCTCGAGGGTCATGTTTACACCATATAAGTCATATCTTTAAATCCAAATAAAAGACATTGATAGTTTCTCCAAGCATTCTTTGCTTGTCCGAAAATGAGTGATCTTGAGTGATGTAAAAGGATTTTTTTAAAAAATTTCGCTTACGGTCAATTTGAGCCATAACATAATAAGTGAAAGATCAAGGTGAATCAATTGATATAAAACTAGTCACTCAATTAGCAGAAAGGGAAGGACCATCAAGAAACACGAAGTTTCTTTCGGTCTAAATAAAGTAAATGACCCCATTCCAAGCAAAGCTCCAATAGAGCTTTTGAAAAAAAAATAAAGATAAGAGATTTAATATTTAATGATAAGAAGCCTTGTCACATTTGAAGAAGATCATAAGATTACAAGAAAGCTCAAATAAACTAACTTGATCTCGGTAACAAATTAGGTCCAACGTGGCTCAAACCGAGATTGTCCATTGATCATCTCTACTCCGTAGTTTACCTCATAACTACAAAAACTCCTCCGGCCCATCACAGGGAGCAAAGATGATATTTAGTTAGGATTGATTCTCTCACAATAAATACCCCATCAATTCACTCATTAAGGGGACCTTTTTTGACTTCTAAACGTATGGACTTCCACATTGTGATTGACCTTGACAGTGAACCACCAAGAAAACTCTTGAACAAGTGACTTGACAATCCTCACATGCTACTTGGCATTCGAACACACACTAGAATTGCCCGTTCCTCCTCTCACACCCTCTCTATTTTTCATCCCGCCTAAAATGTTACTTCTATGTGACGCTAACCCTTCCACAAAGCTAGGGGATATCGGAAGCAAACCTCCTCAACGTGTATATAATTGAAATTAAAATATCAACTTATTAATTGCATCTCATTAATAGTGAAACATGCTATTGCACAAAACCCTCTTTATAAGTATCTAACCTCAATTATGGTACAAAATCCTCTTAATGAGATATATTATACTTAAAATGGACTTTCATGAAGTGAAAAAACCAATCATTCAGATACTTTTGATCAATTGTAGTCATTTAGTATACCACATCAATTATCAAACCAATATTATTTATATTAGATTAGAAGGGACATTTCATATACTATATATTAAAAATCATATATAAATTTATTAATTTCCCTCTCATTAATGGCCAATCACCTCATTTATTACATAAAACTTAATATGGCACCATACCTCAATTATTGTACAAAAACGTAATAGAAGCGTATAATAATAGTAGATAATAAAGAATATTTAAATGACAACACTAGTTGCAAAACCTTTCATGTCATCAATATGTGTGTTTAGGGGGGGGGGGTTGTATAAGTTTCACTTTGTATTTGAAATTTGAAAAAAAAAAAAAGAGATACTTTCGTACAATTTACATGTTTAACTTATTATTGTTAGTTTTATGTCACGTTCTTCCTAATTTTTAATTGTGATCCTATCTCCTAACGCTCTTACAATTTACCGGAAATGTAAAATATTGCATCCAATTTAACTAAAAAGGCAAATTGATGTTTATATATTGTCTGGACTATATTAGATTATTAAGTTTTTTCTACTTTATTGTAAGGTAATATGTCGAATTATATGTTAAAGGAAGCAGGAGAGAATTGAGTTTTGGGATGAAGTGGCTCAACCATTAAGTTCCGTTCTACCTTTCTTATTATTAATGGATTTAGATGTATACGTACTTTATTTTCACAAATGACACATAATAAAATAGAACGAAAGAAGGTAATAATGATGATCAAAGTTAGCGAAGCTTTCTAAAGACTTGTTTGTCTTTGCTCTTTTAAAATTAATAATGTTATTCAAATATAAAAAGTTTATGAGAAAATTACATATAAATTATTATCAATTGTTGCGTGAAAACTTCATATGTTCTAGGCCCAAAAAGCGTAAAAATGTGTTCAAGAAAAGATTAAATTAAACAAAAGCAAAATGTAAAAATCTATCGAGAGAAGAATTTTCTAATTGGGAACCGAACTGGTTCCTTAGGAACTAGCCCGGAAAGCTTCCCTTTTTTTCAATTTTCCTTTTCTTTTGGATTCTTTTTCTTTTTTTTTGGTGACAGCCCACTTGCAAGATGATTTAACTCGTAGCAGTGTATTGTTCATGGACAAAACAAAAACTATTTCAGCAGCGAGCAGAGAAATTATTTGGTGGTAATCGTCATTCTACCATCCCAATTGTTTCAAATTTCCTATCCTCCTAGCTTTCGTGTAATTCCGCAAAAGAAAAAGGGAAAACGCATCGTACAATGCTCAGGCTATATTCATCTTCAGAAAAGCACAGAGCTTTCTCTCTAATTAGTTGCTATAAGAAAGAACAAACCTGGCTAATAGCGGGCGGATTGACGGTCGACCAACAAAAGCGAGTCCCACAACCCACGAGATGACGGGAGAAGGAGATGAGACGGCGTTGGTGAGACCGAGATAGAGAAGAGACGAGACAGAGTCCGCGAGACAGAAGAGAGAGAGAGAGAGAGAGAGAGAGAGAGAGAGAGAGAGAGAAGAGTGAGAACTAGAAAAGAAAGTACAGCTTAAATAGAAAAGATTGGGGGTTGGTTTTGAATCAAAACTAGTTCTGCCCGAGAAGTAATGGGTTTCTGGAAAGAACTGACTGGTTCAAGATATAAAATCAGGAATCGAACCGATCAAGGCCGGTTCCCAAAATTTTTGCTTGGAAGCTGAACTGGTTCCCATGTGAACCGTCTTGAAACTGGCTAGGTTCGATTCGGTTCTCGGATTGAACCGGCCCGGTTGCTCACCTCTAATAAACTAATCACTCCATCAGCAGAAAGGAAAGGAACATCACGAAGCAGAGAGTTCCTTTGTAGTCTAGATAATGCAAATGGTTCCGTTCCAAGCATAGCCCTAGTAGTGTATTCAAAAAAGTTTTCCCTTTGAGGTATTAGAAGGCACACTGGAATCCCACATCCAATAGTTCTGATAGCATCACGGAGAAACAAAGTGTCCCGAAACTGTCTTGTAGAAAGAGCACTCAAAGTAAAGCTGACACCTAGATTAAAAACTAAGCAATTCACATGGATAACAAGTGCAGCTTGCACCACAACATTGGTTAAGTCTATCATTAAGAAGCAGCTTGTTCAGGGTATCAACCCTAACTTAGGACCATTAGGATCAAACCAAATAGGTCAATGGCATGGCAACTTGGACCTCCTATTTCTGACTAATTCCCAAGCATCAGCAAATGGCATTAGAGCATGGCAAGATTTAATCACGTAAGCTTACTTAGATTTCAACACAAAATCAAATCTAGCAAGGGGCCATTACTTTTCAAGCGTCATTATTACATAGATCATCTTTATAAACCAACTATTCAATTTAATAAAATAAAAAGAAAAAAAAACCAAAAAGGTTACATTATACAAAGGAGAGATGGGACAAGTATGGTGCAGCCGAGCCCCACCAATATTCATTGAAGCGCAATAATTGCCATGTGACCGGCTTGGCCAAAAAGCAAACTAACTCAACCATGGTTAATTATTGACCTTCACTTTGCTCTTCTTTTATTTTTTAATTATGTCCCTCGCTAATGGCCAATCACCTCATTCACGGCCTAAAACTTTAAAAATAATATAAGTGTGTGGTCATAATAAATAATAGAAAGTATTTAAATGATAAATACTAATAATAGCAAAACATCCCACTTCATCATTGCTCCCCGTGTGTGAACACAAGAAAGATTAAGGCTCATTCGCGTATGTACCGCAAGTTGATGTTTATATCTTGTTCTAGAAATATCACATTAGATTTTATGAAGAATGATTATAAATAATCACTTATATGGTTTGAAATAATTAGTAAGTCAAAAATATTTTAATTATCGATAACAATATATATCTAAATATTTTCATAAATATTAAAAATATTTTTATTCTTTTATTTTTATAAGCGATATAAGCAATCATTTTTTCTTTAAATCCTTTTTCTAACATAAAAAACTTCAAATTATACTCACTATGACACATTTACTATAAAAACAATTTTTAGACATTGAGACCTTGTAGCCATGTATGTCATACACTTACTCTCCGTCAAGATTTCATCATATGATTTTTCAATTAAGACGATATCATTTTCATTTCACTCAAATCATGTTGGTGCCATGTTAACACCATTTGTTTTTTTTTTTTTGGTTAAAGCACCATTTGTTTTTTGTCGTCTATGTCGGTCGATTTTTTAACGGTGATCATTGAAAGAACCTTAATGAAAGGTAAATGTATCGTACACGTATAAATTTGAGATTATTGATGTCACAAAAAATATTTAGGATAAATATATCACAATCCTCATAATTGGATATTTTTAATGGCTTTTCTCTAGATCAAATGAGATGATTGAGCTTTATTCTACTTTATCGTTAGTAAAATGTCTTATGAATTTAAGAAAAGTGAAAGAATGGAGTTTTGTGATAATGTGACTCAGCTATTTAACTACACTCTACCTAACTTTCCTATCATTGATAGATGTGTGTGTATATAAATTCATAGTTTTTGTTTCACAAATGATACATAATAGCTGAATTTTCTTCGCTCTCATTTGTTTGTGTTTCTTAAAACTCAAAAACAGTATTTACTTTTCTTTTAAAATTCAAAATATTATTCAAATACAGAATATGCACATAATTTGGTTTTACAAACAACACACAATAAAATAAAACGAAAGAAGGGAATCCTGATAATCAAAGTTAATGAAGTTTTCTTAGGATTTGTTTGCTTTTTAAATTGGAAAGACTAAATTTTAAAATGTTATTTAAATATTAAAAGATTTTGAAAAAAATGCTTAAATTCCATATCAAGATCTAACAATTGTGAAAATTTGACAGGTTTCAAGCCAAAAAATAAAAGTGTAAAAACTTATTCAAGATTATATTAAATTAAATATATTATCTATGAACACAGCCGTTAGATATTTTGCTGAGATTAGTGAGAACGCAAAGCTCGAAGTTCATTGACTACATGTGGTATCATTATCTTTCCGATTTGATTTGTCTACTTTTTTTCCTCGTCCTTTCTTCCTTACTTTGTCTTTTTTCCGATTTGATTTGATTTGTCTACTTTTTTTCCTTGTCCTTTCTCTTGTTATGTTGGTGATTCCATTGGTTGGTACATTGACAATTCTATATCGGACAACGTGTACCGACACATATGGGATAGGAACGGTGGACTTGGTTCCCACGACTATTCACTAAAGGCCTAACTAGCGGGGTCCACGCCTATAATGCCATACTACCTACCATCTACCATAAAAGTCTGACAGGACAGGAAGCATAATAATTGCTATAGTCAAAAAGCAACTTAACTCAATCATGGTTAATTATTAACCATCATCTTGTTCTTTTGTTTTTGTTTTTTCTGTTCCGCATCTTTGTTCCTTCTCTGCGTTTTAGAGAGTGAGCACGCGCTTTTGAAGCTCTAGAAATTAATAATTAAATTGTGACTTATTAATCGTCCTCCTTAATAAATGAGCTTTCTTTTAGTCGATTCCAACACGATGATACCAAAATTGTAAAGATGAATGGATGGGCTTCAGCAGCTGAGTAACGTATGATCTCGGTAATCCATTCTGGGTACTCCAAAACTAAACCATGACCATTAATCTCATTCCTCGTGTTGGTCCTCCCATGTTGTCCTATAGTGTAATTGTCACCAGCCAATTTCCACACGAGAAAAGGGAAGTGACATGGTCTGTCTTTCAAGAGAAGGACAAAGCCTTAAACCAATCTCGCCACATACCAACTATACCAAAAACATACACATTTGGGCCGAAAGCTCACACCAAAAGAATACAGCCCAATAATACGCACGTTGATGCTTTGTATCCGCCATTTTGTTTTTAAAGCTCTTTGCAAAGTTCAGCCATTCCAACTTGGGTTCTACCATGTGAAACAGAGATCACCAGCTTGAAGCAGGAGCACGCAGCGTTTTCCACGCATCTATGGTGCGAAAATATGTTCCAAGTTCTAATCAAATCACTTCAAGCTACTGCAATTCAAGGTAAACATAACTTATGACAAGCAGCCGGTTAATGTTGTTGATTGAAGAGACAAGTGATGACGTGTCTCATTGCTCTTTAGGTGAAGGTGCAATGACAAAATCACATCGAAAGAGAAGTGACTTGACACTTGAAAAAGATACGAAACAAAATATCCGCGCTCAATCAAAGGTTTAGGTCTAGCAAATTTCGATGATGAAATTTTGTTAGGTGGTAGATTTTAATATTCCAAACCAAAAAGGGAATTTCGTAATGTTGAAAAGAAAAGTAAAGATGAAACATCTGGATTATTTCGAGAAGGCAAGGAGCGATTGTGGGAGGTAATTATGGAACTAGTCTTGTATAGCGCGGCTCGGTGCCTTCTTATCCTCCTAGGATTGGCATTTGCCATTATCACCCAAAACTAAAGAGAGAGGCAAGAGGGTAGAGCATACGGTGACGCTAGAGGTCCAAGGTTCACTCGGGAGTGTCCTTCATAGCCGGAAAACCACTCTCAATGGCAACATCCATGGATTGAACTGATTTTGTCTTTGACTTCGAACCCCTGGGATTTGGCATTGTGTGATTTCGACATTTCATTTGGAAATTAAACCCTTCCAAAGTTGCAGTTGCAGGCTGGTAAAAAAGAGTAACTTTCTTGCATAAACACAATCTACTTGGATTACTTTTTGGGTCGATCCTTGTTATGAAATTGTAGTATTACATGAGATAATATTGGATATATCTAATTTTTTTAGGTTTTCTAAAAAGATAATATAAGCTATTTTCTGCAAAGAATGATTATTTTAGATGATTCACAGAGTAAAATATTTTTTGGGTCATGTGGTGTGTGTAGGGCCACAAACTTGAAAACAAGTCTCAGAGGGCATTTACGTAATTTTTTTGTCTTAACGGGCATTTCAGCTCAAGTGCATTCGGCCATTGTTTAGGTACGGAGGAAATTTGAAATTGAGTTGTGCGGCTTGAATTAGCGATTTATTGCGCTAAGTAATTTCTACCACTTCCATATTTTGTAAAAATTGCATGACATAATTTACTGAGAAAAAGCTATACTGTGACGTGACTGGCATGTATTTTTAAAGTATACAACTAGATATTATTTTATGGCATGTTTTGAAAAACTCGATTCAAACATTGGATACTTTTGAATCTTTCATGAATGTTTTCCGGAAATATTTTAGATTGAAATGCTATTTATATATATTTTGCGTGTGTGGGCACACGGACCAATATTGTTTTGAGGCTTAATCATGGCCAATGTGATTTACAGGGTTTATTCATAGCTTATGTGATATTTGGAGCTTAACCATAGCAAATAATATTTTTGGGCCTTGTCAAGGGCGTAGTGCCACCTCGAGGTGAGCAAACGAATCACTAAGGGAGCACAGATAGTTCCTCTTCTCACAATTGGTTCAAGTTTTCCCAAACCCTATCGATTGCGATTTTGGTTGACTTGATTAATTATGCAAATTTTGTTCTTTTTTTAGGAGTCGCCACTAACCTATTTGAGGCTAGTTAGAAATCAAGTGAAACGAGAGAGATCACTTCACTTTTGCAAACCAGAGATTCGGGAACATGACTTGATTACGCTAAAATCTATTGAGTGCCCAATTGTGGTATCTTTACTCATTATTTTCTAAATGTGTGTTGATCATGCATCCGTGAAATTGTGCAATTATATCCATCAATCACTTAATCACATATAACAACGTAATTACACAACATTGCAAAAACGAAAGTAAATAAAGTACGGAAAGACAAATACCCAACCGTATGGAATAGGAACCCCATGAGTGGTACCCTAAGCTAAGCATGTGATTACTCTAATCTATGGAATGCAAATTCTCGCAAAATGTCTAAGTCGGATTAAGCCCTAAATTTCATGAACGTATATTTTATCCTTCTTATTATTATTCAAAAAAATTTCCTAAGCGTCTAGATGGCACATCTAGCAAATTCTAACCTAAATCTATGGGCGATGATATGGTGGAATGATCTTGAAATTGATAACAATGTGGAATAAACATGCTCCCTTTCTTATAATCATTTTTACATTATAACTATGAATTGTCCGTCCCAAATGCATGCTGGACAATACTAAAATAAACAAAATGAATCAGAAATTGACAGTCTTCGAATATCGCTATAATGGAAATGTCACTCAAAACGAGCGGTTCCGACAAAATGGTAGCCCATGAAATACGATTATATAATAGTGCAAACCTACTGCACCTCGACAGGAAGCGAAAAGCGACCTGAATCGTACGAGCAAAGAAGGACGTATATATGCATCGAACTTCTGAAACGTAGCCCATCGTTCTAGACATATATGAACGTGTGAATGCTCCAATGTCGTCAACACAAAACATACAACGTCCATCCGGATGATACCAATCTATAGGAAAATTTAGATCTTGTTACCTGCGGACAAAAAACAAACTGGGCACAATCTTTGCTTCTTTTTTTGGCTTCACAATTTTTCTCTTGATTTGCTTCACGACTTTCTTTGAACAAGAGCTGCAACCAACGTTGGCAAGAAAACTCGTGCAATGAATCATTGGTTTCTAAAACTTGGCCATAAGATTCGATGAGAATGAAATGACGATATACCTGTCCTGAGAAATGGAGGCACCCACGTCGTTGAGTAAATCGGATGATCAGTCCAGGCAACGCGAAGGGACGACTTGGTTGCCTCTCGATGACGGCCTGTTGCGTTTCGGCGTTGGGCTGGTATTAACCCAGCTGCGCATCAGTCACGGATAGGGCTGCTCTTGAGAGCGACGACTGAATGACGTGGCCAGACTCACGACGGGGAGGAGTTGCGACTAATGGAGGAAGAGAGGCCTCCTCTCTAGCTCGGCTCAACATGGCCAAATGATGAAAGAGCCGCCAGAGTGGGGGCTCGAGAAAGATCCAGAGAATAAGAGCGAAGCTCCTGATCGCGTATTGTGCGTCAATGGATTCGGAGTCTTGCGTGTATGCGAGAATCTCTACGGAAGATCCAAGGAAAATGAATGTGGAGAGAGTCGGAGCTGGAGCTGGCTGTCTGGTTTGCAAACAGAGAGCAAGAGACGCGATAAACAAACCGGTGCAGACGAGTGTAGAGGCTGACACTCAGCGCCATCCCTCATACGTTTTTCACGGGGCGATCACCATTGACAGTCACCGGGAACATGCCGAGACACAGAGTAAAAAAAGCGACAAAAAGATGTGTTACAGATTCAATTGAGATAACAATGAAATGTAAATGGCATAAAAGCTTTGCATTACCAAAATGATTAATCTGCACTGAAAGGCCGTCTGATTGCGTAGAAAACATACGCTATTTCGTAACACTGTCTGAGAGGTATTTTAACAAACAGTTTGTGTGTATTGAGAGCATTGAATCTGGTCACGAAATCAAAGTAATTTTTCCATCTAAAACCGATACTGGCACAACAATATCGTCACAGATCATCAGTAAAAACTTCATATTCTCATTGATTTATACAGGAGTGATACGAACGCGACTCGGTCTTGTATGTCGCAAAAACGATGCAGAACAGGGGATGATAAAGTTACCAGGTTAACAAGACGAGATGAATCAGCAACCGGAAAATGGATTGACGAACAAAGCGTATATGATGTTGTCAATCGAAATCAAATCCAGCAGAAATAACTCAAGCGAGATCCGAGCACTTCGGTCTTCTCAGTAGGGAAACAAAGCAAAATAGAGAGGCCACGACGTGGAGTTTAAGGCAGCGAACAGCGACGGCACAAGTAGCTATTAGTCGCCTGAATTCGATGAATAAAGTCTGCGAAGTCAAATAAACCAGCGAGATCGTTTGCTCTATACTCCCCGCAGCTTCAAAAAAAAAAATGATTCTCTGTTTTTCCGATCCTATAATGGCCGAGCTCAAAGCAGTCGGAGATGGAGGTACGACTGTCAACGGCGACGATCAGCAGCGGCAAACAGCATCTGGAGAGCAACGGTGGATGAAAATCGATGAAGGAGCCTCTGAAATTTCAGGAAGAGACCGAGAGACAGTGTTACCGACCGTACTGAAATCAGAAACCAAAGGAAGAACTGAGTTCTGATCGTCTGAGTAGAACTGAGGAATGTCGGATTCGGGATTGGATATCGTTGGAAACCGGATCGACTCGGAATAGCTGGAACTCGGTGCTTCTAGAGGAGCTATGGAGTTCTAGAGAGCTATCCATGAACTCAGGCATAGTTGGAATTGGCACTTTGCAATCCATCCTTGTTACGAAATTGTAGGATTACACGAGTTCTTACCAATGACACAAAACTCGCTTGATTCGATTATTTTTAGAGTGAGAACCAAGCGCATGAAGTTGGCACCTCTTGTAACGTCACACAGTTTCTTCCGGCGACTCGTGCCGTCCATCCATAAGTTGAATTGCCGCCCCCTTTTCTCCGTTAAACCCGAAAAAAGAGAGTACTTTGTTCTGTGAAATTTTCATGATTTTCGAAAATATGAAAATTTTCTGTTGCTTATCAGAAATTAGGGAAATTGCGAAAATTATGGACGGTGGTTTTCTTGACATCCAAAAATTTTTGAGTCGATCTGGTCTGTCCGGATATAAATATCGATCGTGGAAAATTCTAATTCATGGCCTTTGAAAAGTGCAATTATTAAAGGAAAAAGTTAGCATGTGCAATATTTAAAAAATCTAGTTACTAATTTTCTGAAAAGTATATAAATTATATTGTGTAAAAAATGATTGTTTCGGATGATTAACAAAGTTTAAGTAATTTTTGGGTCGTTGTGGTACATATCAGGGGCCATGGGCTTGGAATCGAGCTTCGAAGGGCATTCACGTAATTTTACATCTGAAAGGGGGTTTTTTGCCCAACTGCATTTAGCCATTGTTTAGAATTACTAATTTCTATTAACGACATTGAATTATGTTTAGGGGTTGAGGAAATTTGAGATTGAGTTGTGCGGCTTGAATTAGCGATTTATCGAGATAAGTAATTTCTAAACACATCTATATATTTTTAAAAATTACATGACACGATTTGCCAAGAAAAAGCTATATTGCGATATGGCATGTATACTTTAAGTATAGAAATAAATATTATTTCGTGGCATGGTCTTTTTGGATCAAGCATTGGATACTTTTGAACCGATCACGAATATTATTTGGAAATATTTTAAGCCGAAATGCTCTCTCTCTCTCTCTATATATATATATATATATATATATATATATATTTGAGGCTTAATTAAGGCCGACATAATTTATGGGCTTATTCATAGCTGATGTGATTTTCGGGGCTTAACCGATAATACTTTTGGGCTTTGTCATGTGGCGAAGTGTGGCTGTAGGATTTTTTGACCTTGAGTTTGATATATGCTCGTTATATTACATGGTTTTATCATATATTTATGTAATTTATGATTCATTGGACTAAGCAGAATGCTTGTTACATGGAAAAATGCAATGAATGTGATCGTCTTGATACATTGATGCATACTTGTTTCCAAAGGTACATTATTCTTTGCTTGATCCCATAGAAGTGATGTCTGTCACTTACTGAGCTGTGGTTTTCCTCTCTCATTTTTACTACCATTTCAAGTTTCGAACATGAGAAAGTTTAATCAAATGCACATGAAGAGTGATTCAGGAGCCGCATTAGAATTTGCTGAAGACTATTAGAGTAAAGTTTATCAAATTGGATTTATGTATTTCTCGTAATTGGTTAATTCATGATTCACTAGACTTTGTTATAGTTATCAAGGCTTTGCTTAGTCAATATATATTTCTTTAAAATCACTATTTTAGGTTGAAGGCTTGGTCCTTCATAGTTTTTAAAAAGGATGGTCGGTCATTTCCTAAGTTCTCAACATATATGTGGGTTTTGACAACTATTAAGAGAAATGAAAAAGATCGTGAGTATTTTCTAGACTGCATATGCAGATCGATGCGCTATGGGGACTATGAACGGACTCGACTCATACATTTATAGTTCTCTATGTGTTATTCACGAAGGAGATTGAACTTGGAGTTATGTCAACAGTTTTTTGAATTGAAAATCCTGCAAGTTGGCCTTTGGAAGCGATAGTCTCTGTACGATAGGGATCTGGAGCGTTGCACTCCTTTAACTCAAAAGGAAGTCAAAATTGCTAAATAAATCAGAATCCCTACAATTAGTAAATTCAAAGTTCGAAAACGTACATGAGCCTTTGAAAAACTAGGGGCTTGCTTTGGATTCTTTGTGATGGTCCCAAGGGTACCTCACCAAAGTAGGGGAAACCGAAGTTTCCGATTGGGGTCGCCCCGCCTGTCTAGGTGTACACATCTGATAAGCTAACATGATGCGTTTCTTATTTTAATGTGCCGGTGCCCGCACACTCATCCATCTTAATTGGAGATAAACTTTTTCTTGTCTCTCTCCAAAAAATATCTCTGAGTTTTTACGTTCCAGAGTTCGGACGAAGCAGTTTAAGGAAAACTTGGAGTTATGTCAAAAGTTCTTTGAATTGAAAATCCTCCGATTTAATGAATTACCTCTGATATAATAAGATAAAATGCAAGTTGGCCTTTGGAAGCAACTCTCTGTACGATACGGGATCTGGAGTGTCGCCCCCCTACAATTCAAAAGAAAGTTGAAATCGCTAAACAAATATCCCTACAATTAGCGCATTCAAAGTTAAAAAACGTGCAAGAGCCTTTGAAAAACAATTACAGAGAATTTCCAGACTATATCGTTTCAAACCTGCTAGTTTTTTTTTTGGTGGGGAGGGGTTCAAAAAACATTCCAGTTAAACACCCACGATTAATCTAAAAGAAGTCATTCTAGCTAATAATCCAGTAACTAATAAGAGATAATTGGCAAATGATAAAAATTACTAAGAAAGTGTTCATTAGGTAATGATTGCTGTGAGAATAAATGAAGTTGTGCATCCTTTTGAGTGCACATAGTTATATTGACTTCTCACAGGACTTACCTGTTTTAGTTAAACTATCAAAATTGGTTTGATTAATTTTAGATTAGAATAACATTTTACATTGAGAATGTATCTAAGCTACCTTCTCCATCATTTGTGTAACACAACTCTAGTATATTAAAGCACAGATTAATAGGTGAACTATTTGTATTATGAATTTGTAATAATAACTGTTTTTGATTATTTTATTACCAAATTGGATCTGTTAATAATAACTTTAAATTATGACAAGCCTCATATTTCTTTTGTTGTCTACTTGAACCTTCTATCACTTAGCTCGTTATTTAAGAATGTAAAAATTGTACTCAATAGTATTCATATATCTACGGTTTGCCTGCGTGGCACAATAAATTACAATTAATAGAATTGTTTTTGTACTAGGGATAATAAATGAATTTTGATTTGTTAGGCAACATTTGAAATGGGACAAAATACACAACATTTAGAACCGCTTAGCTCCGCCGCTATTGCTGTGCTGGGGTTGGTGACTAGTTGGAGGCTAGGGTTTTTTGAAAAAAGGGTGAATTGGTTTTTAGAACGTCAGGTTTTGTCTAGAGATGGAAAGTGTAGATTTCAAAAAGTGGAGATGCAAATTGATATGGGTGCAAAAGCAGAAGATGATTTTCCCTTCAAAATTTCCCTTTTATTGAAGAGTATTAACAAACTTTTGAATACAATTTGCTAATACCTTTGTAAATTATTAACTTCATTGGCAATATTTTTGTAAAATAGTAAAAATGAGTTGATAATCTACTTTTGAGTTTGACTTTCGTAAATTCCTTACCTTGTTGCCAACTAACTACCATAAAAGTGGGTTTACATTGGTTGCTTTGCCAAACCTTGCTAATATTGAAGTGCATGTTGGTAAGTGAATACAAATTGCTAAACCTCTTTGTATGTTACCAAAGTAAGAATTTGGTATAATGCTAAATTTCTGAATTGGCTGATAACTTACTATTGATCTTTGCATGTTAAATTTCTTACATTGTTGGCAACTTATCGCCTACCTCGATAAGTTACTAATTTGACTAGTAAAATTTTGTTTTTAATGGTTAGTTTCTAAAGTGGTTGATAATTTACTACCCTTAAACTGGGCCAACTTTTGTAACTTTGTCAAATCCTAAGCATCTAGATGGCACATCTAGCAACTTGTAACCTAAATCTATGGGCGATGATAGAGTGGGAATGATATTAATGTGGAATAAACATGCTCCCTTTTTTATCATCATTTTTACATTATAACTATGAATTATCCATCCTAAATGCACGCTGTACATTACTAAAATAAACAAAATTAAACAGAAATCGACAGTCTTCAAATATCACGACAAGGGAAATGCCGCTAGAAACGAGCGGTTCCGACGATTTCATAGCATAAGAAATGTTAGCCCATGAAATACGATTATATAATAAATGCAAACAGGATGCACCTCAACCGGAAGTGATTGGATGCGACTCGAATCATACAAGCAAAAGGACGTACATTATGGATCGAACTTTTGAAACTAGCTCATCGTCCTAAGGCATTTTACTTCCAATGACAATGAAATGTACGATAGAAAAATTCGCTCGAAGTTTCACTATCTCAAAGTAAAAATAAAAATCTTTTTGCAAAGAGGTGAGAATTCACATTATCGCGCGATTGCTAAGAAAGAAATAAGAACGACTTCGCTAGAAACCTTCTTCGCACTAGACTATCATGAAATTGTCTTAGCATATATGACGTTTGAATGCTCCAATGTTGTCAACGCAAAACATACACCGTCCATTTGGATAATACCAATCTATAGGAAAATTTAGATCTTGCCACCATAGACAAAAACAAACTGGGCTCAATTTACTTCAATTTTTCTTTCTTTTTTGGGTTAATACCATAAAAAATCTCAAATTAGTATACTCATGCCAAATTTAACTCAAACTAATTGTTATTTCACAAAAAATCGCAAACTAATACCCGTGCCGCATTTACATCATATTAATTTTTGAATCACAAAAAAATTGATCTTGTACACTTGTGCTATATTTACCCAAACTGGTTTGTGTATTACAAAAAATCTCAATGTTTAAGATCAACATGACACGGGTGTACTAGATTTGAAGTAAATATAGCACGAGTATACCAATTTGACATAAAAATCTATTTGTCAGAAATGTGTCATATGTGTGTCAGTTAGCATTTTTTGTGCGATAAAAATTAATTTCCATTTAGATTTTTAGTGGAATTAACCCCTTTTTTGTGCTTTCCTTCTTTTCCTTTTCGGCCCCTCACCTCACCTCATATATACAAATACAATGAGTTTCTCACCTCTTCAGACCTACCTTGCTCTATTTATTTTTTTCGTTCTTTCTCAACCCTCTCTCTTTTGTCCTACTCTTCTCACCGATCTATTCCCCACGCACAATGTTCACTTGCACGAACCTCCTCATTCTTCCTTTCTTTATTTTCTTTTTTTACTTCCGTTTCTGTTCTCGATTTCTTCCTCCTTTATTTACTTGGGCCTTCTTCTTCTTTTTTGCCTTTTGCACTCCCACGCATACATGAACGACTCTCTGTTTTTATTCACTATCCACTGAATGCCTCACTATTCTCTGTTTTTGCTCTCTACCCGCAGCTCCCAATGATTGTTGATTGTCGTTTTCATTTCGAAAGCTCAGCATCGTTAAGCACCATCACCAACCCAAAAAAAAATCCACTAAACTCAGCCCTTAATTTTTTAACAACACCTTCAATTGAACAAGAGCTCCTGCATCGTTGAGTAATTTGGACGATCAGTCCGGTAACGCAATGGGACGACTTGGTTGCTCCTCGACGAAGGCCTGGTTGCATGTCCGCAATGACCTGGTATTAAGCTAGTTGGGCATCAGTCACAGACTGGGCTGCTCTTAAGGGTGATGTCTAAATGAAGGGGCCAAACTCAACTCGGCTGAACAATGGAAGAGCCGCCGGAGTGGGAGAGCTTGAGAAAGATCCGGAGAATGAGAGAGGAGCTCCTGATGGTATATTGTGCCTTATTGGATTCAGAGTCTTTGTGTGTATGGGAGACTCTCTTCAGAATATCTAGGGAAAAGACTTGCTTTTTAACAATTATGATGCTAACATTATATCTGTCACGCCCCGCACCCTACGAGCGCGCGACACCCCTCGATGGTCAATTATTGAATGCAACGTCCCAGGCACGTCGCCGACCCAACCCAAACATCAGAGAATAAGCACGCACAGAAACAAATAGAAATAACCCGGACAATTAATAATGACAAGGGGCAGCAATAGAAATAAACAAATAATTGTAACTTCCTATACTTGACATATAGGTACGACGTCCACAAAAGACAATTTCTTAAGTTACGCCACAACAACAGAACCACATTCCTAAAAAGGCAATGGTTCGCAAACTTAACTCCTCTACAAAAAGGGGGACTCAAAATACCGAGTACTTGACTCGTCTTCGATCTCCGAGATACCCTTGAAGCGTCTCCAGTCTCTCCTGATCGCGGATCTGAAATGGTTATATAATAACCGTGAGAACGAGTCTCAATAAGCAACCCCCTATACCCCACGTAGGCCAATGCGTACCCAGACAAGTCGTACATGTAATTTGCCCCATAAGATATAAAATTCACATCATTATACTCACATTACTATCAAACCCATGTAAACTCTGCACGTTAGTCGTCATGTGATAAAACAATAATGGTAATTAAATAACACCATACACTCGCTCGAATACCAACCACACTTACACTCAATCAATCCCACCAATTCAGTCAGCCAATTCAATCACACGCTCAACCAGCCACTTCAATCACACGCTCAACCAGCCAAATCAGTCACACTCAATCAGCCAATTCAGTCACACTCAAATCGCATGCGTGGCCGAACATCTTTCTCACGACCCGCGCCACTGCGCCTCAAGTCCATTCTCACTGCCCGAGCTACTGCGCCTCAG
This sequence comes from Syzygium aqueum, assembly GCA_031216185.1. Taxonomy (NCBI): domain Eukaryota; kingdom Viridiplantae; phylum Streptophyta; class Magnoliopsida; order Myrtales; family Myrtaceae; genus Syzygium; species Syzygium aqueum. The sequence goes on along the minus strand of CM062232.1, from coordinate 10,810,278 downwards.
GTCCATTCTCGCTGCCCGCGCTACTGCGCCTCAGGCCATATGGCACGCCGGCCATTCACTTTCCAATGACCGACGTAAATACGTCCCGGTCTAACACACCTTTAACGGGCCACCATCAACACGTCTCAAGCCCGCATCCATTTGGCACCTCGGCCAGTCATGCCTTCACACGGACCGCCGTCAACACGTCCCAAGTCGGTAGCCCTCCGATCGATCCGGGCTTCAAATCGACAGGCAAGCACACGCCATTCAATTCAGTCAATTTCACGCCAGTTACACCAAGCAATTCATGATCACAATTCAATCCAATTCACGACAAGCCACGCCAACCCACGACTCGACAATTAATCCACCACATACGAGCATCAAATTCACCCACGAATGCCACAACAAGCCAATCACTGATCCACCAATATTAGCCACTACTATGCACTCAAAGCCATCTAAGTCGGCCACACACCATCATCCAATTCAAACATATTATCTAACCCAATTCAAATAACGTAACTATAACGTAATAATATTAAATTAAAACCCGCCCCAGCCGTTCTAACCCACGACAATACGATCATTTAGCCCCCCTTAATTAGCTATTAAATTAAGCCCCACAAATATCGCAATTTAATTTAACAATCACACACATACGAATATTAACCCGAATCCACGTTTAATCCCTAAACCGATACTAATCAAATTCTAGAAGAGTCTAATAATACCCAATGTACTAGGTAGGGTTTAGGAAGTCACTTACCAAGTTTTGGCCCGGGAAAAGTCGACTCGGGCCTAAAATGGCCCGGGTGAACAGTACCGGACTAGGCGCGGTGGCCGGCCAACACGGGCACAATGGCCGGTCGGCGTGCCTGGCGTGCGGGCGCGGTGGCCGCGCGGCGTGCCCGGGGGTGCACGGCGAGTTGGACGGGCGAGGCGCCTAGGCCGGATGGGCAAGGCGCCGGGCACGCGGCCTGGGCGTGCGGGCAACGGCTCGGCCATGGCTGGGCACGGGCGCGGGCACAGGCGCGGGCACGGGCGCGAACGGGCGACACGCCTGGTTGGACGGGCAACGTGCCGGGCGACGGGCCGGCTGGACGGGCGATGTGCCCGGGCGAAAGGCACGGCGACGGGCCTTGACCGGGCGAGCGGGCGCGCGGCCGGTGCACGAGGGCCACGGGCCGGTCACGGCCTGGGCAACTTGGCCATGGCCCGGGGACGCTCGGCCGGCTGGCGGGCTGAGCTGGTGGCCGGCTGGCTGGCCGGCTGGAGCTGGCTGGCCGGCGAGCTGCGGCGGGCGGCGGCGACGGGAACGAGCTACAGCGACGAGCAGCGGCTGGGCAAGCTCGGGCAAGCTGGTCGGCGAGCTGGCTGGCCGGCGAGCTGTGGCGAGCGGCGGCGACGGGAACGAGCTACAGCGGCGAGCAGCGGCTGGGCAAGCTCGGGCAAGCTGGTCGGCGAGCTGGCTGGTCGGCGAGGCGAGCTGGCTGGCCGGCGAGCTGTGGCGACGGACCGGAGGGGAGAGGAAGAAAGCTGGGGCAGTGGCGGCGAGAGGGGGCGAGCTGGGCGGCTCTCCGGCGAATGGGTCGGAGGAAGAGAGAAGGGAGTTAGTCGGCGGTGGTGAGGGGGGGGGGGAGGAAAAGAGGAGGCTGGGGCGGCGACGGCGCGGCCGTGGCCGACGACGGCGCCGGCTGAGCATGCGGCGGTCGCGTCGACGGGCTCGCTGTATGCGCGAACAAGGGGAGGGGAGAGAACAGCCGGTCGGGGTGGCGAGGCGAGAGGGAGAGGGAGATGGAGGCTGAGGGGGCTCAAACCGGTGGCGGTCGGGGCAGTATAGCGGACGGCGGCCGGGACTCGTCGAGCCCAGTAGGCGACAGTGACGCGAGCAGTCGCTGGACTGGGCGGAAGGCCGCCCTCGTGGTCGGCTCCGGCGAGGACATTCAGAGGCGACGGCGGTGGCATGGTGGTCGGGCGGAGCCCGACGGCCAGATGGCGATGCAACGGCCAGACTAGAGGTGGCAGCGCGCGGCGGTGGAGGTCCGGTCGACGAGTTGCAGAAGAGGAAGGAGCGGTCGCACCCGAGGAAGGAGGGAAAAAGCAAGAAAAATAAGAACGGGGAAGAAGGAAAAAGCAAGGAGAGAGAGAGAGGCATGGGTCTGACAAGGGGGGGCAGGAACGTGCATGGGGGAGAAGAGAGAGAGAGAGAGTGAGAGAGAGAGAGAGAGAGAAGGAAGGAGAGAGAAGGTGGCAGACGCACGGGGAGAAGGAAACGTGCGGGGATGGGTGTGTCTGCATGGGGAAGGTGCGCACACACGCGGGGCCAGAAGGAAGAGAGAGAAGAGAGAGAAAGAAGGAAAGAGAGAGAGAAATAATAAAAATAAAAAAAAACTTCTTTCAAATATTAAATGCAATCTGAAGGCCCAAATTTAAAATCGAAAATTATTTACCGGTCCAAAATAAGCCTCGCATATAAAAAGGGACAAAGGCCAAATTAATTAAATCAAACTATAGCGAGGGAGGTCTACTAGTCCAAATTTGCACTAGGTCAAAAACTCCCCTTTTTCCACTATTCCCGACAATCTCAACGCTGGTTACCATAATATTGACACCGTCCGATTTATTTCGTCCTGAAACTCCCGAAAATCGACTGCCAAGTACAGGGTCTAAATAACGGTCAAATTTGATCGAGTGCGATTCTAGCGAAATCTCTAATTTAAAATGATTACCGGGAGTGATCAGGTCCCGGGCGAGATTTTACTATAAGCACACTGACAAATTACGCGTTTTATAAATCCCAAAAATGGGCCGAAATTCGGGATGTCACAACTCTTCCCCCCTTATAAAAATTTCGTCCTCGAAATTTACAATCCTACCCAATTATCCAAACAAATGGGGTTACTGGTGTCGCATCTGCTCTTCACTTTCCCACGTCGCACCTTCGGTCCCATGGTGTTCCCAAATAATCTTGACTATCGAAATCTTCTTGTTTCGCAACACTCTTTCTATTCTGCCTCGATCCGAACTGGCTTTTCCACGTACGACACCCTGTCGTCCACGTCTACTTCTTTATAGTTCACAAGTGGGTCGGGTCTGGTTCATACTTCCTCAACATAGACACGTGAAACGCATTGAGCACTTGAGACTAATTAGACGGTAGCGCGAGACGATAAGCCATGGTGTCTATTCTCTCTAAGACCTCGAATGGACCCACGTACCTCGAGCTCAACTTCCCTTTCTTACCAAACCGAGACAATCCTCTCATCGGCGACACCTTGAGAAATACGTGGTCCCCTACTTGAAACTCAAAAGGCCTACGTCTCCGGTCTGTATAACTCTTTTGGCTGCTCTGCACAGTTCCGAGTCTATCCCTGATAACCCTGACTGTCTCAATCGACTGTTGTACTAACTCTGCACCCATAATGCTCCTCTCCCTAACTTCATCCCAACAAACCAGTGTTCTACAGACTCTGCCCAACGATACTTCAAACGGTGCCATTCGGATACTCTGCTGGTAGCTACTGTAGTAGGCGAATTTAACCCAATGCAACTGTTCCTCTCGGCCATCCTTAAAATCCAAAACACATGCTCGCAGCATGTCTTTCAAAAATCTGAGTCGTCCTTTCGGACCGGCTATTCGTCTGGGGATGATAGGCCGTGCTAAATTGTAACTTCGTTCCTAATGCCGTATGCATACTTTTCCAAAAAGGCGACAGTAAATTTAGGATCACGGTCCAAAGTGATCGTCACCGGTACTCCATGGAGACAGATTATATGTCATACATGCAAATCGGCGCACTTCAACCACTCATGAATATCACCATAATTGCATCCACAAGGTCATCCCATTTCCTCAACCATTTCTCATCCAAGTACGACCAACTATACCTCATTTGAAAGCTCATGATATGCACATCTTATTCTCAGAAGGCATCGAACCACAATTTACACGTTCTCAGGTAGAAAAAGAGGGATTTTCACAACTGTACAGAATCGACCAGTTTTGCACTCCCGATCAATTTAAGACACCATGTACAGTAAATAACCTTCAAAAATTCTGATATTTAAATACGTATTAGGAGAGATCAAAATGAACAACTTTCATGAAGAACTCGAAGATTAAAAGCCTTGGTAAGTATTTCTTTTCGGTGGCTCAAGACAGTACAAAAACTGTTCACCGAAACGGGATTATTGTCTCCAAAACAATAGCTCTTCCCAGGACTCAAAACACCTCTAAAAATTTTGGATTTAAAATATGTTGTAGAGAAGGATGTCTCTAAGACTTTTTACGAAAAAAGTTTCCTTAGAATCGTTCTACAAATTTGTGTAGAAAATCGAGAAGATAGAAAGGTAACTGAAATCGTATAGAAAACAGCTTGAGTACGGCGGGGAAAATGGACTATCGTCCTATCCAAATCACTTTATAAAAATCTGAAATTAAGATATGTTATAAAGGGGAGGATTTCAAACAACTTTTGTGAAGGACTCAACTTAAGATTTCGACTTTTTAAAATGGAACAAAAATGAAGAGGATCGAAGCCCCAGGCTACCAGATCTGCCCTTCCTAGCTCCTCATGCACTTTTCACTCCTTTTTGCATTCACAAGGCTCACGAATCTGTCTTCTCTTCCACAGTAACCCAACAGCCGACTAACAAGCATATAGGAGTCCTAAGCTCATCGCCATTTTGCATCTATTCGGTTCAAGAGACTCGAACTCACATGCAAGGTTCACCGAGCTAAGATCCATGGTTAACACATCCTTTGGGCTCTAGAATCACACATGCATCAGCACTACCATGCTCGATTCTTTCCATGCAAGCTCAAACAGCAACTTCCATTCATGTACCAGCCATAAAACTTGCAGAAACACACATGCACAAACACAAGGGAATGCTGAGAATATGGATAGATGGGAAAGCTTAAAATCAAGCCCAAATTCCCTTGCTTACCCGATTTATTTAAATCCATAAAGGCTGCAGGGGCGTTCATCAGTCCAAACGGCATCACCGTAAACTCATAGTGTCCATACCTCGTCCTAAATGCCGATTTCGGCACGTCTTCCTTCTTAATCCTCAATTGGTGATAACCAGTCCTTAAGTCAATCTTACGAACTATTGATGCCCCTTGTAACTGGTCAAACCGGTCATTTACCCTTGGCAACTGGCGTTTATCCTTAATAGTCACATGATCCAACTGTCTGCAACCAATACATAGCCTTAACGATCCGTCCTTCTTCCTCACGAATAAATCTGGCGCTCCCCATGAAGACCTACTCAGACGAATAAAACCTTAATCCAGTAACTCCTGTATTTGGACTTTCGATTCCTTCAATTCCGACAGTGACATCTTGTAAAGCGTTCCCAAGGTCGGTTTTGTCCCTAGAGCCAATTCAACCACAACCTCGACTCTCCTAACAGGTGGCAATCCCGGCAATTCCTGAGGAAAGACATCGGGAAGGTTACACACCTCGGCTATGTCCTTTAGTCTTGATTCCTCAACCAACTAATCGGCCACAAATTAATCATCTTTTTACACCTCGAAAATAAAGTTCAATCCATCCAATTTCAATCCAACAGTCTCCCAAAACAACTCACATCGGTTCTTTACAAAATCTGTAATTCCTAAGCAACGCTCATCCTTCCCAACTCGTTCACGAATGTCATCAATAATCCATAAATCCTTAAACCGATTGCGCCGATTCCTTATAAAAATTGATTTTAAGTCTTACATGACCACTCGGGCGATAACTTCAAAATCATCTCCTACTGTACCCAATATTAACACGTAACGCCCTTAAACTTTCGCGGCACATCCTCTGATTCCTCCTCCACCACAGCGAATATCTTTCCTTACGTCCATAGTCGATTCTGACTAATCTGTAGGGCGACTCTCGCTTAATGTCCTACCTGCGGTTGCTGTAATTGCATTAGTAACCTAACCTGTCGGTTCAACAATTTCTCACTTGGTGACCTTACTGTCCACATCCACAACATGCTCCACTTCTACCTTGGTAATGGCCATACCTATGCCTCTTTCCATAAGACCGACATGCGGCATTGGAGTAGTAGTTCGGCTTTCCAAAGTTCTTTCTTACTAGAGGGACAAATCTTCGTTCTTCTATCATAGGCTTCTTTCCAAAGTTCCTATTGTCCCTAGCCGGCGCGTACTGCGATCCAGAAGCGACAGTCCTTTTACTCATAGCCGCGTCAACCATCGAGCTCTCTCTCATACAACTCATTGAAATCTCTTAAGACCCAAAAGTACTAACTGATTGCGGAATTTCCGGTTCCAATCCATCCTGAAACCTCCTTGTCCTATCCTCACGGTCCTTAACCATCCTTGTCCTATCCTCACGGTCCTTACAAACTTGACCTTGTATTGATCGACTAACACCCGATTTTAGCGAAGTCGAAGGAACTATGTTATTTTCAGTTCTCGCGCACTCTCTGAACGTACTTCTCATTAAAGGCTTTGACGACGACATCTCAACTTAGAAATATGCCCTTTGAAATATCCTACTTCAGGGGTCCTCCTACCAATCACTTGCATTTCCTTAGAGTTGATATGTAACCAGGGTCACTTTCTTCTCATCAGTGTGCCCGAGTACCTCATCGCTTTCTCTTCATCGAAGAAACTGTCATTCATCATTTGTTTTTTTTTTCTACCCAAAGTAATATAGCCTCAAGGTCACCTTTACCATTGAACTCTAGAGGTTTCAAATTCAAATATTATCCCACCAGCTGACGCATCTATCTGACTGCATTAACTTGTCCTCAATCTTGATTCCCAACAATTCCATTATGCCCATGATTCTCGTTATTTCCATTGGCGACAACAATAGTGGTCTCAGCATCGGTAGCAACAATAGCATTTCGCTCCTCAGTTTGCCTTCCCATTAAAATTCCAACTTTCTCGAGTGCCCTCAAAATTTCATCCCATTTGGGATCTCCCACAACTTCAACTTGCGGACCTATAAGACCTCGACCTCGACCTCGACCTCATCCTCGGCTACTCATACTCACAGGGTTCACACTATCCACTTACCTGCTATAATTTCCCCACGAGAATTAAAACCTAGGCCAACTATACCAGTCTAAAGCCCTAGGCAGTGAATCACAACACAATTTATTAAGCAGGCAACCAATCACAACATCACTCAATCACAACCAACAGGGTTCGTACACTTACCTCAAGTCCTGACGCACCTGCACTTCACATGTTATTGCATACGTCACTCAGCAATCACAATCAAATAGTCTGGGTAACGCATGGCCAACAAGTCTACCTAACTGACTACCCCAAGGTCATCGCTCCTTATCACTCCAAGCTTCGACCATCTTGGTTCGAGCTAGCCTTGCTCTGATACCAAATCAACGAGGTTGTCACGCCCCGCACCCTACGAGCGCGCGACACCCCTCGATGGTCAATTATTGAATGCAACGTCCCAGGCACGTCGCCGACCCAACCCAAACATCAGAGATTAAGCACGCGCGGAAACAAATAGAAATAACCCGGACAATTAATAATGACAAGGGGCAGCAATAGAAATAAACAAATAATTGTAACTTCCTATACTTGACATATAGGTACGACGTCCACAAAAGACAATTTCTTAAGTTACGCCACAACAACAGAATCACATTCCTAAAAAGGCAATGGTTCGCAAACTTAACTCCTCTACAAAAAGGGGGACTCAAAATACCGAGTACTTGACTCGTCTTCGATCTCCGAGATACCCTTGAAGCGTCTCCAGTCTCTCCTGATCGCGGATCTGAAATGGTTATATAATAACCGTGAGAACGAGTCTCAATAAGCAACCCCCTATACCCCACGTAGGCCAATGCGTACCCAGACAAGTCGTACATGTAATTTGCCCCATAAGATATAAAATTCACATCATTGTACTCACATTACTATCAAACCCATGTAAACTCTGCACGTTAGTCGTCATGTGATAAAACAATAATGGTAATTAAATAACACCATACACTCGCTCGAATACCAACCACACTTACACTCAATCAATCCCACCAATTCAGTCAGCCAATTCAATCACACGCTCAACCAGCCACTTCAATCACACGCTCAACCAGCCAAATCAGTCACACTCAATCAGCCAATTCAGTCACACTCAAATCGCATGCGTGGCCGAACATCTTTCTCACGACCCGCGCCACTGCGCCTCAGGTCCATTCTCACTGCCCGCGCTACTGCGCCTCAGGCCCATTCTCGCTGCCCGCGCTACTGCGCCTCAGGCCCATATGGCACGCCGGCCATTCACTTTCCAATGACCGACGTAAATACGTCCCGGTCTAACACACCTTTAACGGGCCACCATCAACACGTCTCAAGCCCGCATCCATTTGGCACCTCGGCCAGTCATGCCTTCACACGGACCGCCGTCAACACGTCCCAAGTCCGTAGCCCTCCGATCGATCCGGGCTTCAAATCGACAGGCAAGCACACGCCATTCAATTCAGTCAATTTCACGCCAGTTACACCAAGCAATTCATGATCACAATTCAATCCAATTCACGACAAGCCACGCCAACCCACGACTCGACAATTAATCCACCACATACGAGCATCAAATTCACCCACGAATGCCACAACAAGCCAATCACTGATCCACCAATATTAGCCACTACTATGCACTCAAAGCCATCTAAGTCGGCCACACACCATCATCCAATTCAAACATATTATCTAACCCAATTCAAATAACGTAACTATAACGTAATAATATTAAATTAAAACCCGCCCCAGCCGTTCTAACCCACGACAATACGATCATTTAGCCCCCTTAATTAGCTACTAAATTAAGCCCCACAAATATCGCAATTTAATATAACAATCACACACATACGAATATTAACCCGAATCCACGTTTAATCCCTAAACTGATACTAATCAAATTCTAAACAAGTCTAATAATACCCAATGTACTAGGTAGGGTTTAGGAAGTCACTTACCAAGTTTTGGCCCGGGAAAAGTCGACTCGGGCCTAAAATGGCCCGGGTGAACAGTACCGGACTAGACGCGGTGGCCGGCCAACACGGGCACAATGGCCGGTCGGCGTGCCTGGCGTGCGGGCGCGGTGGCTGCGCGGCGTGCCCGGGGGCGCACGGCGAGTTGGACGAGCGAGGCGCCTAGGCCGGATGGGCAAGGCGCCGGGCCCGCGGCCTGGGCGTGCGGGCAACGGCTCGGCCATGGCTGGGCACGGGCGCGGGCGCGGGCACGGGCGCGGGCACGGGCGCGGACGGGCGACGCGCCTGGTTGGACGGGCAACGTGCCGGGCGACGGGCCGGCTGGACGGGCGACGTGCCCGGGCGACGGGCACGGCGATGGGCCTTGACCGGGCGAGCGGGCGCGCGGCCGGTGCACGAGGGCCACGGGCCGGTCACGGCCTGGGCAACTTGGCCATGGCCCGGGGACGCTCGGCCGGCTGGCGGGCTGAGCTGGTGGCCGGCTGGCTGGCCGGCTGGAGCTGGCTGGCCGGCGAGCTGCGGCGGGCGGCGGCGACGGGAACGAGCTACAGCGACGAGCAGCGGCTGGGCAAGGTCGGGCAAGCTGGTCGGCGAGCTGGCTGGCCGGCGAGGCGAGCTGGCTGGCCGGCGAGCTGTGGCGAGCGGCGGCGACGGGAACGAGCTACAGCGGCGAGCAGCGGCTGGGCAAGCTCGGGCAAGCTGGTCGGCGAGCTGGCTGGCCGGCGAGCTGTGGCGAGCGGCGGCGACGGACCGGAGGGGAGAGGAAGAAAACTGGGGCAGTGGCGGCGAGAGGGGGCGAGCTGGGCGGCTCTCCGGCGAATGGGTCGGAGGAAGAGAGAAGGGAGTTAGTCGGCGGTGGTGAGGGGGGGGGAGGAAAAGAGGAGGCTGGGGCGGCGACGGCGCGGCCGTGGCCGACGACGGCGCCGGCTGAGCATGCGGCGGTCGCGTCGACGGGCTCGCTGTATGCGCGAACAAGGGGAGGGGAGAGAACAGCCGGTCGGGGTGGCGAGGCGAGAGGGAGAGGGAGATGGAGGCTGAGGGGGCTCAAACCGGTGGCGGTCGGGGCAGTATAGCGGACGGCGGCCGGGACTCGTTGAGCCCAGTAGGCGACAGTGACGCGAGTAGTCGCTGGACTGGGCGGAAGGCCGCCCTCGTGGTCGGCTCCGGCGAGGACATTCAGAGGCGACGGCGGTGGCATGGTGGTCGGGCGGAGCCCGACGGCCAGACGGCGATGCAACGGCCAGATTAGAGGTGGCAGCGCGCGGCGGTGGAGGTCCGGTCGACGAGTTGCAGAAGAGGAAGGAGCGGTCGCACCCAAGGAAGGAGGGAAAAAGCAAGAAAAATAAGAACGAGGAAGAAGGAAAAAGCAAGGAGAGAGAGAGAGGCATGGGTCTGACAAGGGGGGGCAGGAACGTGCATGGGGGAGAAGAGAGAGAGAGAGAGAGAGAGAGAGAGAGAGAGAAGGAAGGAGAGAGAAGGTGGCAGACGCACGGGGAGAAGGAAACGTGCGGGGATGGGTGTGTCTGCATGGGGAAGGTGCGCACGCACGCGGGGTCAGAAGGAAGAGAGAGAAGAGAGAGAGAAAGAAGGAAAGAGAGAGAGAAATAATAAAAATAAAAAAAAAACTTCTTTCAAATATTAAATGCAATTTGAAGGCCCAAATTTAAAATCGAAAATTATCTACCGGTCCAAAATAAGCCTCGCATATAAAAAGGGACAAAGACCAAATTAATTAAATCAAACTATAGCGAGGGAGGTCTACTAGTCCAAATTTGCACTAGGTCAAAAACTCCCATTTTTCCACTATTCCCGACAATCCCAACGCTGGTTACCATAATATTGACACCGTCCGATTTATTTCGTCCTGAAACTCCCGAAAATCGACTGCCAAGTACGGGGTCTAAATAACAGTCAAATTTGATCGAGTGCGATTCTAGCGAAATCTCTAATTTAAAATGATTACCGGGAGTGATCAGGTCCCGGGCGAGATTTTACTATAAGCACACTGACAAATTACGCGTTTTATAAATCCCAAAAATGGGCCGAAATTCGGGATGTCACAATATCTCTTAGTTCGAAACTCTTCTTCATATTGTCACATGACATTGTTACTATTAGGGCCCGTTTGGTAACGTGCCAAATAGTAAAAATTTCTGTTCTTTTGTTCCCAGAAATAGTTTGGGAACAGAAATGCGTTTGGTAAATTTTTTGTGCCCGGGCACATTTTTGCAAATATTTGTGCCGAGAAACAGTTTTGGAAGAGAAACAAGAAGTAAAAAAAGTAGCTTCTTGTTTCTCGGCACAATTTTGAGAATCAGTTTTTTTTCTTGTTTTTCTTTTTTTTATTTTCTTCTTTTTGTGTTTTGTTCTTGGGTAGTGGCCGGTCGCCGGCGACCGGCGACCGGCCACAGCCCAGGGCCGGCGAGGGCGTCACGGCCCTCGCCGGCCGTCGGCGGAGGCGAGGGCGAGGGCTGGACCCTCGCCGCCTGGACCTGGCGAGGTCGGCCTCGCCCAGATCGGGCGAGGCCGACCTCGCCGTCGCGACCCACGGCGAAGCCGGCCTCGCCGTGGGTCGCGACGGCGAGGCTCGGCCTCGCCAGATCTGGGCGAGGCCGAGCCTCGCCGTCGCGACCCACGGCGAAGCCGGCGTCGCCGTGGGTCGCGACGGCGAGGCTCGGCCTCGCCAGATCTGGGCGAGGCCGAGCCTCGCCGTCGCGACCCACGGCGAAGCCGGCGTCGCCGTGGGTCGCGACGGCGAGGCTCGGCCTCGCCCGATCTGGGCGAGGCCGACCTCGCCTCCGCCGGCGGTCGGCGAGGGCCGTGACGCCCTCGCCGGCCCTGGGCTGTGGCCGGTCGCCGGCCGCCGGCGACCGGCCATGGCCAAGGGAAAAAATAAATTGAAAAAAAAAAACCTTAAATAATTCAAAATATTATTAAAATATTATTAATAAAAAGAAATTTTGTGTAGTTACCAAACGCATTTCTATTCCAGGAATAAAAATTTTGGACAGTTACCAAACGCCTTAAAATACTCAGAAATTGTTTCTAGGCATAGAATCAAAAAAAATCATTTCTGTTCAGAAATGGTTCCCTGGCACAGAACCGTTCTCATGCGCACCCTTATTTTCCTACGACATTGCATTTTGACTAAGGAAGTTCACTCTCCTTGCTAATCTCTCGAATTTATATGCTTCCTATGAATAAATGCTTCTGCATAATTTCTTTCTTTTTTTCTATTTTTGCCAATTCTCTAAATAAATAAGAATTTTTTTACCTATATTTATGCATTTTATGCATGTCACTCATTTCTCGTAAATACCAAAAGGATTTCATGTTGGGGCAAAATGACGGATATACCCCTCAATTTTTTCTTGCATATTACAATTTGGACACAATCGTTTACTATTTCTATTTCCTATTGCAATGATATCGATTAATTTGAAATATCCTTTAATTCAAAGTCATAAACTTTTCTTTGTCAATTACTACAAGACAAATTATTTCCATTATCAAGTATGGTTCTCATTTTTATCTCCTAACATATTCCTCTTCTAATTAAGCTCTATTCGATATATACAATCAAACTTTTCATGAATTTCCTATTTGATTATACTATTAACTGACTTTAACTTTTAATCTAAAGTTTTTTTTTGTTTTTACCTTTTTTTTATTAATGGCTAATAGATGGACTCTATATCGTATTTATTAGCCACCACTGTCATACTTTTTACATTCTCTATTAAGCATCACCAATAATCATTAGTCATGCAGGTCACATGTCTACTTTTTGTTAAATTGTTGAAATCTGAAATTTTGACGGACTAATTGAACATGCATTTTAACAAAAAAATTAATAAATAGAGAAGAGAGAATAAAAAGCAAAAACAACAAAAACAAGAATGACGAGGTCGTCGCACAAATGGAGAGAGCACTCGGCAGGAGAAGCAAAAAGCTTCTCCACCGCGAATCGGCGCCGGAATCCACCGCTTACCCTGCCACGATGTTCTCGCGCTTGACCTTTCGAATCCGTGCTCGATCAATGAACTTGGAGCCTTGGAGCTTTCCAATTTTCGCTCAGTGTGGAAGTTCAGGACATCATTCCATTTCCGCGTGTAAAAATAGAAACCCGAGAGCTTTGTTGTTGCTAGCGTGAAAATTGTTCACGCCTGAGATCATATTAATAACTGCGTTTCAGTCATCACAATATCGTGCTGATTGGGTTATGATTCTCCCTGTCTCATTGCCTAATAGTGCCATTCAATCGAATGCACATTGAGTGTTTGGTGAAATGCCTGAGTCGTATTAGCATAAATACGACTGTGACTCCGACTGAGATCATCTTTGTCTGCTTGAATGATTCACCGTACCAGCTGTATAGGTTAAGTAAATCTAATTGATATTCACTTTTGACTCCATTCCCGAAGGTCTTGGTCTTGACAGAAATGTTGATGCGCTGAATTGTAAATACTCGGTCGATGGTCGCTGGTGCGTTCATTGAAGCAGACTGATCATGTAGACTGATACATTGGCGTGCAGATCCCATCTGCTGTACATATGTTCTCTGTGAGTTGAATGTGAATATGTGTTTGGCGGATGTAAAAATCGAACGCGAATTTGTGTTTGTGTTCGTGCTGGACTGTGGTTGTTGCTTGCTCGTTATATGTTATCTGATGATGCTGAGGTATTACTTGGAGCTCTTGCATAAATAACTGGGAAATTCCGCCATGTACGGTTTATACCTTTATCGGTACAATGTGATGAAGATAATCACCCCATTTTCTTGTTATATTAAGTAACTTAATTAGAACGCGTGAAGTTTTCATTTTCTAAGAGTTTAAAAAAAATTATTTCTACTATTTAAATAATTTAACTAGTGTCGTTGGGGCACTTGCTAACAAGGTTCATTTCAATTTTTAGAATGCCAGTTGGCCACATCAGCTAACCAATGACGATTGTTAACAGAAGAACATACAACTGATGGAGCTACAATTGATGTAAAATGAAGATAGTCACGATTACAAACTCTTATTATCTTATGTCTTCACATTTATTATTGAGAGAGAGAGAGAGAGAGAGAGAAGGGGGGGGGGGGGGGGGGGGCCAGAAACAACAAAACAAGAAGGCAGAAAGGCATGTATTGGATCATTAAACGGTGAGAATGCAAAATATGTGGGAATGAACAAACCATTTCGAAAGAGAATGTTTCGGAATGGGAATAGTAATTTATTTCAAGATATTTTCTATTTATCTAATTTTTTTTGCGAAATGAGTGAAAAAGAGATAAAGTTTCAGAGGTAATAAATAAATCAATACTCTACAATTTATTGGTTGATTCCGGCGCTATGTGGCAAATAATGTATTTCCAGATATTTTACGTTTTATTTTTGGAATCAATTAAAGATGAAATTCGGAAGAGATGAAAACAATTTGGAGAATAAATATTCAAGATAATTTCTATTTATCCATTTTTAATATTTAAACCCATTGAAAAATAAAAATTTGGGGATGACAAATCAATTATCGAATGTGTCGTATGGCATAATGAAATGTCACGTGTTATTTACGAAAGATTATATTAACGAGCATCCCAAAAACATAAAAATCATTCGATTTTCAGTTCGTACTTTGAAATTCTCCACGAACTCCAATTTTTTCATTCCTTTTTGTTAAGTGAGAAAGAAATAATGTTCATGCTCATGCGCAGATCTCAAACAGCCAAAAAGAATTTTAAATGCTCCCACCTATTACTCTGTCAAAGATAATGTTAACGAGTGTTTTGGGAAAGTTGTCAAATCTACCTCACATGAAATTGCTCGAATCCTCCTAATGATTATAAACTGAAAAAAGATTACTTAATTGCCTATTGAATGAGTGATTTTCGAATCAATGGCTTGTGAAATATATATATATTTTGTATGAGAACCGTGATACTCAAAAAAGTCAAATGGTAAAAAAAACAAAAAACCAAAGAGGATTTAAAAAAAAAAAGGAAAATTTTGAGAGAGAGGGAAAAAAACAAAGATGGACAGACGAAAGACAGAGTAGAAGCAGCGGGCAGAAAGGCATGTGTGGGATCATTAAAAACGGAATAGCATGAATTGTGTTACCTTGGCATCCTCTAATAAGATAGGGGTTACCACGATACCCCGTTCGGCAATGGCACTCCCTAAATGGCACAAAGTCACTTGCGTAACAACTGAGCGCATCAGAGTTTTCGGTAAGCTCATTGGAATACTCGTATGGGATCCCCCATTGTAACACCACTGAAACCGTGTCATTCAATCTCAAATCATGTAAACCTGTAACGTCCGACACTGAGAACCATGAACTCTCTACCAGGAAAGCGTACTTGCACCCCTGATGCCCACCTTCTTCTTTGATTTTCACACTAAAGGCCTAAAGGTTGAAGGGGAGCGTAATCTTGCAGCATCCGTCCCTCCCAGAGCAATCACTATACCAGCTAATGTTGGTGTTGGTTCCAGCACATTTCGACCAGCAACTGGTCGATGTTGTTGTAAAGACTATACCATCTGATTTTGTAACAATTACTGTTGCCTTTGTGTCGCAACCGACCGATCTAATGACGTTCCATCTCCGGGAGAAGACAAAATTACTTCCTTCTAAGCTTACCGGCTCACCAAGTCCATGGCCCTGACAGCTTACATTTGAGTAAATTGCTGGAAGACTGACCTTTATCATGCTATCCCCTTCGAAAAAAAAACTAGGGAGTGACATATCGAGAACTCTCAATCCAATCTTATTTAGTATGGGGACCGTGTTGTTTTGCCGGCAAACAATCTCATACCAGTCATCCAAGAAACAACCTGTTCCTATTCCGAAGGGGAATGGAACGGTGACGTTCCCGCACGTTTCGATACAGTTAGGCCTTGCAAGTCCCGGTACGGCTCCTAATGCTTGTACCGTGAGGGAAACCAGAAGCAAAAGAATTCGGAATACCGAGTTTGACATGATTTTCACGGTTTAGAAATCAAGACACCACCTTTTGCTCACTTAATTATTACAAAAATATATATGAACACGAAACGATTTCGCATAAACCAACGCATGTGGAAATAAGACAAGATCTTTGGTTTTGGTGTGTGGCCGACAGAGGAGGGCCAAGCAGAGTATAGCAGGAGGAGGAGATAGACGATGATGACCCAACAAAGAAGCACAAATAAGGAAATTAGAAAAATGAGAAAAAAGAAAGAGGACCCGTTTTGATGTTTTCTTTTCTCGATTGTGGGTGTATAATTTTGAGGGGATGATGTGATATACAGAGAGGTTGAGGTTAAGGAAGTTTACGGGGAGAGAGTGCAGAGCTATGACGTGAGTCGTGGCGGAGGCAACGAACAAGGCGGAGGCGGTGAGAGAGCAGAGCTAGGTCGTGAGTTGGAAGGGAGAGAGGTCGCGTGAGCAGAGAGCGTCCTCCGTGAGTGAGTCAGGGAGGAAGAGACAGGCCGTGAAGAGAGAGGGGACAGGTGGGCCCAACCAGGACATTGTCCTTGTTTTTTCTTTTGGTCGGGGCGAGGACATTGTCCTTCAGCCATTGGACACAAAGTCGTTCAGCCAATGTACCATTGCGAAAAGGAGATGCCATCGGAATTGTACCTGGTAATTTCTCTTGACGTGGACTTTTCCACATTTGCAAGCTTTACCTACTCTTTCAATGATTTTCAACCACATTTCTCAGCTAACAGCATGGACCTAGAGGTGTCAAAATGGTTTTAAACTCATATAGGACCCATTTAAAAATAAATAGGTCATACATAGAACACTTTAATTTTAAAGAGTTAATCTTAAATGGGTTTTAAACATTAAAAGCTTAAAGATTGTGACATTCCGAATTTCGATCCATTTTTGGGATTTATAAAACGTGTAATTTGTTAGTGCGCTTACAATAGAATCTCGCCCGGGAACTGATCATTCTCGGGTTCTTGTTTTTAAAATAGAGATTTTTGCTAGAATCGCACTTGATCGAATTTGGCCGTTATTTAGACCCCGAACTTGGCAGTCGATTTTCGGGAGTTTCGGGATGAAATAAATTGGACGGTGCCGATATCAGGGTGGCCAGCGTCGGTATTGCCAGGAATATGTGAAAAGTGAATTTTGGACCGGGTGCGGATTTGGACTAGTAGACCTCCCTCGTAGTGTGTTTTGAATAATTTTATTTTGGCCCTTTGTCCTACAATATTAATTAGGATTTTTGTGGACCGTTCGATCGATTTTTTTTATTTGAACCGTATCCATTGGATCGCGATTATTAGGTTTGACTTTGTAGCCCTCTCTCTCTCTGTCTCTCTCTCTCTCCCTCTCTCTTTCCTCTCTCCTCTGTTGCGCTTGTCCTCTCTGCGCACGCCACTCCCTCTTTCCCATGCAGACCCCTCTCTCTATCTCTCTCTCTCTTTCTTTTCCTCCCTCTTTCCCCCTTGGCCGTGCACGTCGCGTCCCATGCAGACTAACCCCTTGACACACACTCTCTCTCCTCTTCCTTCTTCTTCTCCTCATCTTCTCTCTCTCTTCTCTTCTTCTTTTCTTCTTCTTCTTCAGTTTTCTTTCTCCCCCGGACGAGCTGCGTCTGGTCTCTGCTCCGTCTGACGCCGGCCCTCTCGTCAACAACCACCGCTCACTGGACTGACCTCCGCCACTCGTCGCCACTGTGTGTCGTCCGACCGCCACCTCCGACCTACCACCGCGCCGTCGCCGCCACTGAAGCCCTACTCTCCTCCCCCGCGGCCCCTCTCAGCCTCTGGCTGGTGCCACCCCTGACCGTCGCCGCCGCGAGCTCAGCTCTCCGAGCTGCCAGGAGCTCGCCGCTACCACCGTCGTTGTCGCCCAACGTCCCCATCGCCACCGCGAGCCAACTCGCAGTCGCAACTCACCGAGCTAAACTCCCTTCCCCTGTTCAGCTCCGCTTCACCCAACCACCACGCACCGCCGTTCCGACCGCCGTCGCTGCCTTGTCCACCACCACCCGGCATCCTTTCTGCCACCGACCGCCGCAGTGCCACCCGGGCACCGCCAGCTCGAGCCCTTGCCACCCCAGCCTTCTCTTTTCTCCCCCCCTCGCCACCGCCGACCAACTCCCTTCTCTCTTCCTCCGACCCAATCGTCGGAGAGCTGCTTAGCTCGCCCGTCGCCCCGCTCGTCCGCCCAATGCCGCACCAGCTTCGCCTTGATCAGACTGACTCGGCCATGGCCAAGCTTCCACCCCAGCCGGCCAGCCAGCCAGGCCGTGGTCGAGCAGCCCAGGCCAGCCCCGGGCCGTGGCCGAGCATGCCCGGGCGGTGGCCAAGTCGCCCGATCGTGGCCGTGCCCGTAGCTGAGCATCTCGAGCCGTGCCCGTCGCCGTCCCAGCCCCGTGCTCGTCCAGCCGGCCCATCGCCTAGGCGCGTCGCCCGTCCTACTTGCCCGTGCGTCCCCGGGCACGCCGCGCGGCCGTCGTGCCCGTGCGCCAGGCACGCCGTTCGGCCACCGCGCCCATGCACCAGGCGCATCGGCCGGCCAACGCGCAAGTTGGCCCGCGCCCGCGCCTAGTTCAACGCTGTTCACCTAGGCCATTTTAGGCCCGAGCCGACTTTTTCCTGGCCAAAATCTAGTAAGTGACTTCCTAAACCCTACCTAGTACTTTGGGTATTATTTGACTTGTCTAGGGATTAATTAGTACCGTTTTAGGGGCTAAATGTGGAGTAGGGTCAATATATGTGTGTGTAATTGTTCTATTAAATTGTGATATTTGTAGAGCTTACTTAGTGGCTAATTATGGTGGGCTAAATGATCGTATTGTCGTGGCGTGTGTGGGGGAAATTGATGTGTGAATGTGACCGACTTAGATGGTTTTGAGTGCATATTAATGGCTAATATTGGTGGGTCAGTGATTGGTTTGTTGTGGCATTCATGGGTGAATTTGATGTTCGTATGTGGCCGATTAAATGTCGAGTTGTGGGTTGGTGTGGCTTGTCATGAATTGGATTGAATTGTGATTATGGATCGCTTGGTGTAATTGATGTGAAATTGATTGAATTGGATGGCGTGTGCTTGCCTGTCGATTTTCAGCCCAGATCGATCGGAGGGCTACGGACTTGGGACGTGTTGACGGCGGTCCGTGTGAAGGAATGAATGGCCGAGGTGCCAATTGGATG
This sequence comes from Syzygium aqueum, assembly GCA_031216185.1. Lineage (NCBI taxonomy): Eukaryota > Viridiplantae > Streptophyta > Magnoliopsida > Myrtales > Myrtaceae > Syzygium > Syzygium aqueum. Next base: position 10,791,163 of record CM062232.1, on the reverse strand, counting down.
CGGGATTGAGATGTGTTGACGGTGGCCCGTTAAAGGTGTGTTAGACCGGGACGTGTTTACGTCGGTCATTGGAAATTGAGCCCGGATTGATCGGAGGGCTACGGACTTGGGACGTGTTGACGGCGGTCCGTGTAAAAGTGAATGGCCGGTGTACCAGATGGGCCTGAGGCGCAGTGGCGCGGGTCGTGAGAAAGATGTTCGGCCACGCATGCGATTTGAGTGTGATTGAAATGGCTGGTTGAGTGTGACTGAATTGATTGGTTGAGTGTGATTGAATTGGTTGGTTGAATGTGTGGTCGAATTAGTAAGATGAATTACATGCAAGTGTGGTTGGCGTTTGAGTAATTGTGATGTGTTATTTAGTTACTATTATGGCATTACCATGTTATGACTAACGTGCAGTATTGGCATGGACTTAGTGACGAGGTAAGTACAAAAATGCAAATTTTATATTTTATGGGGTGGATTGCATGTACGACTTGTCTGGGTACGCATTGACCTACGTGGGGTATAGGGTGTTGCTTATTGAGACTCGTTCTCACGGTTATTATATAACCATTTCAGATCCGCGACCATGAGTGACTGAAGACGCTTCAAGGGTATCTCGGAGATCGAATACGGGTCAAGTACCCGGCATTTTGAGTTTCACCTTTTGTAGAGAAGTTAAGTTTGTGAACCATTATCCCTGTTGAGGAGTGTGATTCTGTTATTGTGACTTAGTTGGGGATTGTCTTTTTGCGGACGTCGTATGTATTCGTCAAGTGTAGGAGTTATGGTTATTGTTTCGTGCTATTGCTACCCTTTGTCATTGTCGCGACCTTAAAAAATTTTATCATTTCTTTCGGGCTAATGGATTATTAAGACTAAGCTTAACTCGGGCCCTCCCAAGCCCTACCAATTCGCAACTTAGGGTTTAAATTCTTAACATGCAAATGTTTTCATGCTCGAAGTCGCCACTAATCAATTTATGGTAGGCTGATTAGAAACCTAAATAAAACATTGGGAGATATGTTTTATTCCTAGGAACCAGAGATTCTAAGTCCGGGGACTTGATTACGCTAGATCTAGTCTAACGCCCTTTCGGTACCTTTTCTTTTCAAATATGTTTTGGCAGGCAGTTTGGATCCATTTTAACTTAATTACTAACATGTGAGGTGTTCATGCGGGTGCGCAAACCACCAATTTAACACTTAGGAAAGCGTTAAATAAATTGCAAGTTTAGGAGAACAACTTACCTCGAACCAACGCAAGCATCTGCATTGTTAGCTAGAAAATCACATCAATCAACCCTAATATGATTTCTAATTAACAAGCATTCACTCAATTTCTTTTTTTTTGGATTTTCACTTATTTAAATGAAACTTAGTCTATATGCAATGACGTGCAAAAATTGACATGCGAATTAATGCAACCTAGTATGCAAACTATATGTCGTGCGACGACGTGACATAATTCTAATGACGGACAAATGATTTTTTTTTGGTATTTTCTGATGAAATTCAGAATAAAAATGTGCCTAAATTAACATGCAACCTAATGACTTCTCTTTTTGGTATTTTCTTGAAAATTCGGAATTAAAAAATAACGTGAATAATCCGTTAGGATTAAAACAATACCTAATTTAAACTAGGAAACATGCCACCTTAAGTCCCAATTTAAATTAAATACTTATCTCATCCTTTGGGATATATTCAAAATTTCTAGACATGCAAAAATTCTAATAAATAACAAAACAGATTTTTTTTTTAATTTTCTTTTATTTGAAAAGGAAAACAATTAAACAAACAAGGATAGTAATCACACTCAAATCAACCACGCGATCCGCCAGATTTGTTTCAAACTCGGATTAGGCACAAAAATTAAACTATCGGTCATATCTATAGGGTTATAGATATTAACGGATAGTCGATCGTTCAAATTTGAAAAGCTAATGAAATTATTATCGTATCCAAGTGGTTATGGATAAGATAATAATTTTCCGTATCGCCGCGTATCGAACCTTAGGGTTAAGGTCAAATAGTCGTCCAGATACGTTACTAAATTAGGAAATTTTCCTAATTTGAATATTTGAGAATATTACGGATATATAAAACATTATCCTAAGATATCTAGCAATCGACACGATATTCACGGAATATTCAAAGTACTCAAATTAGGAAATTGAAATATTTTGAAAATTTACCAGATAATCTTACCTAATTTGGATAACTTCCAAATTTGAATCGTCTCGGGATGAGCTTCGCGGATCGGAATCAACCTGCGGATCGGGACGGCGACGGGACGGCGACACCAGTGTGCTCAGTGTGGCTGTCTCCGGCGAACAGGAACGGCGTCGGCGTTCGGTGGCTCGCTGTTCCGGTGAAACTCCGGCGCGGTGAGGACAGCGAGATGATGGGGCAATGCTCGGCCTTGGCGTGAAGCTTTTGTTGGCCGACGGTGAAGAGTAGCGGCGATGTAAGTGATTGTCAGACCGTAAGGAGCACCTAAGAATCTGCAAGAAAAATCACCAAAAGCACAAAATTGTTTCGTCGAGTTTCTAGTATCAAGATTAACTCGGTTGAGCACGTCGAGGATTGATCACTCTTTTCCACTCCAACTCTTTTTACTTTCTATTTATTTCTTCCCCGGGAAGGTCCATGAAAGAGATGGAGTGCATGAGAGAAATTCAACAGATCTACGTGTCGATGGAATGCTCTTGAGGATCTCCCACTTTGAACCCCTTTTTTTTTATTTTAATCTTCAATCCACCAGTTGACTTTTATCCTCTTCTCTTCTATCAACTTTCGGTCACTGGTTGTACGGCGGTGTGGGACGGACTGAGGTTGTGGGGACACTAGGGAAGTCAAAGAAACTTGTTGGCCGTTAGAGAAATCGTCAACAAACGGGGATCGCCTGGAACTGGGATGTCGGAGATGCAGGAGCTTGCGACGACTACTTTTGACGTTCGTTGGATTCGTTGGACGTCTTGGATGAGCAGCTCTCGATGGCAGGTGCAGTGTTGATTGGGGTTGGCGAAGACAGCGGGAGCAGCAGCAGGCCAGGCGCAGGAACAGTGGCCACGACGGGTGGTGGGTCGGCAGCAACAATAGGAGCGTTGGTCGGGCTCAAATCAGCAGCAGCACGCGTCAACGTCGGGTCTGGGCACAGCAGCGGTAGCTCACGAACGTCATTGGATCGACGTGGTAGTGGACGTCGGGCAGCGGTGGCGTAGTAGCACGTGCAGCTATCTTCTCCTCTCACTCTCAATCTCACATATGTTTCTCGTTCTCTCTCAAAATTCTGATCTTGAAAATTATGAGAGCCCCTCAAATTCTGACCTAAAACACACACTCAGTTTATGATTCAATATCAAATCAAAACTTTGGTTTAATCCCTGGCTATCCATAAAAATGCTGAGGTAAGAGATCGTATTGATATAGCTTCATCACATGCCAGAGGGGTTTTGGTAGAAGGACTGAAGAAAAGCAAATGTTAAGCATAGCCTGCTAAAAACTTGGTTTCACAAATCGCAAGACACCAATTCCCCTAAGCAAGCAATAATTCCCCAAAGAACTGCAGCTACTACAAATTTTTTTGGGGAATTAAAATATTCAAGGCCTGACGCTTTCCAAATACGGTCACAACATAATACCGACTCTGGAGAGCAAGATGAAAACAAAAAAAAGAGAGAGCAGGCAAGGAAGGATTCACCTTTACTGAATTGATCTTTCCTTACCAAATTTACATGCATATACCCATACTCAAACCCTTCAAGTTGAGAGCAATGCGGATGCGGAAAGAGCAGGAGTTTCACCCAGTGCTGTACAACTTTGACTCCGTCTTCGCGGGGCCTTGAAACAGAGCAATAACAAAAATGCGAATGACGGACAGAAAGAAGAAGCACATGTAATGAAGACAATGAAATGCTGAGAGAAGGATAGAAAGTCCATAGTTATGATTGTGGCCTTGTCAAGCGCAGTCAGCGAGCTTCTATTTTAAGAGACAAGCTCTCGGTAGCGTATTCAGCGGATTTCAGCAGACACCACTGCTCATTCACAAGGGAGACATGTCCAGTAAACAAAACATTTTAAGCACTAGCAGAAAAAGATGACAAATCTAGTCCAACAAGAAGAGTATTAACAAGTTTAATCCAACAATAAGCATATGACCAGCAGAATCAACACGGTTCCACTTGAACTTTGGCAAACATACTTCAGTATTGATTTAGTTTCGTATAGGACTCATGTGCAAGAATGGACAACGACCAATTCACCACCTATAAAACGAGGACTGATATTTTTACGATGTAAAAGCATGAATACTAAACAGAGAAGATGTTAGCATGGCGCTGTGAAGATTTACCTAAAAAATACCCACTTCTCTAATCTTCACTCATTTACACACATATATGCACAAGCACTCGCCAAACACCTCATTGCACTTTGTTTTTATTCTTTCCTCATACTTTTGAATGTTAGTTCATGGCAAAGAAGTAATCCATCTAAGGGATGACCTTCTAGGCTCTCAATAGATTCAAGTGCAAGACATCACTCCTCTTTACCCCGGTCAGAATTCACCAGTCCATGTATTTTACCCCTCAAACGGTTCTACCTTCATATTATTTCCGGACAAAATCACATTATAATGCAAGCCAATAGGCGCATCTGCCTCTGGAGAAATTTGCTATCCTATCATATCAATATCAAAGCTTCCCTGGCCACTATGACAAATAGCAATCAGTGCAATTGAGAAATCCTCAATTAGCCCAAATGACAGCTCAAAGGAAATTCACGAGTGTAATCAAATTCGGATGCGCAAAATTATCAAAGCATCATTATAGCAATACCAAAGTAAGACCACAACACCAATCAGCCGAGCAAGAGGACAAACAACCAGCAATCATAATCTCGACCAAGTGAAGCGAATATAATTCGTCAGAAGCTGAAACGAACTCACGATTCCCCTTGGGTATACGTTACTTGCGGCATAAGTTGACGTGCTTTGCTCATCTAAATATTTGATTAACATGAATCAATACCTGGCAGAATATCAGAAGCAGAGACAAAATATATGGATGGATTTGAACAAATGAAGTGGTCATGGCAAATGGAGATCTCGGCCACAGTCTAAAATCACTGGAAACATAGACGATGCAAGTGAGTCGAACATGTGTATATTACACAACGATCATTCCAGACACCAAAGCATAAGAATGCTTCTCAAAATTGTATTCCGATTTCGTTCAGGCATTTTAACGAACATTTGGTGATCAGTTCAAAAACAGAACACATTTTAACGAATCTCTGAGCTCTTCGGACTTCACGGCCTGAAGACTTTGAGAGGTCGAGACCAGCGTGAGATACCGGCCCAGCGCGCGACATGGAACCGCAACGTCGCCAACGCAGCTTCGCGGCGGGTCCGGTAAAAAAAAATCGAGAAGTCACCGACGGGAGAAGATCATCGAGCTCGCGTCGCACGACACCAGGCACGTGCAAGGCTAAGGAGAACAGAACATGAGCAGATGCTGCTGCTGCTGGTGGAACGGGGGACGCCAGAGACGTCATCTTCTCGATGTTGCAAGCAGGAGGAGGAACGAGACATTGTAGCGCGGTAAAGCCTTAGAGGCCGTGGACGACGACAGTTCCCGTCATCAAAACATGACAGGATGAGAGTGATTTCATTGACCACTTCGTCGTTGAAGATGATCCTAGTAGAGTATTGGTCGCGCGATGACCTCCTCTCTCCCTCTGTGTCCGGAAGCAAGCGAGAGCGATTCCGTGCCTGCAAAATCGTGCTGGTTTTTCATCCAAGGGTTAATTCGTGTTCCCCGATCGAATCAAGTAATCGAAACACGCAATTCAAGAATTGTTCTTCAAGTAAAAAATATGGGGAAACAAGGTGCCCCCCACATACATACCTTCAGTAAAGAAAATTAGGGGTCGATTCGCAATGGTCTAAGTTCTATGCGGGGGATATGAGCGATCTTGTCCCAGTCCTCGCCTCCATCTCTCTTGCACCTCCTCTCCAATTCTGGGCATTCGAAGATAACCAGGTAAGTAAGGGATGCGAGCCTTCGCATTCCTTCGGGTAATGACGTCAGCGAGGGGCACCCAATGATTTCGAGCCGCTGAAGCGATTGGAGGGCCTCGAGATCTTGTAAATCCTTCAAATTGTCGCACCCGCCAATTTCGAGGCGCTCGACATTGCGGAGCCGTAGAAGCCACCGCGGGAGAGACGCCAGTTTTGGAAGGAGACCGAGTTCCACGGAGCGGAGATTCTGAAGTCCTCCATGGAAATCCAAGTTGTGGTTGATGTTGCTGCTTTCGTCTTTGCATAAATCCAACTCCTTACAATCACAAATAAAGAGATCCACGAGGTTCGATAGATGCTGCGGTGAGAGGGAAGTTAACCGATGACATCCAATGATGCGAAGAGATTCGAGGGAGGTGAGGCTTTTCAAACACTCCTCAAGCAAACATTCTGGAAACTCCGTATAGCCGATGACCAGGCTCTTCAACTGATTAAGCTCAAATATCATATTTATCAATGCTGGGTTGGACTCAACCAGCGTCAATTTCTCAAGACGTGGAGTTTGTGGCATGGTTTTCAATTTCGCACAGCCACGGATCTCTAATTCCAGTAGGCTAGGAAATGGTGGTGTTGAAGTCGATGAATGGCCTGGCTCGATGTCTTCCAATTCAGGCAGACTCAAAATCGATAAAGACTTGAGGCGAGGTAGTTGGCCTAGTGGAGGGAGACGTTTACACCTTTCGCAAGAGGAGATGCACACCTCGACTAAATTTGGCAAGGAAGCAGTAAGGTTTTCCGTCATCCACTTTGGAAAGCTCTCGCCTTTATATTCCCGGATCGTCAACTCCTGCAGATTTGAATGCGGCTGCAGTCCACCTAACAGCGCTTCATCTCTATCCCCGATTACTGCATCATTGGTATCGAAATTCCCCCATTTAAGTTGCAAAGATTCCAGATAATGCTTCCCTGTCAAGTTTGCTGCCCTGGATTCTGCTACCGCATCCGTCACACTTCCCAAATTTTCAATCCTAAGGCTTCCTCGGATGTCATTAAGCCCATTTAGTTCCCCAAGTTCGCAACAATCCTTAGCGAGAGCTTTATCTTTGGGTAAAATGAAGCGCGTTAGCCTATGCAGAGAACTCAATTGCCCTAGTCCGTATGGCACATAACCAAGTTCATAACAATGATCTATGTCTAGATTTCGAAGGTTGACTAACTTCCTTATATCCTTCGGCAATTCTTTAAGGCGGTAACAACAATTGAGATTAAGTGTTTGCAAATTCTGTAATCTCGTAATGGAGTTAGGAAGCCTTTCGAGTTCTAAATTGTAAGAGAGATCGAGATACGTGAGATGCTTCAACTTACAAATGGACCTTGGCACCTTCCCGACGTATGTGTCATACAGATCCAATATGCGTAACTTTTTCAAACTTTGAATGAGTAGGCGTAGATCTGCTTCACTTGTTGGTCCTCTTGATCTAATTTCCCCATATCTAGCGACAGACAGAAATGTTCTCAGGGGACTTGCTTTCAAGCGTGAGAATGGAAGTTCGCCCATAATATTGGAATTTAAACAATAAGATAAATGACGAGTTCTTTCATGTATGGATTTTTTGTCGTCCAATGCCACCTGATACTCGGTCCCCGCAACTAAGCAAGCTAGATCATGCATCAAATCGTGCATCTTGCAGGTCCCCTCGTTCGTGAAAGGTTCTTTTTTAAAATCTTGGAAGAAGTTGCTCAAAGTAGATCCATGAAATATCCATGAGCAATGTCTTCTAAATGTTGGCTTCTATTTGATGGCCGGATAAATCCTCCTGCCATCCAAAGATTGACCAAAGTCCGCTTCTTTATCTCATAATCTTTGGGAAACAATGAACAAAACATGAAACATTGTTTCAAATGTGAAGGAAGATGGTCATAACTGAGCTTAAGAACTAATTTTATGTTGTCTTCCCTTTGAGACACATCTGGGAGCTCATTTTCTTTGAATTTCAACCATTCGTGCTTACTTTTCTTAGAGAGTAAACTCCCAACAGTTCGAACAACCAACGGAACCCCAGAGCACTTTCTAACTATATCTTTAGCAATAGCTCGCATGTCAGGATCTTGTAATTCCTCTTCTTTACAACAAGCCATGTGCATTAGTAAATCAAAAGACATACTTTCGGATAAGCCCCCAAGAAGATGAGGCGGAGCAGTGCCGGTGATCTTCGCAACTGAAGGAAGGCGTGTAGTTATAAGGATCTTGCTTCCTTTAGCTCCTCCAACCAATAAAGTTTTCAAGCTTGACCATCTTTCTCCTTCCTCATTCCACAAATCATCTAAAACTAAGAGATATCTCTTTCCATCAATTGTGGCCCTCAGTTCACTTTGCAACCGTTCCATTGAAACCTCGGATGGTTCTTTCTCCTTTGCACAAGCAATGATATTTTTCACTATATTTTTCGTGTCAAATTCATTAGAGACACAAACCCACATTTTCAAGTTAAACTGTTTACTAACCATCTCATCATTATACATACATTGAGCAAGAGCTGTTTTTCCAAGCCCACCAATACCAACTATCGGAAGGATGGAAACATTCTCATTCACGTTTGAATCCAATAAGAATTCTATGATCGTCTTCTTATCATCATCTCTCCCTCTAATATCTCCCTCACGTATAAACGAATGTGTCTCTTCTCTCTCCTGCCACTTTCTCTCTACTCGCGAATCCACGGGGCGCTCGGCCAAGTGGAATCTCCTACCGGCATTAATGGCTTCTATTCTCTCCCTCACTGCTCTTATTTTGTAACTCGTCTTCAGTTTAAAAACAAGCTGATTTGAACTTGAGAAAAATGCCTTTACCTCCTTGATCATTACATTGTGGTCCCTCAATTCTCGTCGTGTAGCTTCAATATTGAATTCTTCAAGCACATCTTGCGCATCATAGAATGCTTCTTTCAATTTCTCAAGCCAAACTCGAATTTGGCGACTTTGGTGGGATTGCTCCTCTGCATCGTCCAATACAGCCTGAAGAGTGGAGACGGTGTCCTCGAGCACCTCGAGTTCATGCTTGATGCCCCATAACTTTCCAACCTTATCTAGTGATTGAGTAATCAGATTAGTAATGATCTCTCCAGCAATGCTGACGATGACAGCTTCCACCATTTTTATTCTCTCTCTTTGTTTGTCTTCTCTGTGCATCAGAAGATATTAATCCAGTCAGTTCGAAGGCTAGAGACTTCTAGGGAAAATTACGAAATTTAGTCACAAACCATTTTTACAGATTCTAGCAAGTCTTACACTTTTCAAATTTGTTAATATAATCATAAATTTTTACGTGAAATTTCAATATAATCCTCCATACTAATTATCACTTGAAATTGGTGACTTCACACTAATTATCACCTGAAATTAGTAACGTGGTGGTCCACTTATTGTTGGTCATCCTACATGTTACGGTTGGCGATTTAACGTGGACAAAAAAACACCGTCTTTTTATTTATTTATTTTTATTTATGTTCTCCTTTTCTTTCTTTCTTTTTTTTCTTCACAATTGTTTATCGTCATCCATCTCGCCATCGCTTGGCCAAAGCTCCTCCAATGATCCTCCATCAATGCCCACTACCGCCTCGACCTTTGGTGGCAATCGTTGACCCATGGTCGTCCACCACTATTACCTTGATCGTCCAATCTAATGGCTCGAGCTCGGCTATGCCATGGAGTTGCACATTCTATTCATACCTAATAATGATTAGCTGATGGATCTCATAACTCCCCTTCCACATTAGTTGCATGCTCAACGTTTATGGATGCCAAGTTAATTTTATGACATTTCATTTCCTTCTAATTCCTCCTTTTCTCACTAGGATTTCCCAAAGAAATTATGTGACTTGTAAGTATGTAAGTAACTAACAAAATTTCATGTGATCAGTAACTTTCTACAAGAAATTCGGCTTTCAGCTAATGAAAAAGTACTTACCTGTTTTCATAATTACTAACGTTTTATATAAAAGGCAATCTTTTTAGGTTGATTCTTATTGTCATATATATATATATATATATATATATAGTATACATACTATTACATCGTAGAAACCATCAGTTTTGTTCAAAGTTGTCTTTATATATAAAGACAACTTTGAACAAAACTGATGATTTCTGCGATGTAATAGTAAATCTTATATAACATGTGGTTTGTCACTTATTCATGGGATGAATAAGTCTTTGCCTTATAAAAAGTAATTACTGCCGACCCTGTTTAATTAAAAAAAATGTTAGGTATTGGCAAACCATAGTTAACCCTCCCACGTGGTCCAGAAAATGAAAATTAAAGTTTATTTTTCTCAGCAGATGCAAATAAAAATTTCGCCTGAAGGGGGCTAAAGAACAAAGCCTAGCTTTTTTCTGATGATGCCCATTTTCCTAGTTTCATCACAAGCTTTCCATAGAAGACAGTGCACGTTCACGTGTATGCCTGACTTGTTTACCAGAGACATCGAGTATTAAGTGTAATAAGATTTGGATCTTGAAAAGGATGGAAAATTATTATAGCTGTCTGGGCAACTTCAACATCTAACTTCAAGTGGTAAAGAAAATTTATCTTCATGAATCTCTGCTTTTGCCCGAATAAAAAAGAAAGAAAAAGATTATGAAGTATCATCGTGAATGAACAAGTCTGAAACCTTTTCAGTGCAAAAAGAAATTATATTTTGGTACTGAAGTACCAATGTGCGGGGGGCTAATAAAAGCAAGCTGATGAGGATGTCTTTCAATTTTAAATTTTCATACGTAGAACGGTAAAACAGCTCTTGAAGTTGGCTAATCTTCCCTTTTGAACTCTATTTAGAATTTTTGGAAATCGGGACATGTTATATGTTTTTATGTGCCTAATTTGGAAAAGGCTAAATAGCCTAAATATGTAGATCTTGAGGGCCATGTTTCACCATATAAGTCAGATCTCTAAATCCAAATAAAAGACGTTAATAGTTTCCCTAAGCATCTTTATTTCATCAGGCTATTCATCTTCAGAAAAGCTCTCCGATTAGTTGCTATGAGAAAGAATGAACCTGGCTAATAGTGGGCTGATCGACGGCTGACCAACAAAGGCGAGGCCACAACCGGCGAGATCAAGAGAGGAGGACAGGAGACGGCGTCGGCAAGACCAAGAGAGAGAAATGAGATGAGACGGCGTCGGTAAGACTCCAGAAAGAGAGAAATCGAGGGCACTGTTGGGGAAAGTTGAGAGACTAGAGAGTCTAAGAGAGATGCTAGCGATGAGAGTGAGAACCAAAAAATAGTAGTGAGGGTCTTAGATATAAAAGATATAGCATCGTTCTGAACTGTTTCAAACCTTTTCTTCCAAATGCTGGTTCCTAGAATTTTTACATGAGAGTTGACCGGTTCTCGTGTGAACAAGTGTAGAGTTGGGCAAGTTCAGTTCGGCTCCCGATTGAACCGACCTGGTTGCTCACCCTTAATAAAAATGTTGCACATGAGTTCTAACAACAAACATTATAAAGCTAATCCTTTGATTAGCGAAAGGTAAGGACCATCAGGAAGCGCAGAGTTCATTCGTCTAAATAAATTAGATAGCCCCTTATATGAAATGAAAAGCCAATCATACAAAACGCTTGGTCAATTGAAATCATTTAATATCACGTCTATTATCAAACATAATATTATTTATATTAGATGAGATTAGAATTGAGATTTTACATATTATATATTAAAAGTTAAATTTGAAAGACTTGTAGGCATTAAATTTCATAGAAGACGTGGTAGGAGAAGTAACTCTTCTTTCCAACTCTTTGAGAAAGATGTAGTTCTCCTTTTCCCATTACCAACAATATGTTTCACGACAATCACTTCAATTATGGTGGTGTTGTTGTTCATCCACGTATGGTGTCTCTCTGATGCACATCTTTTTTTCATGCCTTTTGACCTTATGTGTCGTCGTTTTTGCTTTACGGAAACAAGAGATTCGTGGGAAGGTTCAAGGAAAAGTCGCGAGCAACCGGTCAAGAAGTGGGTGGTGAAGGTGATTCGCTAGTTCCCACAAAATCACCCTCGCCTCTGCATTGTTCTTTAAAGTAAGCTTGATTTTTGTTTGCAGGTATTTGGGGCTTCTTAGGTCGCACCATTTTCGTAATTGTCGCGACCTGAAAAAAAAATTTTCATTTTCTCGGGCTAATGGATTATTAAGACTAATCTTAATTCGGGCCCTCCTAAGCCCTACCAATTCGCAACTTAGGGTTTAAGTTGTTAACGTGCAAATATTTTCATGCTTGGAGTCGCCACTAATCAATTTGCGGTAGGTCGATTAGAAACCTAAATAAAACATAGGGAGATATGTTTTATTTCTACGAACCAGAGATTCTAAGCCCGGGAACTTGATTATGCTAGATCTAGTCTAACGCCCTTTCGGTACCTTTTCTTTTCAAAAATATTTTGGCAAGCAGTTTGGATCCATTTTAACTTAGATACTAACATGTGAGGTGTTCATGCGAGTGCGCAAACTATCAATTTAACACCTAGGAAAGCATTAAATAAATTGCAAGCTTAGGAGAACAACATACCTGAATGCAACGCAAGCATCTCCATCGTTAGCTAGAAAATCACATCAACAATCTTAATATGATTTCTAATTAACAAGCAACTCACTCAATTTCTTTTTTGGATTTTCACTTATTTAAATGAAATCTAACCTATATGCAATGACGTGCAAAAATTGACATGCGAATTAATGCAACCTAACATGCAAACTATATGCCATGCAACGACATGACTTAATTCTAATGACGGACGAATGAATTATTTTTGGTATTTTTCCAATGAAATTCGAAATTATGAAAAATGCCTAAAATGACATGCAATCTATGATGATTTCTTCTTTTTTTGGTATTTTCTGTTAAAATTCGGTATAAAAATATGCCTAAATTAACATGCAACCTATGATGATTTAACATATCCTAACATGATTTCTTTTTGGGATTTTCTTGAAAATTCGAAATAATAAATTGCTGAAATTAAGAATGCGATCTATCCTAATCTACCCTAAAGCAATTCATTCTCCTTTTGGGATTTTCTTGAAAATTCGGAATTAAAAAATAACGTGAATAATCCGTTAGGATCAAAACAATCCATAATTTAAACTAGGAAACATGCCACCTTAGGTCCTAATTTAAATTAAATACTTATCTCATCCTTTGGGATATATTCAAAATCTTAGACATGCAAAATTCTAATTTAAATAACAAAACAGATTTTTTTGAATTTTTCTTTATTTAAAAAGGAAAGCAATTAAACAAATAAGGATAGCAACCACATTCAAATCAACCACGCGATCCGCCAAATTTGTTTCAAACTCGGATTAGGCACAAAAATCAAACTATCGGTCATATCTATAGGGTTATAGATATTGACGGATAGTCGATTATTCAAATTTGGAAAGCGAATAAAAATCATTATCGTATCCAAGTAGTTATGGATAGGACAATAATTTTTCGTACCGCCGCGTATCGGACCTTAGGGATAAGGTTGGATAGTCATCCATATACGTTGCTAAATTAGGAACATTTCCTAATTTTGAATATTTTCAAAATATTGCGGATATATCACGAATATTATCTAAAGATATCTAAAATATGCATATGATATTCACGAAATATTCAAAACAGGCAAATTAGGAAATTAAATATTCTGAAAATTATCAGATAATGTTCAGTTACCTAATTTGCAGATAATCACCAAATTTGAACTCGGATCGAGCTCGGGCTTGCGGATCGGGATCGAACAACCGGCGACGACGGCGAGGCGACACCGGTCACTATTCCGGCGGTGGGACAGCAGCTCGGTGTGGACTGTTCCGGCAGCGGCGACGTCGATGTGGCGGGGCGACAGGGAGCTCCGGCACGGCGGTGACACGGCTGTCCGCACGGGACTGGTGGCTGTTCCGACACGGCTGACTATTTCGGTGAGGTGGACAAAGGCGGCCTCAGCTACTTTACCGGCGACGACAGCATCCCCGGGCATGTCACGGCGTCGGACGGCAGCAATGGTCAGCGTTCTTCAGGCGGTGGTCTCCGACGAACGTGCAGCGGCTTTGTTGGCGTGAGGCTGCGCGGCTAGAGGTGCGGCCAGGGGCGGCTCTTCGGCTACTGGTGGCGGTGGAGCAGCGAGGACGACAGCTCCGATTGATGCAGTGGCTTCGCCGGCAAGAAAGCTGAGACGCGGCGGGGACAGCTGCTGCAGTGGCGGTAGCTTCGCCGGCGAGCAGCAGCGGGCGGTGAAACAGCGCCGACGTCCAGCAAGGGCGGCGACTCGGTGAGAGACAGCGGCGGGAAGCTGCTACGCACAGCAAGGGGAAACGCGACAATGGCGCGCTCCGGTGGCGACGGCGCGCGAAGGGGGGCGGACGGCGGGTGGTGGCTCGAGCGGTGGTTTCTCGCCGGCCTCTCTCTCTCTCTCCTTCTCCCTCTCACTCTAACTCTAACTCTCTCTAATTTTTCTAATCTGAAAATTGTGTCCTCTCTCCCAAAAATCTGACCTAAAACATGTTTATATAATCCTAACCTAGATCAATTAGATGGGCTTGCTAGTTCTAATGGGCTTAGGCATGGGCTCAGGCTCTAATCTAATTAAATTGGCTGAATTAACTTGGGCTTAATTAAGCTCAAAATATAATGGGCTGAATTAAACTCAAATTAAAACGACCGAGCCCGTTCGACTTGTAATTCCCGGCCCTTGCATGCCGAGCGAGCTGAGTCTTGTTCGATGAAATTTAAGCTCATTCGCCAACGCCAATTTGATGCAAAATGCAATTAAATTAAAATGAACCTAAACTATATGCTATGCAATTTAAATATTTTTGTTTAGGGGTTAAAAATTTAATCCCTAATTTTCTATACAAATTACACTAAATGATCGCTAAAATTTAGGTGTCAACAGCTGCCCCTCTTTGAAGGTGAGCTTGCAGAGGTTGCATTCAAAGACTAAATGATACCTAAATTTCAACTATGCAAATGCAATGAATGTTATTTTTGTCGAGATTATGAGTCCCATTTTCAAAATGTATTAAGAAATGATGCATGCTGACTTGAATAGAAAACATACCTGGAATTACTTACCTGACATGAACGATAGCGCAATTCGAGGCACGACTCTGATTTTAGGTGTTGTTTGGCAAATGTCTGGGCTCAATCCCATAGGTTTTGCCTGATACACGCTGATGAACTTCGGTGATCTGCAATTAAGTCAAAACACACGAAGAACGCTCGACGTATCCAATCATCATCTGGATTCGTGAGAGCAATTTTGTAATAAAAAAATGTAAAAACGTTCCGATCTTTACAAACTACCTATACATCTCCATAGGTGTTTGCAACGATTTGGCCGCTGCACTTATATATGCTCATAAGTGAACTGCGAGGGAACTTCTGAAGTTAATAGAATATTCCGATCTTTACATATACTTGCTCATATGTAAAGATTTGGCCGCTTCACCTATATTTGCTCATATATTTGCTCATATGTAAAGATTTGGCCGCTTCACCTATATTTGCTCATAGGTGAGTAGCGGGGGAACACCTGGGGTTGAGGGAATATTCCGATCTTTACATATACCTGCTCATATGCAAAGATTTGGCCGCTTCACCTATATCTGCTCATAGGTGAATAGCGGGGGAATACCCGAGATTGGGAGAATATTCCGATCTTTACATATACATGCTCATATGCAAAGATTTGGCCGCTTCACCTATATCTGCTCATAGATGAATAGAGGGGGAATACCCGAGATTGGGAGAATATTCCGATCTTTACATATACCTGCTCATATGCAAAGATTTGGCCGCCATGCCTATACCTGCTTATAGACATGTAACGGGGGAATCTTCTCGAGATTGTATGAGAATCTATGATTTGGTGAACAAATGGGCTAGCCCAAGTGTTCAAGGGTTCCTTGACAAAGTACTTGGATATCATCGAGGTACCTGAAAAGGTTTGATCAATAGACACCTAAACATCATTAAAGGCATCTAGAGATCGCAACAAAATGATCAAATATGAGGCCTGACGATTGCTCGAACAGGTTGGGGATACCTAGATAGTCATAGACATCCAGGGGATGGAGATATACTTACCTGGCGATATCTCAGACTCTTGAGAATGTGTCTCCTGTTAGACACGGTTTTAGGCAACATGTAATATGCATCCATGGACAAACAGAACACATATACTCATGCACTATGATTCCAATTGTTTTTCATGCACGATGATTTTGTCAAATTGGCATTACAAACTCTGCTGGGGAAAAAGCATGACAAGACAATCCGAACTCACAAGTGGGTGCCTTGAAAATATCAAATGAGGGACTTCTGGTCCAAAAGGGCTTTCTCTCATTCTCATCGAAAAAGGCTGATTTATGCAAATCGCTCTATCTCACCATCATCATGTCGATAAGGGTCTGAGTATTCTCGCAAGAGGTACGACCTTACCAATCTGAGAGGTCTTTGCTAAGAATGTAACATGGCTTGGTCAATGACTTAGTAAAAGGGACTCTTTGAGTCGAGGCTATTGAAAGAATATACTTCGCAATTGTCTTTTTTTTTTTGTAAGGTAAGAATAAATATAACTAATCAAAACCAATACAAGCTAAGGCACAACCAACACCCGAACCTGCAGAGACAGGCGGGATGTCTAGACAGGGTCAGGAGAGGAACGCCAGGTAACAACAAGAAGCCGAAGGCTACACAACAAAGGAAAGAGAAAAACCCCAAACGAGGGCACTAAACC
Source organism: Syzygium aqueum (assembly GCA_031216185.1). NCBI lineage: Eukaryota > Viridiplantae > Streptophyta > Magnoliopsida > Myrtales > Myrtaceae > Syzygium > Syzygium aqueum. The sequence continues at coordinate 10,774,375 of CM062232.1, read as the reverse complement.
CCAAGGGAGAATAAACAAGGTAAACCGCAAAAGGGCCGCCCTAGACAAGACGCAGCCGGAAGCTAAGAGGTAAGCCTATTCCTCGCAAAAATCAGAGAGGGGAGGTCCCAGTGTCTTTGCAGGAGACGATTCCTGTGGGTGTCTTGAATTCCCCCAATGGATATGGCTTTGTCTCTGACAACTTTGACTAGATGTTTGCGCATACCGGGGATGTGGATAGTCTTGTTTCTGAATATAGCATTATTCCTTTCGGTCCAAATGATGTGACATAAGGCACCGAAAGCGAACCTGGAAAGACGATGTGCGAAGGATGCTCCACCACAGACACTCATCGCCCACATAATATTGTCATGCCAGCTCCTATTCCGCCAAGGAAGAGTGCACTTGGTGGCCCACATAGACGCCAATCTAACCGTAGAAGGACACTCAAAAAATAGGTGGTTAATGGAATCCGGTGTAGAACCACAAAATGCACGACGAGCATTATCAATCCTTTGAGTATGAAGGAGGAACATCTGTGTAGGTAGCCGATTGAGAGAAATCAGCCATAAGAGAAAGGAATGGCGAGGAGCAATGTCATGATCCCATACGAACGAGTGCCACGCCGCAGGACGCCCTTTCCTTCGAATATGCTCCCATGCAAGTGTTACCGAGAAGGTTTGAGATGGTTGAGGGGTCCAACAAATGGAATCCTGCATATTGTTGTCTAAGAGCCTGGTCGGATCTATCCAACTCATAATCGATGTGAGAGTGTTGGAAGGTTGCCATGTACCCTCCACAAAGTCTCGAACTGTGGCTTCCCGTGGAATGCGCATATGGTATATATCCATGTTGCTGAAAAGAAGGTGTAGGGGTCCTCTAGACAACCAAGTATCAAACCAAAATGAAACCGACCGGCCATTACCAAGTTGCCAATGAAACATAGTACGAGCCGCATCGCGTATGTCAAGGATCTTTTTCCATGTCCAAGAACAGACGGTGGGCTTAGTGACCACCCAAAAGTTTCCTTTTTTTAAAAAGTTAGAATGCACCCACTTGCACCATAATGATTCATCATCTGAGAAGAGGAGCAAAATGTGCTTGAGGAGCATGGCCTTGTTATAATCAACCAGCCGCCGAAGCCCAAGTCCACCTTCAGCTTTAGGTAGACAGACAAAATTCCAGGTGACCCTAGCTCCACCAGTACGTAAGTCCGGTCCTTTCCAAAGGAATTGTCGCAGGATAGTCTCAATCTTATATAAGACCGATTTGGGAAGCGAAAAGGTGGTGGCCCAATATACCTGGATGGAATACAATACCGATTTAATAAGTTGAAGCCTGCCAGCAAAAGACAGGAATCTATGTGTCCAGGATCGAGCTCTAGCTGTGATTGTATCAATCAAGGATTTGCAGTCCTCTTTTTTCAACCTGGAAGAAATGATCGGGACTCCTAGATACCGAAAAGGCAGAGAACCTTGCTGAAACCCAAGGCAATGTACAATCTGGTTTTGTAATATCTGGTTTCCCCCCGAGAGGAAAACATTACTCTTGGAGTTGTTCGGGTGCAAACCGGACCATGCAGAGAAAATATGGAGGCCCTCCTTAATTAGTTCAACCGATCTCAAATGGCCCTCAGCAAAGAGAAGGACGTCGTCCGCAAAGAAAAGGTGCGACAGACGTGTGGACTTGCAACGCCAGAACCAATGGAAATCCGAGGCTTGAGTTTGATGATTAAGAATCCTTGAAAAGACTTCCATGACTAGAATAAAGAGGTAAGGTGAGAGTGGATCACCCTGACGAATGCCTCGGGTATTTGCAAAATAACCATGTAACTCACCATTAATAGATATAGAAAACTTGGCAGTGGAAACACAAGTCATAACAAGCTTTACCAGGGATTCTGGGAAGTTGAAGGCTAATAATACATGCTCAAGGAAGTACCAATCAACTGTATCATAGGCTTTTTGAAAATCAACCTTAATAGCACATCTTGGAAGGTACGGTTGATGGTGAAAGTCAGAGAAAAGCTCCTGGGCCAGCATAATATTGTCGCTAATTCTCCTCCCTTTGACAAAAGCAGTTTGGCCATGCCCAATAATAGAGGGGAGAACCGAAGCTAGACTCTTAGCCAAAAGTTTGGAGATACATTTATACAAGGTGTTACAGCAAGCTATAGGTCGGAAGTCCGACATAGTTGTGGCATTAGGAGATTTCGGTACAAGTGTAAGAATTGTGCTATTTATCTCCCTGAGCATACTTCCTGTTTCAAATAAATCGCGCACCGCCTTGATGGTTGATGGGCCGACAATATCCCAAGAAGTTTTGAAGAAATCAACAGTAAAGCCATCCGGACCAGGGGCCTTGCCTTTGGCAAGAGAAAAAAGGGTGGAGCGGATCTCATCATCGGACACCGGTTGCGCCAGAGAAGTCCTCTGTGTATCATCTAAGACTCGGCCAAGATAGGCCCCTATATCGGCAACCGAAGGCCGGATGGGGGGGGAGGGCTAGAGAGTATCTCTTGGAAGTGGCTAACAATATGAGTCTGGATAGCCTGAGGTTCCGTCAGGATGGATCCATCAGCGGTTGACACTGAGAGTATCCGATTGTGTAAGGATCTTTTAGCGACAGAATGGTGGAAAATTTAGTATTCAAATCACCTTCCTTAAGCCACCTCAGACGTGATTTCTGTCGGTAGAAGGATTCCTCCTGTAATCTTAAGGTGGAGAAAGAGCGCGTGAGCTCACATTCTCGGTCTATCAAGCTCTGGTCAAATGGGTGTAACTGCAAGGCGGACTGAACATCATAAAGATCAGTTCTAGCTTGATCGGTTCTTGCTGATATATCAGAAAAAGAGCTCTTGTTGAGGAGTTTGAGTTGTAGCTTAAGAGCTTTCAGTTTGCGACAAACAATGAACATAGGCGTACCTCCTATGGGCAACTCCCAGACTTGTTTAACTATGTCCACAAACTTGGGATGAGTAGTCCAAAAGTTAAAAAACTTGAATGGCTTCTTGGTATTGTGAGGGAAGCATATTTTAACCACCATTGGAGAGTGATCAGGGATCCCGGGAGGAAGGAATCTGGCTTCCGAGAAAGAGAATTGTTGCATCCAGAGGCCATTGACTAGCACACGATCAATCTTGCGAAGCTTTCGTCTCTCACCAGAAGAATAGGTCCAAGTGTATCTACACCCGACATACCGAAGATCTTCTAGCCCTGCTTGATTCAAACAGTCCCCAAACTCATCAAAAACCGGTATCCAAGGAGTTGTACTGCTCACTCGGTCATCCGGGTCCTTGATGGCGTTAAAATCTCCAGTGACAACCCAAGGGAGCGCACAATCTGAAAGTCGCAAGAGGTCAGCCCATAATGTACGCCGTTTGACAAATGAATGCTCACCATAAGCAACCGAGAGGAGACAGGACTTGTTCATCTTTAAAAGCCGAAGCTGCACATGGATAAGTTGATCAGACAAATATACAAGATGTGTTTCCACCTCATCCGGATTCCAACCAAACCAAACTCTGCCCAAAGGAGAAGCTTCATAGTTAGAGATCCAATGCCAATTCCCACATAAGGATTGAGAAATACCAGCAAAAATGGAACTTTTAGCTTTTGTTTCGATGATACCGATACAGGAAAGATTATTAATCCTGATAAAAGAACGAACTTCAGCCTGTCTAATGGGATGTACTAGTCCCCTAATATTCCAGGTGCCAAAAAACATAGATAATAGAAACAAAGGGGTTATCGCTGAGCAGCTTTCCGCCGCCTGTTCTTCGCTTTCTTCTTGGAGGAAGCAGGGCCAGCTCTCTGCTCGGGGTCCTCCACCGTGTTAGAGGCCATGGTCCGGGATCGAGTGGCAGGAGGGGAGAGGACAGCAAGTTCCGCAGCCACAATCCCTTCAGAGTTCTCCCCTAGACTCCCGCCATGGTCCGCGGATTCATCAGAGGTCACCGCTTTGTCCTGGGAAGATGAGTGTTCTGTGGATGATGAGGATTGCATAAGGGAAGCCTCATTCTGCTGGTCCAGAGTGGCCGAGTGGTTCAGACCAAAAGATGGGCTAGACCTTGCTGAGGAAGGGCCCTGCACAATCAGAACAGATCCAGGGTGAGGAGGTTCCACAGCCACTTCAGTCATGAGTATCGGAGTATGCATTTCCTTTCCATCGGGTGGCACTTGGAGTCCTGGGCCAGGAGGGTACGGCAAGGAGTTATCTGCAGCAGCCGATGTCACTCCAAGATGGACATCTTCAGTAGCCGAGTCCTCAAGCTGGGGATGAGGATGGGCAGTGGATTGACCAGATATAGCATGGAACAGGCCAGAATTGGTGTGCCCCGCCTGTTGAATACGAGGGCTCTTGGAGGTGCTTGCTGAGGGACGTTGCTGACCTGGATCAGCAATAGAAAGTACAGGTGCAGAAGGAGTTACCTGTTGGAGAATGCCATTTGTGTCCACCACCTGTTTATTGGACCCCTGGAGGGGGGATTTTCCTTTGTGTCTGGATACCTGAATCCATTCCCCAGCTGGTTGAGGATGGCCAGTAGGTGCAGGCCGTGAAACAGGTCGGGCAGGGGCGCATTCAAACCCAACAGTGCCCATTTTATGACCAAACACGCCACATGATGGGCATGCTAAAGGCTTCCACTCATGCTCAATACTAATCAAATGTACCTCACCATCCCATCGGACTTTTATTGAGTCCAACCGAGTATCTCCCGCTTTGATCTCCACACACACACGAGCATAGGATATTCTGTTCATTTGCTCTGTTGATGTGTCCACATAAAGAGGCTTCCCGATTGCACTTGCAATGCAGCTAAGTCCAGCAGCAGACCAGAGGGAAAAGGGAACATCCCTAAGTCTGACCCACACCGGGATAGTGTCCAGGTTACCCTTCCGGAGCTTGATTTTCGGTTGCCATTGCTGGAGTAGCATGGTGCTGCTGAAGATGGATATAGGACCCAGCTCAATGATTTTCCGACGGAACTCAGCGTTAGGAATGTGAAAGAAAAAGAAACCATTTTCATGTAATTTGATGTCCACGACCTGGTCCCCCCACGATCTTTTAACGGCTTCTTCCGTCAATTTAAACGGGACCTTTTTCCCAACATAGTGTCCAACCGAACACTCTAACCAGCGGGGGTTCTGAGCAGCAGCCACCTCGGGAGAAATATCGACAATAACTTCACCATCCTCAACCCGGGGAGGTACAAAAGCTAGGCTATATCCTTTAGTCATAACCTTAGCCACATTGGCCCAGGTTCTAGTGGATGTACCAGAACCGAAATGACCAGTTGGTATGCTAGGATATTGTGTCTTCTGTTGTTGTGGCACAGGAAGAGGGGGTCTGAAGTCTGACCGAGAGGGGGGATGTGCCCCTTGGTCACGCCTAGCAGACTTGCTTCTGGTTCTCCTCCGACCCCTACTAAGACTACGATGCACATTTCCTCGCATAGGCAAGTTGTTGTCATCAGGGGAGTTAGTCCTTAGGATCTGTCCTCCAGTAGCCATGGTAATTGCTGGTCTCAGTCCAGGTTCTGAAGTGAGTCCCCGAGAACTGGAAGATGTCCGAAGGCCCTCATGCACATTCAGGCAGGTAGTATTCCGAGAATCATCATTCATGGGCGAGGGAGCTAGTGTGGGGTGTAGATTCAAAAGCACAGAATTACCAGATTCCTTCATACCCCAGGTCAGACCATAGACCAAACACCATATGTGCAGGAAGCAGCTAAGTTCGTATCTCAAACAACCAACAAAGGTGAAGCGCCCAAACAAGACAACAACACAGTAGAGATGTTCAGAACCAACCAGGAAGGAACAATCAAGCGGACCAGCCCAATGAACATTACAATCTAAATGGCCGAGAGCTCAAGGTGAAGTGCGAGCAGCAAGAACAATCAGACCGGTGAGCTCCAAGAGATAAGATGTAGTGAGGAGGGTCAAGGGAAAGGGACCTATCGATGAGGATAGTAGTTCGGCCACCAGAGGCTCCACGAAGCAGTACGCCCAGAGCGGACGAAGACAGCAGGAACAGATTTGGAGCCCTAGCCAGATCTGCAAATCTCGATTCCAAGCTGGATAAGGAGGGAAATGAGCTGGAGGAGGCAGAGAGGAACTGCCGAGAAACCTATCCTCCGAATCCTGGCGCCAATGGACACCGGAAGCAGCCGGAAGCAGCACTTCACCGGCGGGTGAACAGTGTCACCAAGGCCAGAACGCGGGGAGCATGCTGGATGAACAGTACCCGCGAGAATTTTTTATATACTTCGCAATTGTCTCCGGGTTTACAAGTCAAGAATCTGCAAAATGAGATAGAAATGGACTTGCTCGCACTTCTTCGAGCTAAGCTTATAAACATCTGAATCCTACGTCAGTTCAAGTGCCCTAATCTTAAGAGACTTTGTAAGGGACGTAACGTAGGCTAGGCTCATGGGTTGAGAAATGAATGGATCATTAGGCTCAAAATGTGTATAATCAGGGTGAATAAGTTGGTGATCATCTTAACACTGTCACCGGTCTTCTTCTGCACCAGGGATTGTTTCTTCGGTGTATGCTCTATTGGCTCCAAGAGTTCATCACTTGATTCCTTTGAGACTTTTAGGAATACTGCTCCACTGGGGATGAATTTGATATGTCATATCTTGACATTTTTTCATTGGGCATTGACCTTGCTTTTATCAGGCACACTGCTTTTTTTGCCTTTTTTTTTTTTACAATGTGAATAAAACTGGCTAGCTATATCTGACCAAATGACTCGCTGTTTGAACTCATAAACTTCTTGTCTTCTATCGACGCTCCAGATATGCTGCTTAGACAATGACGACTTTTACCTTGCCCCGGTGTAGGGGATGATCACTAACTGGGTTTAAGAAATGAATTTGCAGGCTCAATTGGGCTTAGCAAAGGATAACGTGTGTATAGGATAGAGAAAGAAATGCTCTTCGTCATCTTAAGGCACTTGAACTTCGTATGAATTCATCTAAAAAAGCAACACTCGAAGATTGATGCAAGTGAGAGCAAGAAAATTTCTAATCATTTTTCACCTTATGATGCTGACTTACCTTCAGTTTCCCCCGATGTGGGGTGGTTCTTGACAGGGGTAATTTGAATGAATTTTTCCAAGTGTTTAGGCTCAAAGTGGTGAAACAATGGATAACTTGTAGTGTTTAAGGTAGAGAAATGAAATGCCTCTTGTCATTTCGGTCGTCGTACCTTTTGCGAGATAACCCTTTTCCTTGCAGACACGGAATTTTTCCACGCAACTCACTGGGGATTAATAGGCGGGACTGTGTATAGGATAAGGCTTACCTTTCATCATCCCGATGTTACTCATTTGACACATTCAATTCATCCCACACGAGCTATTAGATTGTCTAAATAGATTTCCCCTTTTGAAATTGATAATGCAGATCGACAAAATAATCATGCAGAATTTAAAGCCAATGCAAAAATCTTGAACTTGAAATTGATTGAAAACATTTATTCATCCGTGAAATGTTTGCAACTCAAGATATGAAACCAGACATTTGAAACTTTTGCTGCAAAATGTCAGATTTTTATCACGGATAATACATCTTCACAGCATTGGAATTAACAGGGTTGGAAAACTCACGACCATCCATTTCTGCGAGAATCAGGGCACCTCCAGGAAGTACCTTCTTAACCACATATGGACCGATGTAGTTTGGGGCAAACTTACCTCCAGGAACAGGGAAGACTGGCAGTACCTTCCTTAGGACTAGATCATTTACCTCGAAATGTCTCGGACGTACTTTCCGGTTGAAAGACCTAGCTATCCTCTGCTGATAGGTTTGACCGTGGCAGATGGCTTTCAATCGCTTTTCATCAATCAGGTTCAATTGCTCAAGCCTTTGTTGCATCCATTCCGCTTCAGATAACTTCACTTAGGATAAAACTCGCAGGGAAGGGATCTCTACTTCAATGTGAAGGACTGCTTCCATGCCATACACCAAGGAAAAAGGGGTTGCACCGACAGAAGTCCGATATGCCATTAGTGCAAATGCCAACCTTTCATGCGAGTCACGATAGTTTTCAGCCGTTTTGGCCAGGATCTTCTTGATGTTCTTGTTAGCGGCTTCGACTGCTCCATTCATCTGTGGACGATAGGGAGACGAATTCAGATGCCGGATCTTGAATTCATTGAACAACTGATCCATGAACCTATTGTTCAAATTTGTCCCATTATCAGTAATAATGGCCTCGGGGATACTATAACGAGCGATTAGGTCTCGTCTGATGAATCTTACAACATTTCTTGCGGTGACATTTGCATAAGATGTCGCCTCAATCCACTTGGAGAAATAATCAATTGCAACCAAGATGAATCGGTGTCCATTCGATGCCTTGGGATTGATTGGGCCAATCACATCGATCCCCCACATTGAAAAGGGCCATGACTTGGACAACTGATGCAACTCCGTGGGGGAAATATTTATTTTATCCCCATGAACCTGACAGCGATGACATCTTCGAACGTGTTGGATATACTTTCAAGACTGAGCCAATAATAACCCAACCTCATAATCTTCTTAGCTAGCATATGGCCATTCATGTGTGAACCACATATCCCATCGTGTACTTCTTGCATGATTCCGGTAGCTTCAGCTGCTTCTGCACATCTTAGTAGGATCGAATCATAAGATCTTTTGTACAGTTTTTCACCACTAACAAAGAATTTTGAAGCCATTTTCATTATATACTTCCTGTCGGCAGGAGTGCTTCCCTCAAGAAATTCTTGCTTCTGGATGTAGTTCATGATATCGTAATACCATGGCTTTTCGTCGGGTTCTCTGTTCACAACCATACAGTAGGCTGGCTTCATTAGGACTTCGATCTTCAAAGGTTCTACCTCTACTCCACCAGTCACTTGCAGCATGGATGATAACGTAGCTAGCGCATCAACAAACTGATTATGGGACCTCGACAAGTACTCAAAAGAGATGTCGTTGAATTCTTGTATGATTTCTTCGAGGTATTCATGGTACGACACTAATTTGGTGTCTCTCATCTTCCACTCTCCTACAGTTTGGAGAATAATCAAAGCGGAATCACCAAACACTTTCAACTTGGATATCCTCATTTCTACTGCAGCTTGGAGTCCGAGGATGCAAGTTTCGTACTCGGCTATGTTGTTGGTACACGGGAACACCAACTTTGCTGCTACTGGATAATGCTGCTCATCTGGGGATATTAAGACTGCCCCAGTACCGGAACCGGCCAAGTTCATGGCTCCATCGAAGAACATGGTCCATGTGTCTTCATTTATTACCAGAATGCGATCTTCTGGGGAATATCTATCATCATCCGAGATTCCAGGATTCTCGGCTAACACATCAACAATTACTTGGCCTTTAACTTACTTTTGCGGCATCATCTGGACATCAAATTCTGAAATCAGAATCTGCCATTTGGCTAGCTTCCCTACCAAAGCCAGTTAATCAAGTAAATACTTGATGGGATCATTCTCAGTCACGAGCAGAGTCTGGTGATGCAATGTATACTGTCTCAGCCTATGGAGTACCCATACTAGTGCAGCGCAAGTTTTGTCGGCTTCGGGATACTTCAATTCCGAGATAGTAAACTTCTTACTTAAGTAATAAACGGTTCGCTCCTTTCTATCTTCAGGATTTTTCTAGGCTAGCATCGCTCCTAGAGACTCGCTATGAACAGTGAGGTAAAGAATCAAAGGCTGGCCCGGCCTTGGAGGGACCAGCACTGGGGGTTTCATCAGGTACTGCTTCAGTTCATTAAACGCTTCCCGGCAATTATCGTCCCATTCCACTTGAGCATTTTTCCTTAGAAGTTTGAAGAACGGTTTAGCAGTTTCAGAGAGTTGGGAGATAAAATGGACTATGTAGTTCAATCTACCCAGGAGGCTCCGCACTTCTTTCACGGTCGACGGGGGTTGTAGCTCACATATAGCCTTTACTTTGGAAGAATCGACTTCAATGCCTTTACTGCTTACTAAGAACCCGAGTAATTTGCCCGATGTTGCCCCGAATACGCATTTCGTTGGATTGAGACAGAGTTTAAACTCACGGAGTCGGTCGAACAACTTCTTCAGGGTATGAACATGACTCTCTCCGAGTCGAGACTTGGCAATCATGTTATCAACATAGATCTCGATTTCCTTATGCATCATGTCATGGAAAAAAGTCACCATTGCACGTTGATATGTTGCCCCGGCATTTTTAAGACCGAAGGGCATGACCTTATAGTGGAATGTACCCCAAGGAGTGATGAACGTTGTTTTCTCCTTATTGCTGTCCTTCATTCTTATTTGATTATAACTCGAGAAACCATCCATGAAGGAAAATAACTCGAATCCGGCAGTACTGTCTACCAGAACGTCTATGTACGGTAATGGGAAGTCATCTTTAGGGTTAGCCTTGTTCAGGTCGCGATAGTCGATGCAGACTCGAACTCGGCCGTCCTTCTTCATGACTGGTACGATGTTAGCCACCCAGGTAGGGTATTGGATGACTTCGATGAATCCCACTTTCAAGAGCTTCATGACTTCCTCTTCTATTTTCTTCGAAAGCTCAGGCTTGGTTCTCCGCAGCCTCTGTTTCTTGGGCGGCATGCTTGGATTAGTAGGCAGGCCATGTTTCACGATAGAAAGGTCTAAACCTGGCATATTGGCGTACAACCAGGCAAAGATATCCCGGTAGTCCTTCAACAATTGGACCAAGTGTTTGGCTTCACCTTCGGGAAGGGTTGCCCCTATCTTCACCTCTTTGGGTTCTCCAGAATCACTTAGATTGATGATGACAGTCTAGTCTATCGTCAGAACTTTAGGTTTTTCATGCCGCTCTAGATCGCGCTGAATATCTGAAGAATCATCAAGTTCTCCAGCATCATTGGAATCAGGTTCAGCGATGCATAATTCATCGGATTGGACCGTTTCTATACCCTCCCTTGTCACAAGATTATCCCTGAAACATAAAGTAGGGGATTCAAAAGGACAAACAGGGTTAAACATTGCATTTTTTTGTGATTTTTGATTTTTCTGATTTTTTTTTTGTTTTTCTGAAATTCATTTCGAAAAGGTTTTAACACGAGGAAGCATGAAGAAGCCCAGGCCTCAGAATTTTCCTTGGACTATGTTTTCTTTTATCGGTTGGATATCATCACCGGGCTGGTTTGATGTACCTCAACAAGTCCTCAAAAACTGAAAATAACTTATAATTTCATTGATTATTTCAAAATGAATTACATTTATTGAATGGAAATTGCAACAATTAAGTCCTAGAAATGAAAATGGAAAGTACCACCCGAGATGGGGCAAGTCCTAAAAAGCAGTAAAAATTCCCACGCAGGGGAGTGTGCGAAAAAGTAAAAATTTTACTCTTGTGGGCCAGTGCCCATTCCCTCTAACGATCCTTCTTCGATTGCTCCAATGAAAAAATCATCGAACAAGGAGGTGATTCCTTCCATTGCATCATCAGAATATTCTGTTATTAGAGGTGCTGAATCATCCATACCTCCCCATCCATCCGGGACTATGTCACGGGGGTCAATATAGAAGCTCGAGGGCGCCGAGTACTTTGCATAATAGTCAAATTTGCCGCTTGGTTGCCCCAAAATGTCAATCACCTCTTTCTCTTCGTGTATCATCCTTGCAGGGCCTGGGAATATGGTGCGGATATGTGGAAGCAACCTACCACGCCCGGGTTGTTCACCAATTGGCTGTCCATTCTGGTCATCCCCTTGACCTCGGCCTCGACCACGTCCATGTCTTTCATTACTTGGCATACTTGGCCCGTGGTACCCCAATCCAGAGGTACGGGGTCTCCGAGAGACTTCTATCGGTTGGCGAATACCTTGACCATTCCTGCCAAGGCCTTCACCCGGAGTAAAACCATGGGACACCATCACTCTTCCGACCATGATTGCAGTATTTGACATCTCATGAACGGGCGGTGATGACCCTCTAGCCGCATGTATGGTCGATACGAGCTCAAACGAATGATAACTCGATTCCATTTTGCATTCCGGCTCAACATAGGGAATAGCCGTTGCATGATAAATCGGATGTTCTTCTTCACCGTGGACTGTGACTAACTTCCTTTCCACGACGAATTTCACCTTCTGATGTAGACTGGATGGGACAGCTCCGGCAGTATGAATCCATGGACGACCCAACAGAAAGTTAAATGCAGTGGGAATGTCCATAATCTGGAATAAGATGTTGAACACTGCTGGCCTTATATGTATGTCGAGATGGATTTCCCCCATCACTTCTTTCTTCGTTCCGTCAAAGGCTCGCACGGAGGTCTTTACAGCATTTATCCTTGAAGGATTTATCTTAAGGTGGTGTAAAGTCGCCAGAGGACAGATATTCAAGGTTGATCCGTTGTCAATGAGTACCCGAGCTACATGCGAAGCCTTGTATTTGACGGAAATATACAACGCTTTGGTATGTCCTTTGCCTTCTAGAGAAAACTCCTCATCCGAAAAGACTATAAGGTCTTTGAGAAGTATAGAACCCACAAATTCCTCCAATTTGTCATGATCAATCGTCTCTGGCATATGGACTTCACTTAGCACCTTCATTAGGGCCTTCTGATATTTAACAGACGTCTGGAGTAGTTCAAGAAGAGAGATTTGCGCAGGCATCTTACGTAGTTGCTCGACGATGTTGTATTCACTAGCCTTGATCACGGCCAAGAATTCATTAGCTTATTCATCGGTGACAGGTTTCGCGGGTTGAGCATTAGCTTGGCCATAAGAACGTCCAGATCTGGTGACTAAGTCAATATCGAGACTGTATGACCAAGGGACTACCTTATCATCAGAGTACTCGTAAGGCTGAGGTATCTCAATCACTATCCCTTCAGCGACTGCGGGCGTGTTTACTATAATCTGCTCATCATCGGTCGTGTCTTCGAGCGGAGGCATATTTTCAGGCAAAGAATCGGGCTTGTCCTTCCCGGTGTCCAACGTGGCAAACTTCTCGTCTTAGTTAATGACGACCTCGGAGATAGTGGAAATAATGCCAGTGTGGTCATCATAAACGATCATCCCAACTTCCACCATCCTTGAGACTCTTTCTCTCATGACAGCCAGGGAAACGACCTCATTACTCGGGTAATACCCGGTTTTCACCAACTCACCATAGACATCGGCGGTGTATACCCTGACATTCTTGATTCGACCAGCATTGAAACCGAAAATGGCATTTACATTGCCTACGTGATCAGGGAGCAGGTTATTCTGAACATTCGGCTTAGCGGGTTGAAATGAGAACGCCTTCGTATCGAGGAGGTTCTGGATTCGGTGTTTGAGGGCGTAGCAATCATCGGTTGAGTGCCCCAGCTCGCCCATGTGGTAATCACATTTCTTTGACGGGTCGAAGTTATAAAATTGCTCAGGATTGGGCCGCTTTGGCTTGGAAGTCAACAAGCCTTTCTTTCGAAGCACAACCAATACTTGCAATAACGATCCAGGAAGAGCAGTGAATTGCCTCTTGTTGTTTCTCTTCTGAAAAGGTTGACGACCGGTGTTTTGTTGCTGAGCTTCTGCTACTTGGATCGCTAGGGCAGAGTTCCGCCGGCTCGGTTGGTTATAAGTCACATTCACTTCAGCTGCCGGTTCTTTCTCTTTTCTTGCGCCAAATCTTTTGGTCGATGAAGACGGCTCCACAAACTACCCATCCTTTAGCCCTATCTTAATCTGTTCGCCTATGGGGATGAGTTGGTTGAAGTTGTCAGCCGGAATGGCCACCATCCGATTGCGGTACTCGAACAGGAGAGTTTTCACGAACATTCTCTTCAACTCACTGTCTATGAGTTCCGGGACGACCTGAGCGGCTATATTCCTCCATCTGATGGCATAGCCTTTGAATGACTCAGTCTTTTTCATCTGAGCACGTTCGAGATCATCACGGGTGGGAATGATGTCTGTTATGAACCTGTACTGCTTTAGAAATGCCTCGCTAGCCTCCTTCCAGGTTTTGAGGCCATTTATCTTCTTCATGAGATACCAGTTCAAAGCAGAACCCGTCAAACTTGCTTGAAACGCATGGATCATCAAAAGTTCGTTGTCAACGTACGAAATCATCTGTATGTGATAGAGCTGCAGGTGGGCTTTTGGACAGGTGGTGCCATTGTATTTGTCAAAATCCGGCATCTTAAATTTCTTTGGGATCTTGATCTGTGAGTACAGGGACAGATCGATCGAGGGTGAATCCTGTGAACCCTCCAGCTGCTTCACTCTCTCCTCGAGCTTGTTGACTCGTTCATCAGGCTTGTTTTTGTTGACGATAATTTGGACGGGGTCGTCTTCCAAATTGGGAATATCGTCATCTTCCTCAACATCAACATTCTTTCCTCCCGTATGCTTTGGGGCTGACACTTCAGGGGGATTTGAAACAGGAGTCAGCCGAAGGGCCTTGATTTCAGCAGACATTTGTTGCATTGCGATGACGACTTGCTTCATATGATCCTCCATGCCATCGATACGTTCTTGTAAGTCGGCTTGATCGGCCATTCTGGCTCTCGACCACGTATGAATAGGCGATCGTGATCGTTCTGTAGTTACCTAATTTCGGAATGAAATAGGCATACATAAGTGTCAAACAAAATCACCCGTCGATCCATGACATTGGTCTAACCGCTTTGAATTGAAAAGACCTCTTTATTGAAATGATGAAAATTTTTACATCGACTAATGACTTGAAATTAACTGGATAAAAAGACAACTAACTCAATTCCTAAATAAATTTAAAACTGAAACTGAAATGAGAAAACGACTTCAAGCTTTTTTATTCAGCTTGATCTATAGACATATGGGAGGCGACATCCTTCTTCAACTACTCATAAGCCCGAGCTATCTTGGCCGCCTTTTATTGAGCTTCTTCGGCCTTCCTTTTGAGGCGGTTGTTTTTTGAACGAGTGGTTGTCTTGAGAGGAACCTTGGGTATTTTCGGAAGCACCTCCTTCGGGATTTTATACCGTCGGATGTACTCGGTTGTTGCGAAGTAGGACTTCTGTTCCTCCTTGAGCTCTCCTTCGGGTCGAGCTACCTTTAAAACACGGCATTTCATCCACATCTTCGCGAGTTAAGCTACGGTCCCTTCATGGTCTTAACCCTCGTCGGAGAAATCGACACGGAGGAGCTCTGGTTGCAACGCCGGAGGGAGCCCCTGGAGAATCTGATACTGTCGAGACACTCTGGCAGGGTAGTATTCGATTACGCCAGTGAAGCCCCAAAAGTGGCACCGGTCCAACACCATTACAAGTAAGCTGAGCTTCCTCGACATCGAACCAACTAGCATGCCATTGGAAACCTTGGGATCTAGCGTTTTTCATGAAAATGATCCATTCGGAGTAATGATAATCGGGTGCGTTCCCTTGTTTTTCTTTATAGCTCAAAATAGGATGACTGGAATCACTGAGTTCGGATATTTTAAGTAAATCGCCACACCCTTTTATGTGAGACAAGAACCAAATTTGCAATAATTCTAGGGGTGCATGAAAAGTCTTGTCACCATTTTGCTTGAATTTAGTGAGAGAAATGAGGATCTCGGCTAAAACGGTGTTGATAAAATTCTCTTCGAGACAGATTTGTTGGACTAACCACGCAATTGACGGATTGCATGCATTCTTGCAGTGAGGAAAAATGATGAACCCGAAAAATGCTAGTAAAAAGATTCTACCCTTCTGAAAAGGTGTGGCTTTTTCAAAACAGTGACTCGAAAATGAAAAAGGACATGACCCACGGTTTGCTTTCAAGACTTTTCCTAACTCATTTTTTTCCAACATTCAAAAATTCTGACAACATTAGAGCGGGATCGATTCCCAAAGGTGGTGTGACTAACTCCGATCCTAAAGATTTCCCAATGAGCACACTATATTCTTCCAAAGTCGGGGTGAGCTCATACTTACCGAATAAAAATGTGGATGTCTCGGGGCACCAGAAGTGGACTAATGCACGAACGAGGCCGGTACGGACTTTGACTTCCAATAGGGGGAGCAGTCTCCCGATGTGGCCCTCAACTAGCTTGCGATTGGTCGGACTGAGTAGACTCCACCAGGCACGGAGCTCGTCCTTAGGAACATCAAGAATCCGGACGTATGCCCCTCCCATAGTGTATAGACCAAGACTCACGATCGACCTAGTGTCATGGACCGACGAAAGAAAAAGACGAGACATAAATAAATTACGAGATAGAGTTGCAGAAAACTTACTTCACCGGGTGGAAAAAAAATGGCAATCACATAGACATGCGTATGAAATGTGAGGTTCGATTTTTATCTAGACTCTGGCTTGCAAAATGGAGACGCGAGGATTACCGAGCTAAACCAGTCATGGTGGTGGTTAGGCTGGGATTCCCCTGACTCCAGCTTAGTCAAAGAGCCGACCCGGGTTGCAAAGAGCGCAACCGTGGTGGGTATTCAATGACACCATGAAAAACATTTCGGGACCGAGGAAGGTGACCCGTACCACATGATTTTGGTCGGGGTATCCACTATCTCAGTACCATCCTAAATCTATGCCGCCCAGGTCTGGCAGCGGGTAGTGTGTGCGGTGTAGGGTAAATGTAAGGCATGCACAGCAGGTTATATCAAACAGCGCTTCGTGCATAAATTAAACCATACATCCGAACACCTCTCTGCAAAACAAGGGTTAACAATCACGCCTCCCCTTATGCCTCTCATTCTGCAAGAACATTTAACACCTAAAATGTTAGGGACGTACCTGGGATCCTCGCTGCCAAATCAAAAATTATTTTTGAAATGAAAAATTAGCCTAAATCTACTAAGAGTTTTAACTCAAGTCCCCAGTGGAGTCGCCAAGCTGTCGCGACTTGAAAAAAAATTTTCATTTTCTCGGGCTAATGGATTATTAAGACTAATCTTAATTTGGGCCCTCCCAAGCCCTACCAATTCGCAACTTAGGGTTTAAGTTGTTAATGTGCAAATATTTTCATGCTTGGAGTCGCCACTAATCAATTTGTGGTAGGTCGATTAGAAACCTAAATAAAATATAGGGAGATATGTTTTATTTCTACGAACCAGAAATTTTAAGCCCGGGGACTTGATTATGCTAGATCTAGTCTAACACCCCTTCGGTACCTTTTCTTTTCAAAAATATTTTGGCAGGCAGTTTGGATCCATTTTAACTTAGATACTAACATGTGAGGTGTTCATGCGAGTGCGCAAACCACCAATTTAATACCCAGGAAAACATTAAATAAATTACAAGTTTAAGAGAACAACATACCTAAATACAACGCAAGCATCTGCATCGTTAGCTAGAAAATCACATCAACAATCTTAATATGATTTCTAATTAACAAGCAACTCACTCAATTTCTTTTTTGGATTTTCACTTATTTAAATGAAATCTAACCTATATGCAATGACGTGCAAAAATTGACATGCGAATTAATGCAACCTAACATGCAAACTATATGCCATGCGACGACATGACTTAATTCTAATGACGGACGAATAAATTATTTTTGGTATTTTTCTAATGAAATTCGAAATTATGAAAAATGCCTAAAATGACATGCAATCTATGATGATTTCTTCTTTTTTTTGGTATTTTCTATTAAAATTCGGAATAAAAATATGCCTAAATTAACATGCAACCTATGATGATTTAACATATCCTAACATGATTTCTTTTGGAGATTTTCTTGAAAATTCGAAATAATAAATTGCTGAAATTAAAAAAGCGATCTATCCTAATCTACCCTAAAGCAATTCATTCTCCTTTTGGGGTTTTCTTGAAAATTCGGAATTAAAAAATAACGTGAATAATCCGTTAGGATCAAAACAATCCATAATTTAAACTAGGAAACATGCCACCTTAGGTCCTAATTTAAATTAAATACTTATCTCATCCTTTGGGATATATTCAAAATCCTAGACATGCAAAATTCTAATTTAAATAACAAAATAGATTTTTTTTGAATTTTTCTTTATTTGAAAAGGAAAGCAATTAAACAAATAAGGATAGCAACCACGTTCAAATCAACCACGCTATCCGCCAAATTTGTTTCAAACTCGGATTAGGCACAAAAATCAAACTATCGATCATATATATAGGGTTATAGATATTGACGGATAGTCGATTATTCAAATTTGGAAAGCGAATAAAAATCATTATCGTATCCAAGTGGTTATGGATAGGACAATAATTTTCCGTACCGCCGCATATCGGACCTTAGGGATAAGGTCGGATAGTCATTCAGATACGTTGCTAAATTAGGAACGTTTCCTAATTTTGAATATTTTCAAAATATTGCGGATATATCACGAATATTATCTAAAGATATCTAAAATATGCACATGATATTCATGAAATATTCAAAACAGGCAAATTAGGAAATTAAATATTCTGAAAATTATCAGATAATGTTTAGTTACCTAATTTGCAGATAATCACCAAATTTGAACTCGGATCGAGCTCGGACTTACGGATCGGGATCGAACAACCAGCGACGACGGCGAGGCGACACCGGTCACTATTCCGGTGGTGGGACAGCAGCTCGGTGTGGACTGTTCCGGCAGCGGCGACGTCGATGTGGCGGGGCGACAGGGAGCTCCGGCATGGCGGCGACACGGCTGTCCGCACGGGACTGGTGGTTGTTCCGGCACGGCTGACTATTCCGGTGAGGTGGACAGAGGCGGCGTCGGCTGCTTTACCGGCGACAATAGCATCCCCAGGCGTGTCACGGCGTCGGACGGCAGCAATGGTCAGCGTCCTTCAGGCGGTGGTCTCCGGCAAACGTGCAGCGGCTTTGTCGGCGTGAGGCTGCGCGGCTGGAGGTGCGGCCAGGGGCGGCTCTCCGGCTACTGGTGGCGGTGGAGCAGCGAGGACGGCAGCTCCGATCGATGCAGTGGCTTCGCCGGCTAGAGAGCTGAGACGCGACGAGGACAGCTGCTGCAGTGGCAGTAGCTTCACCGGCGAGCAGCAGCAGGCGGTGAAACAGCGTCGACGTCCAGCAAGGGCGGCAACTCGGCGAGAGACAGCGGCGGGAAGCGGCTACACACGGCAAGGGGAAACGCGGCAATGGCGCGCTCCGGTGGCGACGGCGCACGAAGGGGGGTGCGGCGGCGGGTGGTGGCTCGGGCGGTGGTTTCTCACCGGCCTCTCTCTCTCTCCTTCGCCCTCTCACTCTAACTCTCTCTAATTTTTCTAATCTGAAAATTGTGTCCTCTCTCCCAAAAATCTGACCTAAAACATGTTTATATAATCCTAACCTAAGTCAATTAGATGGGCTTGCTAGTCTTAATGGGCTTAGGCATGGGCTCAGGCTCTAATCTAATTAAATGGACTGAATTAACTTGGGCTTAATTAAACTCAAAATATAATGGGCTGAATTAAACTCAAATTAAAACGATCGAGCTCGTTCGACTTGTAATTCCCGGCCCTTGCATGCCGAGCGAGCCGAGTCTTGTTCGATAAAATTTAAGCTCATTCGCCAACGCCAATTTGATGCAAAATGCAATTAAATTAAAATGAACCTAAACTATATGCTATGCAATTTAAATATTTTTGTTTAAGGGTTAAAAATTTAATCCCTAATTTTCTATGTAAATTACACTAAATAATCGTTAAAATTTAGGTGTCAACAGTAATATATAAATACTGATACGTACTTTCGCATATAATTTTTTAAAATTTTATTTACGGTGGAAAAGTGAAAAGGTAGCATGCTCCCGCTAAACACATTCCCTCACTTTTCGCATGCATCTAAGTAAAAGAAAGAAACGGTATTGCATATATCAACTATTCAAATAAATAAATAAAACCCAAAAAGTTGCACGCTGCAAGCATTATACAAAGTCCTTTGTAAAAGTATCTTCAAGGTGGGGCCGCGGCCCGATATCACAATTTAGGTTGGAGATTTTGTTGGCCGCGTGGCGAATTTGGAATGGACGGCGTGTACAAAGACAGATGGGACAAGTTCGGTGGGGTCCACGTGTATGAAGTCGTACGACCACGTGACTGACATGGCCAGAAAGCAACTTAACTCCGCCATGGTCCCCTGTTAACACCTCTTTTTCCTTTTCATTTTTTTTTTCTTGGTCGTCTATCTCCTTCCTCCTTTGCATTTAGAGACAGAGACCAGATGCTTTTGAAACTCTAGGTATTAAAAATCAAATTTAAATCAGTCAATTATCGCTCATTATAAGCTCACCATCTCATTTATTATATAAAACTTACTATAGGCACCCACCTCATTTATTATAAACCAACCCCCCCTCTTAAAAGATTATATGAGTGCACAATAATAATACATAATAAAAAATATTTAAATGACAAATGACAATTGCAAAACTTATGTGTATATATATGTATATTTACGAAATATTACATCCGATTTAATAAATAAGGTAAGTTGATATTGATGTATTTATCTAAAAGCATTATCTTAGATTAAATGCGATGATTATGTTGTTTCTCCTTTATTTTAAAGCAATATGTCTAATTGATGTTAAAGAAAGTGGGAAGGAATGAAGTTTTATAATGATATAGCCTAACCATTAAACTCCATTTTATCTTACTTTCTCATTACTCATAGAGAGATATGTGTGTGTGTGTAGTTTGGTTTCACATATGACACACAATAAAATGGAACGAAAGAAGGTAATCATAATTATTAGAATTAGCTGAGTTTTCTTAGGACTTATTTATTTATGCTCGTTAAAATAAAAAAATTAAATTTTAAAATATTAAAGGGTTTTGAAGAATTATGTGTTGTGAAAATTTCATATGTTTTAAGCCAAATAAACATTAAAACTTGTTCAAAACAAGATTAGATTAAAAACATATATGTGTATATATGTATATATAAATCTATCAACACGGTCTTTAGATATTTTGTTGAGGTTTGTGAGAACGCAAAGCTTAAAATTCTCTGCAGGTGGCGCCATTGTCGTGTCCTTTTTTCGCTTTATCCTTTTTTTACTTGACTTTCTCCTTTTTTTCCAAGGGAAACCATAAAAAGGGTGTTTCGGTTGGGGCCGCGATCGCACTCTGGAGATTCTGAAGTTGTATAGGACAACTGGCCAGAAAAGCAACTTAACTCGACCGTGGTTTACTATTAATCACCACTTTGTTCTTTTGTTTTTATTTTCTTTTTGCCACGTATGTCTTCTCCTCCCTCTTATGCGAGGCCATGCGCTTTTGAAACTCTAGAAATTAATAATCAATTGTTGACTTATTAGTTGTGCCCTCATTAATGGCCAATCACCTTATTCATTGCAAAAAAAAAACTTAAAGATTATATAAGTGCATGGTAATAATAAATAATATAAAGTATTTAAATGATAAATACTAATAGCAAAACACCCCACTTCATTAATGCTCCCTGTGCGTGTAAGCAAGATAAATTATATCCACTTAATATGTAAGGCAAGTTGATATTCATATATCGTTCTAGAAGTAAGGAAAACAAAAATCACCAAAAACTCTAAACCTGAACTTTTTTCTATAACATGAAAAATTATAAATTATGTTTCCTATGATACATTTACTCTAAACGTTTTCTAGTGACATAAAAACCTTAATTTAATACCCGTGTGGTACATTTACTCTCTATTAAGATTGTGTTAGATGATTTTCTAGCGTTTTTATTTCACTCAAGTCATGTTCATGCCATGTCAACATCATTTATCTCATGTCGTCCATGTAGTCAAATTTTCAATAGTGTTATTGACACAATCTCAGTGGAGGGTAAATGTGTTACATAAGTACAAGTTTGAGATTTTTGACATTATAAAAAAAGTTTATAATAAATGTGTTATGATGTGTATAATTTAGAGTTTTTAATGGCTTTTTCCTTATATCAAATGAGATGATTGAGTTTTATTCTATTTTATTTAACGTAATATATCTAATTAATTTTAAAAAGGTAAGCAAGGATGGACTTTTGTGATAATGCAACTCCACCATTAAACTGCACTCTACCTAGATAGATATGTATGTGCGTTTGTGTAGAGAGAGTTTTGGTTTCATAAATAACACATAATAGCTGATTGTTTTTAACACTCATTTATTTTTTTTTTGGTAAAGCCAGACTAAAAAATAAGCATCACATAAATAACAAGTGTAGCTTGTACGACAATATCGGCTATAAATACTGAGCAGCTTGTTCAGGGTATTAACCCAAACTTAGGAACATTAGGATCAAACCAAAAAAACATTTATTTGTGTTTTTTAAAATGCAAAAACAATTGTTTACTTTTCTGTTAAAATTTAAAATATTATTTAAAAACAAAATAAATTGAAAATATATATAAATTATGTTTGTGAAAATTTTACATGTTTCAGGCCGAAAATTATAGAATTGATTTCAAATTAAGATTAATTTAATTAAACAAACAAGCTTTCGTTAATGTTTGTGAAAGCTTAGAGCTTGAAATCCAACACAGGTGGATCATATCTTCTCCTTCGATTTGATGTGTCGTCTTTTCCCCTTTTCCTTTTTATCTTACTTTTCTTTTTCCAAAAGACGACCAGAAAAAGTGTGACATAATGTGTTGGTGAAGCAAAACCACAACTTTTCAATAATCCAGTTGGCAGACAAGTCGGAATCATCGTCCACTTACGAGGTCGCACTCCATCCAGCACAATCGCTCGAGCCCACCATCCATCTTGTTGCAGATTAGACAGTAGCAGCAGTGCAGGGAATGCCCCAATGGCCGCACAATCTCTGGTGTTCAGTGGATAAATATCAGCTTATGCTTGATCATAAAATGTTACCTTTGGGTTCTAACAGCACCCATAATGAAATTAATCACTCGATTAGTAGAAGGGGAAGGACCATCACGAAGCATAATGTTTCTTTCGGTCTAAATAAAGTAGATAGCCCTATTCCAAGCAAAAGTTTTCGAAAATGTTCTCCTTTTGAGGTATTGAAAAGCCAATTGAAATTCAGTATCCCCACATCCAATAGCCCTGTTATCATCGCAGAGAAAGGACGAGTCCGAAGCTGTCTCTCGTCTTATAGAAAGATCACTCAATGGTAAGGTGACATCCAGACTAAAAAATAAGCATCACATAAATAACAAGTGTAGCTTGTACGACAATATCGGCTATCAATACTGAGCAGCTTGTTCAGGGTATTAACCCAAACTTAGGAACATTAGGATCAAACCAAATAAGTTTATCGCATAGCAACTTGGACCTCCTTTTTCTCACTGATTCCCAAGCATCAGCAAATGGCATTTGAGCATGGCACGATTGAATCACACAGCCTTGCTTAGATTTCAACAAAAAAAAATCAGATCTAGCAGGAGGCCATTGCCATTTATCACCATAAATAACGTCTGAGACTTTTAACATAGGCGGCATTTATTACACAGCTCTTGAAGAATAAACTTTCTAGCGGCACTCCAGGATGCCCATTGTCAAACCGCAAGGAAGTAGATTTGCAGTTCTCAACGATATTTTTTACATGAGGCTTAAGTATACTGCTCACGTTCAAAAGCTTCCACCAAAAGTAAGTAGAACCACCGTTAGGTTCAACGGACCAAATACTTTGGTCCTTTAACAGATAAAGCCACACCCAAACAATCCAAATGAAGCTGGAACTCGGGACCAATCTATGGAGGCATTTAAAGGAGCAAGCAACAATCCACGGAATTACTTGACACTCTTAGGGTTATCCTTTCTACAAGTGGTTTGCAATCTTTGTCACTAAGCTTTGCCAGATATTAAAGGAAGTTCTAGGTATCTAAAGATATTATTGGCGAGTAGTAAGTTTCCTTTGTTGAGACACACCATCAGATGTATATTTTTACACTATTATTTGAAGCGCATCTTTTTATCTGCAGGTGTTTGGGAGCTTCTTAGTTCGCACAATTTTAGTAATATATAAATATTTGTACGTGCTTTCGTATAAAATTTTTTATAATTTTTGTTACGGTGGAAAACTAAAAAGTTGTATGCTTCTGCTTAACACTTTTCCCATGCATCTAAGTAAAAGAAAGAAGCTATATTGCATATAATATTCAAATAAATAAGTAAATAACCAAAAAAAGTTGCACGATACGAGTATTATACAAATTTCTTTCGCAAAAGTATCTTTCAAGTGGAGATTTTGTTGGTACGTGGCGAATTTGGAGTGGTCAACATGTGCAAAGTCGTACCGCTACGTGACTAACATGACCAGAAAGCAACTCAACTCCACCATGGTCGCTCGTTAACATCACTTTGCTCTTCTTCTTTTTATTGTTTTTTGTTTTGCGCCACTTCTGTCTCCTTCCTCCTCCTTGGTATTTTGGAGATAGAGAGACCGGCCGCTTTTGGAACTCTAGATATTAAAAATCAAACATTAATCTGTCAATTGTTACTCATTAATGGCCCACCACCTCACTTATTACATAAAACTTAATATAGGCACCCACCTTATTTATCGTACAAAAACCCTCTTAAAGATAATGTAAGTGCACAATAATAGTAGATAATAAAGATATTTTGTCTAATTAATGTTAAGGAAAGTGGGAAGAAATGAAGTTTTGTAATGGTACAGCTCCACCATTAAGCTCCATTCTATCTTACTTTCTCATTATTCATACATATATATAATAGATATTAGCTTAGCAATGACCTCTTCAACAATGCTCCCGATCATTTTTGTTCTCTCTGACTCTCTTTTTCTCTTTGTGAATTAAAAGATATTAGTCCAATGATTTCAAGGCTAGGGATTTCTCATGACATGCATCGCATGTTCATGTTGGTTATTAGAATTCTCCTCAGCCACGCATAATAGAAAGATGAAGCCCAAGTCAATAATGCATATGGGACTCACCGAGGTTGGGTCCAAGGTCCCCGATTGGTTTGTCTAAAGACTTTTCCTGCTTCTAGTGTTTAATAATAGTCTAGCATGCTTGCAAGGGCAATCAAAATGCTGGTGTTGAAGTGATGGAGGTATTTATTTAGCATATTGTTTTCATGGATAATTGGTGAGTGGTTACACAAGGTACCTTACTATAACAGGGAAGGCCGAAACCTTCGTAGAGGCTTTTGTGGCCTATCCGGCAGCATTTTCTTAGGCTCCATAAATATATTTTTTATTTTAATGTGTTGATATTCGCATGCCCTGATTCTTTTTTATGAGTAAATTTTCTCCTCCCATCTCAAGAATATCCTCGCAATTTAACATTTCATAATTTAGACGAAGTAGTTTAAAGATCTTCCATTGTGCAATAGTCTAGCATGCTTGCAAGGGCAATGAAAATGCCGGTGTTGAAGTGACAGAGATACTTATTCAGCAGATTGTTTTCATGTGACAGTTTCTGAGGCCCAGAAGCCAAGGAGAATAGGACCAAGTCGGGAAAGCAAATTGCTTCTCCGAGGACAAACACTTCTTTTTTTTTTCCCAAGGCTTCGTTCTATATATACATTTTTTTAAATGATGAAGGTCATTGTCTAATTTCTTGGGATGGATTTGAGGTATGACAAAATTGGTAACAAAACTTACTTTATAAACCTAGGAAACATTAGTTTGCTTTGATTCGGGTACGGTGAGATGTGAGCTGCAATTAATTATTAACTAATATATATGTAGATATATTGATACATATGCAATACACGTTAAGACCGAGTCTTTTCATTCAAATAGAAAGTTCTATATGTTTAGGTAACATGACAGATTTGTTAAACATCCCATTGCCAACGGTACACCTCTAAATTCAAAACTCTCCTTCGTATCGTCACTTGACATTATTGCTATTATTTTATTAAAACATTACTCTTTGATTAAGGAAGTTCGCTCTCCTTGCCAATCTCTCAAAATTATCCGCTACCTATGGATAAATGCTCCTAAATTATTTCTTTCTTCCCTTATTTTTTCATATTCTCTAAACAAATAAATAAAACTGCCTTTAAGATCTCTCTTCCAATACTAGGCAATACCAAAACTTGCACATTTATGCAATGTAAAATAATATATTTAGGCATACCCATGGTTTTTTTTTCTGGCATATATAATTTGCACAAAATATTTTACATATTGATTAGTTTGTAATAATATCCTTTTGTTCAAATTTATCACTTTCCTTTATCAATTTCTATAAGACAAGTCACCTGTCTTATCTTTTGAGTTTGGCTCTTATTTTTATTCCCCTAATACTATTCGTCTAATTTAGCCCTATTCAATATGCGCAATCAAATCTTTATCGAATTCCCTTGTAGATGTTTTCTAATAGTACTTGCAAGACCATAGCAATTTCTAGTTGGGCACTAATGACTAGTCGATGACACCAGGCCTCGGACCTCATCACTACTAAGAATGCATTTCGAAGGTCTAACAATGTGGATTCTTGAGACATGGCTAGAATATGCAAAGCATCTTTTCACAACCTCAAAAATTTGAGAGTCCTAAAAAAATCCGGTGCTATTTTCTTGCGTGAATACTTTAAAACCTGCATAGACTACGCAAAATACCCTTTTAACATATTTTTGGAGCATCTTTTGCAGTGTAGACACGTTTATCCGTGTGTATGTGCGCGCCATGTGCGAAAGACTTATAGTCATTATCATTCATAGAGGATGTGGTAGGAGAAGTAATTCTTTCATAATCTTGTCCAAAATGAAATTTGTAACTCTTCCGGAAAGAAGGTAATTCTCATCCTCCCTTTCCGACGACATGCTTCACTTTGACTATGGTGGTGTTGTTGTTCATTCACCTCTGGAGTCTCTCCGGTGCACTTCCTTTTCTTTCGTTACAAAAACAAGAGAGATACAGGAAAGTTTAGCAAAACGACCAAAGCAACCGGTCGGCTAGCGGGCGGCGAAGGCGATTCGTCGGTTCCCACAAAACCAAACCGGTCGCTGAAATTACAGCCCAAAACAAACCTTGTCCCTGTAAAAATATACATTTCCTTATATGTACATCTCTTTGCACTGTTCTTTAGAGCCTGACTTTTTGTCCGCAGGTGCTCGCTCGCTTCTCAGCCGCACGATTTTTATAATATATAAATTTTGGCACCCACTTTCATTACGATCTTTCGTAATTTTGTGCATGCCTTTGCCGGAAAAAAATGCCCTTACTTTTCACACGTCATCATCGTGGAGAGCATGTAAGTAAAAGAAAGAACGGCTTCTACGAAGAGTTAATACCACGAAAAATTCTAAACTGATACATTTATGAAATATTTATCTCAAATTATTTTTTTGATAATAAAAAATTCTAAATTGATATATCTGTGACAATTTTACTCCGAATATATCACAAAAACCCCAAACTGATACACACGTGATAATTTTACCCCGAAATAATTTTAATATTATTTTTTATTTTTTTTCTTCATCTTCAACCTCTGACCAGTCGCCGATCCGGCGATCGGCCAAAGGCGGAAGCCGACGAGGGCGACCCTCGCCTACTTCGAGCGAGGGCCGCCCTCGCCGGCGGCTTGCCAGAGGTTGAAGATGAAAAAAAAAGAAAAGAAAAGAATAAAAAATAACTAAAAATTCCAAAAAAATAAAAAAATATTAAAATTTTAATTCAGGGTAAAATTGTCACATACGTACCAGTTTTGGATTTTTTATGGTAAGTTTAGGGTAAAATTGTCACAAGTGTACCAGTTTAGGGTTTTTGATGATCAAAAAAATAGTTTAGGGTAAAATTGTCACAAATGTACCAGTTTGAGGTTTTTTATAGTCAAAAAAATAGTTTAGGGTAAATGTATCGTAAGTGTACCAGTTTAGAATTTTTCGTAATATTAACCATTTTATAAATTAACTACTCGAATTAAATAAAAAATAAAAAAACCAAAAAAGATGCACAATAATTGCCTAGTTTTAGGATCCACGTGTATGAAGCCGTACTGCCACATGCAGCATGAGGTTGACAGAAGATGAGGCATGACATAAATGATTGCTACGTAACGGACCTGACCAAAGTGCAACTTAATTCGACCATGGTTAACTACTAACCATCGCTTTCTTTTTCTCTTCTTTTTCTTTTTTTTTGAGGCCCCGCGCCGCGTTTGTCTTTCTTCCTCCTCTGCGTTTTTAAGATAGAGAGAGCCGGAACCTTTTGGGAACTCTCGATATTAAAAAAGCCAAAATATTAATATGTAAATTGTCACTCATTAATGACAAACTACCTCATTTATTGCGTAAAAAACTTGTTACGGGCACCCTACCTTAATTACTGTACAAAAACCCTTTTAAAGATATTTAGAAATTTATAAATGACAAAAACCAGTTGCAAAAATTATATATATATGCACGCAAAATATTACATTGAAATTAGTAGATATGGTAAGTCGATGTCGATGTAACGTTTAAAAAGACATTTTCTTAAATTAGATGCGATGATTAAATTTTTTTTTTGCTTTTTTTTGAAGCAATATATTTAATCAATGTTAAGAATAGTGGAAATGACTGAAGTTTTGTAATGATATAGCTCAACCGTTAAGTTCTGCTTTACCTTACTTTCTCGTTATATACATGCACAGTATGGTTTCGCAAATGATACATGGTGAAATAGAACAAAAGAAGGTAATTATGACGATCAAAATTAGCTGAGTTTTCTCTGGACTTATTTGTTTGTGCTTTTTTAAAATGCAAGAACTAGTTTAAAACGTTGTTTAAATTATCAAAAGATTTTGAAAAAAAAAATTTGCATCAATTACGTATAGATTTTTAACGGTTGCAAAAATTTCACATGATTCAAGCCAGAAAAAAATGTAAAAATTGTTCAAGACAAGATTAGATTAAAAATACATATATAGATAAAAATCTCTCGACACAGCACTTACTAGATATTTTGCTGAGGTTTGCGGGAGCGCAACTGCGCAAAGCTTGAAGTTCACTGCAGCTGGCAATCATTGTCCTGCGATTTTGAGGTGTCTTCCTTTTCTGTTCTCCCATTGTCCATTACATCCTCCTTTTTCCAAAGGCAATCATAAAAAGGGCAAAGAAGATAAACGTGCTTGGTGGAGCAAAGCAAAAACAAAAAGCAATGCAAAAGCATCATTCAGGTGGGGCGGCGGTCGCACTTTGGGATGGAGATTCCATTGTTACGTGACGAAGCTGGATTGAACAACGTGTACAATGACAGATGGGGTAGGTCTGGCCTTAACTAGCGCCACGTCTATGAAGCTATACTGCCATCTACAGCAGGAGGCCGGCGAAAGACATGGTCATAAAGTAACTTAACTGGATCATGATTAAGTATTAACCATCACTTTGCTCTTTGCGCAAAACTTGAAGTTAACTACGGCTGCCATTATTGTCCTACGATTGGATGTGTCTTCTTTTTCTCTTTTTCCAGTGTCCTTTAATTCCTTCATTTGCCGATGGCATCATTGCCCTACGATTTAATGTGTCTTCCTTTTTCTCTTCTCCCGTTGTCCTTTACTTCCTCCATTTTCCAAAGGCCATCATAAAAAGCCTTCTTTGTATCTTTTTCCCATTGTTCTCGATGTGTCTTATTTTTCTCTTTTCCCATTATCCTTTTTCTTTTTTCCATTGTTCTTTACTTCTTCTATTTTCCGCTGACATCATTGACCAACGATTTGATGTGTCTACTTTTTCTCTTTTCTCATTGTCCTTTGCTTCCTCCCATTTTCCAAAGGCAATCATACAAATAGAGCTGGGATGGGTATGGCCTTAGCTAGGGGCCACCTCATGAAGCCGTACTGCCATTTACAGCATGAGGCCGACAAAAGACATGCCGTGAAATAACGCGTTGGTAAAGCAAAACCCCATTTTTCCACTCGCCGACATCACCGTGCTGTCGCGAAAGGATCTTTTAGAAGAACATTTTTTCGTTGGCCGACTAATCAGAGTGACCATCCACTTACAAAGGCTACATTACATCCGGCCCAATCAACTCAAGCCCAGCAAACAGCTCTTTCCAGCTTACACAACAGCAGCATCACTGGAATGCCCCAAGGGCTGCACAATCTTTGGTGTTCGGACGACAATATCAGCTTATGGTCGATGATATAATGTTACATTTGAGTTCTAATAGCAAATTGGACATGGGCTATCTGTCCATTGAAAGACGGGTTTGAAATTGGACATGGGCCTTTACTACCTTTCTAGTTCTAATTCCGGCCTAGTCAAATAGTATGTTTCTTATTTCAAACACTAACTGCATACAAACAAGGACTACCATATTATGGATATGTATATACTTCCTTTGTAAGACTGCACGTATCAAAGATTAAAAGACTATTGGCGGTATTGGCGGGATTTGCATTCCTATTCAAGGAAAGAAGAGATTATAGGCAAATCTATAGATTGATAGTTTTCCTATTTTTTGGAGTTTCCTGTTTTTCTGGTTTGCTTGTTTCCTTTGTTGTGGCAACCCTTGTGTACAAATTGCAGAATAATGGCAGCTTAACTCTCACGACAAAAAAAATAAGAGAGTCGAGATTTTTGTCCGAGGACATAGGCACGTTGCCGAATCTCGTAATTCTTGTGTTCTTTTTGTGATTGCTTTACTAAAATTCAACAAAGACAAATAGTGATATTGCATCTAGGGTTCACTATCCCGTCAATTCATAGACAAATTGCTACTTTTCGTTAAGCATTGCACTCGTGTCCTATTCTAAATCACACGGAGCAATTAAGATAAATGTACTTTGACATTTACCTGTTTTGCACAAAAATTGAACTCGCAAAAGTATACAAGGTGCCGACTATTTGAAAGTAGGTCCCAATTTATATATATATATATATATATATATATATATATTGGTACATAATTGCGTTCCAATTTTATAAACATAGGAGGTTTGTTCTCCCTAAGAAAGGTGGTCATATGGAATCTGATTTCCATATTCTTCCCTGATCTTACCGCGAACTTGTTTTCCTATAAGTTTTGGTAAACCAGCAAAAAATTTTTCTTTCCAAAAAGACTGATTGCAGTCTATTCTTTGGAAAACTCTTTGCAAAAATATTTCTTTGTATTCCCTAAATTCTCCTAGGGATCTACATTTCATATTTGATAAAAGATCTTGATTTTTATCAAGAATATGAGAAGAATCTCCGAGAAAATGTTGAGATATGGAAAATATTAAAGTATTGACAGCATCTTGAATGGGTTGATCATCATCATCAAGAATGTTTTGACCAAAAGGGTCGAGTTTATAGGCATTTAAAATCTGAGATCTTTGCTCATCGTTCAGGTAGTTATTCCACCGTCCTTTGAGCTGGCCTGTGAAACCGGCTATTAAAAGATATGCAACAGAATGGTCGGAAGTATCTGAAATGGTCTTATAAGTGTTTGCCAACATGACCATTTGGGTCAAAATATTTAAAAGATTTTGTTCAGAAACACCATCAATATTCCATTCATAAATAGCATCAGAAGAATATTTGTTTTGAACTTTAGAAAATGTTTCTTCTGAGAGAATATCGGGTGGAGATGCTCGGGAATAATATAATTTCTAAGGATCTTTCCAAGTAATGCGATTCACCTTAGGGATGGATTCAGTGTCGGATTTATCTAAGAGATTGATCTGGTTGGAAGTTCCAGTGCGATTAGGAGTATCTTTGACACTCAGATTTTGTATCAAAGGGGTATCAAGCATAATGGGATTTTTAGGGATTAACACAGTTTTTCCCTTTAGGAGTTTCCTCCTATCTTCCAAGGCTTTAGCAAAATCAATGCTAGGATTATTGGGAAATTCAAAATTTTTAAAGAATGGTGGCTTCAGATCCTTCTTTGTATTTCGTGGAAAACTATTTTGAGTAAGATTTTCAATTCGATCAAGTTATTTTCCTATAGTATGAAGATGTTGATTAGAAAAATTGTTTTGTTCAACAATCTTCTTAATACCTATGCCATCAATTTCAGAAGCGGTTTTAAAAGGAGAAGCTATAATTTCAACTTCTCGAAGTTCAATTTTGATCTTTCTAAGAGGAGGATGATTAGACTCAATGACATCGCCATCGTCTAATTTCCATTTATAAAATTGCTCAAGAGCAAAAATTTGTTTTTCTCTTAAAAACTCATTTTCAAACCAATAAAAAAAGAATACTTCGATCTCATGTTGATACATGTAATCATAATATTCTTTTTTGATTTCAAGTGCTTGTTTTTGAAAATTTGCAAAGAACCATTCTCTGATTTGTTTGTTATCAAAAGAATTGAATTCTTTGTTTAGAAAGATCCTGTCAGGTTCAAAAGATATTTTCAAAACATTAATTTCTGGATCTTCCATTTCAGAAGGAGTGGGTTCAGGGAATTCAGCGTTGTGCTGATAGACTGGTCTGGAAATTCCTGACCTATTGTCTATACCACTTATATTAGGAAAAGGAGGTGCACTTGCAGATGCTTCTTCAGGATTATTCAAAGGAATATTGGGGGGAATAGCATCAACTGACCTACGAGAGGAAGTGGAATGCCAAGAAGGAACAGTCTAATGTCACAAGATCTTCTAGGGAGGTCAATGGATCTCCTAGAAAACTGGATGGTCACTCTTCCTTCAGGATGTTGGATGACATTGGTAGGGTCAGAATTTTGGACGATTTGTTGGGGAATTCTGTTTTCTAATTCTCACTGATCAGGAAGGGTTATTTGGTTCCAAGGAATGGTTCTTGGAATGGAGATGTTTGCTTTAGAAATATCGGTTTGCAAAAGAAGGGTTTCTCTATTGGAATTTAATTTGAAAGCTTTGCTGCCAAAAGCAGAATTCATTACTTTGTAATAAACTCTGTAAATGAGGGCTATTGGAATAGAACCTTAAGCTATGGAATAATTATGAGTTTCTATTTGAAGAGTAAGAGATTTCAAAATATTTCTATCTTTGAGGGAGACAGTGAGACCAGGGTGACTATCAAAATGGATTGGTCCACTGCAGAGACTGGTTTCAACAGCTCCAAGAATAGATTTTTCATATTTTAAAAGTCTAGCATCTCTTAAAACAAGGAGTAAAGAAGTATCTAATCCTTCTTTGGCCAGGGGTTTTGCGCCAACCTGGACCAAACCTATATGCATGTAGTTCCATTTCTGGGAATGCTTTTTTTATAGAATCTTTGTTTAAGAGTTGTATTGAAGCAAAAGAATTAGAAAGGGGAACATCTCTTTCTTCAGTAACAATGACATAGTCATTATTACCAAAGAGTTTGAATTTAGAATGTTCATAAATTTTATCCAATTTAACTTTAGGAATAAACCAGTTTTCAATAGACTTATTGAAATCTTCTATATTAATTTCTTCTCTTTTTATCGGTCCTTGGTCTGAGGACATTTGTGATAAAGAACATATATATATATATATATATATATATATATATATATATATATATATAGCCAAGGGGCAGATAAAGATACTCTTTATAAATTCATTCGCAGTTAAGACGATTTCCTTCGTGGAGATCTTTTCACAGAGATATCTGGAAGTGTTCCAGGCAGTAAAGCCCAGTGAGGTAGTAAGTCCGTTGGTAAGCTTCGCCGATATCTATTGAAAAGAAGAAAGTAGTCTTTTGCAATGAACTTATTAAGAAGATCTGAGTCTTCTTCTAGTTCTTTATCACAAATGTCTTCTGATCAAGGACCTATAAATAGAGAAGAAATAAATATAGAAGATTTCAATAAGTCTATTGAAAACTGGTTTATTCCTAAAGTCAAACTCGATAGAATTTATGAACATTCCAAGTTTAAACTCTTTGGTAATAATGACTATGTCATCGTTACTGAAGAAAGAGATGTCCCTCTTTCTAACTCTTTTGCTTCAATACAACTTTTGAATAAAGATTCTATAAAAAAGCATTCCCAGAAATGGAATTATATGCATATAGGCTTGGTCCAGGTTGGTGCAAAGCCCCTGACCAAAGAAGGTCTAGACACTTCTTTACTCCTTGTTTTGAGAGATGCCAGACTTTTGAAATATGAAGAATCCATTCTTGGTGCAGTAGAAACCAGTCTTTGCAGTGGGCCAATTCATTTTGATAGTCATCCCGGTCTTACTGTCTCCCTCAAAGACAAAAATATTTTGAAATCTCTTACTCTTCAGATAAAAACCCATAATTATTCTATAGCTGAAGGATCTATTCCTATAGCCCTCATTTACAGAGTTTATTACAAAGTAATGAATTCTGCTTTTGGCAGTAAAGCTTTCAAATTAAATTCCAATAGAGAAACCCTTCTTTTGCAAACTGATATTTCTAAAGCAAACATCACTGTTCCAAGAACCATTCCTTGGAACCAAATAACTCTTCCTGATCAATGGGAATTAGAAAACAGAATTCCCCCACAGATCATTCAGAATTCTGATCCTACCAATATTATTCAACATCCTGAAGGTAGGGTAACCATCCAATTTTCTAAAAGATCCATAGACCTTCCTAGGAGATCTTGCGATATCAGGTCTGTTCCTTCTAGGCATTCCATTTCCTCCCGCAGGTCAGTAGATGTCATTCCTCCCGATATTCCTTTTAACAATCCTGAAGAAGCATCTGCTAGTGCACCTCCTTTTCCTAATATCAGTGGCATAGACAATAGGTCAGGAATTTCCAGACCAGTCTACCAGCACAACACTGATTTCCCGGAACCAACTCCTTCTGAAATGGAAGATCCAGAAATAAATGTTTTAGAAATAACTTTTGAACCTGACAGGATCTTTTTAAATAAAGAATTTAATTCTTCTGATAATACTTTAATCAGAGAGTGGTTCTTTGCAAATTTTCAAAAACAAGCGCTTGAAATCAAAAAAGAATATTATGATTACATGTATCAACATGAGATCGAAGTGTTCTTCTTTGATTGGTTTGAAAATGAGTTTCTAAAAGAAAAACAAATTTTTGCTCTTGATCAATTTTATAAGTGGAAATTAGACGACGGCAATATCATTGAGTCTAATCATCCTCCTCTTAGAAAAATCAAAATTGAACACCGAGAAGTTGAAATTATAGCTTCTCCTTTTAAAACTGCTTCTGAAATTGATGGCATAGGCATCAAGAAGATTGTTGAACAAAATAATTTTTCTAATCAACATCTTCATACTATAGGAAAACAGCTTGATCGGATTGAAAATCTTACTCAAAATAGTTTTCCAACCCCTTCTTTACCAAACATAAAGAAGGATTTGAAGCCGCCACTCTTTAAAAATTTTGAACTTCCTAAAAATCCTAGCCTTGATTTTTCTAAAGCTTTGGAAGAAAGAAGAAAACTCCTAAAAGGTAAAGCTGTTTTGATTCCTAAAAACCCCATCGTTTTAGATACTCCTTTAATACAAAATCTAAGTGTCAAAGACACTCCTGATCGTGCTGGGAATTCAAACCAGATCAACCTTTTAGACAAATCTGATACTGATTCTATCCCTGAGGTAAATCGTATCACTTGGAGAGATCCTCAGAAACTTTACTATTCTCGTGCCAGTCCACCTGATATTCTTTCAGAAGAAACATTTTCTAAAGTCCAAAATAAATATTCTTCTGATGCTATTTATGAGTGGAATATCGATGGTGTTTCTGAACAAAATCTCGTGAATATTTTAACTCAAATGGTTATGCTTGCAAACACTTATAAAACCATTCCTGATACTGAAGATCATTCTGTTGCATATCTTTTAATTGCCGGATTTACAGGCCAGCTCAAAGGATGGTGGGATAACTACCTAAATGAAGAGCAAAGGTCTCAGATTTTAAATGCTTATAAACTAGACCCTTTTGGCCAAAACATTCTTGATGATGATAATCAACCCATCCAAGATGCTGTCAATACTTTAATATTTTCCATATCCCAGCATTTTCTTGGAGACTCTTCTCATATTCTTGATAAAAATCAAGATCTTTTATCAAACATGAAATGTAGATCCCTAGGAGAATTTAGGGAATACAAAGAAATATTTTTACAAAGAGTTTTCCAAAGAACAGACTGCAATCAATCTTTTTGGAAAGAAAAATTTCTTGCTGGTTTACCAAAACTTATAGGAGAACAAGTTCGTAGTAAGATAAGAGAAGAATATGGAAATCAAATTCCATATGACCATCTTTCTTATGGAGAACTAACTTCCTATGTTTATAAAATTGGAACACAATTGTGTACCAATATTCGTCTCCAAAAACAGATCAAAAAGGAAAAGAAACTCTCTAGAAAGAATCTAGGAGAATTTTGTGCCCAATATGATCCGTCTTTTGATTCTTTTAATAAATCCAAATGTTCTGGAAGTTGTTCTTCCAAAAAGAAAGCAAAGAAAGAAAGAGGAAAGTTTTATAAGAAACCTTATAAGAAAAATTTTGAAAAGAATTCTTCAAAAGAAGAAAAGAATAATTCTGGTAAAACCAAAAAACCTAAAAGAAATTTTAAAAATGTCACTTGCTACAATTGTGGCAAGAAAGGCCACACTTCTCGATTTTGCAAAGTTGCTAAGAAAGTAAATGAATTGGATTTAGATGAAGAAACTATTCAACAGCTCAACCAACTAATGGTCGAAACTGACTATAGTTCTTCTGGTGAATCTAATTCTGAAAAAGGTTTACAGATTTGTGATTTAGAAACCTCTTCGTCTTCAGAAAGTGAAGAAGAAGATGATACCAATTTTGAAATAAATGTTTTGACAAAAGAAGAAGAAATTCTTTTGCAAACCTTTGATGAAATTTCTGATCCAGAAACAAAAATAAAATATTTAAATAATTTCCAAAATCCAAAATCATTTTCTAAATCTACTTTTCAGACCAACAACCCTTATAATATTTCTACCATTTTGGGAAAAACCAAAAAAGTAAGTTTTAAACCCGTTTCTATAAATGAACTTACTAACGAAATCAATAAACAAAAGGAGGAGATACAAAATCTCAAAGCCACACAAATTGCTATGCAGAAAGACATTTTAGAAATCAAAATGGAAAATTTAAAAGGGAAACAAAAGGAAGAAAGTTCTGAAGAAAATTTTGAAGAAAATGAAACTCCCGCTGACACCAATTTTCTATTAATGCTCTCTGAGATAACTACAAGAAAGTGGATTATCAACATTTCTATTAGAATTCAGGAATTTGTGTTAAATACTACTGCTCTTTTTGATACTGGTGCAGATCTCAATTGCATAAAAGAAGGTCTCATACCAACCAAATATTTTGAGAAAACTTCCCAGTCTCTCAAATCAGCATCAGGAGACAGATTAAGAATAGAATTCAAGATTCCTGAAGCCGAAATTTTGAAAGACCAAATTTCTTTTAAAACTCCCTTCCTACTTGTTAGAAACATCAAACATAATGTCATTCTTGGTTCCCCTTTTATAAGTTTACTCCAACCCTTCAAGGTTACTGAAACAGGAATTGAAACAAAAACTTTGGGAAAAAGATTATGTTTTGATTTCATTTCAAAACCTCAGACCAGGAATTTAAATACTCTTCAAAAACATTCAATTTCTGAAATAAATTATATAATTCAAGACAAGGAAAGACATCTTCAATTTCTTAAAGAAGATCTTGAATTCAAAAGAATTGATAAGAATCTTTCTGAAGCAAGTCTTCAAAAAAGAATCTTTTCTCTTGAAAATCAAATCAAGAATTCCATTTGTTCTGACATTCCAAATGCTTTCTGGACTCGAAAAAGTCATATTGTTGATTTACCTTATGAGCCAGAATTTTCTGAGAAAAACATTCCTACTAAAGCTAGACCTTCTCAAATGAATCATGAAGTATTGAATTTCTGTAAAAAAGAAATACAAGAACTTCTTGAGAAGAAGCTTATTAGGAAAAGCCAGTCTCCTTGGAGCTGCTCAGCTTTCTATGTCAACAAAAATGCTGAACTAGAAAGAGGTGTTCCAAGATTGGTAATAAATTATAAACCTTTGAATACTGCTTTGAAATGGATAAGATATCCAATTCCTAATAAAAAGGATTTATTAAACAGACTTTATGATGCGAAAATCCTTTCAAAATTCGATATGAAATCAGGTTTCTGGCAAATTCAAATTAGTGAAAAGGACAGGTATAAAACAGCATTTACTGTCCCTTTTGGCCAATATGAATGGAATGTCATGCCTTTTGGTCTAAAAAATGCCCTTTCTGAGTTCCAAAGGATTATGAATGATATTTTTAATCATTGTTCTGATTACATCATTGTTTATATTGATGATGTTTTGATCTTTTCTACCT
Organism: Syzygium aqueum; assembly: GCA_031216185.1. Lineage (NCBI taxonomy): Eukaryota > Viridiplantae > Streptophyta > Magnoliopsida > Myrtales > Myrtaceae > Syzygium > Syzygium aqueum. The sequence continues at coordinate 10,736,342 of CM062232.1, read as the reverse complement.
CTATTGAAAAGCATTTTAAACACATTAATCATTTCATCAATATAGTAAAAAAGAACGGTTTGGTAGTTTCACCTACCAAGATATCTCTTTTTAAAACAAAAATAAGGTTTCTAGGACATTATATTCACCAAGGAACTATTATTCCAATCGAAAGATCAATTTCTTTTTTTGATAAATTTCCTGATGAAATCAGGGACAAAACCCAGTTGCAAAGGTTTCTTGGGAGTTTAAATTACATCATTGAATTTTTCCCTCGTATTAATATTATGTGTAAACCACTCCATCAGAGGCTCAAGAAGGATCCTCCACCATGGACCCAAATTCATACTGATATTGTGAGGCAAATCAAAAGGACTGTCAAAGACATTCCTTGTTTGCATCTTGCCGATCCTTCTGCTTTTAAAATTGTTGAAACTGATGCTTCTGATCTTGGATATGGAGGAATTCTCAAGCAATCCAAAGACAATAAAGAACAAATCGTTCAATTTGTCTCCAAACATTGGAATGATTGCCAAAAAAATTACTCCACTATCAAAAAAGAAATTCTTGCTATTGTACTTTCTATATCTAAGTTTCAAGGTGATCTTTTGAATCAAAAATTTTTACTAAGAATTGATTGTAAATCTGCAAAAGACATTTTGCAGAAAGATGTTCAAAATATTGCATCCAAACAGATTTTTGCAAGATGGCAAGCCATTTTATCTGTTTTTGATTTTGATATAGAATTTATAAATGGTTCTACAAATTCCCTTCCAGACTTTCTGAGAAGAGAATTTTTACAGGGAAAATGCCTCCAAAACCCAACAAACCCACAAGGAGAGACAAAGGAAAAGAAGTCACAGAGGCATCTTCCGAGAAAAAACCCTCAGGCCTAACTAATATTAGGACCTGGTTGCAGGCTGCACAACAGCCAACTTCTACCACCACAATTTCTAACCAAGTCAAAAAGGAACCTCTTCCTCTTGTGAAGATTTCTGATTTAACAGAGATTTCTGATTTAATAGCCCAGATCTCACCAGAACAAGCTGTACAAGTTCTCCAACAAGCTTTTAACACAGAGAGAGCTACACAGCTTCTCAAACAATCTTTTGATTCCCAATCCTCAAAAGCCATTATGAATCCAGACCCATCTCCAATTGCCACTCAAAAGGCAAAAGGAAAAACAATTTCTAGTGAGGTGGTGATTCAGTCTAACCAGACTGCCCCTCCAAAATCAAGATTCATTCACAAAACCATATACCAAAACATCTGTGGCGTTGAGAATGGATTTTATGATGAAAACCCTTATATTTTTGCAAAAAACTTGTTTTCTGAAAATTTTCTATATACTCCTTATGACATTTATAAAACAAGGGAATATTATGAGGCAATTTTGGAAGAAACCAAGTCTATTACTTTTAGACATTTTGCAGACAAAGGCCATGTGAATTACTCCACGGCCAGAATACACAGGGTCATTCACCCTTCCCAATGGAAGCCAGATCCCTTAGCCCTGAAAAAGTTCAATAATTCTGATTCCTCCTCATATAGGAAAACCTTTTCATATTTTGACTACCAACAAGCTTGGTGGAATACCTTTTGGAGAAAGAATGCCAATAACACTCATACTTGGTTATTCTTTTTTGAGAATTTTGATATTAAAACCGCCCCATACTGGTTCATCCGTTGGTGGGATCATTTTGGCGCCGAAGAAGGGATCATTCATCCTAAAATTCGACCCTCCTACGAACTCTTTCTAGAAAAATTCACCCCCCAACCTTTTGAGAAAAACTATCCCAAGCTAATGCTCTTTTTCTATTACTTCGGAGTATCTTGGGTTACCGGTTGGTATTTTGATTACCGAAAAACCATTGAAAATGGCATCCCCATTCTCATCAGAAGATTTAAGGTCAAATGGTGGGATGGTTTTAATTTCTTTCATAGAGTTACCAAACAAGCCGTCTCAGACTGGCTAATTTCTAGGGGATCTGTCCCTATCAATTCTGATAACATTTCTCCTTTTCTACATGATAAAGGATTTATGCTTTCTAAACTAGCATCTGCCCAATCTCATCAACAACTGGCAGGATTGCTCAAACAAGCCCTTTCTCAAATTGAAGAGACAGGATCTTCCCAATCCCACCATAGTGGTAATTCCAATGAGGACGACTGCTATGGGATTCCAGGTTTTGAACCCATCCCTCACTGGGGAAGTATGAAGGAGGAAGAAGAAGACGAAGAGCCTGTCGAAGATCTCGACAAATTTTGATAAAGGAAGGGCGCCGAAAGGTTCCTGACCATTTTTAAAGGAGACTGTCAGCTTTCAATTTTTGCATGATTATGTTTCTACTGTTCACTGTAACACTGTGCACTTACCGCTACAGTACTACCCGTGAACCATTTATACAGGAACCCATTTTGCTATAAAGGGACTCCCATTCCCTCATGGGAGGACACACCTTCGACCACTACCCCTTCTGAGACTCTCTCAACCTTTCTCTCTCAAACCTTTCTGAAACACTCTCCTACCCACCTGTGGAGAATAAGAAGAACTTACAACCTTCCAAAAGCCAGTAAGTTCTCCATTTCTAAAACCTTTCTTACCAACCCTTCCAGATCTTAGTTTTATTTCGAGAAATATAGTCTGCAAACAAGTTTTGCCAGCTACTATTCTCGGGAAATATAAAGCTTCATCCGAAACTTTATAAGATCTGCTCATTTCTACCCATTTCTACCTTGTTCTGGAAAAATTTCTGCACCTGTACTTCTTTTCTTTTAATGTAATATACTTCTGTTGTAATCTTTCTCATTCATTTAATATACAGTCATTATCTTTCAATACTATTCCTGCATTCACATTTACATACCCCACAAACGGCAGGTTGAACCGCCTGTGGATGGTCTGTAATTTACTTTAAAAGCATTTCTCTGTTTCTGTTATATATCCTTACTTCTTCTTACCGTTTTGCCCTTTTTGCCTAGTATACCACCTATATGGTTGGTTTAGAAGTACTGATTGTTCTTCTTTTCATATTATATATCGCTTACGGCATATTTATAATTCTGAATGTTCGGTCTTTTATTTAATCTTATTTATTTAATATCTTTTTGTGTTGAATATATATATTGTATCCTTTCATTCATTAACGCTTTTAATAGAGTGTTTTCTACTCCTTTAAATTTAATTAATATTTCTATTGTCTTAAATAGTTTTATTCAAGACTACCTCTGGAGACTTCGAGGGGTTAACTTAGTTTTTAATATTCTTAGACGATTTCTCCTACATATATTTCTTTATTCTTTATAAATCCCCCAGATCCTAGGACACTTATGTATATATATATAACGTGACATTATGGTCAACATGGGACTAAGTAATGTCACAAATCCTTTCTTGTTCAACATGGAACTAAATATTTCACAAAACAAATTGGCAAGATGCTTGAGATCCTTAACAAGGATAGCATGAGTTACGCATTCTTATTCACACCTATTCATGATTAGCTGTTGGATCTCATAACTCCCGCTTCCACGTAAGTTGCATGCTCAACATTTCTGTGGATGCCAATTTTAATTATATGTCATTCCATTTCTTGCTAACCCCCTTGCTCTACTAGGATTTCCGAAAAAAAATGTGTAAATTGTAAGTAAGTATGTAACTAATAATTTTTACATGAAACCAGAAACTTTCTTTAAGAAACTCTACTTTCAATTTCTGAATAATTACCAACTTTTTTACATTATGAGCAATGTTTCATATGAAAAGTAACTTTTCCATATATATATAACCTGACAAATTTGAACATGACAGATAATTTCTACAATGTAATAGCAAGTTTTAATATAGAAGACCAAGAATTTACTCTGAGATTAGTAATCTATTCATGGGTTTATTAAGCTTTTGCATTAAAAATGTAATTACGAGCGACCCTGTTAATGTTAGGTAATGGCAAACAATAGTCAGTCCCACATGGTCTAGAAACGGACAACCAAAATTTCTTTTTCTTAGCAGATGCAGATAAAAATTTCTCCAAGTGGGGGCTAAAGAACAAATAAGCACAGCTTCTTCTTCTTCTTCTTTTTTTCCTGATCAGTGCCCAACATTTCATATGTTCCAAGCCAAAAAATGTAAAGATGTGTCCGCGATAAGATTAGATTAAAAAAAAAGAAAACAAAGTATAAAAATTTATCAAGACAAGCCCTTAGCAATTCCTATGCCGGTGATGTGAAAGCGTGGAGCTTGAAATCCACTACACATGGTGGACGTTGTCATTATATTTCGGTTTGACGTGCCATCTTTTCCTTACTTTCACAATAGATGACTTCTGGAACTTTAACATTCCTCTCGAGGCAGCATTATTACACTACTCTTGAAAAAATGAGCTTCTAGTGGTACCCGAGGATGCCCATTGGCAAAACAATGAGGAAGGAGATTTGCTCTTGCTCCCTTGGCATTGTGAGGCTAGCCTTTCCCAAAGGCCGGCAATGCGCTTACTTTCCTCTATCTTACCAAGCTAAATATAACTGATTTAATGAGTTGTAGTTTGTCTGCAAAAGTCAAATGCTTGACATTCTTCCAGTCATCCTTTCAACTTAGTGGTGTGCGATCAATGTCACTAAGCTTTGGCACATATTGAAGAAAGTTCAAGGTATATAATAGGCGATGCCCCTCTCAGAATGCCACTTCTTCGTAGCAAATCACTGCAATCAACTCTTCCATATCTACTAAAAAAAAAAAATTCTATAACTTAGGATTAAGCTTCAACCCAGAATTTGTTGAAACTGCTGAAAGAGATTTAATATTTAAATATAAGAAGCCTTGTCACCTTAGAAGAAGATCTTAAGATCACAATGAAACTCAAATAAATTAACTTCAACCGGGTACTATATTAGGCCTGACGTAAGGATCAGGACGGGCCCGAGACCATCCATCGATATGATCCCACACCTATTGAACCAGCACATGGAGCGGCAAGGATATTTAGTTAGGCTTGATGATATGAAAATGGGATTCTGATATAACTCAGTCTCTTTGGAGATAAGATAAGGGAAAAATATTTTTGCCAAATGAAACCTATTTCACATGGTTCAATATAGAAGAACCTTGGGACTCAAATTATTTTGCATACTTGTTGAAAAAAGAGCTGCTTATTATACTAAAAGAAAGCAAACTGATACGTTTATTATTCATCTTCCTAGCGGTTCTCAATCGAATTTGTGCTTTATCTGCAGGCTATGAGCAATCTCGTACCATTCTTCTCCCGGCACATCTTGTTGCTATCCCTAGAATGATTACAAAAATTGGCCACCGCCCCTTAAAAGATGTTGAAATTGCTCAAAGGCTGCGAGCTAAATTAAGACCCTGATGCAATAGTAAAAAGGTGAACATATTAAATAAGTGTCTCGCTAGTCGCTACTAATGGGATGACACCATGGAATCACTTTCATTATCCTCCGTAAAGAGAGTTTAATTAATAAGTCATGCTCAAGTCAGGCCTCAAGTTGGAGTTCCGAGATCAATTTAAATTCTAGTAAATTTCAACGTCCAATGTGCACTATCAAAGATTGCAATATAAGTTAATCACTTAAAAAGTTAGAGAGGAGAGACAATGACATCTTGCCGTTCAAACTTCTATAAAGCACCACAAAAACAAATAGAACAAATTTAATCCTAAACAAGAAGAATTAAATTCGTGGGGTTTGCAGGATGTTCCATGAGTGTTTTCAAGTCAATATCGCTGAATTATTAAAAAAAAGTTTAAAAAAAGAGTTATCAATATTAATCACAAAGGCCGCGCAAAAATCGAACTTCTTTTTGGGATGCTTTACTCCCCCTTATAAAGTGAACGATGCAGCTCTTGTGCAGGATTGAGAGCTTCGAAAGGAGAGGACTTTATACCCTTTATATAATTTTTTTTCACACAATGAAAAATAAACATTAAAATATTCATTTTCCACGTATAAATTAGCTCCACGTGGGACCCCTCTTCGTCAACCCAAATTCCTTTTTCTATGACCGCCAACCGTTGCAACTTCATTAATTCTTCGCTTTCAACTATACCTTAGAAACATTTTTCACCATCCCATTATTTCCACCTAAAGTTCCGAGGTCTTTGTATAATTTGTCACTGCAAGTTTTAGCATGAATACAGGCCAAACCTTCACTTGACGTCGTACAATCTCACCTCAAAAGCAAATCATCAACCTCCCAAAGAGAGTTTGATTAATCAGTCTCATCTTAGTCAAGTCAAAGGTTCAAATTCTAAAATAACTGATGTATGTTCCAATTGTTTTCATCAAAATCTAACGGTTCCAGTAGGCTCGACTGGAGACAAAATATAAGTAAATCCAAAAAGATATACTAAAACAATCTTTATAGAACGGGCGTTGCCTTCAAGAACCAACTTTTCCATCTCATGGATGAGAGTAAGCTATGAGGAAAAACAGAGCAAGCCGAGCTCCATAGCGGGAGCAGAGAAGCCAAGACTTGAACGAATCACCTGAATCAAAGCCATTTCTCCCCTACACTAGATTCCAATCCAATCAACCACTCAAATGGGAACCACAAAAAATGTGTATTCTATACAAGGGTTTGCATGTACTGTTCCTCATAGTACCTTTCGAGTTGTTTCTCTTCACTAACATATGATTCTGTTAATTTCTCCAAAAAATACACATTCTATCATCACATTGTCGCAACAGCTTTTTCTGTGACGTGGTTGGGGAAAAGACTAATTTAGAGGTAATGCCCAAAAGGCGGGCCAACGGCTCTCGATTAGGCGCCGGCTCTCCCAAGCCCTTACCTTGCACGAGGTTGCGTTTCATTTTAAGTTTGATTTAGCTTATGAATATTTTATGTGAAACTGGATTTGCCGCTAGCCTATTGGGGTCTGCTAGAAACCAAGTGAGGTACCAAAGTATACCTCACTTCCTACGCAACCAAAGATTTAGAGTCGACGACACTAGTTATCTAATTAGTGTTCTTTTGGTACCTAAACTTGATTATTTGTCAGCTAAAGTGTTCATGCAATCTTTTTATCCAATTATGAGTCCTAAGGTTTTCGTCCGCTAAGTGTCCATACAATGTTTCTGGTGTTTATTATGATTGTAACTCAACCACTTAGCTAAAGCAAGCAAAATAAAACATAGGTAAACATTATAAAAGAATCATAATTAATTGATCTAAGAAAGCAACGAAAGAACGAGTAAAACATGAAGTGCAGAAAACCGATACGAATCAGACAATGAATATAACATGACTTTGTTGTTAAGCCCCACGACAACAACCTCCATGATTTTAGTACAAATTGAGTTCAATTTCCTTTTGAAGGATTAATCTTCCAAGACTAAACTAATTCTAATACTAAAATCTAACAACCTAATTAATGCCTATTTTTTTCTAACCATTTCTAATTTTTATTTTCAGAATTTTATTTCATTATCTTATTTTTTTTCGTTTTCTTCTCTTATTCTGGGTCCTTCCTCTGAATTAAATCTTCACTGAGATACTCCATGAATTTCAGCATCACCTCAATTAAAGCAATTGGCAACAGCCATGCCCAATGATTAAGAAATCGTCAACATACAAACACCACATCACGGCTAATATGAACAACACTGGGATGGGCTTCAGATCAATTCAATCTGCACCCCAAAGAGAGTGACCAGCAAAGGAATGGTGATGACAGCCCATATCCAGCAAGTTCAAGGCACAGCAACATGGTTATTTGTTGATAAAAATTATCACCAATTCACCATAACATTATCCTAAATCATCATACATGTTCACACGATAAAAATGACATCACAACATGCCGAAATTGAACCCCAATCAGATAAGCCAGCAAGTCCAAATTCCATTCCAGCATGATCAAACATGACAACGGTTCTATTTCTTTCGAAATTGACATGCATTCTTTACACCCATTCATTGCCCACTCATTTTATGAAAAGTATATGCAAGTATCAGCTACATGAATAAACCGTCCAGGTTGCAAAACAGAACACAAAACACACACTCCAATTATGATTCAATATCAAATCAAAACTTTGGTTTAATCCCTGGCTATCCATAAAAATGCTGAGGTAAGAGATCGTATTGATATAGCTTCATCACATGCCGGAGGGGTTTTGGTAGAAGGACTGAAGAAAAGCAAATGTTAAGCATAGCCTGCTAAAAACTTGGTTTCACAGATCGCAAGACACCAATTCCCCTAAGCAAGCAATAATTCCCCAAAGAACTGCAGCTACTACAAATTTTTTTGGGGAATTAAAATATTCAAGGCCTCAAGCTTTCCAAATACGATCACAACATAATACTAACTCTGGAGAGCAAGATGAAAACAACAAAAAGAGAGCAGGCAAGGAAGGATTCACCTTTACTGAATTGATCTTTCCTTACCAAATTTACATGCATATACCCATACTCAAACCCTTCAAGTTGAGAGCAATGCGGATGCGGAAAGAGCAGGAGTTTCACCCAGTGCTGTACAACTTTGACTCCGTCTTCGCGGGGCCTTGAAATAGAGCAATAACAAAAATGCGAACGACGGACAGAAAGAAGAAGCACATGTAATGAAGACAATGAAATGCTGAGAGAAGGATAGAAAGTCCATAGTTATGATTGTGGCCCTGCCAAGCGCAGTCAGCGGGCTTCTATTTTAAGAGACAAGCTCTCGGTAGCGTATTCAGCGGATTTCAGCAGACACCACTGCTCATTCACAAGGGAGACATGTCCAGTAAACAAAACATTTTAAGCACTAGCAGAGAAAGATGACAAATCTAGTCCAACAAGAAGGGTATCTAACAAGTTTAATCCAACAATAAGCATATGACCAGCAGAATCAACACGGTTCCACTCGAACTTTGGCAAACATACTTCAGTATTGATTTAGTTTCGTATAGGACTCATGTGCGAAAATGGACAACGACCAATTCACCACCTATAAAACGAGGACTGATATTTTTATGATGTCAAAGCATGAATACTAAACAGAGAAGATGTTAGCATGGCGCTGTGAAGATTTAGCTAAAAAATACCCACTTCTCTAATCTTCACTCATTTACACACATATATGCACAAGCACTCGCCAAACACCTCATTGCACTTTGTTTTTATTCTTTCCTCGTACTTTTTAATGTTAGTTCATGGCAAAGAAGTAATCCATCTAAGGGATGACCTTCTAGGCTCTCAATAGATTCAAGAGTAAGACATCACTCCTCTTTACCCCGGTCAGAATTCACCAGTCCATGTATTTTGCACCTCAAACGGTTCTACCTTCATATTACTTCTGGACAAAATCACATTATAATGCATGCCAATAGGCGCATCTGTTTCTTGAGAAATTTGCTATCCTATCATATCAATATGAAAGCTTCCCTGAACACAATGACAAATAGCAATCAGTGCAATTGAGAAATCCTCAATTAGCCCAAATGACAGCTCAAAGGAAATTCACGAGTGTAATCAAATTCGGATGCCCAAAATTATCAAAGCATCGTTATAGCAATACCAAAGTAAGACCACAACACCAATCAGCCGAGCAAGAGAACAAACAACCAGCAAGCATAATCTCAACCAAGCGAAGCGAATATAATTCGTCAGAAGCCGAAATGAACTCACGATTCCCCTTGGGTATACGTTACTTGCGGCATAAGTTGACGTGCTTTGCTCGTCTAGATATTTGATTAACATGAATCAATACCTGGCAGAATATCAGAAGCAGAGACAACATATATGGATGGATTTGAACAACAAATGAAGTAGTCATGGCATATGGAGATCTCGGCCAGAGTCTAAAATCACTGGAAATAGAGATGCTGTAAGTGAGTCGAACATGTATATATTACACAACGATCATTCCAGACACTAAAGCATAAGAATGCTTCTCAAAATTGTATTCCGATTTCGTTCGGGCATTTTAACGAACATTTGGTGATCAGTTCAAAAAGAGAACACATTTTAACCAATCTATGAGCTCTTCGGACTTCACGGCCCGAAGACTTGGAGAGGTCGAGACCAGCGCGAGATACCGGTCCGGCGCGCGACATGGAACCCCAACGTCGCCGACGCAGCTTCGCGGTGGGGCCGGTAAAAAAAATCGAGAAGTCACCGACGGGAGAAGATCATTGAGCTCGCGTCGCACGACACAAGGCACGTACGAGGCCAAGGAGAACAGAATATGAGTAGATGCTGCGGCTGCTGCTGGAACGGGGGACGCCAGAGACGTCATCTTCTCGATGTTGCAAGCGGGAGGAGGAATGAGACATTGCAGCGCGATGAAGCCTTGGAGTCCGTGGACGACGACGGTTCCCGTCATCAAAACATGCCAGGACGAGAGTGATTTCATCGACTACTTCGTCGATGAAGATGATCCTAGTGTCCAGAAGCAAGCGAGAGCGATTCCGTGCCTGCAAAATCGTGCTGGGTTTTCATCCAAGGGTTAATTCGTGTTCCCCGATCGAATCAAGTAATCGAAACACGCAATTCGAGAATTGTTCTTCAAGTAAAAAATCTGGGGAAACAAGGTGCCCCCCACATACATACCTTCAGTAAAGAAAATTAGGGCTCGATCATCCCCCATCCAAGTTCCATGCGGGGGATATGAGCGATCTTGTCCCAGTCCTCGCCTCCATCTCTCTTGCACCTCCTCTCCAATTCTGGGCAAGCCAAGATCCTCAGGTAAGTAAGGGATGCGAGGCTTCGCATTCCTTCGGGTAATGACGTCAGCGAGGGGCACGCGAAGATTTCGAGCCGCTGAAGTGATTGGAGGGCCTCGAGATCTTGTAAATCCTTCAAATTGTCGCACCTGCTAATTTTGAGGAACTCGACATTGCGAAACATTGTTTCAAATGTGAAGGAAGATGGTCATAACTTAGCTTAAGAATAGATTTTATGCCTTCTCTTTGAGACACATCTGGGAGCTCATGATCTTTGAAATGTAACCATTTGGCTGTAGTTTTCTTAAAGAATAGTACGCTCCCAATAGTTCGAATAACCAATGGAACCCCATAGCACTTTCCAACTATCTCTTTGGCTATAGCTAGCTTGTTAGGATCTTGTATCTCCTCTTCTTTTGGACAAGCCATTTGCATTAGTAAATGAAGAGACGCACTTTCAGATAAGCCCTTGAGAAGATGAGGCGGTGTAGTGCTAGTGATCTCCGCAACCAAAGGAAGTCGTGTGGTTATAAGGATCTTGCTTCCTCTAGCACCTCCCACTAATAAAGTTTTCAAGCTTAGCCATTTTTGTAGCTCTTCGTTCCACAAATCATCTAAAACTAAGAGATATCTCTTTCCATCAATTTCTGCCCTTAGTTCACTTTGCAACTGTTCCATTGCAACCTCACTGGGTGCTTTCTTCTTTGCACAAGCTATGATATTTGTGACTATTTTTTTCATGTCAAAGTTATCAGAGACACAAACCCACATTTTCAAGTGAAAGTTTTTACTGACCATCTCATCATTATATACAAATTGAGCAAGAGCCGTTTTTCCAAGCCCACCAATACCAACTATTGGAAGGATGGAAACGTCCTCTTTCACGTTTGAATCCAGTAAAAATTCCATAACCGTCTTCTTATCATCATCTCTCCCTATGACATCTCCCTCACGTAGAAACGAATGCGTCTCTTCTCTCTTCCTCCACTCTCTCTCTACTTGCGGATCCACGAGGGGCTGGTTCAAGTGGAATCCCTTATTATCCTTAATGGCTACTATTCTCTCCCTCATTGCTCTTACTTTGGAACTCATCCTCCATTTAAAAGCAAGCTGGTTTGAACTTGAGAAAAATGTCCTTACCTCCTTCATCATCTCATTATGGCCCGTTAGTTCTCGTCGCATAGCTTCTATGTTGAATTCTTCAAGCACGTCCTGTGTGTCATACAAAGCATCTTTCAATTTCTCAACCCAATCTTGGATTTGGGAACTCTGGTAGTATTGCTCTTCTGCATGGTGCAGTACAGCTTGAAGCGTAGAGACAGTGTCCTTGAGTGCCTCGAATTCATGCTTGACGGCCCAGAACTTTCCAACCGTTTCTATTGCTTGAGAACCCAGAATAGCAACGATCTTTTCAGCAATACTGCTAATGACAGCTTCCGCCATTTTTGTTCTCTCTGTCTCTCTGTGGATCAAAAGATATTAGTCCAGTTGTTATCAACGCTAAATACTTCTCACAACATAAATAACAAGTTTATGTTGATGCTCACCTAAGACTGGCAAATCAAAATCCTGACAAATTTAATCATCAGCTTCTATGACCGTCTTGAGTTGTTGAAGATAGGAATTTAATAATCCACCCAGAATGCACGATGAAGCCTAAATCTAAAATGCACACGGGACCCACCGAAGTCGGGTCCTAGTGGTTTGTCTAAGATTTTCCGTGCTTCTAGCGTTTGCTCGTCTATTATGCTTGCAAAGGCAAGGAAAATGCCGGCGAAAATAAATCTCCAATTTTGTAGTTTTTGAAAACAACAAACCGATGCATGCATGGTGAAAATAACTTAAGAGCATAATTACCAAAAGTACGGGTGATATTGAAGGACCGGATTTGGCAGCGGCGAAGCCTGAATGAAATGCAAGCAATGAGATTAGAAGCAACGAAGAAGTGGTTTCTTGCGTGCTGTCTGCGTTCATCCTCGTCGCACATTTGTGGGGAGAAAGAGAACAGGAACACGTAGACGAAAAAAAATTATCGTTAACACGAGGAATGAATTTTTTTGCGTTTCTTTCTTGTGGCGACATCTGTATAATATTACTTTTAAGATTGTCCCAAAGTTATATCTTTTGTATTATATGGTGTCCCCAATTCATTCTATCTTTTGCCACCATCGAAGTATAATTTAATTAAAGTTTTTTTTCCTTTTTCCTTTTCTATATTATAAACATAGATATATTGATTTTAGTAATTAGGTACTCTTTATAATATTATTTCTTTTACTTACGATTCGATTGAGTAGTACTCATATATTTTTTTTTTCGAATTTCATTGGTGCATATCCTGAATAAATGAAATTAGATATTGCCTTTCTTTTTCCTTTGGTTAGGTATACTTATGCGCTAGGCTCATTGCCCATTGAGAGGCATAGGCTGTACCTTACTGTTCATTATGGTATTAATTTTTCCGCTGAACATCACGATATCACAGTTGAACAAATAATATGACTATAATTTCGAACGTTATGCTATATATGCATCTCAATTAACAATTTATTTTAGGTGATGTGGCTAAAGCATTCTAGTCATCAAGATAACTTTATTTTTGTTAACTATTGTCGTCTCACTTATTTTTCTGGAAATGATTGTATTAGAATTTTAGTACAGTCTTGGTTGTTGACCTCGTGAATTTTGAGTATCATGGTTCTACGTTAGTATATGCACTTCTTTTTGCATATGTTTCAGGCCAAAAAAAATGTTAACATGCGTCTGAAATGAGATTGGATTAAAAAAGCAAAAACAAGCCTTTAGCTGTTTTGCCGATGCTTGTGAAGGCATGGAGCTTGAAATCCACCACAGGAGGTGGACAAACATGAGCTGTTGAACATAGGAATTCTCATCATCCACCCACATTACAAGATGAGGCCTAAATCAATATGCAAATGAGACCCCACCGAGGACGGGTCCGAGGTCCGCGATTGGTTCGTCTGAGATTTTACGTGCTTCCAATGTCTATTAGTCTAACATGCTTGCAAAGGCAATGAAAGTGCAGGTAAAAACAAATCACTGATATGATAGTCTATGAAACAATAAACCGATGCATGCATGGTGAAAATAACTTGAGAGCGAAATTACCAGGAGTACTGGTGATACTGAAGGACCAAATTTGACAATAGCGAGCCTGGATGAAATGTAGGCAACGAGATAAGAAACGATGAAGAAATGGTACTTCAGTGCTGCCTACATTGATCCTTGTCGCCTATATTTATACTCGTCGCACATCAAATGGAGAGAGAACATAGGAACATTCCTTTCCTACGTGGACTCAGCAAGGAAACATAGAATACGATCCCCTTCTTGCTTTGCAGTCTCGGTTGGACATAGGACAGATAGGGAAAAGGTGTCACGTCCAACTCGATGATTTTTGTAGTTTCAATCGTTATTGATGTATTAATATAAAGACTTCTGTTTCGGTCTACATAAGATAGTAACCCGATGATTTCCACTGGAGACAATTTTCCCCCCGAACTCTTCAAGATTGCAATTATTTCAATCTCTACAATTCTAGTTCCATTTCATTGATAATTAAAATGTAAAGCAAATTTTCAATCATAATTCTAAAATATTTATAATTGTCAATAGCACATGGTAGACTTCTTAATCTTATAATTGTAGTTCAAATTTTTACCGTAATAACATATAACTGTAATTGCTAAAGCGTTAGCTACTAATATCCACAACTAGATAAAAGTATAATAATCTTCATATAGCAGTAAATTCCAATAATGAATCAATGTAAGAAGTGTTACCTTAAGCTAACTGCAAATTAAAAATCATAATTCATGCATTAAAAATTTAAGTATAAGGAAACTTGATTGCATTGTGCAGACATGAACTATCACTTAGTGATAGACATAACATTTACTGATAATGACAATTAATCTTAGTAAGACCAATCTAATTCAAGTCATTGTATCATATCATTTAAAACTAAAATTACCACGAAAAAATTAATATTTTCTGATATATACATATATATATTGTTGGACGAACCTTACCACCAAACACTAGGCACGTGAGTGGAATCAGATGCTACCTAGTGTTGTTAAGAACAGGATTTATGCCATCTGTGAAATGGCTTGTTCCCATCGATCTTTTCATCTTGCCATAGATATAACACTAGGCAGGTGAGAGGGAATCAGATGCTACTTAGCGTTAATTTGTCAAGAATAAGATTCGTGCCATCTAGAAAAACGGCTTGTTTCCATCAATCTCGTGATTGGCTCACAAGATTGATTGATTTTACAAATATACGTAACACTAGGCAGGTGAGTGGAAATTAGATGCTACTGAGCGTTAATTTGCCAAAAACAAGATCAATGCCATCTATAAAATGGCTTGTTCCCATCAATCTTGTGATTGGCTTACAAGATTGATTGATTTTACAAAAAATTTCCCGAGAACAGTTTTCACTAACAGAACAGAAGGTCTAATTCCTAAAAAAAAAACTCCAAACTTTAAGTCCAATCACAATTCTGCTCCAAAATTGTTTTTTTGTCTAATAAGAAAATTTCGAACTTTCACTCTAGTTCCAAATCTGCCCACAAATCCATAAACTATCACTTAGTAATATACATAACAAAGATAATGACAGTTAATCTTTGTCAGACCGATCTAATACAAGTATTATATCTTATCATTTTAAACTAAAATTACCACTAAAATTACATCAATATTTTCTATACACAAGTATATACCATACATACTTGGCATGAACCCTATCACCGAACACCAGGCAGGCGTGTGGGAATTTGATGCTACTCAGCGTTAATTTGTCAAGAAGCAGGTGAGTGGGAATTGGATGCTGCTTAGCATTAATTTGTCAAGAACAAGATTCCTGCCATATGTAAAACAGCTTCTCTCCATCGATCTTGTGATTGGCTCACAAGATTGATTGATTTTGGGAAAAGTGTCAGAAAAGTCCTCTCGTATTGATGTCAATTTAGTTTTAAATATTTTGACTTAGTGCCAATTCAGTCCTTCTGACTAATTTTGGTTGGATATTGCTAACGTGAACGCCGACCGACCTACGTGGCATGGCCAGTGCTAATGTGGACAACTTTTAATAATATTTTAAAATTGTGAAATTTGTTATTTATTCTTTTTTTTTCCCTCTCTTTCCCTTCTTCCTCCAGTCGATCGTCGGACCTCGGTGGCCACTAGCGAGGCTCACCCTCGCCGGATGGCAGTGAGGGCGGCCTCACCAACCATGGGTTAGGCCCGACCTTGCCAGATCTGGCTAGGTCGACCTCGCTTGCCTGGCCTCTGGCCAGTTGCCGAGGTCCGTCGATTGGTCGGAGGAAGAAGGGAGGGAGGAAAAAAAAAAGAAAAAGAAAAAGAAAAAGGAAATAAATAAATAAATATTCAAAAAAATAAAATATTATTAAAAGTTGTCTACGTAAGCAATATATGGCCAAAATTAATCGAAAGGACTAAATTGGCACTATGTTAAAAGGTTTATGACGAAATTGACACCAATAAAAGGTTTAAAATTAAATTGACATCAATACAATAGGTTTAGGATTTTTCTTACACTTTTATGATTGATTTTACATATATACGTATATAACACTAGGCAGGTGAGTGGGACTTAGATGCTACTGAGCGTTATTTTGCCAAGAATAGAATTTATGCCATCTGTGAAATGGACTGTGCCCATCAATCTTGAGATTGGCTTACTAGATTGATTGATTTTACCAAAATTGTCCTGAGAACATTTGTCACTGACAAAACAGGAGGTCTAATTCCTTAAAAATTCCAAACCTTAGGTCCAATCACATTTTTACTCCAAACTTTTTTTTGGTCTAACAAGAAAATTTCAAACTTTCACTCTAGTACCAAATTTGCCCACAAGTCCAAAAATTACCACTAGTTTCTCCAAAATTATCCACGTCGGGTAGGGGTGACAATGGTTCTAGGGTAAAGCGTGGAACTGAAGAACCGGATCGGCAGGAACCCATCCGATTCTCAGGTTCCAAAGTATGCATAATAGTTTTCAGGTTCTAAAATTTAGGGAACCTCTTTGGACGTGTAGGTTTCAGGTTCTATGTAGGTGAAGTTCCAAGTTTTAGGTAGGTGAAACCTGAAACCCGTAACAAGTTTTTGTGTTTTTCTTGGTCTATATCTCCACGTGATCCTGCGGTATTCCATGACATCCGATGAAAAGCATATAATCTGGAACCACTAGTCTGAGCATCCATTTTATGACCGAAACTTTTACTTTGTTAATATTTCATATTCCTCGCGTGTCTAAATATAAGTTGTGGCCAATGGATTGTAGCAGCAAGTGGTAATCATTAAATGTGATGATTTACTGCAATCGTTCAATTAATAATATAAGTGGAACCTGAATAGACCTTGAAACCTGTGACAATGTAGGTTTAAGTTCCGAAAAATAAGGAACATGTTTTAACAGGCAGGTTCTAAGTTCCAGATGGAACCTGTACAAAACTTGAAACTGCTCATCTCTAACGTTAGGGCCAGTTAGAGATCCATTATCAGAATTGTGTCTTCATTCACACTTTCACCTTCGAGCGGAACAACCATAGCCTCCTGATGTTGATAATCTTGAAGAAATTAGTGGCAATTTTTGGACGCGTGGGTAGATTTGGGACTAGAGTGAAAATTGAGGATTTTTTTTAGACGAAAAAAGTTTGGGTAGAATTTCGATTGGAGCTAAAATTGCAGATTTTTTTTAAGGAAACATTAGTTAATAAATTGGGGTTGGACGTAAATTAGCCCTTACTACAGAATATGAATGCTGAATCAGTCTATCTACCCCTCCTAAAGTGAAATATTCAAATTTGCAACCCAAAATATCTGTAAACATTTGATCTTCCAAGGAATCTCATAATGGTTTAGTTCGTTTTAACAGGGTTGACTTTAACCCCCAAAGCTGCCTCTTAAAATAGAGAAGAATACTTGCCGATAATTGGGTTGTGAATATGCTATTATGTCAAATTCATTCTTTTCGCATGATATTGTGAAGTAAACAAAAATGGAAATGTATGTATACGACTAACCAAAATAGTTTCTGTCCAATAATGGAAATAGTAAATTTTCTTTTCTTCACGAAAGCGTTTGTCAAGGGATCTTATTTTCATATATAAGTCGATATAGATTCTTTTTTTTTTGTATTTTATCACCTTATTATAAAGATTAGAATAACTATTGGAGTCTTGCTTCTCTTTCTGGAAATGATTGCATTAGAATTTTAGTAGACTCTTTGTTGATGACCTCATGAATTTTGAGTATCATGGTTCTATATTGGTACATGCACTTTTTTGTCCTCTCCTATTGTAGATTACGTAACTGAAATATTGTGTCGAGATTTTATTTGATTTTAGTTGATTATACATTACTCTCTAGCTGAATTTACATCTGCGTTAACCTATCTAGACATAAGATCAGTGAAACTTTTTCATTATACTTGTAAATTTTACGTACATTATTTTTTTTTTGGTAATCACACATACATTATCAAATATATAGTTGATTACATATTTATTATTCAGTGGTATCTTTTGAATTAGCATAGAGCTTTTATTCGTGGTCTCATCAATGGAACCGTAAAGACAAGATAGTTATTAGAAACATTTATTGTGACGGCTTATGTATACACAATTAATTGCATATTATTATTTGAGTGTTTGGACAACTAAATTTAAAAGTTGAAAAACTATATTTTAATCTAATCGATCTTGACATTGTGGGTTTTTTTCCTGAATATGTTTCTATAGTTAAAAGATCGCTTATTTGTGCTTTCCTTTGAGTTTTTTACACATTTCTTTGTCTAGAATGCAAAATGGAGGTTGAAACTCTAGTTACGCCTTCTTCACTTTCAAACTCACATCCCATTATTTTAAAGGAAACTTTGAGCATTTCTTAAAATTTTGGTCCACTTGCTATGATGTATGAATGTATGATATGTCGTGACCCTCTCAATGGGCGTCGGAGAGCAATTTTAAAGGTAATATTGAGTTGGCAACCAACGGTCCACAATTGGTGCCACTAGCCTAATTGGGCTAGCAAGGAGTCAAGTGAGATACATGAGTATATCTCACTTCCCACACAACCAGGGATATATGGTCGGAGATTTAATAACACTAGTTATTCAACTAATATCATTTCGGTACCTAAACTTAATCATTTGTCGATTAAGATGTCCACACGGTCTTTTTACCAAATTATGAATCCTAAAGTACATGTCGGCTAAGTGTCCATGTAATGTTTTTGATGTTTATTATGATCCTAAGATATAACATAATCATTTTATTAGAACAAGCAAATCACAACACAAAAGCAACATAAAAGAATCACAACTAACTTGATAAGAAGAGTAATAAGAGAAACAGATAGAATACGCTAAAGTAACCCAAGATGAGTCGGTCAAAATGTAACATGATCTTGTTATTAAGCTCGAGGATAACAACCCCGTGAGCTAAATTCAAATAGCATCCAATTTCTTGTCTAAAAGATTAATCTAATAAAACTAAAGTATATCGGAGATATTCACTATAATCCCTAAACCATATATACTAACTAAATGAAAATAAATTAAAACTAATACTAAAATCTAAGAAGCTAATCAAGACCTATTTTTCTAACCGTTTTTTGCTTTTTTTACTTTCCGAATTATTTTTTAAATTTTATTGTTATTATCATTTCTATTTTTTATTATCTTCTATTTAAGAAGACATGGACTGAAGCCATGGGCTCGACCCGCATGAAAGGTCAGGTTTAGGCTCACAAGGACGTGGGCCGAGTTTTGGACTCAGTCCACACACTGGCCTGGAACTAGTAACGGTCACACATTTATTCCAAAACACCGAAGCTTCAACAATGATCTACCATTAACCACCACCAATGACCGATTCGCCACCGTTAACCATTGGCCACAGACTCACACATGGGCTCACAGTGAATATAAACACGAAACACAAACATGGTAAAGTTCTCGGTCATGAGCATCGACAAAAACGAAGGGTCAGAGTAATGGTTCCGGATTATACACTCGTCATCGGACATCACGGAATACCGAAGGAACGCACGAAAACATAGAACAAAAACACAAAGATGTTGTTAGAGGAATTCTCAGTAATGATGAAATATAGCTGAAATCATGCTCAACAACCAACGACTAATCTCTATCATGGAAGACACGTCCATATGCACTCAAAATTATCCAAGAATTTGGTTCAAGCATTTTGTCGAACAGGTAATGAGCATATTCATGAGTGCATTTATGCTCAAAGCGAATGAAAGCCTAACATCCCGGTTAATGCCAAACATGTTAATGTTCTAAGAATCACCAAAACATCTTCAAATCTACTCGGAAATTACTCGGGCAGAAACAATATCTTTAGAGTTTTTGTCCTTACTCATAACAATAAATCTCAGTCATAACAATATCTTTTGGATTGTTTCCAAACCAACCTTTTGCTCCTGGACGTGGAAGAAAATCTTGGATATGCGATCGTCTGCTCATACCCTCTTTCGATGGAAGCTTGGCACCGGACGATCCGTTTCCTTTTGGTTCGATTGGTGCCATAACAAAGGCCCTTTGTATCGGCTTTTCTCCAACCTGCATATCTATCAATCCAGGATCCCTAGGGATACAACCGTCCGTCAATTCTATGATGGCTCTTGGCATTCTTCAACTACTCTTGGGGTTTTCTTCAGCTGGACGGACCCTCCACCTATATTCACGGAAGGTCCAGATGAACTCACATGGGCTCCCTCCCCTTCCACTTCCTTCTCGGTTTCGGTTCAATGGAAGCACATTAGAATGACGGGTCAACCGGCCCTTTGGCACTTGTTTATTTGGGATAAAAATATTGCTCCCCGCCATGCCTTCCTCCTTTGGATAATATCCCTAAACCGGCTGCCGACTCATATTTATCTACAGCAAAGCAACAGGATTGACTCAGCGCTCTGTGCGTTTTGTGGAACTATCCCGGATTCTATTGACCATTTATATTTTGCTTGCTCGGCCACGACTCATCTAGCGTCATGCTGGGCTACGAAGTGTTCTCTTCCTTGGAGTAATAGATCTTGGCCGGACCTTATTACCTGGACTATGCAGGTCGCCGGGAGCAATTCCTTTGCTCATCGGCTATCCCGTTTCGCTTTTGGGGCTTTATGTCACATTATTTGGAGTGAACGGAATAACGTCATCTTCAGAAGCAAATCCGCTTTCATCCCGGGTATGCGCAAGCACCTCATTAAGGTGGTCCAGGACAAGGCTTTGTCTATGGGAATAGTTCCTGATACTCCGCTTAATCGGAAGATACAAAGGAAGTGGGGCCTCTCTCATTTGATCTTTGAAGTCAGACCAACTAACCCTTAGGGTTGTTTGTTGTGTGTTTACAGCTTTTGTGGCCTTTTTGGCTTGTTGTATAGCTTTCCTTGCTAAGCCATCCTTCTCCCCTCTTGGTTTTTTCCTTGTAGGGTTGTTAGATGTGCTTGGCCTTAGGTTGTATATGGCATTTTTGTTAAGTAATACAATTCCTTACCCTTACCAAAAAAAAAAATAAATCTCAGTCATGAATGTTGATCGAGCTGGCAGGAGGAGATTCCAAAACGCATCACCGGTGAGGAAGAACGCCGGCAATGGAGCTTCGATCGAGAATGCAGCTCTTCGAGTTTTGGCGGTCCACAAACAGTTGTAAAGCAGAGGACACTCACGGGAGCAATGTAATGCCCGTCAACGACGATGATAACCGTTAGAACTAGCAGCAAACCACGACGTTGATCAACAGTTGAGGAGCACTCTCGAAAAGTTTTTTGGGATAAGATTTTTCTCCTCTTCTTATTTTTCTATTGAGCCTTTCGATGAGCCCCTTTTTATTATTTATGGGTCAATTTTGAATTTCCTTTTCTCAATCGGATGGGCCTGGAACCGCTATGCTTCAAAATTCAAGAATTTTCAGTTCTCTTGGATGCACCGAATGGGTAGAAATATGCAATTTCCGGGCCGAGGATCTGAGCTACACGAGTCAGCCTCTCTTCCTTTATTTAACCGTTTAATTGTTTATTACAAATTTGTCGACTAGAATTCGGGTTTCAACATGATCGATATGAATTAGACCACCATATATTTCCCTTTTCTTTTCCTTTTCATGCTTATCTTTCGTTAATTTTAGGTCGACTTATAAAAAAGCATGATTAAAGTTTGACCATGCTTCAACACTCGTCTCTTCGCTACAAAACAAGATCCCCTTCTTGCTTTGTAGTCTAGGCAGGACGCAGGGCGGATAGGGAAAGGGTGTGACGTCCAACTCGACAACCCACCTCTCATTCCCTCCTCTCGCTACTAAGAAAAATGTTCACTTCTTAAATTATCCCATATATGTAGAATAATTCAACTTCAGTGATAATTAAAATGTAAAACAAAATTTCAATCATAACTCTAAAATCTCTATAATTGTAAATAGCACATTGTATACTTCTTAACTTTATAATTGTAGTTCATATTTCTACTGTAATAACATATAATTGTAATTGCTAAAGAGAAAACTGATGATATCCGTAACTGGACAATAGTATCATGATTGCCATCTAACAAAACATTCAAATAATGAATCAATGTAGGAAGTGTTACCTTAAGCTAATTGCAATTTAAAGATCATAATCCATGAATTAGAAATTTTAGTCGTGTAGCCATGAACTGTCACACACTCAGTAATATGGATAACATTTAATGATAATAACAGTTAATCTTAGGCAAACCAATCTAACACTACAAAAAAACAAGAGTTTTCCAACGAATTTTCCAACGAAAAAATCGGGAAAATTCGTTGGAAAACGAATTTCCAACGAAAAAAAATTCGTTGGTAATTCGTCGTCGCAAATTTTTCTGACGAAAAATTTAAATTTTCGTTGGTAATTTCCAACGAAATTTTTTCGTCGGGAAAATTCGTCGGAAAAATTCGTTGGTAATTTCCAACGAAATTTTTTCGTTGGAAAAATTCATCGGAAAAATTCGTTGGAAAGTTCGTGGGTAAATTCGTTGGTAATTATTCATTGGAAAAAACGTGGCAAAATTCGTTGGAAAATATTCATGAAAAAACGATTTTCCGACGAAAAAAAATTCGTCGGTAATTCGGCGTTGGAAATTTTTTCAACGAAAAATTAAAATTTTTCGTTGGTAAATTCCGACTCAAAATAATTCGTTGGAAAATTCATAATTCGTTGGTAATTTCCAACGAAATTAGCGACGAAAATTTTTTTTAATTTTCGTTGGTAATTTGCGACGAAAATTAATTCGTTGAAAAAATCGTCGCTAATATTTCGTTGGAAAAAATCGTTGCAAATTATTCGTTGGAAAAGTTGTTGGAAATCCGTGAATTTTTCCGACGAAAAATTCCAAATGTCGTTGGTAATTTCCGACGAAAAAAAATTCGTTGGAAATTTCGAAATTTTCCGACAAACAATTTTCGTTGGTAATTTCCAACGAAAAATAAATTCGTTGGTATTTTCCAACGAAAATAAAAAATCGTTGGTATTTTCCAACGAAAAAAAAAATTCGTTGGAAATCGCAAATTTTTCCGAAAAACATTTTTCGTTGGTAATTTTTAACGAAAACAAATTTCGTTGGAAAATTTGTTGCAAAATTTGGCAGCAATTATTCATTGAAAAAATTGTTTGAAATTCAATTTTTTTCCCGACGAGAAAATTCAATTTTCGTTGGTGATTTCCGACGAAAACAACATTTGTGGGAAAATTCGTTGCAAAATTTGGCGCATTATTCGCTGAAAAAATCGTAGGAAATTAGAATTTTTTCCATAAACAATATTCAATTTTCGTTGGTAATTGGCAACAAAATCTATTCTTCACAAAATTCATCGCTAAGTTTGCGACGAATTTTGTTTAGCGACAATTTCGATTTTAAATCTAATTATTAGCAATATTAATTTTTTTTGGTAAAAAAGCAATATTAATTTCTACAATGCATAAGTTGCAAAGTCTCACCTAATGATATTCGATATTCAATCTCATAATACAAAGAGGCAGGTAAGCACTAATGAACATCAGATCATACAAACCACCGCCCGCAGCGGCTGCGTTGGCTTGCGCTCTAGTCCCCCCACGAAGGGATCAGAGTTCGAACCCCAGCGTAGTCGTTAGGGAGTCTTAAGTGTGGCGCCGTGGTGGTGGGTCCTGCACTAGCGTCACCCCGGGTTTAGTACCGAATAGCCTGTCGGGCGAAAGGGAGGTTCCCGGGTCATCAAAAAAAAAAAAAAAACATCAGATCATACAATGAAAATATTGAAATAACACGGGACAACCATAAAATATTGACAGTTTTGGTACTCGAGAATGAACCACACAGGACTAATAACATAATTATCAGCGTCGTCATCATCATCATCATCATCATCACCAATCGCCGCATCATTTTGTGCCTCAGCATTATGCCCATCATCAATTGGATTAATATGAGGTAGAGGAGGAACCTCATTGCGATCGATGTCGAGATGTCGCATGACAATTTGCATTTGTTGTTGCATCACCCTTATTTGTTCGTCCTTCTGTCCAAGTAAATACTTCATTTCTTCGTCCTTCTGTACAAGCAACTGCTTCAATTGGCTCAATTCTTGGGTTATATGCTCCTCATGTCGTGTCCTCCTTGAAAAAGCCGCATTGGAGGATGAAGTTGCAGCAGCATTCGTTTTGTACATCCTCGCCAGGGATCCCATCCCAAATATCCTTCCTGCTTTCACCCCACCTGCTGCCTCCACCCATAATGCCATACTATCAATCGATGGCTCAGACACGGCACAACCATCACCACCACCACCACCACCACCACCACCATCAGCATCACCAGCATCACCACCACCATCACCACCATCACCATTAGCAGTGCTCATTAAAAGTTCATCATATTTGTCCTATATTAACATTATAGATGGAAATAAAATAAATTGATATATATTACCATAAATATTAAAAACATTCATGATTTTAATTCTAATTTCCATAAAGTCCGAACTATAACCTTACATACCTTAATAGCTTTTGCACGAGCGCCAGTCCATGTCTTATCTTTTTTTTGAAATGTACGTTTAAATGTAGCTGTAAAAGTGGGTTCCGTCCCCAATTCATCTGCCTACAAAATATAAACATAAATGAGTAATCATTACATTAAATGCACTGACATGTATAAACAGACTTACCATCCTTCTTTTATGCTCCCCGATGCTGATAGAGCCCCCAGCATATGTGGCAGACGCAGACCCGTCACTAGAACTGGAAACTTGATTCTTCTTGTTCTGTTCACACCTTTGCTTATGCTTCTGAGTTTCCCAAGTTCTGATAATTTCCGTCCAATTGTCAGTTGTAAAGAAGGTCGGCTTTTCATTTCTTCTCTTCGCTCTATTTATCACGTATCGCATGTGATCACCGATTTTCTTCTTGAAAATTCTTCTAATCTCAGCCTCTTCCATTTCATGCCACGTGAACTTACGCTACAATTAAAAGGAAAAAAACTGAAAGTTATCCACTAGGGCTACATGTCACATATTCATTACAATATACCAGACAATTCGTGACAAAATTCATTATTGACTATCAGTATGCTACACCGAACTTAGTTTGTGAAGAAAGACAACACTAATCTTGAACTCATTCCACTACAAAGTCTTCACTTCTGCAGGAGCGCTGCTGAAAGTAATAAACTGACCCATCCAACAGTTATTGACTATTTTATTCAGTTCCCTCACAACATGCGTAGACTCCGTGAATCTGAAAAACATGTTATAACAATACGGACAATAAGACAATGAAGCATACAGATAATTCGCAACATTGACAATTTTATTTACATCGATAATTTAAATATACGTAAAAAAAAGTACTTACGAATCTCCACATGGGCATATAAAGAATCGGTTATCTTCTGCATCATTCGACTGTTGCACTGAAGAAGACTGTGGATCCGAAGGAGATCGATTCGGAGATTGAACAAAAGTAAATTCAGTTCGCATGTCCCGAGGTTCTACCCTAATATGCTGTTGAGGTTCGGAAGATGGGCCAATGTGTTCGTGTTGTCCATGAACATGTTGTGGTTGCGGGTTACATGAAAGGGCAGGGGCAGGCGAAGAGGACAGGGTCGGGGACGATGACGAGGCAGCGAAAGGGGCAGATCTTCTTTGTGAACTCGAACCACGCATGAGACCTCTACGTTTAAACTGACAAATATGAAGGTTAGACAAATATATTTAAAAATATGAACATATATTAGAGACTGAAAATGACATTTTGCTTACCATTTTGCGACGAAAGAGTAATAAAAAAAACTCGACAAAATGATACAAACCGACTATCGCCTCTGGTAAATAGCAAAATTTCGGCCCCGTCGAAGCAACCTATTGAAATTTGGACATCAGATTCCACGAAAAATAAATTAAAGCATATTACATGTAAAGAACGAAAGCATATTAAAATAAAACATATTCAAAAACGACAACCGTGCCGAAATCATCTCTCCGAGCCCCCCGGCCAGCCAAGCCGCCCCCCTTCCCCCCCCGGCCAGCCAAGGCGGCGCCCCCGCACCCCCTCGGGCCAGCCAAGCCGGCGCCCCCACCCCCCTCCCCCAGCCAGCCAACCCCCCCCCCCGGCGGCCAGCAAGCCCCCCCACCGCCAGCGGCCAGCAACCCCCCTCCTGCCGGCCAGCAACCCCCCCCCGGCCGGCCAGCAACCCCCCGGGTCGGCGGCCAGCAAACCCCCCGGGCCGACGGCCAGCTAACCCCCCCCGGCCGCCGGCGGCCAACAAAACCACCCCCCCCCCGCGGCCAGCACACCCCCTCCGCCCAGCCCAGCCAAGGCGGCGGCCCCCAGCCCAGCCAAGGCGGCGCCCCTGCCCACCCCCCCCCCCCGGCCAAGGTGGCTCCCCCGCCCCCAGCCAACCGCCCCCGAGCGACCCAAGGCGGCGCCCCACCCCCCGCCCAGCCAAGCCCCCCCCCAGCTCGCAGACGACCCCCGAGCAGCTCGCCGGCGACTCCCCCCACACGGCGAGCTCGCCCGCGAACCCCCTCCGGCCCACCTCGGCTGCCACCGACGGCCTCCGGCCATCTCGGCCGCCACCCACCCACCAGCCAACTCCGCGGCGACCCTCGCCACACCTGCGACACCAAGGAATAGTTAAGGGTAGGGACACCTACCGGGCACGGCGAAGTCGACGGCGAGGTGGACGGCGAGGATGCCGGCGTCGACAGCGAAGGAAGGAGGATGGCGAGGCGCTCGAGCTCGAGGACAACTTTTCGCAAAAACACTAAGTGTCGGCGAAAATTAACTATAAGCAACATTTCCAACGAATTATACATTCGTTGGAAAATTTCGTTGGAAATTTCCAACGAATTTTTGAATTTCGTTGGAAATTTAGTGGGAATTTCCACCGAATTTAAAAAATATCGTGGGAATTTTCCAACGACTTTATAATTCGTTGGAAATTTCCCACGAACATCAAATTTGTTGGAAAAATTTGAGAATTTCGTGAGAAAGTTCCAACGAATTTATAATTCGTGGGAAATTTCCAACGAATTTTGAAATTCGTTGGAAAATCCCCACAAATTTTTTAAATTCGGTGGA
This sequence comes from Syzygium aqueum, assembly GCA_031216185.1. Classification (NCBI taxonomy): domain Eukaryota; kingdom Viridiplantae; phylum Streptophyta; class Magnoliopsida; order Myrtales; family Myrtaceae; genus Syzygium; species Syzygium aqueum. The sequence continues at coordinate 10,709,057 of CM062232.1, read as the reverse complement.
AATTCCAACATATTTTCCAACGAATTTAAAGAATTCGTGAGAAAATTTCCAACAAATTTGAAAAATTCGTTGGAAATTTCCCACGAATTTTTTAAATTCGTTGGAAATTTCGTGGGAATTTTCACCGAATTTAAAAAATCGTGGGGATTTTCCAACGAATTTAAATTTCGTTGGAAAGTTCCAACGAAATTTAAATTTCGTTGGAAATGTCCAACGAAATTTAAATTTCGTTGGAAATGTCCAACGAAATTTAAATTCGTTGGAAATTTCCCACAAATTTCAAAAAATTTTCCAACAAATTTCAAATTCATGGGAAATTTCCAATGAATTTAAATTTCGTTGGAAATTTCCAATGAATTTAAATTTCGTTGGAAATTCCCTCCAAATTCAAATTAGTGGGAAATTTCCGAAAATTTGAAATTTTTCGAAAAATCGGTGGGAACTTTCCCACCAAATTTTCCAACGAATTACGATTTCGTTGGAAAATTTTCCAACGAAATCGCAATTCGTCGGAAAATTTTCCAACGAAATCGCAATTCGTTGGTAATTTCCAACGAAATCGTAATTCGTCGGAAATTTTCCAACGACTTTAAAATTTGTTGGAAAATTGCCCGAATTTTTTGAATTATGTGGAAATTCTCACAATTTTTCCAACGAATATCCAAAATCGTTGGTAATTTCCAACGATCTATACATTCGTTGCAAAATATGTCGGAATTTCCACCGAATTTATAATTCGTGTAAATTTCCACCGAATTTATAATTCGTGTAAATTTCCAACGAATTTTATAATTCGTTGGAAATTTCCCACAAATTTGAAAATTTTTTCCAACAAATTTCAAATTCGTGGGAAATTTCCAACGAATTTAAATTTCGTTGGAAATTCCCACCAAATTGAAATTAGTGGGAAATTTCCGAAAATATGAAATTTTTGGAAAAATCGGTGGGAACTTTCCCACCAAATTTTCCAACGAAATCGCAATTCGTTGGAATTTTCCAACGAAGTAATAATGCATTGGAAAATTTTTCCAACGAAATCGACATTCGTTGGAAATTACCAACGAATTGAGATTTCGTTGGAAAATTTTTCCAACGAAATCGCAATTCGTTGGAAACATTTCCAACGAATTTTTATTTCGTTGGAAAAGTTTCCAACGAATTCTGATTTCGTTGGAATTTTCCAACGAAATCGAAATTCGTTGTAAAATTCTAATATTTTGCGCAAAATATGAAGCTAAAAATGAGGCTATTTTCATATTTCTCCCGACTATTTTAATTCCGTGGCTAAATATGAGGCTAATTAGCCACGAATTCTAATTATACCTACAACGACGACAACAACAATAATAATTACGACAACATCAATAACAACAATTTAAGAGAAAAAAAAAACATAAGTCGCAATAATAATTCTAATTGCACATAAATAATTAAAAATCTCAAAAATCTTATTCTTCATCTTCAGCTTCGTCTTCGTCTTCATCTTCGTCTTCGTCTTCGTATTCATGCGCAGCATCTTCATCAGCTGTCTCATAATCAAGTTCTGTACCAGCTTCAAAATTTGATTCGCGCATTTCAGTTGGATCCACATCTATCATCGCTCCACATGGATCTCGTAGAGTTGGAATGGTATATTCATCAGTTTCAATCGTGTGACGAACTTCCTCTTGTTGATATGCTATGTCCTTCCAGTGTTCCTCGATTTTTTTCCGTGCTTTGGTTTTACATATAGCCCACCAATCGGCTTTGTCACGTTTCAAACTAGGATACGATGCATAATATACTTGAATTACTTGTTGTGCTAAGACAAATGGTTCATATTTCCTATATCTTTTCTTGTGATTTATTTCAACCAAATTAAACTTCGGATGCACATTCATTCCTTTGACAGGGTCGAACCACATGCACTTAAATAACACAACTCGCAAAATTAATGGTCCATGGTACTCTATCTCTACAATTTCATTCAACAACCCATAAAAATCATCTTTGGAACTGACACCATTGGATGATTGAACGCACACACCGCTATTCATTGTGGCTTTTCCCATTCCATATGTTCGAGTGTGAAAATTGTACCCGTTTATCAAATATGCTGGGCAAGTTCGTACTCTGGACTTTGGACCCCATGCCAGATGATATAGCATTCCTTGCTCTGTCGCATGATCATGATTACTGTGAACCTAAGGTCACATACCCAATGTCAATAATATATATTTTAATATATGATGTTTAAAAATTTCGAATAACTTGCATTTCGTCCAGATACAACTTACATATGTTGTGAACCATGTTGCAAATTGTTCCTCGCACAAACGGTCAAACTCATTTGGTGGTAGTCCAAACATTGAATTTTGGAAAATCCTATTAACAAATACCATTTATATATTAGCAAATGTTTGACACACAATACATATACTTATAAATGTACACTTACTTGAAGTATGGCTCAACTTCTGGATAGTTCAGTAAAATATATGTATGAGCTGCCTGCTTTTCTTCACCTGTTAAGTGCCGAAACTTACTTGCGCCGCTTGTTCGACTCAAATAATTGAAAATAGAGAATGATTTGCAATTGAGATCAATTGGGCACTCGTCATTTCTTCCTGCTTTCCGCCTCTTGCACTGCACGTGCGGCTCAAAATAGTATGATGCAAATGTTGTCACTTCTTCCACAATATATGCATTACAAATTGAAGCTTCGACACATGCCTTATTCTTCACTTTTTTCTTCAAATGATATAAGAACCTAGTTGCAATAGAAAAATATTTATCGGAACATAATATATAATGAAGTAATTTCAAATTTATTTAACTAAAAACTGACCTCTCAAATGGATACATCCATCGAAATTGAACGGGACCTGCAACTTTTGCCTCATAAGGCAAGTGAACTAAGAGATGCTCCATTGAATCAAAGAACGATGGAGGAAATATCCTTTCCAAGTTGCAAAGAATAATTGGAATATCTCTTTCTAGTTTCTCCATGTGTGATGCTTTCAACGCTGTTGAGCAAATATCGTGCAGGAAATTACTTAACTCTGTAATGGCGCCCCAAACAAAGTTTGGTAAGAGTTCCTTGAAGGCTATTGGAATTAGTCTTTCCATAAATACGTGACAATCATGACTCTTCAGACCTGTCAACTTGCATTCATTCAAATCAACGCATCTCCCTAGATTCGAAGCATATCCATCAGGAAATCGCACCGATTTCAGCCATTGACAAACGACCCGTCTCTGATCCTTGCCCAATGTGTAAACTGCTTTTGGTTTCGGTCCCCTGCTGCTTGGATCTACATCTAGTGTTGGCCGATCGCAAATATCCCTCATATCTTTTCTTGCGTTCAAGTTGTCTTTTGTTTTTCCAGTAACATCCAGCATAGTATTTATGACATTATCGGAAACGTTCTTCTCTATGTGCATGAGGTCAAGATTATGATGAATAAGATGCGCCTTCCAATATGGTAGATCCCAAAATATACTGCGCTTTGTCCATTTATGTGTACTTCCATACCCAATAGTTGTGCCGTAAGGGTTTTGAACAACCGTTGGAAACTCCTGCACTCGCTCCCAAATTTGATCACCGGTCAACCTCAATGGTGGATGTGTTCTTTCGATCCTATTCTTGATAAACTCTTTTTTATTCCTTCTGAATGTATGCTTTAGAGGCAAAAATTGCCTATGACAGTCAAAATAACTGGCCTTCTTACCGTGCTTTAATCTGAATGACTTTGATCGCTCCATACATATCGGACATCCTAAGATCCCAGTTGTACTCCATCCAGATAACATTCCGTAAGCTGGAAAGTCATTTATCATCCAAAGAAGAGCAGCTTTCATTACAAATGTTTGATCGGTAGAAACGTCGTACGTAGGGACACCTTCATTCCATAGCCGTTGTAACTCTTCAATCAATGGTTGCATGTAAACATCTATAAACTTTTTCGGATTTTGCGGGCCAAGCACGATCAATGTCAAAAACATATAAGTTGTCTTCATGCACATACCGGGTGGAAGATTGTACGGAGTTAAGATAACTGGCCAACATGAATAACTTTTTCCTGATTTCCCAAATGGGGCAAAACCATCAGCACACAGACCTAACCTGATGTTTCGAGGCTCTATCGCAAACTCGGGATATGTTCTATCAAAATGTTTCCATGCCTCTACATCTGAAGGATGACACATTAGATCCTCTTCTGTTTCATGATTTGCATGCCAAGTCATATGTTCAGCAGTGGCGTGAGACGCATAAAGCCTTTGCAACCTGGGGATTAAGGGCAAGTAGAACATTTGCTTACATAGTCTACGCTTCTGATTACGACCCTGCCTCCTGTTAATCTTGTACCTAGGTTAGTTGCAGAATTTGCAAGATTCTGCATTTTCATCATCTCTCCAATATAACATACAACCCATGGTACATACATCAATCCTTACAATTGGAAGACCTAAGTTATCCACTAGCTTTCTCATTTCGTAAAAGTCACTTGGCATGATATTGTCACGAGGCATTGTTTCCCGCATTACTTCAACAAAAGAGTTGAAGCAATCGACAGACACATTATGCTCAGCCTTGATATTTAACAGTCTTGCTGTCATTGATACCTGCGTGTGGTTGTCACAATCTGCCCATAAAGGTTCATCTATCGTTTTCAACACTTCCCAGAACTGATTAGATTGAAAAGTCTCATCACACACATTCTCATCAAAACCTGCAACTCCTGCCTCTTCCAATTGTGATGCATGACTAGTTTCCACTTGTTCAAGTGTAGGAGTAAAACTAGTACTTGCATGATTCGATTCTGAAACAAAATTATGGCCGGCTTCATCAAACACCATCCCCTGGTATGGGTTCAATTGGTCATAATAGCTACATTCTTCCCTCACTAACAATTGGTCGCTACTTCGATATCCGTCATCAGATATAACTGGTTCACCATGGTAAGTCCAATTATAATATTTCGGAGTAAACCCAAATCTATAAAGATGTTGTCTAACCATGCCAATGTCTTCAAATTTTCCATTACGGCACTTTCTACATGGACACCTTAATTTATTTCCATCCATGAACTCATATTTAGTACTAGCAAAGTCCAAAAATAGTTCCACCCCGATTCGAAACTCATCGGTCAATCCTTGACGTCCAGGTAAGTTCTTATTATACATCCAACCCCTGTCTCTTTGCATTGTGTCTGTATAAAAATAAAGATATTCTTGTACAATATTAAAAACATCATATGTATTGTGCAATATTGTTAATTAAAACCATAAAATTCTAATAATCACAATATCATCTTATCATGCATTATTTCACTTTACAAGGTTCAAGTTATTAAATTTATTTTTTGGTGTTATAATTTTAATCACAAAAGTGGGTTACATATATGACGGCTCATAAGCACACAATTATTTGCCTATTTTTAATTAAACAGTTTAAGGCTATATTTCAAAGTTGAACCTTAAAATTCAATCTAATTATCTAGCTAATTTTGATCAACAACAGAAAATAAAAATTGATCAAAATATGGAAAAATAATCAAATGATAAATATTTTTATGTTTAGATCATATGTAAATATTAAAAAAATAAGCACAAAAAGGAAAAAACAGGGAACTTCTTGTTGCTCTACTCCTACCATGAAGAAAGTAAGTAATATCGATTGTAAATTCAATCTAATAGTAAGTGGATAAAAATTTTAAAATGTGTTTATGTTTAAAACTTTCATTTATAATAAGTTGATGTTAGCTTAAAAGTAAAGAAATAAGATTCTCAACCCCATCTTGAAATACAAATTAAAATGTTTAACTTTAAAACTCCACAAATTTATTACAGAAAACACCTACAAGGTCAAGATTGGCTAGATATATAGATTGAATTTTAATTTCCAACTTTGAAATAAAATGTTGCTCAAATTATTTGATAAAAAATAGGCAATAAATTATGTGTTCATATGCCTTGTAGCCGTCATAAATGGAAATTTATAATAATCTATATAGCTTTTCTAACTAAAATTATGAGATCATATATTAATATTTAAAAAACTTCTCTGGGCAAAGTGATAGTAAAATGCAAGATAAGATGATATCTTGTTGAGAATAATTGAGTTTTTGTATTGTGAAACTAACAAAAAAAAGACAGAAATAAAGGTAATTTTGTCGGTTAGTCTAGACCGAAAAAGAAACAATAAATTGAAGAGAGAGAGAGGGAGAGAGGAGGGTCTTTCTGTCGTTTAACTAAATAAAGGAGTGTTTTAGCCAAAATGAAAGTGGAAATAGGACCGCCATTTTCTTTTTTACGAAACAATTACTTTCAACTTGAAAAAAATGAAAAAATAACCATGTCATGAAAACTTACCAAGTATTTGATTGAAACCTTTGTAGTAGAAAGTTGTCTATTTGATGAGAATTGCAACGTTCACTTGGATTGCGAGACCTTCAAATGGACACGTACCTAAAAAAAAAACAAATTACTTAAAATTCATTTTTTATTTATCTTTTATTTTTTATGTTTCTTTTTCTTTTCATTTTTTTTCATTTCTTCTTGGCCGGACCGGCGAGGTCGCCGGCCATGGCGAGCTCGGCCCTCGCCAGTGCCGGCGAGGGCCAGCCAAGCCACCGCCGAGCTCGGCCCTCGCCAGTGCCGGCGAGGGCCAGCCAAGCCACCGCCGAGCTCGAGCTCGCCCACGGCTTGGCTGGCCCTCGCCGGCACCGGCGCGGGCCGAGCTTGCCCACGGCTTGGCTGGCCCTCGCCGACACCGGCGCTGGCCGAGCTCGCCATGGCCGGCGAGCTCGAGCTCGCCCACGCCTTGGCTGGCCCTCGCCGGCACCGGCGAGGGCCGAGCTCGCCCACGCCTTGGCTGGCCCTCGCCGGCACCGGCAAGGGCCGAGCTCGCCCAGACCACGGCGAGATGTGGGTGGAGCTCGAGCTCGCCGGTGCCGGCGAGGGCTAGCCTCGCCGTCGGCCAGGGCCGAGCTCGCCCAAATCTCGTGCTCGCCGGCCATGGCGAGGTTGACCGGCGGCCATGGCGAGGCCACCGGACCTCGCCCCATGGCCGGCGATCGGTCAAACCCGTAAAAAAGGAAAAAAAATAATTTCAATAGCACAAACAAAAACAAATCCAGCTAGCAATAATTTTGCGACGAACCGTTTTCGTCGCCAATTATTCATGAAATTAAGTACGGAACTTACCGGCGAAAAAGCTTTACCGAGATTTCCTGGCGCACGCACCGATAAGTAATTCCAGAGAAATGAAAGAGAGAGACTGAGAGAGAACAGCGAGGGGATAAGAGGAATAAGTCGATAGAGGGGAATTGGGGGTGGCGACGGATATAAAAAATTTCATTTTCCGTGTTGCAAATTTCCCACGAATAAAATTCGTTGGAAATTTCCGACGAAAAATTTTTCGTCGCAAAAATTCGTCGGAAATTTGCGACAATAAAATTTCGTCGGAAAAGTCGTCGGAAATTTGCGACGAAAAGTCTTTCGTCGGAAAATTTCATCGGAAATTTGCGACGAAAAATTTTTCGTTTGAAAATTTCATCGGAAATTTCCAACGAAAAAATTTCGTCGGAAATTTGTGATGAAAAATTTTTCGTCGCAAAAATTCGTCGGAAATTTGCGACGATAAAATTTCGTCGGAAAAGTCATCAGAAATTTGCGACGAAAATTATTTCGTTGGAAAATTTCGTCGGAAATTTCCAACGAAAAAAGTTCGTCGGAAATTTCCGACAAAATCTTTTTCGTCGGAAATTTCCGACGAATTAATTTTTCGTTGGAAATGTCGTCGCAAATTTCCAACGAAAAAATAATTTTCGTCGGAAAATCCCGGTTTTTTTGTAGTGTAATACAAGTAATTATATCTTATCATTTAAAACTAAAATTACCACTAAAAATTAATATCAATATATTCTTGGATGAACGCTATCACTAGACATTTTATTTTGGAAAATGCAATGAATCCGATGATCTTGATACATTGATGCATATTGATTCTAAAGCTAAATTAGTCTTTGCTTGATCTAATAAGAGTGGTGGTTGTCACTTACTGAGTCATACTTTTCCTCGCTCCCTTTTATTAGGGCAAAAGGATACTATAAGTACTATAAGTTGTGTACGGAGATCACTATGGTGCCATAACTTTTTTTCGAATCACTTTGGTGCCAAGTCGAAGGAAAAAAGATCACTTTAGTGACTCCGGCCAAACAAAGAGCCACGTCAGATTTCTGGCGAGCCATATCAGCTTCGGAAATTAATTAAAAAAGAGTCACGTCAGATTTCCGGCAGCAATGTCAGCATTAGCACTAAAGTGATCGTTTTTTACAAAAGTTGGCACCAAAGTGATCCGAAAAAAAGTTATGGCACTAAAGTGATTTCCGTACACAACTTATGGCACTTATAGTGTTATTTTGCCATTTTATTAGCATTTCAAGGTTTGAACACGAGAAAGTTTAATCGAATGCACGTGGAGAGTGATTAAAAAGTGGCATTAGAATTTACTATGGGCTGTTTGAGTAAAGTTGAATTGGATTACAATTATCATTCAATGAAAGGTTTTGCTTAGTCAATATATTTTTTGTAAAATCACTATTTTTTATTGAAGGCTCGGTCCTTCATTTTTTTAATAGGATGGTCGTTCATTCCCTAAATTCTTGGTATAGATGCGGGGAATGACAGTTATCAGGAAAACGAAAAGTTGGTAAATATTTCCGCAGAATGATGTGCTATGGGGATTATTACTAGGACGGACTTCACTCATATTAGGGTTCCATTTGTAGTTATCTATGTGTTCTTAGAACGGCGTAAAGGAGATTGAACTTGGCATTATGTCAAACATTCTTTGAATTGAAAATCCTCTAGTTAAATGAACTACTATGTCCCATATGATATAATTAACCATTATAAGATAAAATGTCAGTTGACCTTCGAAACGAAAGTCTCTTCATGATCACATTTGGAGAGTCTGATACAAAATTAGTCCTAGAATTGCTTCAATTGCAATTCTAGCCAACCAGATGAATCCGTGTACTTATGTTTTTTTGCCAAAAAAATCTTTATTCATGAGATAATTGGCAAACGATAAAAATTAATACGAATGTACGCATCAGCTAATGATTGCTCTAATGAAGATAGTGGTAATAAATAAAGTTATTCACCCTTTTAGGTACGCATAGTTATCCATACTTCTCAGAGGGTTGACATGTTTTAGTTAATTAAATAATTAAATATATAAATAGGGCTAATTACTTATAAATTTGATCAAGATTTTCATCGAGATTATATCCAAACTAGCTTATCTATCATGAAAATGAAAATGATTACAAAGTTTCCATGGAATACAACTCTGATGTCTTAAAGCACAGATTAATAGGTGAACTATATGTATCATGGATTTGTAATAATAACTACTCGTAATTGTTTTATCATTGAATTGCATCCGTAAATAAAAATTTTAAAGGAATAATTATACTGGAAGTCCTAAAATTTGTCACAAAAGTGCAATTGAGTGCTAAAACTTTCAAAAAATACAATCAAGTCCTAAATCTTGTCCAAAGTGCAATTGAGTATTAAAACTATAAAAAAAATATAATCAAATCCTAAAACTTATCAAGTTGGTGCAATCAAATTTTAGTCGCACAGCTCCCAAGTGTCTGATTTGGTTGTCAAAAGCCACACCTAATAACGACACGTCTTTTTCCGACAATATGTGCTTGCCACCACGTTGAATTGTTAAAAATATTTGTACGGGCACATGCCTCAATTTTGATTGGCAAAAGCTTTACGAGTGTCTTGGTAAGTCGATTCATTCAATTATAGGCTAGTAGCGGTTCCTGTCTTTTATGAATGATTGAACTCGTTGCCAGAAATTCACTTGGCTCCTCATCTTTTAAGTTGAATCGATTCCATTACGCATCTCCCGCCTTCGTTAATTTATATGCCCGAGAAGTGGTGGAAGCATGACGAACAAAGTCGTCTTGTTTGGAACTTTGTATGGCGGCAGATGGACCGTACCAAAATGGAGAACATAACGCTGAAAGCCATTTCGCCTCAAGATGGCCAGTACCGAGATTCCATGAAAATGCGAATGAAAAGATCCCGAAATTGTCCATTTCTAATGGGTCAATGAATCCGTGTGGGTATACATACTTGTTATGAGCAAGAGTTTGTTGGGAGCAGCCCAACATGTTCGGGAATCGATTTGAAATATCCCGAAGATTGCTCATCAACTTATCTCGTGGGCTATGAGACTTTGTGGTGGGCCGTCTTTTGCACATTGCATAGCCCGCTTTTCCTTTGGAGCATTGATCCACATCATCTGGACTGAGAGAAACGACGCCCTCTTCAGGAACAAACAGGTGTACATCCCGGGAATGCGGAAGCACCTCATAAAAGTTGTAAAAGACAAAGCAAATTCCATGGGTGGAGTTCAAGATACACCTAGAAACCGAATCCTTCAGAGGAGATGGGGCCTTTCCCCATCTATCTTTCATGTAACCTGATTTCCTCTTATTTCAGGTTCCTTTGATGTACTTGCCCGGTTGTTGGGTTGATGTATAGTTTTTTTTTTGCTAAATCATTCCTGCCTCTTTGGGGTCTGGGATGGTTTTGGCTTTAGGTTGTATTTGGTGTATTGAAAAGTAATATAATATTTACCTTACCAAAAAAAAAGAATACCTAATAGGAACGAGTCCTATTATGGTAGGATGTTGACAAGGAAGAAATCTAAATAAGAAATCTTATTTAGAAAGAATACCAAGATGGAATCAATTCTAGTGATTGCCTAATTAGAAGAATTCCAATCAATCTGGGAGATTTCTAATTAGAATGTGATTTTCAATCAATCAAGGAGGATTCCTAACTTGGGTGGAGATCTACCGCTATAAATAGAAGGGCTTAGGTGGAGGTTTCTATGTGTGCACCAGAAAATACTCCAGAGAAATCACAAGAGTCTTCAACAATGTGCATAAACACGAGAGATCTTGAGAGTTCATCAAGTGAGGATGTGTTTTATGACAATTGTGAGAATTTATTGTGAGAGAAACACCGTTAGAGTGTTAATTGTAATCCTTTGATTACAGTGGAGCAGTTCCTGGATCAGCGTCCCGTGATTTTTCCCATATTGGGTTTTCCACGTAAAAAACTTCTGGTGTATCGTTCTTCTTTTGCTGTGCTATTTACGTTTTTTTGCAAAGAGAATATACGGCGACATCTTGCTCGATTCTGACAATTATAATTCCGCTGCGATCAATTGCGATCAAACTTAATTTACAACTGAGTTCGAGAGGACAAAGCCTTGCACTTTGTAAGAAACACGGAGAATTCAATGTGCGCAAAATAACCTTGCATGCAGAGACCTTGCTTTTTCGTTATGTACATTAATGGCCCTCCTTGCCGGTATCTTTAGCGTAATCTCCAGATTTGGTTCTCTGCGGAGCAGCTGCGTAGTTCTTTCTCCGAAGCATGGAATCGGAACGAAGATTCATGGTTTGCAAAATAGGCGCTCTTCCGATGAATGATTTGGTAATAGAGAAAATTATATATATAAGAAATACCGGTGGAAGAAATTATACACAAAACAAAATCTGCGTATACATAAACAATTATTTTTCAAAATTTGAATACCAAAATATGAGCAATCATAGAACGTGAATTTTTATCATTAATTAACTGCCCCCAATTAAACATTAAAGTAAATATTAAGACTGGATTGTAATGTCGCCAGTCGCTGTTGCTTGATATTTTCTCTAATCTAAAGACGACAATCCTTAACATGAGAAATTCCGTCCGTTCCTGCATATATACTTTGCTTGACACGAGAGCAAGAGATGAGAATCCATTGTTGGAGAAGCAGGCGTTAGCTTACCAGCTTTCAAGATATAAATTAGAGAGAGAATAAACAGAATATATATGAAAGAGCTTTGCATATCCATGAGGATCATTGCTTCTATCCCGCTTTTCATTCTTGGTTGAGGCAGACTTCGGGCCCGTTTGGTTCGACTTTGGGAGAATGCAAATACCTTTGGGTTAAAGGGGTTTTCTGAAATGCAAGTAGTATTTGGTAAGTATTTTTTAAAATCACATTTGAAAGCAACTTTGACCTAAATACCATTTGGTAAAAACTATAATTTGTAAAGCACTTTGCTAATATTATTTTTTTAAAAAAAAGTTTCCGGTGGAGCTCAACCACCAGCCACCACTGCCAGTCAGATCTGGTCACCGACCACCGCCGCCTGACCTCAAGTGAGGCGGCTTGAGGTTGCGCGACTGCGGCGACCACCGCCTGGGGTTGCCGAACCTCAAGAGTCGCCTGGGTCGCCTTGCCTGGGTCGTGCGACCCAGGGCATCACCCCAGGTTCGGCAACCCCAAGTGTCGTCGCTGAGGTCGTACGACCTCGGCGACCATCTCCTGGGGTTGCGCGACCTCAGGCGGCAGTCGCCGAGGTCACGCGACCCCCAGGCAGTGGTTGCCGGGGTTGGGCTAGCCCTCAAGTGGCCCGCTGTCTAGGGAAGATGAACAGTGCGATATACAATGCTACTAGCATTCCGAAAATGCAACTTCCCAAGGCATCTCAACCTTGCATTGGTCAAAAGTCCCTTGGAGAGTATTGTAAATGCAATTGCATCTCCCCAAAGTAAGTAAAAAAAATTGTCAAATATTATTTGCATTTGGCCAAGAGATTTTAAAGTCCAAATGAACATTCCGAAAAGTTGCCCAACACCTTAAATGCTGACAATTTTCCGTGTTGGTAAAAGATTTACTTTTGCCGATAAATTTCGAATACTGTTGTTAAAAAAATATCTATCAGCTTTTACTTGCTTGTCACTTGTCAGTTCACCCATTAGTAAATTACCAATATTATCGAGATTTTACCAACGCCCAAAAAAGTAGTAAATCATCAACTCCTCTAAAATTCTACAAGTATCACTAGTAAGTTATCGACATTATGGTAAATTTACCCATGTTCCACAAAATTAGTAAATTACCATTTTTTTTTAAATTTTACAAGTTTGATTACTAAATTACCGACTCTAAAAGGAATTTGCCGACCTGGCGCTAAATTAGTAAGTCACCAACTTTTTCAACTTTTACAAGCTTGGTTTTTAAACTACCAACACTATAAAAAAAATGTCAACAATCCAAAACGTCCATATTAATTATTAAATTACTTTCCAACTCTTCCGAAATTATACAATTGTCATTAGTAACTTATTAATACTTTAATAAATTTACTAACATTCCAGTAAATTAGTGACTTACCGGCTTCTTTGTAATTTGGCAAGTGCAATTAGTGGAATACCAACCATATAGGAAATTTCCCAAATAAATTAGTAAGTTACCAACTTCTTTAATTTAACAAACATAGTTCATAAACTATCAAAACAATAAGGAATTTACCAATGATTTAGGGAATTACCAACTTTTTTCAACATTACACAATTAAAATTAGTAGACTACCCATAATGTAAGGAAGTTACCAATGTCCAAATAAATTAATAAATGACTACCTTTTTAAATTTGCAAGTGTGGTATGTAAGTTACCAATAATCTAATTAATTTACTAAATACCAAATTAATTTGTAAGAATTTGTTTGGAGGAAGAACGCTCTCCTTTTTCGGGTATTGAAAGAGAAAAGGGGGGACTTGGTGAACTTTGTGCTTGGTTTGTTTAACCTGGTCAAAGTCAAGCTTGATGTTACGGGTTTGACCCTGTCTAGTTCCAAACGAACTGGCTGGTTCGGATCGAACACTTTGAAGAGCGCCACATGTTTTCTTCTGTTTGCCTTCGAGGAGAGCGAGAGGATCGTGTGGATAGTTGAGATCGCCAACTCTTGTCTCGCAATAGACTAATCGTGTCAAGCAGGGGCTTCTCTTTGACAAGGACGAAGATCACGTTCGAAGCTGTGAATTCCGGCGTGACGCCGAGGTTATCGACGATAGTCGCAAGTAGATTATTGAATTGGGTATGAATGGAAAGCTGAACTATAATCGCACCTAAACAGAGCCAAAACCAGAGCATCAGAAGCAGAGCCTAACCGAATTGGACACTAGTAGCAACTAGGGGTGTCAAAACCAAACATAATACCCGAACCAAAACACAAACCGACCCGACCCGAACACAAAATTTTCTTATTGGGTCGGGTTATATCTCAACTTGTTTGGGTAACAATAAAAATAATTGGGTATTGTTTAGATTTATTGGGTTTGAATACCCGACCCAACCCAAATAATAACCCAAACAATGGCGGCACTTCGGAAAAACCCTAGCTCCACACTCCTCGCCCTCGCGAAAGCCCGAGAGATCGTGTGGCAATGGCGGCCGTGAAGCTCGTGAACGTGGCCGCGGCGGCCCTCATCCTCCTCACGGCGCTCGCCGCGACCGCCCAGGTCGAAACCCCGGCGCCGAGCCCCACCTCCCCGGCGAGCGACGTCTCCCCGTCAATCCTCTACGCCGGTGCAGCGGCCGTCGCGGCCCTCGTCTTCGGTTCCGCGCTCAGGATCTGAAGCGGCGCCGTCCTGTCCATGCGGCGGTGGGGGAGGGGGAAGAAGAGATTCTTGGCTTTCTGCTCTCGGCGGTCTATCACTAGGCATAGCAGGATGATATTTGTCGTGTGGTTTTTCTTAGGTGATTTTTTTTCCGCGGTGGATCCGCGAGTTCTGTTCCCTCTGCGTGTGTTTTCTAGCCGGTTCTGGAGACGTTTGAGTACATACCGTCGGGTGGCTGCTGCTGCTTCTTCTTCGTCGTCTTCGTAGTTAGAGAGTCGATGCAGGGGAGCGGCCGCACCAGCCCAACCCAACCTAGCCCGGCCCGATCTACCCACGCGCCACCCCTCTCGTTCTTCTCCTGACCGATGCCGACGCCGACGCGCCTCCGACGACCTCGCTCGCTCCGGTAATGTGTCCCCTGAGGTTCATCCTCGTGTTCTTCTCCGCCGTTCTGGCCGGCTACTTCGCGTGGCGGACCGTCCGGTCCTCGCCGGAGGACGAGGCCTCGCCGCCGGAGCCCGCAGCAGATGCGACGTCAAGGGTGGAGGACAGGGATTCCGGTCTCAGGAAGGTAAGGGCCCGAGGGGGGGGGGATTTTTTTGGGGGATGAATTTTTTTCCGGTCTCAGAAAGAGCTGTTGGTTTTTTCTTTGATCTGCGGGAAAATCACATGTGAATTTTTACTTTCACCATTCTTCAAACACATTGTTTGAAACACGGCCCGACCCAATCTAGCCCGGCCCGTTCGTGCTGTGATATCTTGTTCGGGTCTTGTTTCGGATCGGATCAAACACGCATGGTCAATATTTCGGGTCGGATCGGGTATCATGAAAACCCGACCCGACCCGACCCATTGACACCCCTAGTAGCAACCATGCAACTCAGTGGACGACAATGTTCGTGGAGGCCACGGAGAGGAGGTACCGCTCCTCAATGGTGAGTTCAGTGGCTAACGTTGAACTGATGACCGGGTTTTGCATGAACCGGACCATCTACTTGGCAAAATTTTGTGGGACCACAGCTATTCCAAACTTGAACTGTAAAATGAATATATGATTTAATATTTAAATATTCTAATACTTACCCTTACGTGCATAATGTATTTTGACTTAAAACTAATGCTTGAAATATGTAGTTAGGGTGGCAAATGACGACTTGAAAGATTGGAACTAAGGAACACCTGCTCTAATACCACGTGAGTTGGGATCATGCTTTTGTTGCCATGATCAAAGCACATAAACGTGCAGAAAATTTCACAATTTTCCGCTTCATTTTTATCTTGGTAAAAGTACACATTCACGTACTTTTCCAAAGTGAGCGTGAGTGTGTCCTCAGCGGAGCTTGTGCGTGGGGGCGCGAGGGAGAGAGCCCGACTAAGGCCCGAGACTAGAAAGAAGCATGGATTGGATGAAGATACCGACCGGAACTAAAGGCGGCCGGGCTATGGGCTTTGTTGGGCCAAGTCCAACTCTGAAACTTCATGGGCTTCATGAATTGGATTTAATGAATTGAAGTTTGATTGGGCTTGGTTTTAATGTATTATTTTTTATTTGTTATCAATTTTTTCTTTATCTTTATTTTATTTTATAAATGCATACTCGACTTGCCGGCAAATATTCAGTTGTCAATATACATAATTTAGCATTTGTGTTATTGCTCATTATTTGTTATGCTGTTGAATAGTGTTGGCCAGACATTCGCCCGACATCGTACAATCCCACCTCAAAAGCCAATCATCAACCTCCAAAAGAGAGTTCCATTAATCAGTCTCATCTGAGTCAAGTCTAAGAATCAAGTTATGAAATAACTGATGTATGTTCCAATTGTTTTCATCAAAATCTTACATTACCAGTAGAGCCTACTGGAGACAGAATATAAGTAAATCCAAAAAATTATACTAAAACAACCTTTACAGAACGGGGCGTTACCTTTAAAAACTGACTTTGCCATCTCATGGATGAGAATAAGCTATGAGGAAAAATAGAGCAAGCCGAGCTCCATAGAGGGAGCAAAGAAGCCAAGAGCTGCACGAATCACTTGAATCAAAGCCATTTCTCCCCCACACTTGATTCCAATCCCATCAACTACTCAAATGGGAACCACAAAAAATGTGTATTTTATACAAGAGCTTGCATATATTGTTCCTCATAGTACTTTTCGAGCTACCTCTCTTCGCTAACTTATGTTTCTATTTAATTTCTCCAAAAAAATGCACATTTTATCATTACACTGTCGAGAGAGCTTTTTCCACGATGCGGTCAGGGAAAAGACTAGTTTAGAGGTAATGCCCAAAAGACTGGCCGATGGCCATCGATTAGGCGTGGGCTCTCTTAACCCCTCACCTTGCGTGAGGTTGAGTTTCATTTTAAGTTTGAATTAGCCTATGCATATTCTATATGAAATGGGAGTCGCCACTGGCCTATTGGGGTTGGCTAGAAACCAAGTGAGGTAAAGGAGTATACCTCAATCATAGCAATTGGAAACAAATATGCCCAATGATTAAGAAATCATCAATATACAAACACCACGTCACGGGTAATTAGAGCAACACTTGGATGGGCTTCGGATCAATCTACACCCCAAAGAGAGTGACCAGCAAAGGAATGGTGATGACAGCCCACATCCAGCAAGTTCAAGGCACCGCAACATGGTTATTTGTTGATAAAATTTTCACCAATTCACTATAACATTCTCCTAAATCATCATACATGTTCACATGATAAAAATGACATCACAAGAAGTCGAAACTGAACTCCAGTTAGATAAGCCAGCAAGTCCAAATTTCATTCCAGCATGATTAAACATGACGATGGTTCTATTTCTTTCAAATTGACTTGTATTCTTTACACCCATTCATTGCCCACTCATTTTATGAAAAAGTATATGCAAGTATCAGCTATACATGAATAAACGTTCAGGTTGCAAAACAGAACACAAAACAGACACTCCAATCATGATTTAATATCAAATCAAAACTTTGGTTTAATCCCTGGCTATCCATAAAAATGCTGAGGTAAGAGATCGTATTTATCTTCATCACATGCCAGAGGGGTATTTGGTAGAAGGACCGAAGAAAATCAAATTTTAAGCAAAGCCTACTGAAAACTTGGTTTCACAAATCGCAAGACATCAATTCCCCCAAAGCAATCAATAATTCCCCAAACAGTTGCAGCTACTACAAATTTTTTTGGGACTTAAAATATTCGAGACCTCAAGCTTTCCAAATACGATCACAACATAATACCAACTCAGGATAGCAAGATGAAAACAAGAAAAAGAGAGAATAGGCGAGGAAGGATTCACCTGTAGTGACTTGATCTTTCCTTACCAGATTTACATGCATATACCCGTACTCAAACCTTTCAAGTTGCGAGCAATGCGGATGTGGAAACAGCAGGAGTTTCACCCTGTGCTGTACAACTTCGACTTCATCCTCGTGGGACCTTGAAACAGAGCAATAACAAAAATGTGAATGACGGACAGAAAAGAAGAAACACATGTACTGAAGGCAACGAAATGCAGAGAGAAGGATAGAGAGTCCACAGTTACGATCGTGGCCTTGTCAAGCGCAGTTGGCGAGCTTCTATTTCGAGAGACAAGCTCTTGGCAGCGTATTCAGCGGATTTCAGCAGACACCATTGTTCATTCACAAGTGAGACATGTCCCAGTAAACAAAACATTTTAAGCACTAGCAGAGAAAGATGACAAATCTAATCCAACAAGAAGAGTATATAACAAGTTTAATCCAACAATAAGCATATGACCAGCAGAATCAACACCGCTATACTCGAATTTTGGCAAACATAATTCGGTATTGATTTAGTTTCGTATAGGACTCGTGTGCGAGAATGGACAACGACCAATTCACCACCTATAAAACGAGGACTGATATTTTTACGATGTCAAAGCATGAATACTAAACAGAGAAGATGTTAGCATGGCGCTGTGAAGATTTACCTAAAAAATACACACTTCTCTAATCTTCACTCATTTACACACATATATGCAAAAGCACTCACCAAACACCTCATTGCACCGTGTTTTTATTCTTTCCTCATACTTTTTAATGTTAGTTCATGGCAAAGAAGTAATCCATCTAAGGCAAGACCTTCTAGGCTCTCAATAGATTCAAGAGTAAGACATCACTCCTCTTTACCCCAGTCAGAATTCACCAGTCCATGTATTTTGCACCTCAAACGGTTCTACCTTCATATTATTTCTGGACAAAATCACATTATAATGCATGCCAATAGGCGCATCTGTTTCTTGAGAAATTTGCTATCCTATCATATCAATACGAAAGTTTCCCTGGCCACAATGACAAATAGCAATCAGTGCAATTGAGAAATCCTCAATTAGCCCGAATGACAGCTCAAAGGAAATTCACAAGTGTAATCAAATTCGGATGCGCAAAATTATCAAAGCATTGTTATAGCAATACCAAATTAAGACCACAACACCAATCAGCCGAGCAAGAGAATAAACAACCAGCAAGAATAATCTCAACCAAGCGAAGCGAATATAATTCATCAGAAGCGGAAACGAACTCACGATTCCCCTTGGGTATACGTTACTTGTGGCATAAGTTGACATGCTTTGCTCATCTAGATATTTGATTAACATGAATCATTACCTGGCAGAATATCAGAAGCAGAGACAACACATATGGGTGGATTTGAACAACAAATGAAGTAGTCATGGCATATGGAGATCTCGGCCACAGTCTAAAATCACTGGAAATAGAGACGCTGTAAGTGAGTCGAACATGTATATATTACACAACGATCATTCCAAACACTAAAGCATAAGAATGCTTCTCAAAATTGTATTCCGATTTCGTTCGGGCATTTTAACGAACATTTGGTGATCAGTTCAAAAACAGAACAAATTTTAACGAATCTATGAGCTCTTCGGACTTCACGGCCCGAAGACTTGGAGAGGTCGAGACCAGCGCGAGATACCGGTCTGGCGCGCAACATGGAACCCCAACGTTCCCGACGCAGCTTCGCGGCGGGGCTGGTAAAAAAAATCGAGAAGTCACCGATAGGAGAAGATCATCGAGCTCGCGTCGCACAACACAAGGCACGTGCGAGGCTAAGGAGAACAGAATATGAGTAGATGCTGCAGCTGCTGCTGGAACGGGGGACGCCAGAGACGTCATCTTCTCGATGTTGCAAGCAGGAGGAGGAACGAGACATTGCAGCGCGATGAAGCCGCCGTGGACGACGACGGTTCCCGTCATCAAAACATGCCAGGATGAGAGTGATTTCATCGACTACTTCGTCGATGAAGATGATCCTAGTGTCCAGAAGCAAGCGAGAGCGATTCCGTGCCTGCAAAATCGTGTTGGTTTTCATCCAAGGGTTAATTCGTCTTCCCCGATCGAATCAAGTAATCGAAACACGCGATTCGAGACTTGTTCTTCAAGTAAAAAATCCGGGGAAACAAGGTGCCCCGCACATACATACCTTCAGTAAAGAAAATTAGGGCGGCTCGATCTACCCCCATCCAAGTTGTATGCGGGGGATATGAGCGATCTTGTCCCAGTCCTCGCCTCCATCTCTCTTGCACCTCCTCTCCAATTCTGGGCAATCGATGATACCCAGGTAAGTAAGGGATGCGAGGCTTCGCATTCCTTCGGGAAATGACGTCAGCGAGGGGCACGCGATGATTTCGAGCCGCTGAAGCGATTGGAGGGCCTCGAGATCTTGTAAATCCTTCAAATTGTTGCAATACCTAATTTCGAGGCGCTCGACATTGCGGAGCCGTAGAAGCCACCGCGGGAGAGACGCCAGTTTTGGAAGGAGACCGAGCAACACGGAGCGCAGATTCTGAAGTCCTCCATGGAAATCCAAGTTGTGGTTGATGTTGCCGCTTTCGTCTTTGCATAAACCCAACTCCTTACAATCCCAAATAATGAGATCCACGAGGTTCTTCGATAGATGCTGCAGCGAGAGGGAAGTTAACCGATGACATCCATCGATGCGAAGAGATTCGAGGGAGGTGAGGCTTTTCAAACACTCCTCAAGCAAACATTCTGGAAGCTCCGTATTGCTGATTCGCAGGCTCTTCAACTTATGAAGCTCAAATATCATATTTATCAATGCTGGGTTGGACTCAGCCAGCATCAATTTCTCAAGACGTGGAGTTTGTGGCATGGCTTTCAATTTCGTACAGCCACGGATCCTTAATTCCAATAGGCAAGGGAATGGTGGTGTTGAAGTCGATGAATGGCTTGGCTCGATGTCTTCCAATTCAGGCATCCACAAAATCGATAAAGACTTGAGGCGAGGTAGTTGGCCTAGTGGAGCGAGACGTTTACATCTTCCGCAAGAGGAGATGGATACCTCGACTAAATTTGGCAAGGAAGTCGCAAGGTTTTCCGTCATCCACTTTGGAAAGCTCTCGCCTTTATATTTCTCGATTGACAACTTCTGCAGATTTGAATGCGGCTGCAGTCCACCTAACAGGGCTTCATCTCTATTTCCGATTACTGCATTATCGGTATCGAAATTCCCCCATTCAAGTTGCAAAGATTCCAGAGAATTCTTTCCTATCAAGTTCGCTGCCTTGGATTCTGCTACCACATCCGTCACACTTCCCAAATTTTCAATGCTAAGGCTTCCTCGGATGTCATTAAGCCTATTTAGCTCCCCAAGCTCGCAAAAATCCTTAGCAAGAGCTTTATCTTGGGGCAAAATGAAGCGCGTTAGCCTATGCAGAGAACTCAATTGCCCTAGTCCGTATGGCACATAACCAAGTTCATAACAACCATTTATGTCTAGATTTCGAAGATTGACTAACTTCCTTATATCCTTCGGCAATTCTTTAAGGGCCCTACAAAAGGAGAGATTAAGTGTTTGCAAATTCTGCAATCTCGTAATGGAGTTAGGAAGCCTTTCGAGTTCTAAATTGTGAGAGAGATCGAGATACGTGAGATGCTTCAACTTACAAATGAACCTTGGCACCTTCCCGACGTATGTGTCATATAGATCCAATATGCGTAACTTTTTGAAACTTTGAATGAGTAGACGTAGATCTGCTTCACTTATTGGTCCTCTTGATCCAATTTCCCCATATCCAGCGACAGATAGAAATGTTCTTAGGGGACTTGCTTTCAAGCGTGAGATTGGAAGTTTATCCATAATATTGGAATTTAAACGATGAGATAAATGACGAGCTCTTTCATGCATGGATTTTGTGTCGTCCAATGCCACCCAATACTCGGTCCCCGCAACTAAGCAAGCTAGATCATGCATCAAATCGTGCATCTTGCAAGTCTCCTCGTTCGTGAAAGGTTCTTTTTTAAAATCTTGGAAGAAGTTGCTCCAAAGTAGATCCATGAAACATCCATGAGCAATGTCTTCTAAATGCTGACTTCTATTTGATGGCTGGATAAATCCTCCTGCCATCCAAAGATTGACCAAAGTCCGCTTCTTTATCACATAATCTTTGGGAAACAATGAACAGAATGTGAAACATTGTTTCAAATGTGAAGGAAGATGGTCATAACTGAGCTTAAGAACTAATTTTATGTTGTCTTCCCTTTGAGACACATCTGGGAGCTCATTTTCTTTGAATTTCAACCATTCGTGCTTACTTTTCTTAGAGAGTAAACTCCCAACAGTTCGAACAACCAACGGAACCCCAGAGCACTTTCTAACTATATCTTTACCAATAGCTCGCATGTCAGGATCTTGTAATTCCTCTTCTTTACAACAAGCCATGTGCATTAGTAAATCAAAAGACATACTTTCGGATAAGCCCCCAAGAAGATGAGGCGGAGCAGTGCCGGCGATCTCCGCAACCGAAGGAAGGCGTGTAGTTATAAGGATCTTGCTTCCTTTAGCTCCTCCAACCAATAAAGTTTTCAAGCTTGACCATCTTTCTCCTTCCTCATTCCACAAATCATCTAAAACTAAGAGATATCTCTTTCCATCAATTGTGGCCCTCAGTTCACTTTGCAACCGTTCCATCGAAACCTCGGTTGGTTCTTTCTCCTTTGCACAAGCAATGATATTTTTCACTATATTTTTCGTGTCAAATTCATTAGAAACACAAACCCACATTTTCAAGTTAAACTGTTTACTGACCATCTCATCATTATACACACATTGAGCAAGAGCTGTTTTTCCAAGCCCACCAATACCAACTATCGGAAGGATGGAAACATTCTCATTCACGTTTGAATCCAATAAGAATTCTATGATCGTCTTCTTATCATCATCTCTCCCTCTAATATCTCCCTCACGTATAAACGAATGTGTCTCTTCTCTCTTCTGCCACTTTCTCTCTACTCGCGAATCCACGGGGCGCTCGGCCAAGTGGAATCTCCTAACGGCATTAATGGCTTCTATTCTCTCCCTCACTGCTCTTATTTTGTAACTCATCTTCAGTTTAAAAGCAAGCTGGTTTGAACTTGAGAAAAATGCCTTAACCTCCTTGATCATTGCATTGCGGTCCCTCAATTCTCGTCGTGTAGCTTCAATATTGAATTCTTCAAGCACATCTTGCGCATCATAGAATGCTTCTTTCAATTTCTCAAGCCAAACTCGAATTTGGCGACTTTGGTGGGATTGCTCCTCTGCATCGTCCAATACAGCCCGAAGAGTGGAGACGGTGTCCTCGAGCACCTCGAGTTCATGCTTGATGCCCCATAACTTTCCAACCTTATCTAGTGATTGAGTAATCAGATTAGTAATGATCTCTCCAGCAATGCTGACGATGACAGCTTCCGCCATTTTTGTTCTCTCTCTTTGTTTGTCTTTTCTGTGCATCAGAAGATATTAATCCAGTCAGTTCGAAGGCTAGAGACTTCTAGGGAAAATTACAAAATTTAGTCACAAACCATTTTTACAGATTCTAGCAAGTCTTACACTTTTCAATTTTATCAATATAGTCATAAATCTTTACGTGAAATTTCAATATAATCCTTCATACTAATTATCACTTGAAATTGGTGACTTCATACTAATTATCACCTGAAATTAGTAACGTGGTGGTCCGCTCATTGTTGGCCATCCTACATGTTACGGTTGGCAATTTAACGTGGCCAAAACAACGCCATCTTTTTATTTATTTATTTTTATTCATGTTCTCCTTTTCTTTCTTTCTTTTTTTTCTTCACAATTGTTTATCGTCATCCATCTCGCCATCGCTTGGCCAAAGCTCCTCCAATGGTCCTCCATCGATGCCCACTACCGCCTAGACCCTTGGTGGCATTCGTTGACCCATGGTCGTCCACCACTATTACCTTGATCGTCCAATCTAATGGCTCGAGCTCCGCTATGGCATGGAGTTGCACATTCTATTCATACCTAATAATGATTAGCTGATGGATCTCATTACTCCCCTTCCACATTAGTTGCATGTTCAACGTTTATGGATGCCAAGTTAATTTTATGACATTTCATTTCCTTCTAATTCCTCCTTTTCTCACTAGGATTTCCCAAAGAAATTATGTGACTTGTAAGTATGTAAGTAACTAACAAAATTTCATGTGATCAGTAACTTTCTACAAGAAATTCGGCTTTCAGCTAATGAAAAAGTATTGACCTGTTTTCATAATTACTAATGTTTTATATAAAAGGCAACCTTTCTAGGTTGATTCTTATCGTCCTATATATATATATATATATATATATATATATACTATTACATTGCAGAAACCATCAGTTTTGTTCAAAGTTGTGTTTATATATATAAACACAACTTTGAACAAAACTGATGGTTTCTGCGATGTAATAGTAAATCTTATATAACATGTGGTTTGTAACTTATTCATGGGACGAATAAGTCTTTGCCTTATAAAAAGTAATTACCGCCGACCCTGTTTAATTAAAAAAAATGTTAGGTATTGGCAAACCATAGTTAACCCTCCCACGTGGTCCAGAAAATGAAAATTAAAGTTTATTTTTCTCCGCATATGCAAATAAAAATTTCGCCTGAAGGGGGCTAAAGAACAAAGCCTAGCTTTTTTCTGATGATGCCCATTTTCCTAGTTTCATCACAAGCTTTCCATAGAAGACAGTGCACGTTCACGTGTATGCCCAACTTGTTTACCAGAGACATCGAGTATTAAGTGTTATAAGATTTGGATCTTGAAAAGGATGGAAAATTATTATAGCTGTCTGGGCAACTTCAACATCTAACTTCAAGTGGTAAAGAAAATTTATCTTCATGAATCTCTGCTTTTGCCCGGATAAAAAAGAAAGAAAACATTGTGAATGAAGAAGTATGAAACCTTTTCTGTGCAAAAAAGAAATTATATTTTGGTACTGAAGTACCAATGTGCGGGGGGCTAATAAAAGCAAGCTGATGAGGATGTCTTTCAACTTTAAATTTTCATACGTAGAAAGGTAAAACAGCTCTTGAAGCTGGCTAATCTTCCCTTTTGAGCTCTATTTAGAATTTTGGAAATCGGGACATGTTATATGTTTTCATCTGCCCAATTTGGAAAAGGCTAAATAGCCTAAATATGTAGATCTTGAGGGCCATGTTTACACCATAGAAGTCAGATCTCTAAATCCAAATAAAAGACGTTGATAGTTTCCCTAAGCATTCTTTGCTTCGTCGGGCTATTCATCTTCAGAAAAGCTCTCTAATTAGTTTTTTTTTTTTGTAAGGCTCTCTGATTAGTTGCTATAAGAAAGAACGAACCTGGCTAATCGTGGGCTGATTGAGAGTTGACCAACAAAGGCGAGGCCACAACCGGCGAGATCAAGAGAGGAGGACAGGAGACGGTGTTGGCAAGACCAAGAGAGAGACAGAGAGATGAGATTGGGCAAGACTCCAGAAAGAGAGAGAGATCAATGGCGCCGTTGGGGAAAGTCGAGAGACTAAAGAGGCTAGCTATGAGAGTGAGAACTTAAAGAAAGTAGCAAGGGTCTTATATATAAAATATTTAGCGTTGTTTTGAACTCTTCCAAACCAGAGCTCCCAAAAGCTGGCTTCGTGAATTTTTAAATTAGATCTGACCGGTTCTCGTGTGAACCAGTGTCGAATCGGCGAGTTCGGTTCGGTTCTGAATTGAACCGACCCGATTACTCACCCTTAAAAAATTGTTACATGTGAGTTCTTACAACATACAATATAAAGCTAATCCCTCGATTAGCGAAAAGGGAGGACCATCACAAAGCGTAGAGATCCTTTTGTATAAAGAGAAAAAATCAAAAAGGTTACGTAATACAAAGAGAGATGGGACGAGTACGATGGAGCTGAGCCCCACATATATTCATTGAGGCTTTGTATGAAGACGTATCGGGATCTACATCATGAAGCGTAATAATTGCCATGTGACCGGCTTGGCCAAAAAGCAAACTAACTCAATCATGGTTAATTATTGACCGTCACTTTGCTCTTCTTTTATTTTTTTTATTAGTTCCACATCACGTCTGTCTACTTCGAAGACCATGCCCTTTGGAAACTCTAGAAATTAATAATCGGATGTTGACTTATTAATTGTCCCTCACTAATGGTCAATCATCTCATTCACTGCCTAAAACTTAAAGAAAATGTAAGTGTGTGGTCATAATAAATAATAGAAAGTATTTAAATGATAAATACTAATAATAGCAATACATCCAACTTCATCATTGCTTTCCGTGTGTAAACAAGAAACATTAAGGCTCATTCATATATGTACGGCAAGTTGATGTTCATATCTTGTTCTAGAAATGTCACATTAGATTTCATGGAAAATGAATGATAAATAATCATTTATATGGCTTGAAATAATTAGTAGGTAGAAAATATTTTAATTATCGACAACAATATATATCTAAATATTTTCATAGATGTTAAAAGTATTTTCATTCTTTTATTTTTATAAGCAATCATTTTTTCTTTGAACTCTTTTTCTTATATAAAAAATTTCAAATTATACCCACTGTGACACATTTACTATAAAATTTTTCTTGTGACATCGAGACCTTGTAGCCATATTTATGATACACTTACTCTCCGTCAAGATTTGATCATATGATTTTTCAATTAAAACGATATTGTTTTTATTTAACTCAAACCACGTTGACACCATGTTAACACCGTTTGTCTTTCGTCGTTTATGTAGGTCGATTTTTTAATGGTGCTCGTTGAAAAAATCATGATGGAGGGTAAATGTATCGTACATGTACGAATTTGATAGATGTGTGTGTGTGTCTATATATATACATGCATAATTTTGGTTTCACAAATGACACATAATAGCTGAATTTTCTGAGCTCTCATTTGCTTGTGTTTCTTAAAACTCAAAAACAATGTTTACTTTCTTTTAAAATTCAAAATATTATTCAAATACAGAATATGTACATAATTTGATTTTACAAACAACACACGATAAAATAAAACGAAAGAAGGTAATCCTGGTAATCAAAGTTAATGAAGTTTTCTTAGGACTCGTTTGCTCTTTAAATTGGAAAAACTAAATTTTAAAATGTTATTTAAATATTAAAAGATTTTGAAAAAAATGCACAAATTCCATATCAAGATCTAACGGTTGTGAAAATTTGACAAGTTTCAAGCCAAAAAATAAAAGTGTAAAATCTTGTTCAAGAATATATTAGATTAATTACATTATCTATGAACACAGCCGTTACATATTTTGCTAAGGTTAGTGAGAGCTCAAAGCTTGAAATTCATTAACTATATGTGGTATCATTATTCTCCGATTTGATGTGTCTACTTTTTCTCTAGTCCTTTTTTCCTCGTCTTTTTTCCAAGCGCAACCATAAAAGGGTAAAGATCACGTGTTGGTGATTCCATTGGTTGGAACATGACGATTCTGTGTTGGACAACGTGTACTGACACGTATAGGATAGGGACGGTGGGACTTGGTTCCCACGACTATTCACTAAAGGCCTAACTAGCAGGGTCCACACCTATGCTGCCATACTGCCATCTACAACAAAAGTGTGACGGAAGAGGAGGCATAATAATTGCTATAGCTAAAAAGTAACTTAACTCGATCATGATTAATTATTGACCATCATCTTGTTCTTTTGTTTTTTTTTGTGCCATGTCTTTCTCCGTCCTCTGCGTTTTAGAGAGATATTATGCGCTTTTTTAAACTCTAGAAATTAATAATCAAGTCGTGACTTATTAATCGTCCTCATTAATAAATGAGCTTTCTTTTAGTAGATTTCAATTACGATGATACAAAATTTGTAAAGATGAATATATGGGCTTCAACAACTGAAGAACATATGATCTGGATAATCAGTTCTGGGTACTCCAAGACTAAATCATGACTGTTAATCTCATTCTTCGTGTTGGTCCTCCCCCTTATCCCGTAGTGTAATAATTGTGACCAGCTAATTTCCACACAAAAAAAAGGAAGTGACATGATCTGTCTTTCAAGAGAAGGACAAAGCCTTAAACCAATCTCGTAGTGTAATAATATTATTTATATTTGATGAGAATAGAATGGAGATTTTACATGCTACATATTAAAAGTCATTATATTCCATAGAGGATGTGGTACTTTTTCTTGTAACTCTTCTAGAAAGATGTAATTCTTCTTTTCTTTTTTACGGATAATATGTTTCGCGATAATCACTTCAACTATGGCGGCGTTGCCGTTTGTCCACTTATGGTGTCTCTCTAGTGCATTTTTTCTTTTCTTGCCTTTTTGACTATGTGTGTCGTCGTTTTACTTTACGGAAACAAGAGTCACGAAAAGGTCCAGCGAACAGTTTTGAGCAAGCAGTCAACAAACGGGTGGCAGAGGTGATTCACCAGTTTTGCAAAACCAACGGGTTGCCGAAATTGCAGCCCAAAACCAACATCACCTAATCCAAAGATAATCTTGGCTGGTGGGCAAGTTTACTTTGTCGAGATATCCCATAGATGTGCATATGTTTGCGATGTTATTTAAAGCACCGTAGGTGTTGGGCGTTTTTTAGTCGCTCAACTTTCGTAATAAATAAATATTAGTATGGAAAGTAAAAAAGCCGTATACTTCTGCTGAACACATGCCCTAGCTTTTCGCACGCGTCTAAGTAAAAGAAAGAAATGATATTGCATATGTCAACTATTTAAATAAATAAATACATAAAAAACCAAAAAAATTGCACAAAGCGAGCATAATAAAAAGTCCTTCGCAAAAGAATTTTGGGGTTCTACGCCACTTCTGTCTCCTTCCTCCTCCTTTGTATTTTAGAGATAGAAAGACCAGGCGGTTTTGGAACTTTAGATATTAAAAATCAAATATAAATCAATAAACCATCACTCGTTAATGGCCTACCACCTTATTTATTACATAAAACTTAATAGAGACACCCACCCCATTTATTGCAAAAAAAAAAAAGGAAAACCCTCGAAGATAATATATGTGCACGATAATAGTAGGTAATAAAAAGATATTTAAATGACAAATATCAATTGCAAAACCTATGTATATATGTATATATTTTTAAAAAATATCTAAAGCAATATGTATATATTCTTATTCCCAACTAATCGCGATTAGCTGTTATATCTCATAACTTCCCCCCTTCCGCACTAGTTGCATGTTCAACATTTCTATGGATGCCACTTTAATTATATGTCATTCCATTTCTTTCTAACCCCTCCCTGCTCTATTAGGATTTCCGAAAGAATTTACGTTACTTGTAACCATGCATGTAACTAATGATTTTTCATCTGATTAGGAACTTTTTATTCAATGTATGAACAATCACTAACTTGTTTACATAACTAGTAACGTTTCATATAAGAAGAAATTATTATATGTTGATTCATATCATCCAAATAACAAAAACGACAACTTTGAACATAACTAGTGATAATATGCATGTACAATAATAATAGAAAAAATGTATTTAAATGACAACAACTAATTGAAACCTCCAATGTCATTAATGCTCAAACCCCTACAGATACTTATGTTCTATATATTACTTTATAATAAAGTTAGAAAAAAGCTTAATCATCTCATTTAATCTTTTACATACCTGAACCATATATCAACAACAATTTGCCTTACTAAGTTGGATATGATCTCTTACATACTAGAACAATATGTCAACATCTTGCTTTACTTATCAAATTGGATGTAACCTTCTACCCATGAATCATTATCCTTATACAATGTCACAACCAAGGCCCACATTAGATGCGGATGTCTTCCAAATCTTCTTGGTCAATAAAGCAAAATTTTTATATAATCTGGCCAGTTAACTTTATGCCTGAAATTTTTTTTTAAAAAAAGAGGCACTTTGGGATTCTTTTGTCAAGATGCATGTGCACAATTAATAATATATCAACTTCAATTCTCTTAACTTATGAAATTTGATTAAATCTTTTACGCGTGAATCATGCTTCTTAAACAATGCCATAACCAACGCCCACATCTGATGCGGATATCTTACTAATCTTCTTGGTTATGGTGCAAATTCTTTACATAATTTGGCCGGATCACTTTGTGTCTGAAATTTGAAAAGAGGCACTATGGGATTATTGTTACTAGTTTGTGTCACTTTCATCCCGATTTAATTGTGGTCCTAACTTTTAACTTAGCTCTCACGATCCATAAGATATGTAAAAGATTACATACAATTTAATATTAAGGCAAGCTGATTTGACGTATTGTTCCAGAAAAACCATATTATATAAAGTTAGATAATTGATTTTTTTCTAGTTTATTTTAAAGTAACAATCTAATTAATGTTAAGGGAAGTGGGAGGGAATGGACGTTTGTGATGATGTCGGTCCACCATCAATCACTACAAAAAAACAAGAGTTTTCCAACGAATTTTCCAACAAAAAATTCAGCAAAATTCGTTGGAAAACGAATTTCCAACGAAATTTCCGACAAAAAAAAATTCGTTGGTAATTCGTCGTCGCAAATTTTTCCAACGAAAAATTTAAATTTTCGTGGGTAATTTGCAACGAAATTTTTTCGTTGGAAAATTCATTGGAAAATTTGTTGGTAATTATTCGTTGGAAAAAACGTGGCAAAATTCGTTGGAAAATATTCGTGGCAAAACGAATTTCCGACGAAAAACAATTCGTCGGTAATTCTGCGTTGGAAATTTTTGCGACAAAAAATTTTAATCTTTCGTTGGTAAAGTCCGACGCAAAAAAACTCGTTGCAAAATTCGTAGATAATTCGTGGCTAAATTTGTTGGAAAATTCATTGCTAATTCTTCGTTGGAAACATTGTGGCAATATTCGTTGGTAATTTCCAACGAAATTAGCAACAAACAAAAAATTTCCAACGAAATTAGCGACGAAAAAAAATTTGAATTTTCGTTGGTAATTTGCGACGAAAATTAATTCATGGCAAAATCCGTCGCTAATAGTTTGTTGGAAAAATTCGTTGAAAAGTATTCGTTGGAAAAGTCATGGGAAATCCGCGAATTTTTCCAACAAAAAATTACAATTCTCGTTGGTAATTTCTGACGAAAAAAAAGTTCGTTGGAAATCTCGAATTTTTCCAACAAACAATTTTCGTTGTTAATTTCCAACGGAAAAAAAATTCGTTGGAAATCACAACGAATTTTTCCGACAAACAATTTTCATTGATAATTTCTGACGAAAACATAATTCATTGGAAATCACGAATATTTCCGACAAAAAATTGCACTTTTTGTTGTTAATTTCCGACGAAAAAAAAATTCGTTGGAAATCGCAAATTTTTCCGACAAACAATTTTCGTTGTTAATTTCTAACGAAAAAAAAATTCATTGGAAATCGCAAATTTTTCCGACAAAGAATTTTTGTTGGTAATTTTTGACGAAAACAAAATTCGTTGGAAAATTTGTTGCAAAATTTGGCGACAATTATTCATTGCAAAAATCGTTGGAAATTCGATTTTTTTTTCGACGAAAAAATTCAATTTTCGTCGGTAATTTCCGACGAAAACAACATTTGTGGAAAAATTCATTGCAAAATTTGACGCTAATTATTCGCTGTAAAAATCGTTGGAAATTCGATTTTTTTCCATAAAAAAATTCAATTTTCGTTGGTAATTTGCAACGAAATCTATTCGTGACAAAATTCGTCGCTAAGTTTGCGACGAATTTTGTTTAGCGACAATTTCGATTTTAAATCTAATTATTATCAATATTAATTTTTTTTGGTAAGAAAGCAATATTAATTTCTACAATGCATAAGTTGCAAAGTCTCACATGATGATATTCGATATTCAATCTCATAATACAAAGAGGCAGCTAAACACTAATGAACATCAGGTGATACATTCAAAACATTGAAAGAACACGGGACAATCATAAAATATTAGCAGCTTTGGTACTCAAGAATGAACTAGAAAGGACTAACAACATAATCATCAGCATCATCATCATCATCACCAATCGCCACATCATTTTGTGGCTCAGCATTATGCCCATCATCAATTGGATTAATATGAGGTAGAGGAGGAACCTCATTGCGATCGATGTCAAGATGTCACATGACAATTTGCATTTGTTGTTGCATCACCCTTATTTGTTCGTCCTTCTGCCCAAGTAAATACTTCATTTCTTCGTCCTTCTGTACAAGCAACTGCTTCAGTTAACTCAGTTCTTGGGTTATATGCTCCTCATGTCGTGTCCTCCTTGAAACATCCGTATTGGAGGATGAAGTTGCAACAACATTCGTTTTGTACATCCTTGACAAGGATCCCATCCTAAATATTTTTCCTCCTTTCATCCCACCCGCTGCCTCCACCCATAATGCCATACTGTCAACTGATGGCTCAGACACGGCACGACCATCACCACCACCACCACCACCATCACCATCACCACCACCATCACTACCATCACCACTAGCAGTACTCATTAAAAGTTCATCATATTTTTCCTATATTAACATTATAGATGGAAATAAAATAAATTGATATATATTACCATAAATATTAAAAACATTTATGATTTTCATTCTAGTTTCCATAAAGTCTGAACTATAACCTTACATACCTTAATAGCTTTTGCTCGAGCGCCAGTCCATGTCTTATCCTTTTTTTGGAATGTGTGTTCAAATGTAGCTGTAAAAGTGGGTTTCGTCCCCAATTCATCTGTCTACAAAATATAAACATAAATGAGTAATCATTACATTAAATGCACTGACATGTACAAACAGACTTACCATTCTTCTTTTATGCTCCCCGATACTGATAAAGCCCCCAGCATATGTGGCATACACAGACCCGTCACTAGAACTAGAAATTCGATTCTTCTTGTTCTATTCACACCTTTGCTTATGCTTCTCAATTTCCCAAGTTCTCGTAATTTCCGTCCAATTGTCAGTTGTAAAAAAGGTCGGCTTTTCTTTTCTTCTCTTTGCTCTATTTATCGCATATCGCATGTGATCACCGATTTTCTTCTTGAAAATTCTTTTAACCTCATCCTCTTCCATTTCATCCCACGTGAACTTACGCTACAATCAAAAGAAAAGCAACTGAAAGTTATCCACTAGGGCCACATGTCACATATCCATTACAATGTACCAAACAATTCGTGACAAAATTCATTATTGACCATCAGTATGTTATACCGAACTTAGTTTGTAAAGAAAGACAACACTAACCTTGAACTCATTCCACCACAAAGTCTTCACTTCTGCGGGAGCACTGCTAAAAGTAATAAACTGGCCCATCCAACGGTTATTGACTATGTTATTCAGTTCCCTCACAACATGTGTAGACTCCGTGAATCTGAAAAACATGTTATTACAATATGGACAATGAGACAATGAAGCATACGGATAATTCGCAACATGGACAATTTTATTTACATCGATAATTTATATATACGTAAAAAAATGAAGTACTTACGAATCTCCACATGAGCATATAATGAATCGGGTATCTTCTGCATCATTCGAGTGTTGCACTGAAGAAGAAAGTGGAACCGAAGGAGATCGATTTGGAGATTGAACTAAAGTAAATTCAGTTCGCATGTCCTGAGGCTCTACCCTAATATGTTGTTGAGGGTCGGAGGATGGGCCAATGTATTCGTGTTGTCCATGACCATGTTGTGGTTGAGGGTTACATGAAAGGGCAGGCGAAGAGGACAGGGTCGGGGACGAGGACGAGGCAACGGAAGGGGCAGATCTTCTTTGTGAACCCAAACCACGCATGAGACCTCCACGTTTAAACTGACAAATAGGAAGGTTAGACAAATATATTTAAAAATATGAACATATATTAGGGACTGAAAATGACATTAGTCATTTTGCTTACCATTTTGTTTAATAGAGCAATAAATAAACTCAACAAAATGAAACAAACCGACTATCGCCTCTGATAAATAGCAATCTTTGGGCCCCGTCGAAGCAACCTATTGAAATTTGGACCACATCAGATTCCACGAAAAATGAAATAAAGCACATTAAATGTAAAGAACGAATTACAACAAATATCAACTCTGATGCCACATTTGCGAAAATTTATGCCCCAAATATGCTATTTCGCACAGTTCTAGTACAGACCTAGAAAAAAGATCACAAATCACGTTCAATAAGTAAATTTGCCACAAATGCAACACATTAATTTGTTCCCTCTATAAGTTTCGTTTTACCAAATTTTATATGTTAGCACAAAAATCATTAAAAAAAAACGACAATCGTGCCGGAATCATGGCTGTGAGCCCCCCTCCGGCAACCCCCCCTCTAGCGAGCTCACCGGCGATCGCCCCACCCACGGCCAGCTCGCCGGCGACCCCCCCTTAGGCGAGTTGGTCAGCGACCCCCCCCACGGCCAGCTGGCCGGCGAACAACCCTCACGGCCAGTTCGCCGGCACCCCCCCCGACGGCCAGCTCGCCGGCGACCCCTCCACGGCCAGTCGCCCGCGACCCCCCCACACGGCCAGCTCGCCCGCGACCCCCCTCCAGCCCCTCTTGGCTGTGACCCACAGCCTCCGGCCATCTCGGCCGCCACCCCCCCACCAGCCAACTCCACCGCGACCCCTCGGCCAACTCCGCGGCGACCCCCGCCACCCCCTCACGGCCGCGTCACCATTTTATTCAAGGAATAGTTTAGGGTTACCTACCGGGCTGGGCAAAGTCGACGGCGAGGTGGACGGCGAGGATGCCGGCGTCGACAGCGACGTGGACGGCGAAGGCAGCGACGGCAGGAGGACGACGAGGAGGAGGAGTGTTTTTGCAAAAAATTTGGAGTGTCGGCGAAAATAGACTATAGAGTAATATTTCCAACGAATTTAAAACATTTGTTGCAAATTTCCCACGAATTTAAAATTCGTCGAAAAATTCCCATGAATTTTTTAAATTTGTTGGAAATTTCCCACGAATTTCAAATTCATGGGAAAATATTTGCTTATAAACTATTTTCGTTTGGAAATTCGTGGGCAATTTGCCACGAATTTCAAATTCGTGGGAGATTTTCCCGACGAATTTGAATTTCGTGGGAAATGTTTCCAACGAATTTAAATTTCGTCGGAAATTTCCAACGAATTTAAAATTCGTGGGAAATTTCCAACGAAATTTAAATTCGTTGGAAACATTTATTTCCCACGAAATTCAAACTAGTGGGAAATTTCCAAAAATTTGAAACTCGTGGGAAAATTGGTGGGAAATTTCCCACGAATTTCAATTTTGTGGGAAATTTCCAACGAATTTTGCAATTGGTTGGAAATTTCCTACGATTTTTCCCACAAATTACAAATTTGTGGTAAAATATTTGCCTATAAACTATTTTCGTGGGAAAATTCGTTGGAAATTTCCCGCGAATTATAAATTCGTTGGAAATTTTTCCAACAAATTTGAATTTCGTGGGAAATTTCCGACGAATTTAAATTTCGTTGGAAATTTCCCACGAAATTCAAATTAGTGGGAAATTTCCGAAAATTTGAAATTTGCGGGAAAATTGGTGGGAAATTTCCCACGAATTTCAATTTCGTGGGAAAGTTCCAACGAATTTGTAATTCATTGGAAATTCGTAAGATTTTTCCCACGAATTTCAAATTCGTGGGAAAATATTTGCTTCTAGACTATTTTTGTGGGAAATTTCGTGGCAAACTTCCCACGAATTTGAATTCGTTGAAAATTTCCCACAAAATTTTCGACGAAATTCAAATTAGTGGGAAATTTCCGAAATTTTGAAATTCGTGGGTAAAGTCGTGGGAAATTTCCCACGAATTTCAATTTTGTGGGAAATTTCCAACGAATTTGAAATTCGTTGGAAATTTCCTACGATTTTTCTCACTAATTTCAAATTCGTCGCAAAATATTTGCTTATATACTATTTTTGTGGAAAAATTCTTTGGAATTTTCCAACAAATTTCGAATTCTTGAGAAACTTTTCCAACGAATTGCGAATTCGTCGGAAATTTTTCCAACGAATTACAAATTCGTGGGAAAGTTCCCACGAATTTCAAATTCATTGCAAAATTCTACTATTTTTCCCGACTATTTTAATTCCGTGGCTAAATCTGAGTTTAATTAGCCACGAATTCTAATTATACCAACAACGATGACAACAACAACAATAATTACGACAACAACAATAACAAAAATTTAAGAGAAAAAAAACACATGTCGCAATAATAATTATAATTGCACATAAATAGTGAAAAGTCTCAAAAATCATATTCTTCATTTTCGTCTTCACTTTCATCTTCAGCTTCGTCTTCGTCTTCATCTTCGTTTTTATTTTCATCTTCATCTTCTTCATGCGCATCATCTTCATCATCTGTCTCATAATCAAATTCTGAACCAACTTCAAAATTTGATTCGCGAATTTCAGTTGGATCCACATCAATCATCGCCCCACATGGATCTCGTAAAGTTGGAATGGTATATTCATCGGTTTCAATCGTGTGACGAACTTTCTCTTGTTGATATGCTGTGTCCTTCCAGTGTTCCTCGATTTTTTTTCCATGCTTTAGTTTTACATACAGCTCACCAATCGGCTTTGTCACGTTTCAAACTAGGATATGATGCATAATATACTTGAATTGCTTGTTGTGCTAAGACAAATGGTTCATATTTCATATATCTTTTTTTGTGATTTATTTCAACCAAATTAAACTTCGTATGCACATTCATTCCTTTGACGGGGTCGAACCACATGCACATAAATAACACAACCCGCAAAATTAATGGTCCATGGTACTCTATCTCTACGATTTCATCCAACAACCCATAAAAATTATCTTTCGAACTGCCATCATTGGATGACTAAGCGCACACACCACTATTCATTATGGCTTTTCCCATTCCATATGTTCGAGTGTGAAAATTGTACCCGTTTATGAAATATGCTGGCCAAGTTCGTACTCTGGACTTTGGACCCCACGCCAGATGATATAGCAATCCTTTGCTCTGTCGCATAATCATGATTACTATGAACCTAAGGTCACATACTCAATGTCAATAATATATATTTTAATATATGATGTATAAAAAATTCGAATAACTTGCATTTCGTCCACATACAACTTACATATGTTGTGAACCATGTTACAAATTGTTCCTCGCGCAAACGGTCAAACTCATTTGGTAGTAGTCCAAACATTGAATTTTGGAAAATCCTATTAACAAATACCATTTATATATTAGCAAATGTTTGACACACAATACATATACTTACAAATGTACACTTACTTGAAATATGGCTCAACTTCTGGACAGTTCAGTAAAATATATGTATGGGCTGCCTACTTTACTTCACCTGTTAAGTGCCGAAACTTACTTGCGCCGCTTGGTCGACCCAAATAATTGAAAATAGAGAATGATTTGCAATTGGGATTAATGGGGCCCTCATCATTTCTTCCTGCTCTTTGCCTCTTGCACTGCACGTGCGGCTCAAAATAGTATGATGCAAATGTTGTCACTTCTTCCACAATATATGCATTACAAATTGAAGCTTCGACGCATGCCTTATTCTTCACTTTTTTCTTCAAATGATATAAGAATCTAGTTACAATAGAAAAAAATTTATCGAAACATAATATATAATGAAGTAATTTCAAATTTATTTAACTAAAAACTTCCTCTCAAATGGATACATCCATCGAAATTGGACGGGACCTGCAACTTTGGCCTCATAAGGCAAGTGAACTAAGAGATGCTCCATTGAATCAAAGAACGATGGAGGAAATATCCTTTCTAAGTTGCAAAGAATAATTGGAATATCTCTCTCTAGTTTCTCCATGTGTGATGCTTTCAACGCTGTTGAGCAAATATCGTGCAGGAAATTACTTAACTCTGTAATGGTGCCCCAAACAAAGTTTGGTAAAAGTTCCTTGAAGGCTATTGGAATTAGTCTTTCCATAAATACGTGACAATCATGACTCTTCAGACCTGTCAACTTGCATTTATTCAAATCAATGCATCTCCCTAGATTCGAAGCATATCCATCAGGAAATTGCACCAATTTCAACCATTGACAAACTACCCGTCTCTGCTCCTTGCCTAATGTATAAACTGCTTTTGGTTTTGGTCTCCTGCTGCTTGCATTCATATCTAGTGTTGGCCGATCGCAAATATCCCTCGTATCTTTTCTTGTGTTCAAGTTGTCTTTTGTTTTTCCAGTGACATTCATCACAGTATTCATGACATTATCGAAAAAGTTCTTCTCTATGTGCATGAGATCAAGATTATGATAAATAATATGCGTCTTCCAATATGATAGATCCCAAAATATACTGCGCTTAGTCTATTTATGTGTACTTCCGTACCCAATAGTTGTGCTGTGAGGGTTTTCAACAATCGTTGGAAACTCCTGCACTCGCTCCCAAATTTGATCACCGGTCAACCTCAATGGTGGGTGTGTTTTTTCGATCCTATTCTTGATAAACTCTTTTTTATTCCTTCTGAATGTATACTTTAGCAGCAAAAATTGCCTATGACAGTCAAAATAGCTGGCCTTCTTACCGTGCTTTAATCTGAATTACTTCGATCTCTTCATACATATCGAACATCCTAAGATCCCAGTTGTACTCCATCCAGCTAACATTCCATAAGCTGAAAAGTCATTTATCGTCCAAAAAAGAGCGGCTTTCATTACAAATATTTGATCGGTAGAAACGTCATACGTAGGGACACCTTCATTCCATAGCCGTTGTAACTTTTCAATCAATGGTTGCATATAAACATCTATCAACTTTTTCGGATTTTGCGGGCCAGTCACAATCAATGTCAAAAACATATAAGGTGTCTTCATGCACATACCGGGTGGAAGATTGTACGGAGTTAAGATAACTGGCCAACATGAATAACTTTTTCCCGATTTCCCAAATGGGGCAAAACCATCAGCACACAGACCTAACTTGATGTTTCGAGGCTCTATCGCAAACTCGGGATATGTTCTATCAAAATGTTTCCATGCCTCTGCATCTGAAGGACGACACATTAGACCCTCTTCTGTTTCATGATTTGCATGCCAAGTCATGTGTTCAACAATGGCTTGAGACGCATAAAGCCTTTGCAACCTGGGGATTAAGGGCAAGTAGAACATTTGCTTACATGGTCTACGCTTCTGATTACGACCCTACC
Organism: Syzygium aqueum; assembly: GCA_031216185.1. Taxonomy (NCBI): domain Eukaryota; kingdom Viridiplantae; phylum Streptophyta; class Magnoliopsida; order Myrtales; family Myrtaceae; genus Syzygium; species Syzygium aqueum. The sequence continues at coordinate 10,670,117 of CM062232.1, read as the reverse complement.
TTCTGTTAATCTTGTACTTAGGTTGGCTGCAGAATTTGCAAGATTCTGCATTTTCATCATCTCTTCAATATAACATATAACCCATACTACATACATCAATCCTTATAACTGGAAGACCTAAGTTATCCACTAGTTTTTTCATATCGTAAAAGTCACTTGGCATGATGTTATCACGAGGCATTGTTTCCTACATTACTTCAACGAAAGAGTTGAAGCAATCCACAGACACATTATGCTCAGCTTTAATATTTAACAGTCTTACTGTCACTGATACCTTCGTGTGGTTGTCACAACCTGCTCATAAAGGTTCATTTGCTGTTTTCAACACTTTCCAGAATTGATTAGATTGAAAAGTTCCATCACACACATTCTCATCAAAACCTGTAACTCTTGCCTCTTGCCTCTTCCAATTGTGATGCATGACTAATTCCCACTTGTTCAAGTGTAGGAGTAAAACTAGTACTTGCATGATTCGATTCTAAAACAAAATTATGGCCGGCTTCATCAAACATCATCCCCTAATATGGGTTCAATTAGTCATAATAGCTACATTCTTCTCTCACTAACAATTGGTCGCTTCTTCGATATCCGTCATCAGATATAAATGATTCCTCATGGTAAGTCCAATTATAATAGTTCGGAGTAAACCCAAATCTACAAAGATGCTCTCTAACTATGTTAATGTCTTGAAATTTTCCATTACTGCACTTTCTACATTGACACATTAATTTATTTCCTTCCATGAACTCATATTTATTACTAGCAAAGTCCAAAAATAGTTCCACCCCGATTCGAAACTCATCGGTCAATTCTTGACGTCCAGGTAAGTTCTTATTATACATCCAACCCCTGTCTCTTTGCATTGTGTCTGTATAAAAATAAAAAAATTCTCGTACAATATTAAAAATATCATATTTATTGTTTAATATTGTTAATTAAAACCATAAAATTCTAACAATTACAATTTTCTTTTTTACGAAACAATTACTTTCAACTTGAAAAAAATGAACAAATAACCATGTCAAGAAAACTTACCAAGTATTTGACTAAAACTTTTATAGTAGAAAGTGGTCTATTTGATAAGAATTGCAACGTTCACTTGGATTGCGAGACTTTTAAATGGACACGTATCTAAAATAAAAACAAATTACTTAAAATTCATTTTTTAATTATCTTTTATTTTTTTAAATTAAAACAATTCATTTTTTTAAACCATAAAACAAATCACTTGGATTGCCGGACTGGCGACCGGCGAGCTCGCCTGGGCAAGTTCTGGGCGAGATGGAGCTCGCCAGCCATGGCGAGCTCGGCCCTCGCCAGTGCCGGCGAGGGCCAGCCAAGCCGCCGGCGACCTCGAGCTTGCCCAGATTTCGCTGAGGTCTAGGTGAGCTGGAGCTCGCCGGCCATGGCAAGCTCGACCCTCGCTAATGGCAACGAGGGCCAGCCTCGCCGCCAGCCAACTCGAGGTCACCCAGATTTGGGCGAGCTCGGCCCTCGCCAGTGCTGGCGAGGGCCAACCAAGCCACCAGCGAGGGCCAGCCAAGCCGCCGGCGAGCTCGAGCTCGCCCAAACCACGGCGAGATGTGGGCGACCTCGAGCTCGTCAGTGCCAACGAGGGCTAGCCTCGCTACCGACCGGGGCCGAGCTCGAGCTCGCCCAAATCTCGTGCTCGCCGGCCATGGCGAGGTCGATCGGCGGCCATGGCCAGGCCACTGGACCTCGGCCCATGGCCGGCGATCGGCCAAACCAGTAAAGAAGGGAAAAAGAAATTTCAATAGCACCAACAAATACAAATCTAGCAATCAATAATTTTACGACGAACCGTTTTCGTCGCCAATTATTCATGAAATTAGCCACGACACTTACTAACGAAAAGGCTTTACCGAGATTGATTTGCGCATGCACCGATAAGTAATTCCAAAGAAATGAAAGAGAGAGACTGAGAGAGAATAGCAAGGAGATAAGAGGAATCAGTCGATAGAGAGAAATTGGGGGTGGGGACGGATATCAAAAAAATCATTTTTCGTGTCACAAATTTGCCACGAATAAAATGCGTTGGAAATTTCCGACGAAAAATTTTTCGTCGCTAAAATTCGTCGGAAATTTGCGACGAAAAATTTTTCTTCACAAAATTCGTTGGAAATTAGCGATGAAAAATTTTTCGTTGAAAAATTTCGTCGAAATTTTGCGACGAAAAATTTTTCGTCGCCAAAATTCGTCGAAAATTTGCGACAAAAAATTTTCGTCGGAAAAGTCGTCGGAAATTTTCGACAAAAATATTTCGTTGCAAAATTCATCGGAAATGAGCAACGAAAAATTTTTCGTCGGAAAATTTCGTCGGAAATTTGCGACGAAAAATGTTTCGTTGAAAAATTTCGTTGGAAATTTCCAACGAAAAAATTTCGTCGCAAAATTCGTCGGAAATTTGCGACGAAAGTTTTTTCGTCGCAAATTTCCGACGAATTTATTTTTCGTTGGAAATGTCGTCGCAAATTTCCAACGAAAATTTTTTCGTCGGAAATTTTCGTTGGAAAATCCCGATTTTTTTGTAGTGAATAAAACATTAGATGGGAATGGACGTTTTTTTTTTGGTCTGTACAAAGGCCCACATTAGATATGAATGTCTTCCAATTCTTCTTGGTCAATAAAGCAGAACTTTTATATAAAGCAAATATTCTTGCTTTACTTATCAAATTGGAAGGAACCGTTTACAAATGAATCATTCACCTTTTACAATGTCACAACCAAGGCCCACCTAAGATGCGGATGTCTTCCAAATCTTCTTGGTTACTAAAGCAAAATTTTTATGTAATCTGGCCGGTTCACTTTATCCTTGAAATCAAAAAAGAAAAAGAAAGAAAGAAGCACTTAGGGTTCTTTTGTCAAGATGCATGCGTACTATTAATAATATATCGACTTCAATTTGCTTAACTTACTAAATTTGATTAAATTTTTACGCATGAATCATGCTCCTTAAACAATGCCATAACCAAGGCCCACATCTGATGCGGACTGTGACATTCTGGATTTTGGCCCGTTTTTGGGATTTATAAAACATGTAATTTGTCAGTGCGCTTATAATGAAATCTCGCCCGGGAACTGATCACTCTCGGGTTTTCGTTTTTAAAGTAAAGACTTTTATTAGAATCGCACTCGATCGAATTTAGCCGTTATTTAGACCCCAAACTTGGCAGCCAATTTCCGGGAGTTCCGGGTCGAATTAAATTGGACGGTGTCGATTTTATTGTGGCCAGCGTCAATATTGCCGGGAAGGTGCGAAAAATGGATTTTCGACCGGGTGCAACTTCGGACTAGTAGACCTCCCTCTTAGCGTGATTTCGAGTCTTTTTATTCTAATTTACTTTGGCCAATTATCCCTTAGTTTTTTTTTAGATTTATCTGGGCCCTAGGATCGTTTTCGGTTTTTAAATCGGACAACCCAATCGTACTCGAGGGCCGTTAATTTCCCTCTCTCTCCTCTCTCTCTCTCTCCCCTGGACGCGCGCGACGTCCAGGTACATGCCCGCCGTTTCCCCTTCCCCTTCTTTTCTTTCTCTCTTTTCTCTCTTCTCTCTCTTCTCTCTCTCCCTCTCTTTCCTTCTCTTCCCGGTACACGCAAGGGCCATGCACCGCGCGTTCCCCTGCACGCCCGATTTCCTCTGCCCCATGCACGTCCCTTCCCCATGCACTCTCCCCTCTCTCTCTCTTCTTCTTCTCTCTCCTCCCTTCCCTCCCTTTTTCCCCGTTCTCCCTCCCTCCTCTTCGTTTCCTCCCCCGCTCGCCCGACCCCTCGGCTTCTGCTCCTGTTGCCCGCTGCTGCAGACGCCGCGCCCGACGAGCCCATTCGCTCGCCTCGTGCCACCGCCGCCCGACCGGACTGCACCGCCGCTCGCCAGCCGCCTGCAGCCCGCCGGCCACTTCGTCTCCCTCCCCCGTTCACCCCGCCTCCACAGCCTCCGCCCGACGTCCCACAGCCTCCGCCCGACGTCCCTCCGCCTCCGCCCGACGTCGCCGCCTCCCCCGCGCCGTCGCCGCGCCGCTACGACGCCGGATAACCCAGGCCGGCGCTGCGTTCCCCTCGGCCTGAGCGTGCGAGCTCAGCTCGCAGCCGCTCGCCGCCGAGCCCGGCGAGCCCCGGCCGTCGCCCAGCCGCCACCCCAGCACCGCCTCGACACCGGAGCACCGCCCCTGCCGCCGCCGAGCTCCCCTCCGGCCGCACCACCCTCTCCCGGTCCACTCTCTCTTCTCTCTCTCTCTCGCCACTTCAGCTCGCCAACGCAGCCACCGTTCTGCCTCGCCGGAGCCACCCCAGCCTCTGTCCGGCCGTGGCCGAGCTCGCCTGAGCCGCTGCCGCCGTGCCGGAGCCGTCCCAGCCACCGTCCGCCACTCCCGGAGCTCCCCAGCCGCTGTGCTGCCCTTCCCGGAGCTCCCCAGCCGCTGTGCCGCCGCGCCGGAGCCTCCCCAGCCGCTGTGCCGCCGCGCCGGAGCCTCCCCAGCCGCTGTGCCGCCGCGCCGGAGCCTCCCCAGCCACTGTCCGCCACTCCCGGAGCTCCCCAGCCGCTGTGCTGCCCTTCCCGGAGCTCCCCAGCCACTGTCCCGCCACCCCCGAGCCATTCCGGCCACTGTCCAGCCGCGCCGGAGCCTCCCCAGCCGCCGTGCCGCCGCGCCGGAGCCTCCCCAGCCGCTGTGCCGCCGCGCCGGAGCCTCCCCAGCCGAGTCCCGCGCCCGTGGCCGAGTCCCGCGCCCGTCGCCGCGCCCGTGGCCGAGCCCCGCGCCCGTCGCCGCGCCCGTGGCCGAGCCCCGCGCCCGTCGCCGCGCCCCTCGCCGTGCCGTGCACGTCGCACGTTCGCCGCGCTTGTGCACTAGGCACGCTGACCGGCCACCGCGCCCGTGCACCAGGCGCACCGTTCGGCCGCCGTGCCCGTGTGGCCCGCGCCCGCGCCCGGTCGGTACTGTTCACCCGGGCCATTTCGGGCCCGAGCCGATTTTTCCCGGGGCAAATTTTGGTAAGTGCTATCCTAAGCCCTACTTAGTATTTTGGGTATTTAATTGGCATGTCTCGGGTTAGAATGGCTAGGGCGTATCGTGACTTAGTTAATGTACGTTAGAACCGAGTAATTTGAATTGGGCTAGATTAGTATGTTGAATTGGAAAATTGTGCATGGTCGACTTGTACGGCAAATTCGCATGATGAGGTGGCGAAATGTAAATTTAGAATTTAAATTGTGATTATTGAATGTTAGTGTAATTGGCTTGAAAGTTGTTCGTTGAATGGCGTGTGATTGCATGTCGGTTTAAGCCCGGATCGATCGGAGGGCTACGGACTTGGGACGTGTTGACGGCGGTCCGTGTGAAGGCATGAACGGCCGATGGGCCAAATGGATGCGGGCTTGAGACGTGATGACGGTGGCCCGTTAAAGGTGAGATAGACCGGGACGTGTTCACGTCGGTCATCGGAATGATTGATTATGTGGCTTGGGACGTGTTGACGGCGGCCATTGGTATGAGTGATTGGGCGGCTTGTGAGCCCGCGAGAGGAAAGTCGGTTAGACGCGCGCATGCGATCGGAGTGTGATTGAAACGGCTGTTGAGTGTGACTGATTGGCTGGTTGAGCGTGTGATTGGAATGGCTAGTGACGCGTGTGATTTGCTGGGATGACTGACTGATTGCGAGTGGGAAGTGTGCGTCGGGTGGTTGTGATATAATGTTGGATTATCCTTGTTCTGACTAATGTGCAGGGTTTGTTCAGGATCCGAGGCGAGGTAAGTGTCGTGTGAATTTTATTATATTGCCTGGTGATTCGCCTGTTTGACTTGTCTGGGTACGCATTAGCCTAGGTGGGGTTTAGGGTACCACTTATTGAGACTCGTTCTCACGGTTATTATATAACCATTTTCAGATCCCCGTCCCTGAGTATGACGCCTCCTAGGCGTTTTGGGATCCCCATGCTCACGGGGCATGAGGACGTTGTGTACCCGGGCCCGAACCCGGGAGAGTCCTATATTAGGCATCGCACGTATATTTTGGTAGACGTTGATCGAGAGCAGCTGGAGCGTCATGAGTACTTAGCATGGTCCCATCGGGTCGGGTTGGAGGACTCAGGGCCGATCCGAGGTTTCGAGGGGTGGAGACACTCCAACGGAGATGCGGTCAACTGGGAGCCTTGGGACAAGTTCGCTCCCGACGGTGAGGTGTCAGACCCCGACGGTCCCCCGGCGAATCCCGATCCAGCACCGACTCCTGTCCCCGAACCTGAACCCGAAGAGGAGCCGATGGCGGCCGAGCAGGGAGATACCGAGGAGAACCCGATCGTGATAGACTCGGATTCGGATTCAGATTCAGGCACCTTTGGATTTGATCCGGATTGGACGCCGTAGGGACGCTTAGGTGTAGGACTAGGACGTTCCCTTTTGATAGACTCTCTCTCTCCTTTTTGGTATTGTTCGCAGTCTACCCAACCCTGTCTCTTTTTGTTGATTGTGCGGATTTAACCTTAGTGGCCTAATGAACGTTTACTTTGGATTCGGTTTTTATCCTACATTCGTTAAAGTTTCTGTTATCCTATCCCTTGGTCATTTTTCTTTTAATGTCAGGGTTATGTTATTTTGCTTCCGCTTGCGAAATTTTGTTGGGTCGGCGACGCGTCCTGAGACGTCGCGTTCTTTACGACCGTTGAAGGGGTGTTGCGAGCCCGTTAGGGTTCGGGGCGTGACATCCCCGTTGATTTGGTATCAGAGCAAGGTCAGCTCGATTCAAGACGGTCGAGACCTGGAGTGACAAGGAGCGATGACTTAGGGGTAGCCAGTTAGGTAGACTCACGTGCTATGCGTACCCCAGACAATGTGATTGTGATTGCTGCTTGAATTTATGCGATAATGTGTGAGGTGCAGGTGCGTCAGGACTTGAGGTAAGTGCACGAAACCCTGTTGGTTGCTATCGAGTGATGTTGTGATTGGTTGATTGTTTAGTGAATTGTTTTGTGACGCACTGTCTAGGGCATAGATTGGTAAGATTGGCCTAGATTCCTAATTATTGCTTAGACCTTATCAGGTGAGTGTTTGTAAGAATCAGTAAGATGGACGGTCAAGGTAGCGGTCAAGGTAGCGGACAAGGTAGAGGTCGAGGTCGAGGTCGAGGTTGAGGTCGAGGTCGAGGCCGAGGTCGAGGAAGAGGTCGTGTAGCCCCGCAGGCTGGAGTGACGGGGGATCCTAGGTTGGATGAGATGTGGAGGGTGCTCGAGGAAGCAGGGTTTTTAGCCGGAAGGCAAACTGGAGAAAGGAGTGCTACTGTTGCTACTGCTGCTGCTAGTGAGATAGTTGGGAATAATGGAAATCAGGAGGATAATGCGGTTGGTGGAGATCCTGGCATGGTTCGAGTGAACACGATCAGGCCGATGTCCAAGCTAGTGGAGCAGTTCCTGAGGTTGAAGCCCCCGAAGTTTGATGGAAGAGGTGACCCCGAAGCTGCGCCAAGATGGATAGAGGAGCTAGAGAAAGCCTTTGAGGTGCTCGAATGTACTGAAGAAGAGAGAGTGACGCTAGCAGTCTACCAGCTTCAGAGCAATGCAAGTGACTGGTGGAGGGCCACCAAGGGCCAGGTGTTCCCCACGGGTACTGCTCCGAGTTGGGCCGTCTTTACTGAGGCCTTCAATGGCAAGTACTTCTCGGAGAGTGCTCGAGAGCAGAAGTTAGCTGAGTTTATGAGACTTCATCACGGTCAGTCATCAGTGGATCAGTATGAGGCAGAGTTTGCAAGGTTGTCCAAATTTGCCCCCAGGATGGTGGAGGATCCAACGGACAAGGCTAAGAGGTTTCGGGATGGGCTGAAGCCGGACCTCCGTACTCAGATGATCTCTTTGAACTTGAGGAGTTATAATGAGATATACGAGAGGGCTCAAGCAATTGAGCGGGATCAGTCAGACAGGGCTGCCGCCTCTAGATCGCGGTACGCCCCGACTAGGGACAACCGTCAGCTGGGGAAAAGGCCCATGTCGGGAAACAGTCGCTTCGTACCACCAGCTCGGAGGAACATTGGAAAACCGAACCGCCATCAGAACGCCCCGTGTAGACTATGTGGAGGAAGACACGGTCATGGACCTTGCCCAACTAGGGGCGGAGCCTGTTTTACATGTGGAGGAAGGGGCCATCAGATGAAGGACTGCCCCAACAATAGGCAAGCTGGGCCGCCTATATTGCCGCCGCCACCGCCCCGGAATGGAAATCAATTCAGAGCTGCTCAGCCGGCAAATCAGAACAGGCCGCCCGCCCAAGGACGAGTGTATGCGGTGGCAAGGAGGGAAGCGCAGGACGCGCCGGGCGTGGTCACAGGTACGGTCTCTCTCTGTGATCATGCTGCTTATGCCTTATTTGATCCAGGGGCGTCGCATTCCTTTATTTCTGAGCAGTTCATTGAGTTATCTGGGATTGAACCGAAGCCGCTTGATGTTGCGTTGTGTGTTGCTACTCCGCTGAATGATAAGGTGCTGATTTCGTTGGGTTGTCCCGATTGTAAGTTAGTGATTGGCGATAGGGAAGGGAGGATAGATTTAGCAGTATTGCGTATGCATGACTTTGATGTGATTGTCGGTATGGACTGGTTAGTCAAGCAGAGAGCAGTTATGGACTGTAGTAGCAAGGTAATCCAATTTAATCCGATTGGACAGCCTAGATATGAGTTCGTGGGAAACCGAGGAGGAACCTCGATCCCTTGGATTTCGTCGCTCGAGGTAACAAAGTTGTTGGTTGAGGGATGCCAGGGATTTTTGGCAAGTGTGGTTGATTCGACGGTTGGAGAACCGAGGCTAGAGGATATAGCAGTGGTGTGCAATTTTCCCGATGTTTTCCCTCAGGAATTGCCGGGACTGCCCCCTGACAGGGAGGTGGAGTTCGCAATCGAGTTGGCCCCAGGTACAGAACCGATTTCGAAAGCACCTTATAGGATGTCGCTGTCAGAATTGAAAGAATTAAAGGTCCAAATGCAAGAGTTATTGAACAAAGGTTTCATTCGCCCTAGTGCGTCTCCATGGGGAGCGCCAGTTTTGTTTGTAAGGAAAAAGGATGGATCATTGAGATTGTGCATCGACTACAGGCAGCTGAACCAGGTGACCATCAAAAATAAATATCCGTTGCCAAGGATCGAGGACTTATTTGACCAGTTACAAGGGGCGTCAGTATTTTCTAAGATCGACTTGAGGACTGGCTATCATCAATTGAAGATCAAGAAGGAGGATGTGCCGAAGTCGGCGTTTAGAACGAGGTATGGACACTATGAGTTTACGGTGATGCCGTTTGGACTGACGAACGCTCCTGCAGCCTTTATGGATTTAATGAACCGAGTATTCAAGGAATTTTTGGATCAGTTTGTGATCGTGTTTATCGATGATATTCTGGTGTATTCGAAGAGTCCCGCCGAGCACGAGGTGCATTTAGAGAAGGTCTTACGGACCTTAAGGGAACATGCCCTCTACGCCAAGTTCAGCAAATGTGAGTTCTGGCTTCATCGAGTGGCATTCTTAGGGCATGTGGTGTCCGGAGAAGGGATTGCAGTGGACCCGGCGAAAGTTGAAGCCGTCGTGAATTGGCCAAGACCGACAACAGTAACCGAGGTCCGGAGCTTCTTGGGTTTAGCAGGGTACTATCGACGCTTCGTAGAAAAGTTTTCAACCATAGCGATGCCTTTGACACGATTACTGAAGAAGGAGACGAGGTTCGAATGGACGGATAAGTGCGAGAGGAGCTTCCAAGAATTAAAACAGAGGTTGACAACGGCGCCAGTGTTAACTATTCCGTCAGGACCGGGAGGATATGAGATTTATAGTGATGCGTCATTACGAGGATTGGGATGCGTGCTAATGCAACACGGGAGAGTAGTGGCGTACGCATCGCAACAATTGAGGCCGCATGAACAGAATTACCCGACTCATGATTTAGAATTGGCTGCGATCATTTTCGCTCTTAAGATTTGGAGACACTACCTATGTGGGGAGAAATTTCAGATTTATACGGATCATCAAAGTCTAAGGTACTTGTTTTCCCAAAAGGAACTGAATTTGAGACAGCGTCGTTGGATGGAACTCCTTAAGGATTATGACTGCGATATATTGTATCACCCTGGAAAAGCTAATAGGGTGGCGGATGCACTGAGCCGGAAATCGAGCATCGCGCACATGATGGTCAAAGAGTGGACCTTGTTGGAGGGAGTTCGAGATTCGAAATTTAAGTTCGAAGTAAGTCAGGTCTCGAGTTTACTTGCTGCATTGAGGATTGAACCAGAAATTCAAGCTAAGATTAAAGCTCTTCAGACGACAGACCCGGAGATACAAAAGATCGTGAGTATGGATGCCTCAAAGAGGAAATCAGATTTTCAGGTGTCCGAGGAAGGAATTTTAAAGTTCCGGGGACGGTTATGTGTGCCCAGTGATGCAGAACTGAAGGAAGAGATTCTGTCTGAAGCGCATCGTAGTACATACAGTATTCACCCGGGGAGTACGAAAATGTATCAGAATTTACGACAGCATTATTGGTGGAACGGCATGAAGGTGGACGTGGCCAAGCATGTGGCTAAGTGTTTAACGTGCCAACAAGTGAAGGCGCAACACTGCAAGCCCGGTGGATTGTTGCAGCCATTGGAAATTCCCGAGTGGAAGTGGGAACACGTCACGATGGACTTTGTAATGGGCTTACCAAGAAGTCAAAGGGGCCATGATTCGATATGGGTAATAGTCGATCGGTTGACAAAATCAGCGCATTTCCTGCCAGTGCGAAAGGATTTCGCCTTGGAAAGGTATGCCGACTTGTATGTACGACATATAGTTCGTCTCCATGGAGTACCAGTAACGATCACTTCGGACCGTGACCCTAAATTTACTGCCGCCTTTTGGAAAAGTCTTCACACGGCATTAGGAACGAAGTTACAGTTCAGCACGGCCTATCACCCCCAGACGGATGGCCAGTCGTAAAGGACAATCCAGACTTTGGAAGACATGTTGCGAGCTTGTGTTTTGGATTTTAAGGGAGGCTGGGAGGAACAGCTGCACTTGGTTGAATTCGCCTACAACAATAGTTTCCAGCAGAGCATCAAGATGGCACCGTTTGAAGCATTGTACGGCAGAGCCTGCAGAACACCGGTTTGTTGGGACGAAGTTGGTGAGAGGAGCATTACAGGCCCAGAGTTAGTGCAACAGTCGACTGAGACAGTCAAGGTTATCCGGGATAGACTCAAGACGGCTCAGAGCCGCCAAAAGAATTATGCTGACCGGAGGCGCAAGCCTTTGGAGTTTCAAGTTGGGGACCATGTATTCCTCAAGGTATCGCCGATGAGAGGACTATCACGATTTGGTAAGAAAGGGAAGTTGAGCCCGAGGTACGTGGGTCCATTTGAAGTCTTAGAGAGAATTGGCACCCTGGCTTATCGTCTCGCGCTACCGCCAAATTTGTCTCAAGTGCACAACGTGTTCCACGTGTCTATGCTAAGGAAATATGAACCGGACCCGACCCACGTGCTGAACTATGAGGAAATAGACGTGGACGACAGGGTGTCGTACGTGGAGAAGCCAGTTCGGATTGAGGACAGGCTAGAAAGAGTGTTGAGAAACAAGAAAATCCCGATGGTCAAGGTTATTTGGGAGCACCATGGGACCGAAGGCGCAACGTGGGAAAGTGAAAAGTTGATGCGACACCAGTATCCCCAATTGTTTGAATAGTTGGGATGGGTTGTAAATTTCGAGGACGAAATTTTTGTAAGAGGGGAAGAGTTGTGACATTCTGGATTTTGGCCCGTTTTTGGGATTTATAGAACATGTAATTTGTCAGTGCGCTTATAATGAAATCTCGCCCGGGAACTGATCACTCTCGGGTTTTCGTTTTTAAAGTAAAGACTTTTATTAGAATCGCACTCGATCGAATTTAGCCGTTATTTAGACCCCAAACTTGGCAGCCAATTTCCGGGAGTTCCGGGTCGAATTAAATTGGACGGTGTCGATTTTATTGTGGCCAGCGTCAATATTGCCGGGAAGGTGCGAAAAATGGATTTTCGACCGGGTGCAACTTCGGACTAGTAGACCTCCCTCTTAGCGTGATTTCGAGTCTTTTTATTCTAATTTACTTTGGCCAATTATCCCTTAGTTTTTTTTTAGATTTATCTGGGCCCTAGGATCGTTTTCGGTTTTTAAATCGGACCACCCGATCGTACTCGAGGGCCGTTAATTTCCCTCTCTCTCCTCTCTCTCTCTCTCCCCTGGACGCGCGCGACGTCCAGGTACATGCCCGCCGTTTCCCCTTCCCCTTCTTTTCTTTCTCTCTTTTCTCTCTTCTCTCTCTTCTCTCTCTCCCTCTCTTTCCTTCTCTTCCCGGTACACGCAAGGGCCATGCACCGCACGTTCCCCTGCACGCCCGATTTCCTCTGCCCCATGCACGTCCCTTCCCCATGCACTCTCCCTTCTCTCTCTCTTCTTCTTCTCTCTCCTCCCTTCCCTCCCTTTTTCCCCGTTCTCCCTCCCTCCTCTTCGTTTCCTCCCCCGCTCGCCCGACCCCTCGGCTTCTGCTCCTGTTGCCCGCTGCTGCAAACGCCGCGCCCGACGAGCCCATTCGCTCGCCTCGTGCCACCGCCGCCCGACCGGACTGCACCGCCGCTCGCCAGCCGCCTGCAGCCCACCGGCCACTTCGTCTCCCTCCCCCGTTCACCCCGCAACCCCTCCCCGCCTCCACAGCCTCCGCCCGACGTCCCACAGCCTCCGCCCGACGTCCCACAGCCTCCGCCCGACGTCCCTCCGCCTCCGCCCAACGTCGCCGCCTCCCCCGCGCCGTCGCCGCGCCGCCACGACGCCGGATAACCCAGGCCGGCGCTGCGTTCCCCTCGGCCTGAGCGTGCGAGCTCAGCTCGCAGCCGCTCGCCGCCGAGCCCGGCGAGCCCCGGCCGTCGCCCAGCCGTCCAGCCGCCACCCCAGCACCGCCTCGACACCGGAGCACCGCCCCTGCCGCCGCCGAGCTCCCCTCCGGCCGCACCACCCTCTCCCGGTCCACTCTCTCTTCTCTCTCTCTCTCGCCACTTCAGCTCGCCAACGCAGCCACCGTTCTGCCTCGCCGGAGCCACCCCAGCCTCTGTCCGGCCGTGGCCGAGCTCGCCTGAGCCGCTGCCGCCGTGCCGGAGCCGTCCCAGCCACCGTCCGCCACTCCCGGAGCTCCCCAGCCGCTGTGCTGCCCTTCCCGGAGCTCCCCAGCCGCTGTGCCGCCGCGCCGGAGCCTCCCCAGCCGCTGTGCCGCCGCGCCGGAGCCTCCCCAGCCACTGTCCGCCACTCCCGGAGCTCCCCAGCCGCTGTGCTGCCCTTCCCGGAGCTCCCCAGCCACTGTCCCGCCACCCCCGAGCCATTCCGGCCACTGTCCAGCCGCGCCGGAGCCTCCCCAGCCGCCGTGCCGCCGCGCCGGAGCCTCCCCAGCCGCTGTGCCGCCGCGCCGGAGCCTCCCCAGCCGAGTCCCGCGCCCGTGGCCGAGTCCCGCGCCCGTCGCCGCGCCCGTCGCCGCGCCCCTCGCCGTGCCGTGCACGTCGCACGTTCGCCGCGCTTGTGCACTAGGCACGCTGACCGGCCACCGCGCCCGTGCACCAGGCGCACCGTTCGGCCGCCGTGCCCGTGTGGCCCGCGCCCGCGCCCGGTCGGTACTGTTCACCCGGGCCATTTCGGGCCCGAGCCGATTTTTCCCGGGGCAAATTTTGGTAAGTGCTATCCTAAGCCCTACTTAGTATTTTGGGTATTTAATTGGCATGTCTCGGGTTAGAATGGCTAGGGCGTATCGTGACTTAGTTAATGTACGTTAGAACCGAGTAATTTGAATTGGGCTAGATTAGTATGTTGAATTGGAAAATTGTGCATGGCCGACTTGTACGGCAAATTCGCATGATGAGGTGGCGAAATGTAAATTTAGAATTTAAATTGTGATTATTGAATGTTAGTGTAATTGGCTTGAAAGTTGTTCGTTGAATGGCGTGTGATTGCCTGTCGGTTTAAGCCCGGATCGATCGGAGGGCTACGGACTTGGGACGTGTTGACGGCGGTCCGTGTGAAGGCATGAACGGCCGATGGGCCAAATGGATGCGGGCTTGAGACGTGATGACGGTGGCCCGTTAAAGGTGAGATAGACCGGGACGTGTTCACGTCGGTCATCGGAATGATTGATTATGTGGCTTGGGACGTGTTGACGGCGGCCACTGGATAGTATGATTGGCATGGCTTGGGACGTGTTGACGGCGGCCATTGGTATGAGTGATTGGGCGGCTTGTGAGCCCGCGAGAGGAAAGTCGGTTAGACGCGCGCATGCGATCGGAGTGTGATTGAAACGGCTGTTGAGTGTGACTGATTGGCTGGTTGAGCGTGTGATTGGAATGGCTAGTGGCGCGTGTGATTTGCTGGGATGACTGACTGATTGCGAGTGGGAAGTGTGCGTCGGGTGGTTGTGATATAATGTTGGATTATCCTTGTTCTGACTAATGTGCAGGGTTTGTTCAGGATCCGAGGCGAGGTAAGTGTCGTGTGAATTTTATTATATTGCCTGGTGATTCGCCTGTTTGACTTGTCTGGGTACGCATTAGCCTAGGTGGGGTTTAGGGTGTCGCTTATTGAGACTCGTTCTCACGGTTATTATATAACCATTTTCAGATCCCCGTCCCTGAGTATGACGCCTCCTAGGCGTTTTGGGATCCCCATGCTCACGGGACATGAGGACGTTGTGTACCCGGGCCCGAACCCGGGAGAGTCGTATATTTAGGCATCGCACGTATATTTTGGTAGACGTTGGTCGAGAGCAGCTGGAGCGTCATGAGTACTTAGCATGGTCCCATCGGGTCGGGTTGGAGGACTCAGGGCCGATCCGAGGTTTCGAGGGGTGGAGACACTCCAACGGAGATGCGGTCAACTGGGAGCCTTGGGACAAGTTCGCTCCCGACGGTGAGGTGTCAGACCCCAACGGTCCCCCGGCGAATCCCGATCCAGCACCGACTCCTGTCCCCGAACCTGAACCCGAAGAGGAGCCGATGGCGGCCGAGCAGGGAGATACCGAGGAGAACCCGATCGTGATAGACTCGGATTCGGATTCAGATTCAGGCACCTTTGGATTTGATCCGGATTGGACGCCGTAGGGACGCTTAGGTGTAGGACTAGGACGTTCCCTTTTGATAGACTCTCTCTCTCCTTTTTGGTATTGTTCGCAGTCTACCCAACCTTGTCTCTTTTTGTTGATTGTGCGGATTTAACCTTAGTGGTCTAATGAACGTTTACTTTGGATTCGGTTTTTATCCTACATTCGTTAAAGTTTCTGTTATCCTATCCCTTGGTCATTTTTCTTTTAATGTCAGGGTTATGTTATTTTGCTTCCGCTTGCGAAATTTTGTTGGGTCGGCGACGCGTCCTGGGACGTCGCGTTTTTTACGACCGTTGAAGGGGTGTTGCGAGCCCGTTAGGGTTCGGGGCGTGACACGGACGTCTTACTAATCTTCTTGGTCATGGTGCAAATTTTTTACATAATTTGGCCGGTTCACTTTGTGTCTGAAATTTGAAAAGAGGCACTATGGGTTTATTGTTACTAGTTTGTGTCACTTTCATCCCAATTTAATTGTGGTCATAACTTTTTACTTAGCTCTCACGATCCACCAAATTAATATGTAAACAATCACATATTATTTAATATTAAGGCAAGCTGATTTGATTGTTCAAGAAAAACTATATTATATAAAGCTAGATGATTCATTTTTTTTCCTACTTTATTGTAAAGTAACAATCTAATTAATGTTAAGGGAAGTGAGAGGGAATGGACGTTTGTGATGATGTCGGTCCGCCATTAAATTCCTTTCTATGTAACTTTCTTATTATTGAGAGATGTATCTGTATATACATAGTTTGGTTTTACAAATGACGCATAATAAAAAAGAATGAAAGAAGGCAATCATGAGCTTTCTTAAGACTTGTTCCTTTGTGCTTTTTAAAGAGCAAACACGATTTTGTTGCTTTCCTATTAGAACATAAAATGCTATGCAGATATAAAATGGTTAGGAAGAAATTATATGTAAATCACGTATCAATATTTACATGTTGTGAAAATTCTTATGTTTCGGGTCAAAAAAATGTAAAAACGTGTCCGAGACAAGATTAAATTAAACAAAACAAAATGTAAACGCATGGCAAGCCCTTTCTATTTTGTTGACGTTTAAGAAAGCGTTACAGCTTGAAATCCACTGCAAGTGGTGGAGTACGGGACCATATCAGTGTCCTTCGGCTTGAAATGTCGTCTTTTTTCTGGGTCCTCTTTTCCTTAATTTTCCCTTTGTCAAAAGGCGACCAGAAAAAGTTTAAGATAATGTGTTGATTGAGCAAATTTGTCCGTGGGCCAACAAATGAGAATCACCATCAACTTACAAAGGCTTCACTACATCCAGCACAATCAACTCAAGCCCAGCAACCCTCTCATTGCAGATTAGACAACAACAGCAGCACAAGGAATGCCCCCAATGGCTGCACAATCTCTGTGGTTTATTGGACAATATCAACTTATGCTCGATGATAAAATGTTTCATTTGAGTTCTAACAGCAAACATCATAAAACTAATCACTCGATTAGCATAAGCGGAAGGACCATCGTGAAGCATGGAGTTCCCTTCGGTCTAAAGAAAGTAGATTGCCTATCATTCCAAGCAAAGCTCTAGTACAGTTTTCGAAAAGTTCTGTACTTCCCAGCGATATGTTCGACTCGAGGCTTAAGTATGCTGTTCACATTCAAAAGCTTACCAAATGTAAGTAGAGTCACTCTTTGGTTCAACACGCCAAATTCTTTGTTCCTTTGACAAACAAAGCTGCACCTAAGCATTCCAAATGAAGCCAGCTCTCACTACCAATCTCCGGAGGCAATTCCACGCAAGTAATTGTCTCAACTCCATTCCCCGTTTACATAGTAGAAGGCGTATATCTTTCCAAGCCGCTCTTGCTCCCTTAGCATCATCAGGCTTGCGACATGAGAATTATCCAAAAAGTTTTAAATTTATTCCACTTTTTACTAATTCTGTACTAAAATGTTCAATTTTATCAATTGAATCCTATACACTTTTACGTTTTGCTAATTGAGTCCATCCAACTAATTTTAGCCAGAAACCGCTGATGTGAACACCGATCATCCTATGTAGCACAATCAACGCTGATGTGTACAATTTTTTTAATAATTTTTATTATTTTTCAAATTTTTTAATCAATTTTTATTTATTTTTTATTTTTCCTTTTCTTTTCTCTTCTTTTCTTTTTTTTATTTTCTTTTTCTTTTTTTTTCCCTTTTACCCTCTGCCTACCACCGCTGGGCCTCGTCGATGGCCGTCGGCCTCAAGCAAGGGACACCCAGGCTTTGGGCTAGCAAGGCCCACCCTCAGTACCTTGGAGAGGCCACCCTCGCCGGTCTCAAACAAGGGTCACCCTCGCCAAATGTTGAGACAAGGAAAAGTGGAGACCTTGCAAATGCACAAGGCACGTGGAGATAACGAAGGTTTCAGAAACAAAAGAGAAGGTCTGGAGATAGTCCGAGGATATAGGAGATGCAGATAAGTCATCGCTGCCATTTTCGTTTTGCTGTTGCTTCGCTTCCTATCTAAACTGAGTTGAAGCTTTAAGTGTGCTACATAACTCTTTTCTTTTTCAAGGATATTGCAGATTTGGCGAGGGTAGCCTCGCCAGGCCAGCAAGGGTAGCCTCGCCAGGCCAGCAAGGGCACCCCTTACCCCATCTAGTGTGGGCGGACCTCACTCGCCAGGCCCAAGCTACCCTTGCCGGGGTTGTCCTTCACCCAAGGCCAATAAGGGCAGCCCTCACCTGAGGCTGGTGGATGTCATCGGCCATTGACGAGGCCCAATGGTGGCCAACGGAGGGAAAGAGAAAAAGAAAAAAAAAGGAGAAAAAATTTAAAAATTATACATGTCAGCGTTGTCCGTGCCACGTAAGACAGTTAACATCCACGTCAATAATTTCCAACCAAAATTGACCAGATGTATTCAATCAACAAAACGTGAAAAGTTTTAGAACTCAAATAGCAAAATTGAAAGGTTTAGGACTGAATTGGCAAAAGTGCAATGGATTTATGATTTTTTAGACAATTTTTCTGGCTTGGCTCTCAAAAGAATAGCAGTACGCTTACTTTCCACTAGCTTGAATATTTTCTTTGGCAGCAAAAAGATTTGGCTCCTATAAGTAATAAGCTACATATAACAGCTTGAATGAGTTGTAGTCTGCCGGCAAAAGTCAAATGCTCAACATTCTTCCCGTTGTCCTTTCACTGTGGGTTTGCAATCTTTGTCACTAAGCTTTGCTAGATATTGAAGGAAGTTCAAGGTGGGAAAATTACCGCAAAAGTTCTAAATCTATTATAATTATGCTAATTCAATACTAAACCTTTTTTATTTTACCAATTTAGTCTTAAATCTTTTTAAAATTTGCCAATATAGTCCATCCGGCTAATTTTCATCGAAAATTACTGACGTGGATGCTAGCGATCCTACTTAACACAATCAGCGCTGACGTGGATATTTTTTTATAATTTTTTGGTTTCTTTTTTTTCCTTCATCCTTTGTGATTGCCAACCTCCTTGATGGCCGGCAAGGGACGACCTCACCCGTCGAGCGAGGCTCACCCTCACCTAAGGCTAACAAGGGTCGGCCTTGCCCACTTCATCAAGCCTTGCCAAATACCAGCGAGGTGACCTCTGTTGAGGTGATGCCGATGGCAAGCTTCACCAGATACCCAAAATAATTTTGATGGGCCTTTGCCAAGCCTCATCCAAAGCTGGTGAGGCTGACCCTTACTAGCCTTGGGCAACCCTCGCATAGGGAGAGAGGTCGGCCCTCACCAGATTCTAGCGAGTGTGAGCCTCGCCGGCCCTCATTTGTGGCCAGTCGCTAGCCATCAAGGAGGCTAGCAACCACAAAGGATGAAGGAAAAAAAAAAGAAAGAAAAGAAAAGAAACAATACAATTATTTTAAAAAATCAAAAAAATAATTTCAAAATTGTCCACATCAATGTCAGCAATGTCACGTAGGACGGCCGGCGTCCACATTAGTGATTTTTAGTCAAAATTGGCCAAATGGACTAAATTGGCTAAATTGAAAAGTTTAGGACTGAATTAACACAATTGTAATAGGTTTAGGACTTTTTTAGTAATTATCCCTAATGAGGCATCTCGATATTGTTTCGTAAACACTTCATGGATGAAATTTATTTATGTCAATACAATTTTCACTGATATTTAAAAAAAATCATTTTATGTAATGTTTTTCATTGATATTTTAAAAAAAATTCAATTTATGTAATGTTTTGGATTACTTAAACTTCATCCTTTAAAGTTTCAAGTTGGAGAATGTAACTATGATTTCATTTTGGAAAATCTTCCAAGAGTGCTTTTATTTGTTTCATCTTATTATCCAATTATATGTATATATATAAAAGACAACTGATATGAAAAATAATTGATGACAAAATTTTGAGCTCGTTTCCTATTTATAAAAGAGTATTAGGTGCTCTATTATAGATGGCTAGTTATAGATTAAGATGGTTTATGGATACTCAAATTTGCACCTCTTTATTAATGTGCCGCGGACTTTTTCTAACAGGCGTGTCAGATTACTTACTTAATGAGATGTTGGTTAATTCATTCTGAGATGGTATTTCACCAACCATACAAGTAAACTTCAAAATTGACTTACTTAATGGGATGTTCCCTTATATGTTGGTAGTTAACTAACCACACTTATAAAATGTGAAAGAATTTCCTGACTCACTAATTTATTGGGATGTTTGGTAAATTTGTTATAGGATTGGTATTTTACTAAACAGACAGGTAAAATTTGAAAGAAATTGATAATTTTGCAAATTTATTAAAATATTGCTAAATTCTCTATAGTTTTGGTAGTTTAATACGCAATCTTGTAAAATTTCAGAAAATTTGGTAAGTCGGTGAATTCATAGGGTTGGTAAGTTCCTTATATGGTTGGTATTTTGTGTAAGTTTTAAAGAAGTTGAAAATTTATTAATTTAGTGAGGTGTTGGTAAATTCCTTATAGGGCCGATATTTTACTAGAAACAATTGTGGACTTTAAGGCTCCGTTTGTTTCGCAGAAAATAAATAATTTGGAAAATATTTACCTAAAAATGATCGCTTACATTGTTTACAAAAATCAATAAATAAAAAACATTTTCATCATCCATGAATATATCTAAATATAAATTGTTGTCGATAATGAAAATATTATTCATTTTAAGTGATACAAGCAATTATTTCTAGGAAAGTAGTTTCCAAATCAATCATTTTTCGCGAAACAAACGTAGCCTAAAAGAAGAATATTGACAAATTTTTTGTAGGATTGATGCTTAACAAAATACACTTGTAACGATTCAAAGAAGTCGATAAGTTTCTAACTTACTGGAATGTCGTTGAGTTTATTATAGTGTTGGTAATGTACTAATGTTTTACCTGACATTCGAGTTACCACGGTCATACTTTTTTTACCAGTGTCATTAGAAATATACCAACAACTTCAGAAGTCTACTAAATAAGGAAAATTTTCCAGCTTTTCCCTTAACCGGACCTTGGAATCGTCTAAAAGGTCCAATTAGCGTGTTTTCTCATCCATAATTCAAGAGAAACACCAATCCTAATTCTCAAATTTTTCAATCTGCTAACTACGGCATGCTAGATAAGTCCCGCATTAGTATCATTGCTAATTGTTTGTCCAATTGTTGAATAGAACGGTTGAATTGGTGTGAGAAGAAGATGAAAAAAAAAGGACCTGAGTAACTTTGCGTTCTGTAACAGACCCAAAAAAAAAAACTTTCCGTTCTGTAGAAGCAAAATGGTAGGTAATGGCATTGCCAAATTTCTGTTTTTATGTTTGTGCTGCATTTTCCATGCTCATGAGAACAGTTCTTTGCGTAAAAAAAAAAGGAATTGCCGAGTTACACGGACAAACTTGCGTGGGCCTGAGGATCGCGGTCTGTTTATACTCACCAAAGTTCTCTTAATAAGGCATTGCAAGAGATGAAACGAACTAGTGCATCTCATGTTTAATGAATCAAAAGTCAAACTGTCAAACTGCCTTTTATTCAAAAGAAAGTCGGACATGCCAAATTGAATGAGTTTAGCATATGAGGACACTGAATATGTGCATGAATTGCGCTGAAAATATTGTAGTAACTGAAAATTGGAAGACAGGAAGATATCCATGACACTAATGGGTAGGGGTGAACTCAAATGCTCAGAACGTTGAAACTACTTGCAAATGCGGATGAAACCAACGTAAAGGAGACCAGGTCTGAGCTTGGACACCTAATTTTCTCTCCCTCTGGGAAGCTTTATTTACATGAGGATCTTCTCTCAATGACCTAAATCTAAAGGAAAAGGGGTTCACAGTCTCTCAGCTTGTTGGTCCTCACTGATTTTAATTTAAGCATTTGGCCTTTCTTAACCAGCAGCTCGAATTTTAGACCTTCAATGCTAGCTTCTGAGCAGCAAGAGCTTCAGCCTCAAGGGTGGGCTCCCATAAAATGGTAGTTTCAGCAAGTAATGAGGTCACGACGTATGGGTCCATGTTTGAGGCAGGACGCCTGTCTTCCAAGTAACCTGTTTATCATTTTAAGCCATTAAGTGATTGAGCAAGGAAGGTCAACTTTGTTTTATCGATGTGCAAAAACAGTGAGATGTCCAGCTGAGATGTCAAAGTCTTAAACTTCGATCATGTTCTGTATATGTTGGATGAGTAAGGACTGATATGAAGATATACATTTGTCGAGGAAGCAAAACTCTGGGAGTGCTCAATGATTATTAATAGTTAAAAAAAATTTCCAAAGTAGAATTCATGAACTGAGATCAAAAGACAGTACTATCTGTATATTATTTTCTTAGGGTAGCGTTTCTTGAATACTCTATGAAATTTAAGCATCTCCAATTTGATATGCAGACAGAGCACAAAAGGGAAGTGGTATGGTCATTGTTATATTACCTTTTCTTTGCTTCTCGGTGTCACGGCCCACACGGATTGAGCAACCACGATTGGCAACTCCCTGCATAACAGAATTTTAGTAAAGGAATTTTAGTAATTCAGGCATCACAACAAAATTTGAGTTCAATTTAACTGGTAATCTTCAAATTTGACTAGCAGCTGGTAAGATTCTTCCCAGCATTACCCAAGAAAATGTGTCGATGCTGGCTGTTTCATGCTTTCCCGTCAACCTTCTCTCATTTCCTTCTCCATAGGCACTAATGTGCTCCTTGTGGCGAAGTGAGAGATTCAGAATTGCCTTCTTTATCACTTCAAAGCCTCCCTCTTCTCTCATGCTTTTTGTACTGCAGAAAAGGAGTTTAGCTTACCCTTAAAGTCCTTCGATGAACAAAAATACTCAATAAAGTCCATGTTATTTCTATGGTGTGAACCTGTAGTTAGTGTGGCATCCTGCACCATTCCAGTCACCCTAAGAAGGAAGAGAATATTTAATCAACTTTGGAATGATATGTTGCGTAAATGGTGATAGTTAAGTCAGCTACCTCTATCGGCTTCGGATCTAACGTGAGGACAACACCAGCTTGCTCAGTTATTCTCTGTTATATAAGCAACATAAACAATTAAGTGTTGAATATTGTAGAACGTCTGTATGCACCTATCTTGTTTGCAGTTAATTCGTATATTTTCTAGAGCAAGTAATTGTAATTTCACCTCGAGAAGGTATCTTGAGCACCACATATGATCTCCCGCTTCAATTCCCACACTCGGTCCCACTTGGTATTCCCACTGCACAATAGAAGCCAGTGTTGTGGCAACAGTCCTGTGCTTCTAATTCCATAAAAACAGGGAAGATGGAGGTGAGAAATTACCTGGCCCGGCATCACCTCTCCATTGGTGCCACTAATGTTGATACCGGCATATAAGCAAGCCTTGTAATGAGCATCGGATATGTCTCGGCCAAATGACTTATCAGCCCCAACACCACAATAATAAGGCCCCTAATTGAACATGAAATCTCACATCACGATACAAATTTTCTCATCAACTTAAAGCCTATTATCCAACGATATGTAGGAAAATTCATTGTGAAACAAGTTCTCACCTGGGGACCTGGATATCCTCCAACAGGCCAACCCAGTGGCCATTGAACATTTGTCCGCATTAGGGTGTACTCTTGCTCAATCCCATACCTGATGTGAACATCTAGCCAAAAGTTATATACTTGTCCATCTCAAAACTTTCTAATTCACAACAGAAAAACCGTGTGTTTGGATCTCCTACCATGGAACTTCATTGACAACCTTTTGCTTACTGAAAATTTCAGCAGCCCTGGCACGTTTGTTCGTCGGGATCGGCTCACCAGCTGGTGTGTATGTATCGCAAATAACCTGCACATGAACAATAATTATCCGTAAACTGATTCGTATGTCCTTTCTCATTTGATCAACCTGTTCAGATGATCTAGATGGGCGCAAAGTTTTGACAACGTAATACTGGTTTGGTGGATGATTACCAAGATATTGTTGCCGCCTCGGAAAGGATCCTTGAAAATTGCTTGAGGGCTGTTAAAAAATCAATAACTTGATGGAATGATGTGAAGGAAATATAGTAAGATAGTTTCAGGTTTATGTCATCTTACTATAAGATCACTTCACTATCGTCCCCTGGAGCTTGACCGGTACTTGATCCATCATAGTTCCACTTCGGAAGTTCAGATGGGTGCTCAACAGGTCGAGCGATCGTCTGATTATTCAGAAACCATTAGATCAGTAGCATGTAAAAACAAAAACTCAACATATTGTCGCCATTCATACCCTTGATTTGCTACGCAGATCTATGCCAGATCCTCCGATCCTGTCTCATAGTTTAGACCAATATCAAAATGTGAAACAAGATATGCCAATGCAGAAATTGAAAGAAAAAAGGTGCCGCTTGTTGAATGTTGCTTAAAACGTATGACATACTTATTCTCATGGTAGATTGAAGAAAAAAGCAAACTTAGAATACAGAGTAGTTCTAGTATTTCCATCTTTTTGTGCACCGCACTTAAAGGTTTCGGGCATTAAAACATACCAAATGTATTCTGCAATTATCTTATCAGTGTAGGGCCGGATGTCCAAGTTGAGAAGATTCTCGAGCCTGTTAATAGTATCATTCTCGGACTTCAAAGCATACACCCTGAACTTAGAAAGGCTCTTGGTGTTCCCACTCTTCTTCTGTTTTAGCAAGAGAGAACTCCATGTTTTTGCTGTCATGGGACTGGCAATCAGCGAGTTCTTTGTGATCCTCATCTGGCATTGTGTCGTCGGTGCCAAAATCTGCGCCATTGCTGCCTAGTCTGAAAAAAAAATAAGCGTGAGTAATAGACATATCTACTGACAACAAGAAACCTGGGAGCTTATCACATGGAAGACAGTTCAAACGACGAGCTCTATTTGTATGACTTGCCTTTCGGCATGCTCAAGAGTTTTAGTTTTGAAAAGTTATGGACTAGGTACTTCAAAGAAAAGGTGTCTTTTGCATGTGCCAGCGCCAGAAACAGAAATGTGCTTCTTGATACACAGAAAATTGAAAAGCTACACATTTGTTTTCTTCAAAAGCATGACTAGTTTCACATAGGAAAAACTTGCATTTTTTAAGCATAAATAGTGAGTCATATCAATGGCCCTAAGGACGCTACCAAATTCTCCTTTACAATAAAAATAAAAAAGGTAGCATAACTATACTTCTTTCAGAACCGTTTCAAGATTATTCTCAGGCCTCATTCCCAAAAGAGAGATTGTGGGTAAGTAATATACTGAGGGCAGTTACAGAGTTGAAGGAAGCAGACTGCAGAGTGCAACTATTTAAAGAGATTAATGGAATCCCAACTTACAAGGGTCAACCAACAAACATGTTATTCTGACATTTCATTAGATAAAACGAATGATCAACTCCTGAATCTTGACAGTACACCTAATTCCTTCCTCTAGCAACCCAAAAGGCAATCACATTGAAGTAGTTACTTCTTTTACAAACTTGGCATAATTGCAAATTACTCTTGCCAACCGCTTTGGCGAAAATATCCATAAGATATCACCAGGGCAGAGCAAGACGAACGAACACAGCAATAATTAGTATGACCAATTGAAGTAATAGAACAAGAAAAATCTGAGACTCGAGTCAATACTAGAGCAATTGATTCCAGATGAGGTCCACAACATTCACTTTATAATTGCCAACGATTGATTTAGTTATCAAAATAAAAGAATGCAATGACTACTACTCTGTTCATTGCCACACACACAACTTCTTTTGCAGACATTATCGTCACAAAGAGATGAAGTCCATGTCAATTGTGAACCAAACAAAATGTGGCAGGACAACCTTCAAGTGATCAAAATAGAGACGTCATGGATCAGACCTTCAGTCCAACAGTCAAAAGACCTATTTTAATGCCAAAGATGTACTCAATTGCTTAAGATGGTGCTCAAAATTGGCAAAGGATTTACCTGGGAATCTCTGCAGAATGGCTGAACAGCAAACCAAGAATGTGAGAGAGAGAGACAGAGACAGAGACAGAGAGACAGAAGTAATTTGTATGAGGTGCAGCTTCTTGTATGGACTACAGAGTAATTTGGATGGCGCAAAAATGTTGGTGGCTTTTCCTTAGCAGATAGGGCTATGTTTTGAGTGGCGGAAAAAGGTTGGTGGTGTCTCTTTGGAAGCTCCAAAAGAAAGTGTAGATCACCTTCACCACGACAATAAGATAAGATTTTTTTCTTTTTTCAAGAACTCTCTCTCTCTCTCTCTCTCTCTCTCTCTCTCTCTCTCTCTCTCTCTCTCTCTCTCTCCACCATTCAAACTCTTCACAGAGAAACTCTAGAAACTCCAATATAGGACAAAACAACTTGCAGCTTTTAGTTCATAGAATGCTGCTGTCAAATGCTACCAAAAGGTCTCCAGATTCTCATAATAAACGCTTCTCTTTTAAGCTGAAACAGTATTAAATCCTTCTTCGATCAAGATCGATCATGGGTCAATGTGAAATCTTTTGCAGTTGAGTCCCCAAAGAAAGTCTTCAAGAATTTGCCCTTTTCTTCATCTCTGCTGAGCGTGCCGCTGTAGATTCCCGGGGAAGAAATAAAAAAGATTATATTTATTGTTTATATCTCCACAAGTTGCATTGCATGTACATAAAAAGAGTTGACTAGCATCATATTTTATGCCCCTCCTAAATTCAATTTTTCTTGAATTTTGTTTTTTATGAGCGGCTATAGAGTCATGCTATCGTATTAAGCGACCCCATAGAAAAGTGTCCCGTCATAGATATGAAATCGGGTTCGATCCGATCGTCCAATTAATTATTAATTTTTTTTTTGGTAAAAGTAAGAGAAAATTAATTATTAATTAAAGCACGGAGAAATCAATCGCTATGCCGTATGGGTTCATGCGCGATTTTTCTTCTCCGCATAGGAGTTTATGCATTAATATTGAATTCTCTAGGGTCAACATCGGAATGTACTATTGTTAGGTGAATATTTCTTGTTTTGGCCAGATTTGTTAGGTGAGCTAGAGTGCAATATATGATTAGGTGAACCTTTACCAGCTGCAATTTGAAAAGACTGCAATATATGATTAAGATGCACCCAATCTTGAACTAGAAAAGATCAATTAAAGCAAGCAAGACAATCAACAACCCGATAAGATATCACTGATTGTGAAGGAAGATAACAAAGGTCATGGCTTTAAGAAATTTAAAAGATAGAAAATATCGCATCTCCGTTCGAAAAATCGAATTCGAGAATCTCGGGATTGTCCTATCAAGAAGGGAGAATTTCCTCGAAAAAAACCAAAAGAAGACGAATCTTTTAATTGGTGACAGAATGACAGAGGTTGCTTGGCTGCTGCTAAACCAGTCCTTATCAAGAACACAACACGACCAAGTCATCTTAGATCAGTAACCCTTCGCCACGCAGGATGTCTGATTAAGAAGGACCTAATCAAAATTCAAGATGCAAAAAGAAAATTGGAAGGAAAAAAAAATTAAGACAAAAGACAAAACCAAGAACCGAAACGAGAAGCGTTTGAGCCCAACGATTTTCGCTCCTTTGTTGCCTCTTTCTTTAATCATAAGTATCGTAATGAATTTTTTTTTTTTTGGACATAACAGATACTTATCATTTCATTTAATAACTAGCCCTCTAGAGAAAGGAGCATTAAAATACAGGATCTCCCATAGAGGGGGTGGTGGGTAAGAAACCCAATAACGTAGAAGTGCCTTAACTCTTGAGGCCTTTACAACCCAATCTGCTAATCTATTTGACTCTCGAGGACAGTAGGCTAACTCAAGACTCTCAAAAAGGGTCATGAAGCTTAAGCATTCTGTGATAAGGGGCTCAACGTCCCACGAGCAGAGAGAGGAATCTTATAGGAAGCTTATCAAGGTAGAGTTGTCAGTTTCCAGCACAAATCTCTATCCAGATCGGCTAGCAAAGTGTCGAAAAGCGTGGAGACAAGCAAGGGTTTCAGAGTAAAGGGCGGAGGACATTCGGATTGGTTGCGCAGCTCCTTCGATCAATCTCCCTTCAGAATCGCGGCACACGAAAGCAAAAGCCCCTTCCGTAGACCCCGGGAGATGTGAACCATCGACGTTAATCTTTAGTGTCCCTAGTTGTGGTGGTCTCCACCTCGACGGTAAATCCTCAAATGCTCGCTCTTCCGCCTTATTACTACCGTTCCACTTCGCATAGTTGTAGTGCATTGCAAAAACCGAGTCTACCATGCTTCTGGGACGTGCAGAAGTGGGGACGATTGCAAACAAACGAGAGATGGCAACGGCAACGATTTCTTAGTCGCCTTGCGCTTTTAGGACCAGCGGATAAAGCAAAGCTTCGAATCTGATCCACACGACAAGGGCCAGTTTTAGCCGTTGCTGGTCCTGATCCAACGGCTCATCCTTTTGCACCAGAGATCGGAGCCACCAAAATCATAAATTATGCGCAATGTAATATCAATATTTTAAACCTTTTCATGTCACGAAAATCCCAAAACCTTTACTGGCATGACATATCAATACAAATTTGGGCATGGGCGACACAAAGAAAAAATTTTGAGTATTGGTATCACCGTGAGCAAAGTTTAGAATTTTTTGTGATAGGTAAAGAGTGTTTTTGTCGTATTAGTATAAATTAGGGGTACAAGTGACCTAAACAAGTTTAGGGTATTGGTGTTGCAATAGACATAGTTTAAAGTTTTTTGTGGATATTTTTTCCTTTTTTTAAATATTTTTTTCCTTTTTTCGTCCGAGCATATTAGTCGGATACGATAATTTTTAAATGAAGAGTTTATAAGCGAAATGGTGATAGATTTTTAATTAGTAGTTTCATAGGATAAGGTTATTTAAAGTTTATTCACCAATGCTTAAACACATTGCTTTTTAGTGCAATTCCATGTACTCAATTCATTTTAATTTTTTGCTAAAAGTTTATTTTCCGTTTAATTTAGCGACCAACTTAAAGAACGAAAAGATTATTGCCTAAAAAGAGTATTTTTTTTTTTTGGTAACTCAGGGAACCCCCGCACGGCCGACAGCCGGGAGGTAAACCCTAGGGGCGACACGTGCTAGCCACCACACACGTGCCATTAGGTAAGTCACCCTGCGGCGCCCGGAAAGCAATAAGACGCTTTCTACTTTCTTTACATTCCTGCCTTCTCTTTTGTGAAAAAAAAAACAGTAATCAAGATCTTTTACAACACTAATATTAAAATACTCGCATTTTATCACATAAAATAAATGCACATACATATTCTCAATAAACCCTCCTTCTCCCATATAATTTTTCTTTTTATGATAAAGCACTCGTTCTGGTTAAGTAAATGTATGGTAAGTGTATAAAACACGTCTTTTTATACTCCACTTTTTATTGACGTAACATCTCGATTGTCATTTATACTCGTTCATCTTTTAATTTCTCGCTAGATAGCAAAAATAGTACTTAAATCCATTATTAGTTGTGATACTTTAAAAATATAACTTTTAAATAATATATATAATTTGAAATGAGAATAACATCATTTTTAGATTCTCATTTTTTAACCGACTTTAAAAAAAAGCCGGTATTTATCCGTCCATACGGTGTCTTGTAATTTCCATCCCGTATAGTAGTATATGGCAAATACTACTAACTAGACTGAGTTTGGCCAATTAAGGAAATTTTCTTCAATTAATAAATTGTCGCCCTGAGAAAGAAATATTACAAGGAATATTTCTCAAGTTCTTTGACATAGAGATCTTCTTTGCCCATATATATCCATTCTGATGATTTTCGTATGTCAAATGACGATGCGTAATTACAAGATACATGGGGACGTTTTGGGTCATAGGAATATTTTAAGCAAATATATGGTACCCTAGGAATCCTTCACTTCTAATAGTACAAGAGAATTTTAGAGATAAATGTATCAGAATTCTTAAAACTTGCCGTGAAAAATATAATTGAGTCCTAAAATTTATCAAATTGTTGCGATCAAGTTTCTTCGTTAACTCATCCAATTTGCCTAAGGGAAAAAGCTAATGTAGTGTTTTCTATTATTTTTCAGGAAAATTCCAAATAAAGATATGAAATAAACATTATTTCAAATAAAAGCATGAAATGGCTATGTCAGTTTTAACGAATAACATAACTTTCCGGATGGTCAAGAGCATTTCCGTGCTTTACCTTTTTTTGAATTTTTTGGCTTCTTTTCTTTTTTACTTTTTTCTTTCTTTTTCCCTTTTTCTCATATTTTCTTTCTGTTTTGCCGGTCGCTAGCCACCGGCAATGCCTAAAGAGCGCTAGGCAAGGGTCACCCTCGCTCGATCTGACGAGAGCCGGCCTTTGCCTATGGTTTTTTTTTTTTTGGTCAGCTTTGCCTATGGTTGACAAGGGCGACCTCACCCAGTCTTCTTCGAGCATAGCTAGTAGCCAAAAGAAAGAAAAAATCAGAGAAAAAAAGCAAGAAAAAGGAAAAAATAATTTAAAATTAATATTATCTTTGGACGAAAATATCCTTGAATTGTCGAGATATTT
Source organism: Syzygium aqueum (assembly GCA_031216185.1). Classification (NCBI taxonomy): domain Eukaryota; kingdom Viridiplantae; phylum Streptophyta; class Magnoliopsida; order Myrtales; family Myrtaceae; genus Syzygium; species Syzygium aqueum. Next base: position 10,640,057 of record CM062232.1, on the reverse strand, counting down.
AACCAGCCGGTGACCGGCGAGATCAGATCCTTATTTGACACAAAGTCCACTTCATATCTTATTTGAGAAAATGAAAGTATTACAAATTTCCCTAATTTTCCGAAGGGAGGTGCTGATGTGATTTATCATGTCAGCTATTTCAAGGAAAGAAAACTGAAAAATTAAAAGCAAAACTGGGGAAGTGCTGGTCCTCCTCGAAGCAGGCGTTCCAAGATCCAGAGACGTCCTGCTTCTCAACCGAAATCGGTGCGAACCGGGTTCCCCTCGCGGCCGCAGTTCGTGCGATCAAGAAAACCTCCCCAAAAAAGACAGATGAAAACTTTCTACAGATTTCTTTGAAAAGATCGAATTTTTACAGTTTGCCTTCATCTGGGTGCGACGATTCCGGAACCTCCTCTGGTCCCCCAAGCAAAGAGCTTCTTTGGTCAGCTCCAACCTTCGCTGCTCCTCCTCAGGATGCAGACACTCATTGAAGAACCTAGAGCCAGCCCCAAATAACTAAGAAAAATGCCTCTGAGATTGAACGAAGCATAGTCAAACTACAACCCAAAAGAAAAATCTGTCTATGGTGATCGTTTTCTTTTCGTCTCGGTATTGTGAATGTGAAGCAAGAGATGGGGAGCCGTACGCTCTGAGTTCTTGGATTTGCTGGGAAGCGTGTGCGTCGGTGGCAGCGCTTCCTCCCCCTGGCCATCGTCGCGTGGGGCTCCGCCTGCCGTCGAGGTTGTCGCCGCCGGGATTTGCTCTCCTTGCTCTTTGCTGCTCTTCCTGCGGAGGTGGCGAATGGAAGATGAAGAAGAGAGAGAGAGAGAGAGAGAGAGACGATGGTGAGGATGTGGGATCGTGCAGAGAGCGAGAGAGAGAGAGGGAGTGCAGGGGAGTTGTTGAACATGGAGTCGGACGGAGAAGGGCTCGAAAGGGGCTGGCCGCACGATCGCGCCCGGCGGCGGCGGGTACGGCATAGCGGCGGCTACCCTTGCCCCTCCTTCCGCCGCCGCGGCCTCAGCCGGTGTCAAGGAATCCCCAGGGTCACGAGCGGCACCTTCGAGTTTCTCTTTCAATTTCTTTTCATTTGTTTTTCTAAAATAGCTTACATGACAACCACATCAGCATTATTCTTTTAAGAAAAATAAAAAATGTGTCCTCGGCCTTTTTCGTTAACTTAATTCATCGGAGCTAACGGGCTTGATTGCATCAATTTGATAAATTTAGAATTTAATTACACTTTTTAAAAGTTTTCACAACTTGATTGCACTTTCACAGTAAGTTTTATGACTTTTGATGCACTCATTCCAAAATTTTAAGATTAAATTTCTTCTTTGGATCTAATCTATTTAGAAAATCAAATAATATACTAAACTAATATACCTACGAGTTCTTCTTATTTTCAAAATTGTTCTCATGATTTGAATAGTAGAGATTTGCATATAAACCTGATGGTGAACAAATTAAGGTGTCAACACCGAATAGTATACCCGAATCAAAACACGAATCGATTTGACTCGACTTGACGTTTTGGGTATTTTCGAGGCGGGTCTACTTCATGTTCGGGTATTAGCTAAGCAAAAGGGTATCGCAATGGTTTCGGTTCGGTTCTTGTTCATAAACACGAACCGAACCGAAACACACACACATATACATATATATATTTTTAGAACCGAAACACAAAGTAAAGATCCTTTCTTCTCAATGGTTTCCATTAGTCAACACTTTTCAAAATAATCTCTCTTTTGTTGATTGACTCAATTATAAATTCCAGCTAAGTTCCAACAACATGCAAAAAATAGCAGATTGGAGCACAAACTACTCCAACATTAATAGCAATCTCATGCAGTGAAACTAGATCAAATAAGCTTCGTTCTGCTAAGAAGATTTTAAGCAGGCAATTATCCTCTCTTCATGCTTAATTGGATGCAATATACATCCTGTTGACAACATAAACATTCTCCATTAAACAGCCAATGATGAACGTATATCCAACATATGTGCTACATATTCATAAATTTGATAATAGCAAATTTGCGCAATCATCAGTCGTTATTAACCACCAGAGATCTTTTGAGACAAGCTTAGATGGCATGTTCCCCTTGAATGTGAAAATTCAAGGGGACGAACAAAGTGAAATTTCCCTTGAATGTGAAAATCCAAGCTTAGATGGCATGTTCAACAATTATAAACCACCAGAGATCTTTCAAGACAAACAAAGTGATTCAATCAAAATTTAGATTCTACAACTACAACTATAGCACACAAACAAATAAAGTCTAATTGCAACACCAAACCTTCCATATGGAACACATGGAAATCCAACCTGTTAGACCACCTACGTGTAATGGTATACTTCTCCGTTAGCGGCTGTTAAAGTGTGGATCTTTTTTGTTAGATAGATCAAGGCAGCAACTTTTAATAATTGTTTATTTCTAGGATTCTCTTATGGTCTTCAGAGAAAAATGGAAAACGTTTGAGTCAATTGTAACATCGTCAAATATTAGCTTGAGCCAAAAAAAAAACACATGCACACACATGCACAACCCCAAAAACCCGACCCGATTGTTGCACTTTGGGTCGGGTTCGGGTCAAGAATCACACATCTTTTATGATTTGGGTTGGGTCGGGTGGCATGGAAACCCGTCCCAACACAACCCGTTGACACCCCTAGAATTACTTTGATATGGAATACCAAAGTGCTTATATAAGTTCCCAAGAAGTACCAGGCTCTTCATAGGGGTTAGTCACTCATGCTTATGTAAGGGTTGAAATATTTGATATAGGATCTGTTTGTTTTTTAAAAAGTGAATAATTTGGAAGACATTTTGCTAAAAAATAATTGCTTATATCCTTTGAAATAATTAGTTAACAAAAAATGTTTTCATTATCATTAATTATTTATGTCTAAATTTTTCATGGACGATAGAAATATTTTTTGTTTTGTGCAATTTTTAAGCGACAGAAGCGATCATGTTTAGAAAAATGTCTTTCAAAACGTGGATTTTCGACAAAATAAACGGACCCTTAATGTCATTTGTCCTCCAACATTAAAGGTGGTGGATTTTGGTTATTAATAGTGTCTAGGGTCCAATGAGGTAAGAGCACTGTGAAGAGAATTGATAAAGTTAGGGATAATTGTCAAATCAATCCTAAACATATTATACGGCGGCCAATTTAGTCCTAAAACCTTTTAAATTCTTGCCAATTGAGTCCTTCCGAGCAATTTTGGCCGGCCGGCGCTAACGTGGCCGCCGACCGGTGCCGGCAGTCCGGTCAACGCTGACCTGGCAATTTTTAATTAATTATTTTCAATTTTATAATCTTTTTTTTTTCTGTTTACTCCCCTCTGGCCGGCCGCCGGTCGCCGGACCAGCCAAAGGGGAGTAACTAGAAAAAAAAACAAATAAATAATTAAAAATTGCCATGTCAGTTTTGACCAGACGGCTAGCGGCCACGTCAGTGCCGACCGGCCAAAATTGCTCAGAAGGACTCAATTGGCAAGAATTTTAAAGTTTTAAGACTGAATTGGCAAAATTAAAAGGTTTAGGACTGAATTGGCCGCCGTACAACAAGTTTAAGATTGATTTGACAATTTTCCCGATAAAGTTAGTAGAGTACGACACGTGTTTTAAAAAGTCTTAAATATTATAAGGTCAAGCGTTTGCTTCTATGATGAGATTTTTTTTTGTTGAAACAAGATCATTTTATTTTATCTAGATGAGCTTCAGCACATACAAGATTCCAAAAGGATTAAGAAACTGCAAATTTGTGAGATTGCTTAGAGCATACATATGAGTTTAAGAGAATTTTGCATTTGTGAAATCTCTATGCCTTAAGCATAGAGAGATATGGTAGAAGCATGTGGAGAAATCCTAAAATTTGTGTCAATGGTGTACTTGAGTTTTAAAACTTTCATTTCATTAATTTGATTTCAAAAACTAGCATTAAAAATGCAATTGTGGGATTCCATTAGATCACAAATTCCAATTGACCGAAAATGCATTTTATAATGGGTTAATACCGCTATAAATTTTAAACCAGTACCCACATGATACATTTATCTCAAATTAATTTTTGGCTTATAAAAAATCACAAAACGGTATTGCTGACTCAAATCTACCCTCTGTTGACATTCCATCTAATATCTCATATGTGTTAGTACACATGGCAGACAACCTGCAAGACGGGTTTGACATTGACATATGTTGACATGTATGTATTTTACCGGAGGGTGGATTTAGATTAGGTTCATTAGTTTGGAATTTTTTATAAGGCAAAAATTAGTTTGAGTAAATGTGTCGTAACCATACTAGTATGAGATTTTGGGTAAGATGAAACTTTGGGGTAAATGAGTCATGAGGGTACCGATTAGGATGTTATGCGACACGAAAATTAATTTTGGATAGATGTGTCGTGGATCCTAATTTGAGATTTTTAATGGTATTAACTCATTTTTTTATCGGTTCTAAGTGAATGCGAAAAGTTTCGCCAAAAACGTACATGAAAGTCCGTCCATGTTATGAGCCAAAAGGTGTATATTCGTAATTTAGATTAAATCTGAAATTAGCTTATATTAAAGACAATAAAAATTATTACTAGAATTTAGCAACTGATTGAGCAAGATCATATTGAATGCCAATCATTTTGTGCATGGTTCCACTTTTTCTCCACATCCAACTTAATTTTTAATGTTGTCTCGACTATAAATTTAGAAGAGTATCAACTTTAAAACCTAAACTTGAACTGCCATTGACCGACTGATGTCAAAGCAATTAGATTTAATAGATTCCACGTGGGATCTATATGATTGACGGTTCACGTTATTAAGTCCACGGCAGATCTAAGCCAAGGCAAGAATTTGCCATATGTACCGTATCGTATGTAAATTTTCTCTAGTTAATACGGTGCGGGACTTAAAAGTACTTGTGCCAAAGTGTTGAAGAAATTACATCATAATTCCGCCCATGAAAAAGACTATGTTAATATATCAAATTAGAAAAATTTAGAGTGCTTAATGCATCAACCGGGGGAGAAATCGTTAATATAACCACGTTACAATTTTATACTCTTACTCGATGCAGAATTTCAATTACAACTTTTCCACTTCTAGGTCAACACGAAGAGTTCAACTTTTCTCGATTGCACGTCGATATCTGGACAACTGAATATTTGTCTTGTTATTCTAGTCTTCGACCTACATATGATTTTTATTTTGTCTTTTTTTTTTGCTGCCAATTGCTATATATACTCTACATAACAACTCCGTTTCGCCGAAAAGTGCCCACGAAATAATTTTTGAAATATAGGTCAACGCACAAATCAATAAAGGGTGTGAAAGGACTTTTGTTGGTTCTTAGATAGGAAAAGAGTGATGAGGAACTAAAAGTACTAAGACTGTAAACAGTCAGTATCCAGCCACGTGAATGTATTAAAATGCGAAGATGAATTGAAGATAAAATTGAACAATTTGTGTTCTTTGATTGATCGGTGGACCCTTCAAGTTTTTATACTGCCAACGGCAGTTAACAACGGTTCAAAGAGAAATTAAGCACAATGCTCATGTATCCTACAATTCAGTGACTTCTGCATACAAATAATTATTCACAAATAACCGACTCCACCATTCCGACGGCTCTGCTTCCACTACTTCACCGGTCGTGTCATTTCTTCTACTCCGACATTTATATTTTCTCCACATCTTTGCATCAATTGCTCACGAGCTTCTTGTCTCCACAATCTTCTCAGCTCAACTATGTTGACACCTAAAGTTTGACGCGTCATTTAGTGTAATTTGCATAAAAAATTAGGGATTAAATTTTTAACCCCTAAAACAAAAATATTTAAATTGCATAACATATAGTTTAGGTTCATTGCATTTTTTGCATCAAATTGATTGTGGCGAATGAGCTTAAATTTCATTCAACGAGACTCGGCACGTTCGGAATGCAAGGGCCGGGAATTTCAAATCAAACGGGCTCGGTCGTTTTAATTTGGGCTTGATTTAGTTTAATTTAATTAATTCAGCCCAAGTTAATTCAGCCCATTTAATTAATTAGACTTAAGCCCAAGCCTAAGCCCATTAGGACTCTAGAGCCCACCTAATTGACCTAGTTTAGGACTATATAATCATGTTTAGGTCAGAAATTTAAGGGGGGACGACACAATTTTCAGATCTGAATTTTTAGAGTGAAACACGTGAGAGAGAGGAGAGACCAGCGAATCGCGTCGCCACACGCCGTGCCTCGCGCCGCCGCGTCGCCGCCCCTTCGCGCGCCATCACCGTGCGCCGCACCTCGCCGCACCGCTTGAACAGCAGCCTGCACCATCAAGAAATCCCTACTCGAAGACGCTGAACAAGATCATTGATGACGAAGCTGCTGCCCAACCCGAGGGACTCCTGCATGGCGACGCCCTCCAGTTCGTGATCGACGTCCACTTACATCACCGTTTGTCGTCGCTTCTTCCAGCTAGCCCCCATGACGACTTTGCTGCCGAGCTACTGATCTATCCCAGGGACGTGGAGCCCCAGTCAACGAAGACTCCTACTTCTCTGATTCATCACCATCCTTTCTGTTCCGCACGATGAAGTCAAGCGAAGAAGAGGGGGAGAAAGGAAGTTGACCGAGATCCTTCACGGCCAACCGCGGGCGCTGCTTCCATCCCAACGCCAAACGCATCAGCAACATCACCGAGAAGTCCCTGCACAGCTCGGCTTCCCCAGTCCAACTTCCACAGTCAACCGAGACCGCATGAAGACTCCCCCCACGTTGATTGGTCCCTCGTGTCTTCACTGATTCAGAACAACTCCCCCGAACGACGTTGCTCGAAGCCAACAGCAGCTGCAGGCCACGGATGTCCAGAGGCTCCTGCACAATCCGTTTTCTCCAGTCAACAGAAGCTTGTCAACGCCTCCTGCTTCTTCCTGTTGGTCCACGTTGGAGCTCTGCAGGTCTTGAAGATCCCCCATGCAGAAAACGTAAAAGGGGAAGACGTCCGTGAAGACCCCTTTGTCCAGTCCATGCAACAAGCCCGACGGTCTTGAAGAAGAGCTGTTGCAGCCGCTCTTTCCCCAGCAAATTGACCAGCGAAGTCAACAATTTGTTCATCCGCTGCAACGCCGCCAAGACGTCCACGCCGGAGCAGCCCGCCGTGTTGCCGTGAGCCCCGTCGCGTCGGGATTGTCGTCGTCGTCGTCGTCGCCGGTCGTCGCGACCCCGTTCCCGATCCGCAATCCCGTCGTCGCAAATTCCGAATTAGGAAAGTAAATTAGGTAATTATCCTTATCTTGATTTGAATTAAATATTCTATTGCCTAATTTGTGTTCATTGATATCTAGATATGCATATTTGAACAATAGGTATATTCCAATTAGGATTTTATTTCCTTTTTTTTTTTTTGAAACTTTGGATATCTACTTGCTTAATTTGGATAGATTTCAGAATTTTCAAAATATTTTGAAGATATCCGATATATTTGAGATATCTAAATCTTTCAAGATGTGATCGATTAGGAAAATTTCCTAATCCGCAACCGCACACGTGGAAATAAATCTATCTATCAGGCTTTAGATAGAATTATTTCCATAGCGGGGATTTCGAATTTTAGCGTCGATTTGTCAAGCTTCAGATCGAAACTTAATTCGAAAGATTTAGCGGTTTTATTTTTTTTTTACGTGATTTTAATTTCGAATTGTCATAAAAAATACCAAAAAAAGATTGTGTTAGAATAGTTTAGTTTAAAATTGCATGTTTAGATAATTCGTATTTTTAATTCCGAATTTCATCAAAAAATACAAAAAAAAGGTTGAGTTAGAATAGGTTAGTTTAAAATTGCATGTTTAGATAATTGGCATTTTTAATTCCGAATTTATTTTAAAAAAATACAAAAATATGCCTGTCATTAGAAATAGGTCACGTCGTCGCATGACATATAGTTTGCATGTTAGGTTGCATTAATCGCATGTCAATTTTTGCACGTCATTACATATAGGTTAGTTTTCATTTAAATAAATGAAAATCAAAAAAGAAATTTCTACACCATTGAACTTTAAATCAGAATTTTTTCAAAAATTGTCAAATTGAGTGTTTTTCTTGAAATTGGTACCGAAAGGGCGTTAAGGAGTTTAACGTAACCAAGTCCCGAATCCATAATTTCTGGTTCGTAGAAATAGAATAGTACTCCCGCTATTTTATTTAGGTTTCTAATCAACCTACCCTAAATGATTAGTGGCGACTCCCATTGAAAATGTTTGCATGTTCACAATTGGACCTAAGTTGCGATTTGGTAGAGTTTGGGAGAACTCGAGCTAGGTTAATTAATTTAATTAATCTAGTAATCCATTAGCCTAAGATCGAAACGTGCCGATTTTTATTTTAGGTCGCGACAAACTACTCGACAATTATGTGAATTTCTCCCTTTGTGAGGGTTTCTCTTACAGTTACGCCTAGGGTCGCCGACTTCACCATTTATACGATTACCTCATCTCGCCGACGGTTATATCGATCATGGCTTCCATCATTTGAGTAAATCTTGATTTGTCAACATTTCCGGTTGAACTTAGCCATTTTCATTTATATCTTCTGTCGGGTAAATTGGTTTTCTAATAAACTGAATTTGCGGGCTATCCTTATGAACACTTAGCCAATCTTTCCTCCATCGCATCTTGCTCGGTCTCATCTAGTCTTGGTCGACAATCAAGAACTTGGTTTTTTTTTTTATATTATCATATGCTCCTTTTAAAAGAATGGGTTAATACCATGAAAAATCCCAAACTGGTATACTTGTAATAAATTTACCCCAAATTATTTTTTTGACTACAAAAATCTGAAACTGGTACACCTATGACAATTTTACGTCGAACTATTTTTTTGACCATCAAAAACCCCAAACTGGTATATTTGTGACAATTTTACCCCCGAACTAATTTTTTGGCCACCAAAAACCCCAAACTGATACACCTGTGACAATTTTACCCTCTGTTAGTTTCCGTTAAATTTTACTGTCAAATTGCGAATTTTAATGACACGTGGTAATTGACATGTGTACCGATTTTCAGTATTACCCCTCCGTTTGTCACAAGTTTACCAATTTATGATTTTTTGTGATATTAATATAATTTAACGGACACTAACGCAGGGTAAATTTGTCACAAATGTACCAGTTTGGGATTTTTAGTGGTAAAAAACTTAATTCGGGCGTAAAATTGTCACAGATATACCAGTATAAGGTTTTTGGTGGTCAAAAAAATAGTTCGGGGTAAAATTGTCATAAGTATACCGGTTTGAGATTTTTTATGGTAAAAAAATAGTTCGGGATAAATTTGTCACAAATGTACCAGTTTGGAATTTTTTATGATCAAAAAAATAGTCCAAGGTAAAATTGTCATAAGTGTACTAATTTAAAATTTTTCGTGGTATTAATATAAGAATCAAATGATTTTTCATTCTTTTAATATCCAGGCATAATTATTCTGTAAATCGGGGAGACGTGCATTCCATCACCGTACCTTTTCATCTCACACCTTTTCACCCCGCTACTGTTCATGTCTCTTGTCACGTCTTTCACTGAAAAGAACCCCATGTCATCCTCATTCAAGAAACCTATTCATTGAGGCGACGTGCATCTAGCCAAAAACTGCACCTTTTCATTTCCTCCTTTTCCCTCTGAGCTTTGTGAGCCAGGTCGAAGGCGATATTTGATCAAATCATTCTTGGTCATGTCTTAATTCGCTTCCATTTTCATCAGTTTTTGAAGAAATGCTTCCCTTGCCATCATAAAGAGATCCTCTCCATAACGATCCTAATCGAATATAAATAATTGCTGTATTTTCAATCTTTGATGAGAGATTTTTGCAATGGTATCTGAGGTTAAGACCTTATATATTGTCCACTTAGAAACAAATGCGAACTGGTTTGGCTTTAGAATTCTGCTGGCTTAATCTAGACTTGCAAATGCCATACTTTAACATACATTAACATAGCAATTTGAAAGGACAAGATACTTTTATGATGACATAAATGAAACTAATTATAGATTTAGGATTTGTTTGTTTTACCGAAAATTTCTTGTTGCTGAAAAGTAAATTCAAATTTAGAATAAGCAAACTACTTTTGGAGTTTGATTGAACTAAAAATGAGTTGGAAAAATTGATTTTATGGTATTTGATAATAAGTGAATCAATTAAATGCATCTTGTATATTAAATATGACACATGATGACTAAAAACTGGAATCAACATCTTCTCTGTGTATTATGTAATCCGTAAAAAAAAAACAAAATTGCAAATAAATTAAGTAAAAAATTATGAAATCATATTCGTTAACGATTTTATGTATTCAAGATAACGCGGGCATTAATGAATTATATTCAAGAGATGGTAGACAAGATTTATGAAAAAAATAGATGACACTTAACGAAATAAAGAATTGATGAGAGATAGAAAAGAGAAATAAGGGATCTATTCATGTCACTCGGATGTGCAACAAGAAATCAAGAACAATGATTTCCACCTTTTCGTAAGACGAGTCTCTTTCCCCGATTTAAACTGGTCGTTCTTTGTCCCTAGAAAACACTTTTCGTAGATCGGCTAGTTTCTCGTCATTCAAACACCAGAAAGTCCGAAAACAATTTTTGATAAATGATTTTTCCACCGAGCAAACCTACCATCGAGATCAATCGGCAAGATGCCCGCGAGAGATGACCAACTCGGTACCAAGATGGGAAAGAAAGGAGGATGGAGCAGTTATGTGGTCTATTTCGAATTTGGAATGGGACGTGGTTGAAACCAAAGAGAAACGCTGGATTTTAAGACTTGGCGGCTGAAGGCAGTTGTGCAAAAGCGTCGTTCATCTCCTTCATATTCCTAAGGAAAAGTGCTCCCTCCCTCATTAGATTACTATTGTAGCCACTAATTGCCATGAAGGAGACACTAATATTTCAAAAGTTGACGGCACAGATGATGTAGATGCAGTGAATTCATCATGACCATAAGCCTATTTTCCTTAGAGCCTGTAATTTTCACTTTTACTACCCTGAAAAGTCTGTGGTAAACATGAACAGAACAGATGGAACATCAATGCTTTATCTGTGGACACAAATTTTCGACACTGTTCCCATCGATGTCAGCAATCCTGAAATCCACCAACCGGGTGATTGCAATCATGGTAAAAGCACCCAACTTTTCACGAACATAATATACCCCTGCTTGATCCTTCCGCTTTTGGGTTTTGCTTGCGATGGAGAGGGGTGATTCGATGGAGAATTACCCCTTTTGCGTTAACATCAATTTTTGTGCTATTGTACAGTACACTTTGCATATTCACAAAAAGAGAATAGGAGAGGGAATTACTTCTTCTTCTTCTTTTGCAAATGTTCCCTTCTTCAATGGGAACAAGACAATTTCGTGGGGCGGGTTTGGTCTAGCTCATCAAGAGGCAGTCCATACCCGATCTATATATAGTCTTGCCATGAGATGATAATACCACGAGTGTCATGATTTCTTAAAAAAATTTTACTTAAGTATCGTAATTTTCGATCAATCACTTCCGCACGCATAAACAAGTGATTATAAAAGGAAGTAGTTGAAAGTAGGAAACGTGTAACCATTTATGTCATTTCTTGTCTTTTTGTTATTCATTCGGGGTAATTTTAGAAAGTTAAAAAAATGAGACCAAATTCACTATTTTGTGAAATATAACCATTTATTTGATGAAACATGAATAATTTAGGATATATTTTCTAAAAATGATCGCTTGTGTTTCTTGAAATAATTAATCAATGACAAGTGTTTTCATTATTGACAATAACATATGTCTAAATATTTTCGTGTACGATGCAAATTTTTTTGCTCATTCATTTTATAAGAGATATAAGCGATCATTTTCTGGAAAACATTTTTCAAATCATTCATTTTTCGCGAAACAATCGAAGATCCAATTTCTAAAGAAATCGATTACTTTTTCTTTTCAAATTTCCAAAGGAGAAGAAACCTTTCTTATTGCCAAATTTCCTTAACTCTTTTTCTTCTTTTTTTCCCCTTAGTTTCATACACATGATGATGGGAAAATGATATAAATCATCCCTGAATTTTTGCCCAATATATAATGTCATTCCTGAATTTTTAATTTGTTTATTGTGGTCTCTGAACTTTCACTCAATGTACAATGTCATCCTTAAACTTTTAATTTGTTCAATATGATATCTAAACTTTTGATACATATTCAATTGAGCCCTCTGAATTATATGAAAAATGTTCAATATTATCCTTGAATTTGAATCAATGGAATGATAACATTAGATATTTTCATATAGTTTATGGATTAGATTGAACATTTACCAAAAGTTCAGGACCATATCGAATAAATTAAAAGTTCAGAAACGACATTGTACATTAGGCTCAAGTTCAGGGGTTGTATTGAACAAACTAGAAGTTTAGAAATAACATTACTAATTGGTTTAAAGTTCAAGGATCATATTGAATATATTAAAAGTTCAGAGGCGACATTGTAAGCTGAACTAAAGTTCAGCCATCGTTTATGTAATTATCACCGCGACGATAGGCTCACTTCACCATCTTCGAACACGTGCAAGCAAACCAAGGAGTGAGAACCCAGAAAACCATTAACTTCGATTGTTGTTTGCAAGGGACAACGAGTCACTTAGGACCCAAAAATTAACAATTAACAATTAACAAACGGCAAAATCAAAAAATTAATAAAAAACAATACACGAAACAATCAACGAGGTGGTCGTCGTCTTCTTCTTCCAACTCCTTCCTCTCTCTTTCGTTTCTCTCCTTTACGACCGCCGTCTCTCTCTCTCTCGAGCTCCGCCGTCTCCCCAGATTCGCCCCCGTTTCTTTCCCTGAATCGGAGGCGAGAGCAGCTACCGTAGCGAAGGAGGAGGGACGGAGACATCGTCCGCCGCCGTCTCCGCCGTGCGAATCCATGGAACAGCTCATCAACTTCATAATTCGGCCTCCCAGGTGACGGATTTGCGACATCCCCCCCAGCTCTTGATTCCTCGCGTCTTGATGCTCTGCTTGCTCGCTTTCGAGTTCAATCCGATTGGTGGGTTGGTGGGTTTGTGTTCTTTTCGCTGCCCGTGAGCTGTGATGGCGAGAATTTGACAAATCTCGCGGATCATCTAGCTATAGTAGGAACAATCTGGCCATGTATAGAGTAGTTGTCGTTAACTGGTTTCGCGGCAAATAGAAAATCTGGGGCTATACATATTGTTTTTCTCCTTTGTATTTAATGCCTTTGTATTTGGGGGTCAACTGTAATGCCTATCCTCAAGTGTCAACCGTTTTCAAGATCTTCAGATCGTTTGATGTTGAAAGTGTATGATAGCTCAGCCTGTGAAGCTTGTGTCCGCAATTTCGGGAAAGCATTGCTTGATATGTTATTTAAGAGTTCTTTTGGTAGTCGCGGAAACCACATCGTCCCATCAGAAGCACGTGAAAATTTGTCGGACGGGCTTAAATTAGTACCTTTTCTTATCTTTTTGAAAGGAAATTGCTGCTGAAATTCGTTTTCAAAATCTGTTGCTGCTTTTGTTCAGTTTTACAGTTACCGAAAAGTTCCTTGGCGTATGCTTCTGCTAGAAAATCTATTGCATTACACTTGTTCTGAACATATTAATTATCAAAAAGATAGCCACCAGCTTTACTGCATCGGAGCTAGTAAATCCTTGGTATGATGTATGGTATCATTGAAAGTTGATATATCCGTACTCTGGTCTGTCTGATTGTTTAAACGTCAACGTTCCATGACACTGAACATGAAGAGAAGTATTTGAAGGAGGAGGATGTTCACACATAAAATCCTTTTGAGTTCTGAAAGTAAAAATCTAGTCCTTAAGCCTACACTGTAGTAAGGCATTCTAACATTTTTAATGTGACTTTAAGGTTTAATTACCCGTCATTCATTAATGTACATGGACAAAGATGAGGAATCTTAACAATGTCAATTATTGAGTTTCATTAATTAATAGGCCCCGGACCTCCATTATGCAGTGTTCTATCTGTTGAGTATTTTTCTCATAGATTGGTTAATTTAAGATTGTCAATGTCCTCATTGCTGACCTGCAGGGCTGAGTATACTGCCGAATATGATTTGTTAGATGACGAATTCATGCTGAAGGGAAAATTGTACCATAGGAAGGATCTGGAGGTAAGATATTGTTTTCCGCATTCTCTTTCTGAGAGGTACATAACAGAATCTCTTCCTTTGACATATGGGGCCTTCCTCCACTTTGACTAGTTAACAATACCCCTTCTTAAATATCAATGCCGTTTTGATTAAATCGTGTCTGAATATCTCAATCACCCTTGCAAATGGAGAGTTTTCCTCCCTATTCTTATGGTGCTGCTTTCTTCAAATTATCGGAAAAGTTTGAATCATTGGCTGAAGCTTCTTGTTCAGCAGTATAAACCAAAGTTTATAACTGCTTAAAATGCATAAACAAAAGAAGCCTTTTGCCATTTGTTATCTGTGCATGTTTACCGTCAAGGCTGCTTTAATTTTGGATTAGTAAAGATAATTCTTCTTTTTTGATGACTAGAGGCGTTAGAGGAGGAATATTACGTTAATCACTTGAGTATTTTTTTTCCTTTTATGATGAGAGATTGATAGTTTGAATGTAGTTGGGAACTCACAGGAAAGGAGTCGAGGCCTGTTATGGGTGTAAGCGATGCATCGATGTACTTCCTGAAAGTTAAAAAAAATTAGAAATCACCAAAATGGAAGACTAAAGAAGTGTTGGAGATGGTGAATTCGATAAATCTTTTAGTGCCCCTCCTTTTTTGCTTTCGTTCTGCTTATTTGTAGAAGTAAGAAAATACAAGGAAAGGTCTCATATATAGCTTCCAATTTGAGACATCTAGAGCTCATGCAAGATTTACTTTAGAGTTCAATAATGGACACTAGGTTCTATACACGTTTTGTGATGCTGCTTTTGCTGATACTCTATTCTTCTGCATATTATGGTTAGTAAGCTGGCTTTATGGTTTATTAGTGCTCATAAAAGCTGGTTGTCAAGCGCTTTTCTTGTCAATGGCAAATCTTAGTTTACCCTGATAGTTATGGGGAAATGAGGTCTTTATATATGTTAAGTAAAGTGAGATTCTCTTTTTAATATGGATTGTATTGAATTTTATGCAGGTTGAGAACAGTCGAGGATATGTCCTTAAGTGTAGTCATTACACGCCAGTTATAAGTCCTGAAGGAAAACCTCTGCCATGTGTAATATATTGCCACGGAAATAGGTTAGCTCTCTAATGGAAAGTTTTCTTTTTTGGTAAAGAACAGAAAGTTGAAGAGCAGGCGTTTTTTTTTTTTTTAAATATTGTCATTGTTAGGTCTTTTCTACTGTCACTTACTCTTTTTCCAGACATTTTGAATGTTCTCTTGCTATGTTGATACTTGGAGAGAAAATATATGGTCTCTTGCTTGTCATATGCTAAAAAGGTTCCATTGGTAAGTTCTTCAGAGGAATGGTTTTGTAGTTACGCTCATATGGTTAGACAGCATGGTCGTCTGTTTTTCTTAGCATATTTCTGCGAGCTGTTTTCATTCCCACAAGTCATTCATAAGCATGACAACATTGACTTTAAGTAGATTTTTCTGATTAGTGATATCATAACTGTGATTGAGGGAAAATAGCATGAACAATGCCGAGCCTTTTCTTATCCTACACTTCTATTCTCTGCTTTCCTAGTGTACACTTTACACTCTGAGGTTTTGAATAACCATACTCTATACCTGGAGTCTAAGAAACTTTGTAAATAGAGGCTGCAGAGTGAAGTTGATTTGGAACTAAAAGGTGCAAAGTAAGGTTTTGAAGTACAGGATGAAAAGTGTAACCAAGGGAAAATTTGATGATGGTTTTTGTTGTTTTTCCCTTTTGATTATTTTAGTAGAGGGACAGATTTATAATTCCAGATAACAATGGATTGGAAATTTCATTGTCTAGTGGATCTCTTTTTGACCTTGATAAGGTTTTCATTCCCACTCATTCAAGTTTTATTTTTGGCTCTAATTTTCATTACATAGCAGGCGAATAATTTCTTCACTCATGTCTTGTTGTTATGACAGTGGATGCAGAGCTGATGCCAGTGAAGCTGCCATAGTTTTACTTCCATCCAACATTACAGTTTTCACGCTTGATTTTTCTGGATCTGGACTTTCTGGAGGAGAGCATGTCACTTTGGGCTGGAATGAAGTGAGTGTTTGTCTTTACGCAGAGGAATGGTCAGAGTCTCGTTTAAGAAATTCTGGTCTTTTGTTTTGTTTTGTTTTTTTTTCCCAAATAACCTTCTTTCTTATTTTTGCCGAGAGATAACATCCAAAGGTAGATTTCTTAATGGCAACACCTGTATGAATCTCTCTCTCTTTGATTAAGTTTTTCCCCAGCATCCTACATTGCGTTGCCATACGTGTATTTTGTAAGTCCTTCCACAAAAGTTACATATAGTGGTAGATATTCTTTGGCTTACATTTCTGCATTTCATCCGGATTTAGAGGACATAACTAAATGAATGGTAGTTGAGGAGCTCATACCTCTTGGAGGAATCTTCTAAACTGCTAGTTTGATTCTATATCTGTATCTTGGGTTCAAATTCATCATGTTTATTTTGGGTTTCAGAAAGATGATCTGAAGGCTGTGGTCGAATACTTGCGGGCCGATGGAAATGTTTCTTTAATTGGCTTGTGGGGCCGCTCAATGGGTGCTGTCACAAGGTATTCCTAATTTATTATTGGTTTTGATTTTCATTACTTTACAGTAAGAACTACAGGATATGTTTTCTTTTATCCTGATGATTGGAGCTAACATTCCAACAGACTTGTTGTCCTCGAGGGTAATTGCTGATTAGAATCTGATTTAGCATATGGCTTCACATTTTCAACTTGCTACCTTTGTCCAAACTCTTTTTGTACTCTTATATGTCCCTTTTCTTCTACTTCTTTTGTCCACGAGCCCTTTTAGAATGTGCTTGGTTTGCAATAGCTGGTGTTGAATGTTATCATGCTTTGGACTGTATGGATTCATTGATTCAATAGAGTTTGTCACACCGCTGCTAAAGGAAAAGACAATGATCAAACTGTTGAGGTCAGAGATTTGTATAGTGAGTGCATCCATTAGTAGATGTCTCCTTTTCTTTGGACCATGACGTTATATGATGAGTTGTTAGTTCAAATTCACTTGTGGTGAACTTAGAACAATAAAATACGTTTGGCATAGTTTTTTCTTTTTTGTGCATATCGGGAGAAACACAGATTACGCACATCTGAGGATGGGCCTTATGTTCTTTTGGACGTTGACTGAACTGAAGTTTCTGACATGTTGTGTTGACAAATTTATTGACATAAAATAGTTTAGAAAAAATTCGTTGACTGTACGATCAATCCCTTCCTTTTCTATTCAAGCCAATTTTTTTATTCCAGCATTTACTACAATAACTAATTTCATCTCAGCACAATATGCTTCTTTATTTGGCGGTAGAGAACAATGTATTTCTTTGCTTTTTTATTTTGTGAACTAGACAGCTTTGGAATGTGATTAGGACACCATGATTCTGTTTTTTTTATATATATTAAAGGAAAACAGTCTGGTACATATTTTTTCCATTTTAACCTTGAAGCATTAAACAACTTTCTTAAATGTGATGCACCATTTACATAATTTAGTTGGTAATTTATTGTAGGAGTGGTTTTCAGGTGAACAGTATAACAAGCTTGGGAATAATCGTAACATTCATTGTGTTTTCGGAGTCCCTTATTAGAAGTGGTTGGGCACAAAATGATTAAGATATGCTCAAGATGGTCTTTCTGAGCTCAGTTAGATCTGGAATTGTTAATCTGATGTGTAATTTGTGCAATTTAGATGTGTCACAAATGGGTTACTGTGGTCCCAAGTAGGCTGGGAATATGAATAGTCCATGTAAATATCATCTTATTAGAGTATTAAACAAAAACAGAAAGTTGTCATTTGGACTTGAAAAGCTTAATTAAGGCAATGTCAGGATAGTCTTTTGGATCCAGCACCAGGATTATCATTTGTATTAGTTGAAATTGGCAAATTTTATGTTTTGATCTCCTACTCAGTTACTCCTGTCTCATTATCTGTATTAACCGGATTACTTAGCTAGTAACTGTTATTCATATAGAATTTCCTGTATGTCTTGTTTGAAACATGTAAATGACAAGATTTTACTGTATATTTTCAACTGCCTTTGTATATTAGTATTCCACTAAAACATAAGGAACTCGTATGATTTTCTAAACATATGTTACTTGGTTCAGCACATAATCGGTGGGTCTGCTCATTGTTCTTATATCTCTCTGTTGCTTCCGATGTTAAAAATGATGAATAAAAATGAGAGTTCTCAATAATACTCTTGGTTTGCATTGAGTGCTGTAGTTGTTACATTGCAGTGGTCCCTATAAATTTTTTTACAGACTATGTACACAATCTCCATAAAAAGGATCTTCTGCTTGTTTAGTGGTAATTTATCTGTTTCTTGTTTGAAACATGTAAATGACGAGATTTTACTGTATACCTTCAACCGCCTCTGTATAAGTTTCTAAACATATGTTGCTTGGTTCAGCACAAAATCAGTCTGTCTGCTCATGGGTCTTATAGCTTTCTGTTGTTTCCGATGTTAAAAGTGATGGATAATAATGAGAGTTCTCAATAATACTTGGTTTGGATTTAATGCTGTAGTTTTTACATTGCAGTGGTCCCTGTAAAATCTTTACAAACTATGTGCACAATTTCCATAAAAAGGCTCTTCTGCTTGTTTAATGGTAATTATCTATTTCTTGCAGCCTAATGTATGGTGCTGATGATCCTTCAATTGCTGGAATGGTTCTCGACAGTCCCTTTTCCGATTTGGTTGACTTAATGATGGAACTAGCAGATACACACGCCTTTCGCTTACCTAAGTTCACTGTGAGTTGCGAAATTCATTGTATCCTCACTGACAGTCTTTGTAATTCTAGATTTGGTAAAAACAAAATAAACAGAGATAATAAGACAAAGATTTGTTCTATCTAAGTTCAAAGTTTATGCTCATAATTTGGTCAAGATTTATTGTTTGGGGGGAGAGATAGATAGGGAGACAGAGACAGAGAGACAGAGCATCATACTTGTACTTTGGAAAAAAAATTAACAAAAAATAGCAATTTTGAATAGTAGAAATGCACAAAACTTGGTCTTTGTTAACTTATCGACAGATAAATGAAGAATATATGAAAATGATCACTTCTACGAGCTAAATAAGTCCATTCTTGATAAATTGTTTAAGGAACTTTGATTTCCCCTGTACATAGGAAATCCTGAATTTTCGATATCAGAAGTGTATTTGCTGAAAATAATATAATGAAGCTTAGTGAGGAAAAAAAGGACTTCTCATGGTTGACACATTAGTGAAATTTGGAACTTAACATTTTGAGAAGTATTCTTGATGGAAATTATATAAGAGACATAGTAACAGTAAAGTTGAAGGACGTAGATTGTTGAGCAGCAGAGTTTTCCACAGAGTTGATATGTGTCCCACTAAAGGATTCCACTTGAATAGAAAACGAAAATTGAAATGTATATATGTCACAAAAGCAACACAAGCAAAATTATTGAAAATGAAGGATTCTACTGTTCTGGGTTGCATTGGATTTAGTGAGAACGTGTCCACCTTTAATGTTTATCCTTATATGATATAGGTGGATGTAGAAGTTTAGATTTCTCAATTGTGACTAGTGGAAAAGTAGTGATCACCACTCTTAATGTTACTTCTTATATGATATAGGTGGATGTAGAAATTTAGATTTCACAATTGTGACTGGTGGAAAAGTAGTGATGGTCATCATTCTAGTTAAAGTTAACTATTGTAACTTTGATGCTGCTTCTCAGTGTTATTGCAGCGAAATGCGCAATTTGATTGTCTATTCTGTTTCTGTATGTTCAATACAATCTGAAGAGATTGCACTTATTAGAAGGTCATAACAAGGTAAATGGCATTTACGTGGCTTTAGTGCTTAGGCTTTAGGGTATGTGACCTTTTTCCAGTTTTATTTCGTATTTTTCTTTCTTGCGGAACATTCCCGGTCACAGTCTTAAGGACATGACATAAACATGCTGGACCATTGGGCTCTGTGGTTTATGAAGGGTAATCTATTGTTTCCAATAATGTATGTATATTCAGATGTTCACATATACACACTTAACAAGGAGGTTGACGGGACCTCATAAAATGAGAGTTAGAAATGTTAATATGATTATCTTGATGAGGAGATTGCAGAAGGGAAACATCAATGTTCTTTGTTTTTTTGCGAGGTGTAGCTTTAAAAGGACTTTATTCTTTTGGCTGTATTTCTTGTCATTAGTATCTTTATGTTATAGGGGTTTAATTTCATAATTTCCATTAAGAAGTCTAGATTTACCGCTGACTATATATGCCAAACTACGCAAAGATTACTTGGACAGGATGACAATGTTGACTTCCTAGGTCCCTTTCATGTTCAAACTCAGACCATCATTCAGTTGTTGAGGCGTGTTTTTCAGTGAATTCTAGGCATGACTTTTCAATCAGTATTCTTTGTCTCTTGACCTCTAGCTCTCATCTGGCTTATCTTAGGTCAAGCTTGCTGTCCAGTACATGCGAAGACAAATCCAGAAAAAGGCGAAATTCGATATTGTGGATCTCAACACCATAAAGGTTCTAATCTGCTGTTATTAATGCTTGTCTTTTCCAGTGGTCATTTGCCTATTTCATCATATTTAGCTTATCCAAGGTTTCTCTACTTACCCGGCCTTTTCTCCTTTACATATATATATATATATATATATATATATATATTTGTTTTTTGGGTTTTCATATTGCTTTTCCTTATATTCAACACTTCCTGAGTTTATCAATGGCGGAGAATATGCCGCCTGATAAGTTTATAAAATTTGTGGGCCTCATACTAGAGCCTAAGTTGAAAACTTGCATAAATTCACTTATAGAAATTACCAGCGAATGGCCGACTTTGTTTATGTGACTATCTTTAACAAAACACTTATTAT
This sequence comes from Syzygium aqueum, assembly GCA_031216185.1. Lineage (NCBI taxonomy): Eukaryota > Viridiplantae > Streptophyta > Magnoliopsida > Myrtales > Myrtaceae > Syzygium > Syzygium aqueum. Next base: position 10,619,006 of record CM062232.1, on the reverse strand, counting down.
GAGACTTTATCTTTTGCTTTCTGCCTATGAGAATGGATTGCCACTAACAGATTTTATGATGCATATGAGATTTACATTGTAGGGTAGATCTATTTGAGTGGACGTGGCTCAATTCTTATCACGTGCTTTACATGTCTCCCCCACAATGTTCACCCTCCCATTTGGGAAGGAAATATTAATTGAGATCTCCGTTCAGATGTAGTTGATTAACTTGGAATGATATCTACTGGTTCATTCTATAGTCAATGTGCAAAAATGCTGGGTTTTTTTTTTTTTTGCATGGAGAAAGAACTCTTTAATCAGAAAACTATTCCCATATTTTCCCTGTCAAAAGCTTTTGAGGTTCTTTTTGTAACAAAAAATGAATAAGTTAGCGTTAGTCCTGCGCATAACTTAGAACTTTTATTGTAATACAAATAAGTCCTGCACAAAACTTAGGACTCTAGTAATACAAAACTGCAGTGGCAGTTGCATGCATTTGCATCTTGGAGTTTCTTCTACTTCCTTCACAAATTATCTATTAGATATTCTAGTTATTAAAATTGCCCACATGGAAGCTGCTAGTGACACCTCTTTGTTCTCTTACTTGATCAAACCTCTTTCTGATGGACATGGTTCCAAAATAGTCAAGGATCTAAACTGACTGGAAACTACTTTAAGTACCGAAATTTTTGTGGAAAATATAGCGACGTATATTCTTTGACACAATAGAAGTAAACATGATCTTACTTAATCGCTTGTTATAACGAAATGTTCTTCATGCAATACGTTTGCACTGAATGATTTTTTCATGGGTTTGCTTATGTTAGGTTGCCAAGTCTTGCTTTGTACCGGCTTTATTGGGACATGCCATTGAAGATGATTTCATACGTCCCCATCACTCAGATCGAATATTCGAAGCTTATATGGTAATGTCATTTCATATCGGAATTAAGAATATCCTCTTTGAGCAAAGGATGCAATGATATCTTTAACAATCACAATGCAAGCACTTTTAATTATCCTCAGAAAGCACTTCATATTAACTTCAACATAAAGTGGAGTGAACTTTATGGAAATCCATTCTTGTTAGGATTTGGTTAGAAATACTCGTCTGTTATGTGAATTGAAAGTGGATGGGAGGGTGTTGACTGAGAGAAAAGCATGCATTCTAATCTAATGTCAAGAATTCAGTTCCCACCTTTTTTGTTTTTTCTGGACATGTAGTTCCCACCTTAAAATGTCAGTTACTGAATATTCTCGGCACATTAAACCATGAATAAGTAGAAATAGCAGAATTACCTGAAGCAATATGTAAGATAAACTTGTAAAAAAATAGCTAATAGTATTTTTGGGTCAGAATCGTAATGAAATATAAACTGCCCAATAATGCAAAATAGAGTTAGAATAAATGGTCTCTTCACTGCTGCTACCTAATAAGGTTGTCTTATTCTGGTTAAATAAGTCTGGACCATAAATGCTATCGATCGGATGAAGTCTTCACAATTGATTAAAATGTTGAAATTGATAGTACTCTCGCAAACTGGATAATTGTTTTACCAAAGTTTACACGATAGAGAATCTTGTGCAAGGATAAATTCAGGGACATTCTGGGAACCCAAGCCTTTAGCTGCAGCTCATTCGGTCATGTTGTTTCTCTCCAGATATAATTCTTTCCACTGTGACACTACTGAATGATATGTTATTTGAATTCGCCTCTTGGATTTCCAATTGCTTTTTTCTAGGTGTTTATTTAAGCACAAAAACTTGAATGCCTCCCATGCTGCCACTCGCTTGCTATTGTTATTGTTTATCCAGCCCTTATGTGTGTACCACCTTTGGCTTGCCTTTTAACATGGTCTTTTCAGGGAGACAAGAATATCATCAAATTTGAGGGTGACCACAACTCCCCCCGTCCACAATTTTACTTTGATTCTATAAATATATTTTTCCACAATGTTCTGCAACCTCCAGAGGATGAGGTGGCAGGAACATATTTTGAACCTATGCTTGATTACTTTGGTAAGGTAAATTGAAATGCAAACAATCTCTTCTTAGTTTCCTTTGGTCAAGGTTGCAATTCTTGTCCACCCAGATCTTTACCAATGGTTCAATCATTTTCTTCAGGGAGATTGGAGTGGTGCGCATGAAGTCAGTCATGCCCTTGAACCTTCATCTGTAGCTCAAGGTAGGTTTCAGTACCGCTTCTGTTATTGATGATTTTATTGATAGTGACTTTCAGCACTTTGTGCTCTCTCTCTCTCTCTCTCTCTCTCTCTCTCTCTCTCTCTCTCTCTCTCTCTCTCTCTAGCTGGAAAATTGTGGGCCCTCTAAATTCTCTGATTCTGTGAAATTATAATTGTAGGATCAAATGCTAGTACAGCTGATGCCATCAGACAATTGCGTACCAGGAGGCCTATGAGTCGGATGGAGGTCAGTAATTACTTGTATCATTTTGCTCTCATGTTTAGAGATGATAATTAATGAATGGAAAGTAGTGCACTCGATAAACATGTGCAGTTCTTGTGTAAAATATGCAATCTTATTGCCTGTTGTTTGTCCTTGATAGTCCATGAAAGAGGCTACCTAGTCCTGTTCCTGTCTCTCCCTATGAAAACAATTTGTAGCCAAATCCAACTTCATATTATTTCAATGTTGCTGCGGTGTTATCAAAATCACTATAACCCCTGACAAACCACGATTCACTTACATCGTTCCTAGTTTGGGTGGATTTATATTCCATACATAAATTGGCAATCCAATCGGCCCAATGTAGTTCAAAAATATTGACAAAAATTAGATGGTGCTAGCTTTATTCTAAAAACTTGTTCCACAGCTTTAACCTAACGTAGGCATTTGGAATTATAGATGTTGAAGTATATCTAGTGGTGTTTGTGAGTAGTTAGCAGGTGAATCTTAATTAAGGTTCTTAGGGTTTTGGGTGTCTCTTATGTTCTATAAATAAAGCCTATCTTATGTACTCTTTCATTAAGCCACTCTTTCATTAAACCATTCAGTAAAGATGTAGCCTTCTAATCTTTTCTCTCTTCCTCTCTCTTGAAGATCCTAGAACATTACATGTTATGAGAACCGCCTAGAGAGACGTGCCCAAAGTAAAACCTTAGCTTTTGTTTCTTCTTGCGGTCAGTAAAAAAGAAAAAGGTTTATTCTTCGTCAATGTCACGCTCCTGGTTCCACCTTCCTCATTTGACGCCATGAAAACTGTGCTCCCTGTCTCCTGCTCTCTGAGTTCGTGGCTCATTGTCCACTGTGATCTGCCTTGCCAGCTAGGAGGTTTGGATCAAGTCAAATTCAGCAATCATCTTCTCTGTCAGTCACAAGCTCTCCACTGTGGGTCTGTCCACTTCTTTCTCCCCTGCCATTATTCTCCGTCATCTCTGTCAGCCTTCTGGCATCATAGCAAGCCTATCCTCCACCTTTGTTATTGGCAAGCACATCCCCTCTGTTTTCAATGTCTGTTTCTGTCAAGGTTCTGTTGTTCTTGTTGAGCCCAATCCATGCCTCATTGTTCGTCATCCTCAGCCTTTCTCCAGCATGGTCAGTGACATATCCTCGATTGCCATCAAGGAGTCGTTTGTTCAGCCTCTCTGTTCATGACTCCTCTGCTGGTCAGGCTCCTTTATGTCGCACATCTCATTGTTATTCATCAAATTCCTTTGCTGTCCTCAATCCTTCTCCTGTGTAAACATCATTTTGCTAGTCCATATCAGTGAAGCTCTCTGTTTTCATGTGCTTTCTGGTTTGATTTTAGGCTTGTGTGGTTTTTCAATTCACCATAAACAAAGAAAAGAAAGGCTTCTGGAAGTGGTCTTCAGCAAAATTTCCCAATTTTGGTCCTTTAAAACTTTTACAACCTCTATTGTAAATGTCATCCATTGTGAGACTCATCTTCAATTGCAAGCGTCGTTGACAAGCGAAGTCGCTGTCAAGATCCCAGGCTACTGTGAGCGCCAGAGTTCGGCACACCTTTGTCGAGCTGCTAGAGTCTAGCGCTGTGGGGTGATGCAATTCAATTTGCCACAATTCTTGAAGTCAGGTTCTCACACGATTTTATCCTTGTTGTTTGAGGAAGAGAAGGTGTCAACTTTCCAATTCAATTTGTCACTTCAGCGCTATAATCAAATCCAGTGTTGATGTGGATTACATTCAATTTGTCGCGTAAGGTCTAGCTTACACAATCGTCATGATGTCAAATCGGGTTTGATGTATCTATATTCATTATATAGTGTCAGGTGCGGCTTACATGGCACTTCAGTCATAAATTGTCGAAGAAAATTGTATCCAGTTGCAAGCTAAATGTTCAAGCTTGGGGGGGAGTGTTGAAGTAAATTTAGTAGTGATAGTCAGTAGTTAGTAGGTGAGTCTTAATTAAGGTAATTAGGGTTTTTGGGTGTCTCTAAGGCTCTATAAATAGAGCCATCTTATGTACACTTCCATTAAGCCATCAAGTAAAAATGTAGCCTTTGAACAATCTCTCTTGAAGACCATAGAATATTTACAATAGAAATTAACTTGGAATTCAAAGTTTTCCATAACGGTCTTTGCTTTGCAATTTCAAACCAAAAACAAATGATTACATTCATGTATTACATAGTGAATGACCTCAAACAAGTACTTAAAGGAGTAACGCGACCATAGCAGCCAACCGACCAACCGTAGCCATATTTTTTCAGGACAAGTAGCTCACTGCATACCCATCTGCGTGTTACGACCTGTAATAAATCCTGATCCTGATCCAGATAACTGTATCAACGATCCAGTTGGACCGGGTCATTTGCTTCTAAGGTTGCATAAGTCTCGAAAGTTTGATTGTATTTGTAGCATGAGTTAATATCGGTATCTGTGCTTTGCCTTATCACCCTTTTTTGTGCTCAGGTTCCTTCTGATATCCCAGAAGCGGACCACCAGTCTATGACAGAGGTATGTTGTTGCCTTTTGTTGTTTCCATCTCAAAAGCTTACGCATCCCGAGTCAATTATACGGGCAACCTGCTATTCTAATCCTTCAGTTATAATCGAAGGACCAGCCAATGGAAAATAGTTCTATGAGATAGAAGAAATAATTGTACGACAAAAAAGATTTATTAGGTTCTATGTACAAAACTACTGGTCATCTTCACACGAAGTAATATTTTGCTGTAGGATGCAAAGGCTGAAGAGGATCCTCGTTCCTCGTCTTCCAAAATGATCAATTTTGAGCTGTCCAATGGTCATCCCTATGGTCCTCATGTTCCGGCAACATTAGAAGATGACGAATATGTGGAATACCAGCTTGATGACCCGACAGGCTTTCCATGCACTGTGGAAGAGGAAGAAAAGGTGTCTTAACATGTTCTCTCGCGTTATTTCCAACTTCAGAATTAGATTTACTGACCACATAGATTGGATATTCAGATGTTGATGGAAGCTGTCATGATGTCATTAAAGGACCTGGAGATGAGACATTACAGTGAAAATGATCCTCTGCCCAACACGAGCACTGAATCTTTTCGGTCTTCACAGAAAGATGGTCAGGCCACTTCTTCCGCTACGGAGCTGTCTGAGGCTTCAAAAACTGATTCCATTTCCACCTCCACGTCAGAAATCAGTGGTCAAAATCAGACTTTTGATGCATTTTGTGATGCAAATACACCATCGAGCAGTCCGTCATGTGACAACCCACCCACTGCAACTCAATCTGATGATACAAATTCATTGTCTAAAAGTCCGCTCGAAAATGCTCAACAAGTGACAGAATCAGGCGTCGAGAAAGCTTCTTCTGTTGGTACTGAAGGTCCAACAAGCATCCAGAGTCCCTTAGATACAGATATGTCGGGCAACACGAGAGCTACTCTGACTGTCGTACGGAATCCTTCCAGCAACATAATGGATGGTTTGATGCGTCGTTGGGACTTCGGCCTCTTCAGGAACAATAGGTGAAGTGAGTCAAACCTTTTTTTTTATGTTTTTTGATTGGGTTTGTGCACGTCCTCTAGATTGTTGGCATTGTTTTGTAACTACCATATATCAGAGAATGTAGGGTTGTAAAGATTCATAGAAAAGGAAAAAGGAACAAGAAAAAAGGTGGGGAAGAAAGTGTTGTACATACATATATGATGTTGCATTCCATCACTTAACTAGTGATTGTTCGATAGAGAGAGTGAGAAACTTTGTATTTGCTTATTAATTGGATTCCTTAGGGGACGAATTCACACACCTTGACAATGCTTGACATTCGAGCAGGGTGTGGTACAATTAACCCTCCTTTCTAATATTTTCATTGAATGCCAACAACCAGATGAGATAAATGATTACAGTGCAGATGCATGATGGCTCATGTTTGAAATTATGAGATCAATTCTAGTCTGTTTCTTCTCCGGATGATGCTGCACTTACGATACTTGGTTTTCCAGAACAAGAATCAGTTTTGAGTGGCAAACAATTGCCGAGATCTGGGTCCTTGTGGATCAGGTTAATAGCAGTGATTGATTATGTGAGTTCGACAAGCGTTCCATAAAATCCTATTGCTGCGATTGCACCTGATCCATCGACCATGATTAAGGGTGATATTTGCCCTTTCGAACTTGCCAGGCTTCTGAAATTTGTGCTCCATTAAGACCTACCAATTTACGAGCGCCTACGGTGCATGAAATGTAATGCAGCAAATGCCAGGAGCTTGTCCAGTTAGGCCTCGAACGCACAATGCTCTGGTCCAAGGATCATTCTGCTGCATTATGGGAGTAGAAATTACAATGTCTACTTCATAAGGAATGCTCAGACGGAGCTTTTCCTGGACGTACTGTGCTATGCAATACGAAGCTACTACAAACCGGACCATAGACGAAAAGACCGGCAATGCCCAGCGCAGAAACATGTCTGTGACATAATAGAAGACAAGCTCCTTGACACTGGCGCAGTAAGGTTGATCGATCAGGTCTAGTTTTAACTGCCTGCAAAGGTAGGCCAGTGTACATGGGGCAGCATTTTTGTAATATGGAATCTGCAATAGTTCTCAGAGAATACGGCTTCCTTACATTGGTTGACACTCCCTGGTTATTTTATAAAGACTACATATCTTTGGTTGTGTCTTATCAAGTCCCAGTCTCTTTCACCATCAGAGACCGTGAGTTCATAATTCAAATTCATCATCCCCAAAGTTGAGCATTGCTCGGCCACTCATAGTCATGCTTTACAAGTTTTACAGCAAGCGATCCAAGCGGCGAAAGTTGGAGGAGATGAGCGCAAGCCTCAACCTTGACGAAGCTTGGAATTGACAAAAATCTTGCAGCCGCAAATCTGACCTAGAGAAATAAAAACTAGCTCAGATAATCTGGTTATACCACAAGATCCATTCAACAAAGAAAAGACACAAGAAAATAATACCAACTCGAGTAGAGGTGTACAGCTGAAGAAAAGTTGAAATTCAAGGGCAGATCCAATCTCTTGAATCAAGAATTCGACTTCTTGCAGCCATTGATTAAGCAAGCACGGGCAATGAAAAGTTGGTGGTCTTTAAGCATATCCTTTAAGGGGTCATGGGCTAATCTTGTCGCGTATCAGAAGGACACGGGCTAACACCAAGCCAGCTACAAAAGGGTTAGGGAATAGGCCAAGCTAACTGCATGCACGGTTGTGTTTACTTTTGGAGGGGCAGCCGTGCCATGGCCAATCCAACCTTCGAAAGCAACGCGTTCTCTCATCTACGGAAACCGAGTATACAGCATCTACCAAAGCTTGCAAAGAGATGAGATGGCGTATGAGATCCATGAAGGAGTTGGGCCTGAAGCAAGATGCATATCTGGTGCGTCGTGATTGTCAAAGGGCAATCCATGAATTCCACTTATCATGCTGGAACAAAGTACATCGATTATCCATATCATCGGATTCAGGAACCTCTCTGAGGAAAAAAATCGATGAAACTAGTGAAGATTGCGAAGCGCAGAAATCCATAGGACATGATGACAAGCAAGAAACTCGTAGGAGCTTGGTTGGTATGCTTGCCTGTTGAGACAGTTGGCTTCTTTTTCCAAAAAAATGCTCATGTCCGACCCACATTCAAATTGAAGGCACAAAACCTTAACACCAGCTCAGCCGCCACGGCTCCGCCGCGCACCATCAATGTCTCCGACCCACTCACCCACCCCACTGCACCCCAACACCCCTGACGCTGTAGCCAAGCCGGGCTACCCCCTTCGTCCCTGTCCCGATCTTCTTTCTCGTACACGAAGCCGCTCGGCAACACTTGCGGGCCTCTTTGATATGGAATTTTATTGCATATAACACGATAATTGCTAATGTCATGAACGTTAGGAGAATTTAGGATGTCATATCAAAGGAATTGCTGTGCAAGTGCAGCCAATGTATTGAGATACTGAGCAGATCAAGAATTTTCAATGTGTTGAATCATATCAACACTCAAGAAAACAAGATCGACATGTTGCCAACAAAAGAAAGAATCTCCTCTCATTTGTGTATATGCTTAGGTATTTACAAAGTTCCATCTCTCTCGACTTAAATTTAGCCGTCCGCCAAAAGCTTCAATGCCAGCTCAACCAAGGAGTGGATGGTCATGTGATGCCGGCTCACGCCGACCGTGCCGGAGAAGATGTTGAAGCTCTCGACCTCTGACGTGGTCTCCAGCACGCGCTCCAGCTCTCCCTCCATCCCCAGGTCCTGGAAGGTGAGTACATTCGTCTCCTTGTCTGTCATCATCCAAATCGCCAGCTCTATGGCGAACCGCCGTATCCTGGGTACCTTGATCGGCGGGTACCGGTACTTCCTCAAGATCTGGACGAGGGTGTCGGCCAGCTCGGTCTCCCGTATCCCGGCCCTCTCGAACACGGCGCTTGACTCCTTGCTCGTCATGTATTTGAAGACCTGGGCTGCTAGCCCGACCATCACCTCTTGTGGCTTGTTTTCTTCGGACATTATTGCTTTCAGAACCTGAAAATTCGGGCACGACTTTGTGAGAGAAATATATTAAAATATTTTTTTTCGTTAAATTAGATTAAACGTGTCGTACAACTCGGCAATTTGACTGTAATGGAAATGACTGTGACCAAGATAAGAGACGCTCACCGTGGGTGCGGCGGCGGTGGCTCCCCGGAGCATCTCGAAGCAGCTGTCGCCGCCGAACGTGCACAAGTTCCTCAAGATCCTCGCCGCGTTCACCCGCAGCAGCGGCGCCCCCAGCGCCTCTACCAGCCTCTCCAGCACGCCCAGCCTCAGCACCCTCCGGCAATTGCTCTCGCTCTCCAGCACCAGCATAGCCACCGCCTCCCCAGCCGCCACCCTCACCCTCCTCCCTTCCTTGTCCTCCACCCCCGCCGCTCTCCCGCCACCACCGCCGCTGAGGAAGATCCTCAGCAGCTCCCTCAGCACGCCACCCGTTCCCCCGATCCGCTCCGTCGCGTCCTCCTCCAGCGCCAGGCTTGTCAGGATCTCGATCCCAAGCCTCTGCATCGCCGGGTACCTCTCACCATGCCGGAGGATCTCCCGGACGTTCCCGATTGCGAACACGATCTCCGATATCTCCCTCCGGAGCTGCTTCCCGGTTGCCCCCGCCGTGCTCGCCAGCATCCTCACCACCTGGAGCGATCGCTTCACGGTGAGGACCTGAGAACTCGCGGCGGTCGCGTCCCTCAGGATTCTCTCGTCCGCATGCGTGAGGTCGATGATCTTCGGCAAGAGCCCCCTCGTGTTCCCGATCTTGCCGCAGTTGTCGTGGTCCCGAGCTAGTTTCTTCAGCATCAGAAGCGCAAGGTGGTTGAACGTGTCGAATCCGTAGCTCGTGTGGCTGCCGTCAGAAGCGATGGCGGCGGCGGAGGAGGAGACTATCGTCTTCTCCGCGATCTCGTCCGCCGAGGAGGTGGATGGCCGGCTCGTCTCGAGGAGCGACGAGATCGATTCCATCGCGCCGGGGATTCCGGAGACTCGGAGCGCGTTCCGCTTCTTCCCGGCGAGTTGCGACAGTATCTCCGCAGATGACCGCCTGATCTCCTCCTCCTGTGGGTCCTTCCAGTTCAGCATCTCGACGAGCCGCTCGATCACGGATATGTTGGTCCCGATCTTCCGGAGGGTGTCGTCGGAGAACCGGCTGTTCGTCGCAAACTGGCGGAGGATCCTCACCCCGATGAGCTGCTCGTCAGGGGAGTTCGAGTCAAGCAGCTCCATCGAGAATGTGATCATGTCCATTCCCAACCCGTCGAAGATGCTCCCGTTGACAGACCGCGAGTAGGAGTCGTAGAAGAAGCGCCGGACCGCGATCAGGCCTGATTTCCCCAGTTCGCACTCCCGGGTCACCTCCTCAAGGATCTTGCAGAAGCTCACCTTTAACTCCCAATAGGCCTTCTCCATCAGGAACAGCAGGGCTTCAGCCAGGGCCAGCGAGTAGAAGATGGTCAGGGCAGCTTTCCGGTTTCGCTTGTCGGTGTCGCCTTTCGCGACTTCACCATAGTTGTGCTCGATGAGCTTCATCAGGGATAGGACCACGCAGGCTGTCGCCGATAGGAGCTGAAGCCAGTAGAGCAGTTTGCTCACGTTCCTGGAGAGGAACACCCATTTGCCGTAAGGCAGGAGCGGGACGTCGGAGGACGTCCACATCCGAGTCGGTTTACGATGGATGCCGTTCGTGTTTGGCGAGCCTGCAAATTGTGCCGCTATGCCCCTGCTCTGCTGCTGCCTTCTCTTCTGAACCGCGGACGAAATGGGACGAAAAGCAGTTTTGAAGCTATTGATCAGGAAGTGCGAGCTCGATTTGAGCGCACGGAAGCTGTTGATGCCCGCGTAAGCGATCGACGAAGTCACCTGGTGTTGCCACTCGAGCTCGTGGCTGCGGCTGAAGATCCGCGTCCCCTCAATCAGCAGTATGATGGTGATGAACCAGAAGTCGGTTTTATCCAGAGTGATGGCGAAACCGCCGAGGAGGACCACGGTCGCCCAGATGAACCCGAGCGTCCCCAGGCCAGTCGCGGCCTTCTCAAACACCGCGAGGCGAAGGGCAAACAGCGTGAGCTTCTTTTCCGGCGCGTGGAACGCCGGCCTCACCGAAGAAACAGATTCCGCATTGCTGCTGTCTCTCTTCTCGATGCTGTTCCGCGGCTCGAAGATGGTGGTGCCCGAGCTGCAAGCGTCGCCGAGCCTGCAAAACTCGGAAATCTGCAACTTGACGCTGCCTTCGCTCTCTAGCGAATCGCGCTGATCCATATGACCAGCTTCCCAACGTTGCGGCCTGGAAACGAAATGCTCAGATGATCGATCGACTAATCCAGTCTGCCAATGCGGATACGAGTTCGGTTTTCGCGAAGTCGATGCCGGTTCAGGGTTTTTTGACAGAGGAAGGGGGGGAAGTGCAATTGGAGCTTTTATAACGCCAGGAGATTGAGAGAATGAGCTTAGGAGGCACGTTTGTGGCGCGGAGGAAAAGAGTGACGTTAAGTTTCGTGAGTTTCCGTCGCTTTTCCCAGGAAGCCAAGTCTCTCTGTTACTTATCACTTCCTCTACTTGGCCGACAATCTTTCCTCCACCCTTATCCCCTTTCATTTCCACGTCCGACGACGGTATATGAACATTCGATAGACTCGATGATGCGCGGCCAGAGCTCGTCGCAGCATAGAAGCTGCGCGGAACTTGTGCTTCTGAGCTGAGAACTTGTCATCGGTCATTGGGTCGAGTCCACACAATGACGTCCTGGTACATTACCAAAAGAGTACGAGAATATCTCACGTTAGATTCATCGACAGTTGCTGTCACCTTTTCACTTTTGTGTGGAAGATAAAGTCTTGGGTGGGGTGGGATGTGGGCGGCGACTTTTTGCTTTGGTGGGTTTACAGTTTCATGGAAAGGAGGAGTCCCAGAAAGCCAAGAGGGAAACGTGGTTGGTTCACAACGCGAGCTTTATGTGCACCAAACTGACGAACCAAAATTGGTTCAAGTTCGCACGAGGAGGAGACAACTATGCTTTGGCATCAAACAAGTCACAACGGTCCAATCCTAATTCCATGACTCAATTTTGCATAGGTAATGCACCCCTAAGTTCGCGTGATCCTCGGGCGGATCGTTGGCCGCCCGGGTTTTGATACCGAGGAGGCGAGGATGCAAGGTTGCGGTCTCATTCGACTGTAATAATTCGTCTTCGGGACGATGCCGGGTTCGGTTCCGAGTCGAAACCTTTGCGCGCGTGGCTCGGCGGCTGCTCCAGTTCGGACTATAATTTCGGGGGTGTGACACGGGATTCGAGGTTAGTCCAAAGGAGAAATTAACCGAGAAAAAGATCTTTCCATGCGTTTATTTTATTCCGTATTCAAACCCCTAAAATCAACTCTCTGGCATGCACACGGTGCTCTCGATTAGTTTATCATATCTCCCAATCATCCCGACGAAGATTTAAACTACGAATTCTTGTCCAGCTGAGGAGTTCCTAGGAACGAAACTAGTCAAGCATCCAGCAATCCAAGATCACGTAATTTCATGCCAATCGCAGCTCACAATAAACTAATGATTACCTTAGGGAACAAGCCATTAGGGGAATGTCAAAGCCCCCACGGGGCACTTGGAAATTTGACTTATCCCATCATTCCATTCCATGTATATTCTTGCTTTGTCGTCGTCCCTTATCAATAAAAGAAGATTTGTCATGTTGTGTGTGATTAGGGGGGAATTAGTTGGGTCCAGTCCTTTGCTTTCGGAAGAAAAACGTATCGAGAATATCAGGTTTGAGTTTTCTTGTGTGAAGCTAAAGGCTCCCAAATGGGACCACAAATGCTCAATGTCTCTCTCTCTCTCTCTATCCCTTTGGACACAAGAAATACAAAAAGAAAAAAAAAACCCAATTGACCCCATGATTCTAGATCTCTCTTCTTTGGTTATTAGGGTTTTGCTTGTTTGATGATATCGTTTTCGGGAAATTGTTTTCGGACTTTTGAGGGCTCGGATGATTGAGAGGTACTTGATCGACGAAAAGTGTTCTCTATAAACTTGAAACGACAAGCTCAGATCGGAGAAAAAACGGTTTTTTCTTATGGCAAGAAGGAAATCATTTTCCAGAATTCTTATTTTCCTGTTTTCTTGGTTCTCAATTGCTTGTCAATTTTTTCTGTTTCTTTTTTTCTATCGATAAGTCACATCTGCTTTCTCAATAAAATCTCGTCCACCATCTCCTGCATATAATTCTTCATTAATGCTCATATTCTTCTACATTCCCAAAAGCGCGATCATAAATAACATTTCGCGGATCTGATTTCACGGTTTCTTCCTTAATTCTTTTGTAATTCCTGTTATTTCGATGGGATTACAAAATAAACAAACTAGATATCGGTTCCAGTTAGTCATTACATATCATCTTTAACTATACAAGTTACCTTTAGTCAATTCACTTATTATCAAGCGACATAAAACCAAATTTTTTCAACTTTGTTTCGGCACAAACAAATGCCAAAATATAGTTTAATTTTTATCTGAAATTAAGTTTCTAGTGAAATAAGCGGACCCAATACTCCTAGCTTTCCAAATTCAATTGATACCCCTGATTTTTCCTGGAAGGAGGTTCTGTTTCTGGAACTGTGATGCTTTATGAGAGATTAGACAAAACAGTGCATAGCGCGTCAATTTCTCTCTCCCGTGGCTTTGGACCGGAAAGGTTGCTTTTGCGTGTGGTGATTGTGACCAGCTTTTGTGTCGTGTTCCCTTGCAAAGTTCGATCGTGCCCCTTTGAGGACTTCCATCTTTTTCTGCACCGCCTCCCTCTTTTCCTTCCAAGGAAGAATCCCCCCAAAGAAAAGAAAAAAAAAAGAAAAAAAATTGACTAAATCGATCATTCTAATTTGGTAGTCCACCGCTTGCAAATTTAGCACGCAACATTCATCAAAGAGCTAATTTGTTGACACTTACCTGATACAATCGACGCTGAGGTGGTTACAACTTTCGGTAAAAGGCCCAATCCAAAGAGAGAGAGAGAGAGAGCACTTGCTTGAGATTGAGCCGGGCACGGAGGGTGGGCAATGGGAGTGATGGCAGTGAGGCACGATGCGATGACACCGGGTACGACAATAGTGGTAATGGCCGGTGTAGTGGAGCCGCCAACCGTGATGAAGGAGGAGGTTTCGTTTCAAAACCAATTTTAATTGAACTAGACTCTATCATCAATTACAGAAACCTTTTGTTGGGGTGGTGCATGGTTGGCAGAAAATAAGGGTAAATTCACATTGAGCCAATTTCGGAAAGTTTAGGTATTAATTGAACAAAAACAAAGTTCGGGAATTACGTCGAACATCGAAAGACAGTTGAGGAACTGCTCATGGTATTACCCAACGCTAATTGATGTTTTGGTGCTCTCAATGTCTCTTCTAGCCTCGCCCCCAACCTCCCTTCATCTTCCTCTTCCTCCTCTGCTCTCGTTCTTCTGATGAATTCTCCCAACTCTTTCTTGTTCTTTGACTCTTCAACCTCTGCATCACAAGATCTCCGAGTTTGCGAGTTACACGAAAAGGAAAATTTTACTGCGTCGGAGAATCTGAAAGTCGAAAGCATTCGAAATCCTATCTTCGAAGCTACCCTCAAGGTTTGCTTGAAGAATTTTCTTGACTGTGAAAGAACAAAGTGCTTCATCCAGTGGCTAGTTTTGGAGTGTATACAGCAAGGCCAACGGGAAGTTTGGCTACAAACAATGTAGCTAACAATGCAAGGCACCTCCTTGCGAACCCTTTTATCACACAATTGCGACAGCAGCCACTGGATTCAGTCTTGATGGAGCCATTGCGATTGCTGGAGTACTGACTCAAAGTTTACCGCGGAGTGGACAATACTCCATAGAATTGCTCAAGCAGGGGGCTCAATGGCGGTCGACCATACAGCGCCACACACTAACCTTCTCCCATGAAATGCAGCGAATCCTAACAACCTTGGTTCATATCAATCGCTCCTAAAAAAGAATTGAAAATCTAAACCCAAAACATACCGGTCGACAAAAACAAACATGACCAAAAAGTTATCAGGTAAGAGTTCCTGGCACAGAAGTAACTCACATTCTCCCGTCCCAACCGACAACCCTCGTCTTGTTTAACATTGAGGCAATGCTTATATAATGAATGAGCTAACTGGTTGAGCACGCTGCCGCAATGTCACCGGTCCAAATTCAAATAAGCCTTGCAACTTGGACAAATGTAAAACCTCAAATTGCATGACCAACCAGTCACCTTAGATTGTCCACCAGGCAAACGCCCCAGTAGCGTGGGCATCGGGGTGACAGGGAGGAGACCCGGGTTTATATCGTGGGATAGCCCAAAGCTTTGGGGATAAAAGAGATAACCAAACCAAAAAGATGAAACGAAACCCATCATCATATATCATGTCAGGGAGAAGATGGTTGATGCAAAACAAATGCAAAGCAAAAAATAAGATGAACGGCAAGCAAATGCAATAAGCAATAAATTACACATGACCGCGAACAGGACATCAAACATCTCAAAGGACCAAGCAATAATCGTACGTGTTACAGACTGCTTTCCAACTAACTACAAAAATCTTGCTGCTACCGCAAACATAATAGGGAAGAACTAGGGGGGAAAGAAAGCTAACCATAAGTAAAGAGATTCAGATTTAGCAACAGTAGCTCATTGATGCTGTGCCCTGAGGAAGCCAAGAAAGATGTTGGATACGGAGGCTCTTCAATAACTTCCACAATTATTTAGGAATTCGTCATGATGATTTTCTTTCTTATTCTCATGCTCTTCATTGACTAATCACACCATTCAAAACTGCAGATATGCATGATTTTACGACATAGATGCCTTTTTTTCCATGTATTACATCAGCTGAAAAAAAAAAGCTTGGCCTGTTCTACGTGCAAGATTCCATCCTGCAACTTCCTTGAGAATCTCAAGGGGTCAAAGGAGAATAATGAAACTCAAATGAAAGGTTATCAACCTTCTGCATCTTCTTTTATTAAATAAAGCACAGATGTTTCCATAAAAGCTCCCATAAGCTAACTGCCAAACAGTAGATGAATGCCTTAATAAGAAAGACCAGGGCTTTTTAAGCTCGCAGTAACAAATGCAGATTCTTTGAAAATGAAGTTAATCTATGCTCCCTATATCACAGCAGCCTTCTGTTTAACTTTAGCTTTCTCTGCATCGATGATGGACTCCACCAATTTCACAGCATTCTCCAGCTGTCCTTCTTCATTCACAACAACATAATCAAATTTATTAATATGTCTGACCTCCTCACGTGCCGTCGCTATTCTGACAAGAAGCGATTCTTTAGTCTCCGTCTTCCGACCAATCAACCGCTGAACAAGTGCCAGTTCGCTCTCTGCAACCAGAAATATAAAAACTGCAGACTGCCCAAGAACCCTCCTCAAGGTTTCTGCCCCTTGTATGTCCACCCTCAACACGATATCATACCCCTTTGCCATGTATTCACGAATTTGCTGCTTTGGAACACCCTTATAGTCACCATACACAAAAGCATACTCCAGTAGTTCATCCTTTTCAACCATGGAGAGAAACTCCTCCTTAGTGACAAAGTAATAATCCTTCCCATCAACTTCACCTGGTCGCATTGGCCGGCTAGTCGCAGTAACAACAAAATGGAGACTGTCTCTAACTTCCCTCAGTCTTTTAATGACTGCGTCTTTGCCCACTCCACTTGGTCCACTAATGACAATAATCAAAGGTTTTGGAACAGGGCGCAATGGTTCAAGACTAAATGAAGAACCCACTGAGGCTTCAAGGGCTCTTAGCAATTCGTACTTATCAGCTTTGTCAAGCGATGGAATGGGTACAGCAGGGGGTCTTCGTGCATCACCCATTTCGCAATTCGACGAAATGAAACGAGGAGCCACAGAGAGTTTCTGAGATGTTGGCTTACAACAGTTCCGAGAGAAAAAAGTTGGACTTGACCTGGTAGAAGTAAATTGGCACCCAATTCTTTTGTGAAAGGTTGGCAAATGGAGGTCAGAACGGGCAATAGAAAGGCAAAGTCTCCGAAAAATCATTGGAAGAAGACGTTGATAATATTGATGTAAAGAACAGAAATTTCTAACTGATGCAACTTATACTCCGGGGCAGATGAATGCCATGGTCCATTGTCTCACCTGCAGACTCCAGAATCCAATACAAAAATTAAGCAGATGCATTCTATGATGCTAATAGGATAGCTAGCAATGGCACACTGTGACAATAGACGCATAACCAAGGAATTATCAATTATCTACTGCAGATCAATTATCTTGCGTGGCCAATATTAGATACAGTAGGAATGAAATGCTGATAGCATCACATAATCAGTATACATCAATTAGAACCAAATAACCAATAATGCACCTATGGGTATGGGTATCCTCAAAATTTTAAAATAAGGTTTACTATCTAATCTTTTGATGGTACACCATTCAACATTTTAAGCCTAGATATGCATAATAAAATTAAAGCAGTACTCCAAAATAATCTTTATCCTTTAGATCTATCAAATATTTTATTGCCTAGACGTGGAGAATGAAACTGAAGCAGCACTAAGAGCACCTAAGTTTAGATAAGAAAAACTGCTTCTTTTTATATTAGACCATCCATCAAACAGGTTGTGTGCATTGAGTGGAAGTCGCAACCCTCTACTTCCGGTGCTCAAGCGAGCCCCAGTTAACACCAGCTCGATGCTCAGATTAGCATTATCGAAACCGCAACACTTCGACCCACCAGAAACTCGGGCATTATCACAAATGGCGTCAAGAAACCAAAACCGCAAATCAAGAAAGTCGAAAAGGCTAAAAGCAGAAGCATTCAAGAACCCCAAACTTTTCGTCGGACGCATCTTCCACACGAAGAAGGAAACAAGAAAAAAGGGGTAAAAGGGACACAAAGAAAACATGGCTCTGCACAACCGAAGCACAAGTTCGATTCGTACCCACGAAATTCATCAACCCAATGGAAACAAAAACCCAGAAAAGAAGGCCCATTTCCGATCCCGGGCGGAATCACCAAGAACAGCACGAGACGAACACCATCTACGCCGAAACTCAAGACCCAACACTTGGCGATTAGCAAAGGAAGCGAGGAAGGGAAAAAGATTGCACTCACCAGGCGGAAGATGGGAATTCGATACCGAGTGTCATGGATTTCTCCGGGCGATTCGAGCATGTCTCGTCATGGCAGATAGATTTGCTTTATGTAGCGAAGCCGAAGCAAGAAGATGAAGAAGCTATTTGGTGAAAAAATGCTTTGCTTGTGGTGCAAATAAAGTCAGAATTATTCTTTGATTCGGGATTTTGTCTTCAGAAAGGGAAAATACTACTAAAAAACTTCAATTATGTCATTTTTTATAATTTTATCTTAATTTTTTTTTTGTGATACGAAAAATCTCAAATTCTATCACTTGTGACAAATTTACCATGAAATTTTTTTTGTGACACGAAAAACTTCAAATTATGCCACTTCTGACACATTTATCCTGCAATACTTTGGTACATGAGCATTTTCGTCTTTTTTTTATGATTTTTTTTCCTTTTCTCTTTCCTCCGCTGGCCATGGCGAAGGAAAGCCGACGAGGGCCCTCGCTGAAGCTGGGCGAGGGCTACCCTCGCCGGATCTTGCAAGGGCGAGTCTCGCCGACGTCAGATGAGAGTCATCCTCACCTAAGTCGGAGTCAGGCGATGGTGGCCTTTGCCAGCGTCGAGCGAGAGTTACCCTCGTCAGATCTGGTGAGAGTGACCCTCACAGGCGCCAGGCGAGGGCTGCCCTCGCTGGATCTAGGGAGGACGACCCTCACCGGCGTCAAGCAAGGGCTGCCCTTGCTCGCCTAGGTGAGGGCGACCCTCGCTGGCGTCAGGTGAGAGTTGCCCTCGCCCAGTGCTAGTGAGGGCCCTCACCGACTTCCCTTCGCCGGGAAGAGAGAATGAAAAAAAAAATAGAAAAAGAAAAAAGACGAAAATGTCCATTGGTCAAAATATTGTGAGGTAAATGTGTCACAAATGGCATAGTTTATGGCTTTTTTTGTCATAAAAAAAAGTTCATGGTAAATTTATCACAAGTAGCATAGTTTGAGATTTTTGGTAATATTTTCCTTTTCATAAATATGTGTTTCATTATTGAATGAAAATATTTTGTTTCTTTAACATTAGTTTTAGATACTGCGAATATAATCAGTGCAACGAAAATTGTAAAATTATTTTTTATATTATTTAATAAAGTTCAAAAGCAAATTTTAAGATCTGAAAGGCGATATTGAGATTATGGTATGGTCCTTGAAATTTGACTCGAGGTGCAACATCGTGTCGTATCTGAACTTTTAATTTTTGAGTGTGATTCCTAAATTATGTAGTCTTTTCAATTGCTCAAAATGACAAATTAGACGTTAATTTATGATGTGAATTATTATATGATGAGCTAGATCATTAAAAATGATGAATCAATAGACATCTTCTTATCTATCTACTTTAAAAAAGGAAAAACAGATCAGGGCATCAACATGTCCATTATTATTTCCCGTGTATTATATCTTGATTTGAGATGAATAACTTACTTTAATAATTCATGTGTAACCTTTTTTTTATTTTCCACCATTCAAACTCAACAAATTGGAAGCTAAATTAGCAGATTTCATTATCTTAAATTAGTGAAAGAGCGACGTTGAAGATTTTAATATTATCTAAGAACAATATTTATTCATAGCTTAGAAACCATATTGAACAAATTAAAAATTTATATATAATATTGGATCAAAGTTTCAAGAACTATTTATATCATTTTTTCTATCTTAAATTAGAGCAATTGACCTTATTCAACTAATGGAAAACACCGATTAAAAAAAACTAATGGAAAACAAATTAAAATAGTGATTTTTTATTTGCAGTCACTCATTTAGAAAAGGGAAAATATCACCAAAAACCCCAAATTATGTCATTTACAATAAATTTACCTTGAACTTTTTTTTGTGAGACAAAAAGCCCCAAACTATGTCACTTGTGATAAATTTACTCGGAACTTTTTTTTGCGACATGAAAAACTCCAAACTATGTCACTTGCGATACATTTAACCCACAATACTTTGACCAAAGGGCATTTTCGTCTTTTTCTTTTTTATATATTTTTTTTCCTTTTTTCCCTTTATTCTCTCTTCCCTCCGTCGACCATGGCGGAGGGAAGCCGGCGAGGGCAGCCCTCGCCCAACCTCAACGTTGGCGAGGACCGCCTTCACTGGCGGAGGGAAGAGAGAAAAAAGAAAAAAAAAGACAAAAATATCCTTGGGTCAAAGTATTGTGGGGTAAATGTGTCACAAGTAGCACAATTTGGGGTTTTTCGTGTCACAAAAAAAGTTCAAGGTAAATTTATCACAAGTGACATAGTTTGGGGTTTTTGGTGATATTTTCCCTTTAGAAAATACATATTAAACTCAATCGTTTTCTTAAACATCATACTTTTTTATTCAATACAATTTTTTTTGTAAGGGTTCAATACAATTTTTTATTAGGGAAAATTTACAAAAAGCCTAAAATCTATTGTGCGGATGCCTATTCAGTCATAAATTTTCCAATTTCACCAATTTAGTCATAAACCTTTCCGCGAAATTTCAATATAATCGTTTGGGCTAATTTTGGCCAAAAATTATTGACATCGCAGTGTGCCATGGAGAAAAGCTTGTGATCACCATATTAGTGATTTCCAACAAAAATTGATCAAACTGACTACATTAAAATTTCGCACAAATTTAGGAAAAAATTGAAAAGTCTATAACTACACCATCAGAGAAGAGAACGCACATATAATGATACAAAATTTCTGTTCTCTTGATTAATGTATCTTCTGTAACCTCATCTTGTTTTAGCTCAAACGGGCACTCTGGAAAAATCCTTATCCTTTCTATCTTGATCACGTATGTAATTATGGATAGCACAACATGCTATACAATATATTCTTGTTTTCGAATTATAAATGAAAGTATGTATCTCAAAATGAAGAAGCAATTATTTAATGCTGCAAATGATCTCTTAATGACATTCCTAAGCGAAAAATGCCTACGGTTGAATAATTCTATTATATTTTGGTTTGAACAACCGCTTGGGTTATGGCTTTGAGGAGGCATTCTTGTCCTTCAATCCGTTGAACATGTTGAGTTTACAATTCAAATTGGCATCAGTAGAAGAATTACAACCAATAGATGATCGTAAAGAAAGTAAAATTACTATAACAAAGGTGGAAACGATACAAATGAATACCGAGGCGAAAAATTCTCCTTCTGGAAAATTTCTCAGTCTGGAAAATCTTCAGAGTCTGGAAAATGTGCAGAGTCTGGAAAATCTTCAGAGTCTGGAAAATCGTCAGAGTCTGGAAAATCTGCAGAGTCTGGAAAATCGTCAGAGTCTGGAAAATCTGCAGAGTCTGGAAAATCGTCAGAGTCTGGAAAATCTGCAGAGTCTGGAAAATCGTCAGAGTCTGAAAAATCGTCAGAGTCTGGAAAATCTTCAGAGTCTGAAAAATCGTCAGAGTCTGGAAAATCTGCAGAATCTGGAAAATCTGCAGAATCTGGAAAATGTTAAGAGTCTGGAAAATCTGTAGAGTCGAGGCCTGTGTTTGACACAGTTTCCTTAAAACAGATTCGTTCCCTCTAGGACGCGCCTGAGGTTCTACGAACGTCTGTCTCCCAGGATACAACGACTGACAGCGAAGAAGAGATCTCGGGACTTCGACGCTTCCGGCGAACTTGAACAAACCCGAAAATGAACACTATCGAAAACAATGCAAATGCTTAGAATTCTCTTTAAAAGAGGAAGAGTGATTTCTATAAATAGAGCAGAGGGGAGAGTCTTTCGGGAATCATAACGGCTTACGAATTCAATACGCGTCGAGAATAACGGTCGATTAAGTCTGTCGTTACAGAATCAATAACGCGTAACGGTCGATTAAGTCTGTCGTTACAGAATCAATGACGCGTAACGGTCGATTAAATCTGTCGTTACAGAATCAATGACGCGTAACGGTCGATTAAATCTGTCGTTACAGAATCAATGACGCGTAACGGTCGATTAAATCTGTCGGAACAGAATCAATGATGCGTAACGGTCGATTAAATCTGTTCCGCCGTTACAAAATCAATACTCATAACGACCGATTCCGCACGTTATGAAATTCGTAACCGTTTGAGTTGGAAAAATTAAATCAGAAGGCAAAATTGGGCTTATCGAGAGGCCCACTTTTCGGTCCTGCAATCGTGTACGCAGGATGTGCGCTCGCGCCCAAGTTTCAGCTTGTCGGGCGTCGGATTTGCACCCCCCCTGCGCCTGCGCGCGAGGCAGAGAGTCTGTGCTATGATAGTTACCACTTCAAATAAGTGTAACTGTATATAAAGCACTCCATTGCCTTCTTTCTTTTCAATGTGGGACTAGTATTTTTCCACTTCCCACTTCCAACTCAAGGGTGTTCTTTGAGTATCAATTTCTCATTCATACACCCATCAATTTTATCCCAAATTTCCAACAATCCCCCACATGAATGAAAATTGTTTTAGTTTTGACTCTGTGATAGTGTTCAACAATTGAAACCTGCATAGGATAGGTAGGTGTTACCCTTTGAACCTTCCCTTGTGAAAGTATATTTACTTTACTAGTTGTCCAGTAGACATGATGTCCTTGAACTGTCCAACTTTCTTATGTAAATGAATCATATACTTCACACAGGAATCATCTAAACTTTTGTTCAGTTCTCATAGTTATGTTCGTTTTGGCCATGAACATCAACCTGGTTCTGCAAGAGTTTCTAAAGAATTTAGCCCTTAAATTCTCCTTTGAAGCGGCCCCACTTCTCTCTCACATAGGTGATTACTTAATTTATGAGTAATTTGTTTACTCCACTTAAGAATCATTAAAGCAAAATTGCTATCCTTTTCTTTTTCCATATCACTGATATTTTACATAGGAATGGTTTTAGGGATAACCCCCACAGTGACATCACTAAGTTTATATAATTAGGTTGTCCCTTTGAACCTAGATCTTGGGATCTCCAATCAACTAGGTTGGGTTTCCTTTATACAAACTTATTCTTTCATGGGCTTCAGTCCCATTCCTCTTGTCGATTTCTCAACTAACTCTCTGTTTAACCCTTTGGTTAGCGGATCCGCAATATTATCCCTTGACTTTACGTAGTCAATAGAGATAATTCCTGTTGAGAGTAGTTGTCTAATGGTATTATGTCTACGACGTATATGTCTAGACTTACCATTATACATATTACTCTGTGCTCTTCCAATTGCAGATTGACTATCACAATGTATACTTATTGGTGGCACAGGTTTTTGCCATTTTGGAATATCCTCTAAGAAATGGCGTAGCCATTCAGCCTCTTCACCACATTTATCTAAAGCTATAAATTCAGATTCCATTGTGGATCTGGCTATAACAGTTTGTTTACAGGATTTCCAAGATACGGTTGCTCCTGCTAGTGTGAATACATATCCACTTGTGGATCTTGAGTCTTTTATATCAGATATCCAGTTCGCATCACTGTATCCTTCCAGAACAGCTGGGTATCTGGTATAATGCAGGCCATAATTCCGAGTATATCGTAAGTACCTGAATACTCTCACTATTGCTTTCCAATGGTCAGCACTCGGATTGCTAGTATATCTACTCAGTTTACTAACCGTATAGGCAATGTCTGGTCTAGTACAACTCATTAAGTACATTAGACTTCCAATAACTCTAGAGTACTCTATTTGAAAAATACCCTCTCCTCTATTCTTGGATAGATGAAGACTATTGTCTAATGGTGTTCTAGCAATACCAGAATCATTCATGTTGAATTTTTCAAGAATCTTGTCCACATAGTGTGACTGGTTTAAAATAAGACCTTCTGACGTTCTTGTGATTTTAATTCCTAAAATCATATCAGCAGGTCCCATATCTTTCATGTCAAATCTTGAATTCAACATATACTTGGTAGATTTGATCATTTTATCATCACTACCGACAATTAGTATGTCATCTACGTAAAGACACAAAATGACATAGCCATTTGTTGTCTCTTTGATGTAGACACATTTATCACATTCATTGATCTTATAACCATTGGTAATCATTGCATTATCAAACTTTTCATGCCACTGCTTTGGTGCTTGTTTTAGGCCATACAATGATTTCACCAATTTACAGACTTTCTTTTCTTGTCTTGGAACCATAAAACCCTCAGGTTGTTCCATGTAGATTTCTTCATCCAAATCACCATTTAAGAAAGCTGTTTTTACATCCATTTGATGTACTTCTAGATTTCGCAATGCTGCAATTGCAATTATCATCCTAATGGAGGTTATTCTCGTCACAGGAGAATAAGTATCAAAGTAATCTAAGCCTTCTCGTTGCTTGTATCCTTTGATCACAAGTCTGGCTTTATACTTATCAATGGAGCCATCTGCTTTCATTTTCCTATTAAAAATCCATTTGGACTTTAAAGGCTTACAACCAGGAGGAAGATTCACTAGCTCCCAAGTATGATTCTGTAAAATAGAATCAACTTCACTTTTTATTGCTTCTTTCCATAGAGGTCCCTCAGAAGAATTTATAGCTTCTGCATAATTTAATGGTTCCTTTTCTAACAAATAAGTTAGAAAATCATTTCCAAATGATTTTTCCACTCTTGCTCTTTTGCTACGTCTCGGTTCTAATTCATGATCTGAATCATGAATTTCATGAGTCGAATCATGACTTTCTTCATTCATAGTTTCATTCTTTCGTTTAGACGAACTTGATCCATCATTGGATTTATAAGGAAATACATTTTCAAAAAATGATGCATTCCTAGATTCCATGATCGTATTCTTGTGTATATCCGGAATTTTGGATTCATGTACAAGAAATCGATATGCATTACTGTTATGTGCATAGCCTATAAAGATACAGTCCACCGTTTTAGGACCTATCTTTGTCTTCTTTGGTGTTGGAACCGCCACTTTTGCAAGACAACCCCACACTCGTAAGTGTTTGTAGGATGGTCTCCTACCTTTCCATAACTCATAAGGGGTTTTATCCTCTTTCTTTCGAGGTACCTTATTTAAAAGGTAATTGCTTGACAAAATAGCTTCTCCCCACATATTTTGAGGCAAACCTGAATTTAGTAACATCGCGTTCATCATTTCTTTCAATGTGCGATTTTTACGTTCTGCAACACCATTTGATTGAGGAGAGTAAGGCGCAGTTACTTCATGTATAATTCCGTGTTGTGCACAGAATTCACCAATTGGTACTTCATACTCGCCACCTCTATCACTTCTCAATCTTTTAATTTTCTTATTGAGTTGATTTTCAACTTCATTCTTATAGAGAACAAATTTCTCTAAGGCTTCATCTTTGCTTTTAAGCAAATACACATAACAATATTTGGTGTTATCATCGATAAAAGTAATAAAATATTTATTACCACCTCTCGTTTGAATGAATTTCAAATCGCAGACATCACTATGAATTAATTCAAGGGGTTCGGTGTTTCTTTCAATTGTTTGAAATGATGATCTCGTTAATTTTGCCTCAACACAAATTTCACATTTATGTTTTGAATCAATTTGGAATGAAGGTATATGTTCCAAGTTAATTAATCTACGCAATGTATCATAATTAACATGTCCTAGTCTACCATGCCATAAATTGGAAGACTCAAGCAAATAAACGGAAGACTTATTATCTTTATTGATAATTGTCATTACATTGAGCTTAAAAAGCCCATCAGTCACATATCCCCTCCCCACATACATTCCAGACTTAGACAAAATAACTTTATCTGACTCAAACACCATACGAAATCCATGCTTGTTCAATAGAGACCCAGAAACTAGGTTCTTTCGAATTTCTGGCACATATAGGACATTGTTTAGAGTCAGCTCTTTTCCAGAAGTCATCTTCAGCAACACCTTCCCTTGGCCTTCGACAGCAGAAGAGGCAGAGTTTCCCATAAAAACCTTTTCGCCATTAATTGGTTCAAGATTTGTGAACAGGTCCTTGTTAGAGCATATGTGCCTAGTGGCACCAGTGTCAATCCACCATTCCTTCGGATTGGACCCAATTAGGTTCACTTCAGAAACCATTGCAGAAAGGTTTATGTTTGACACGTCTCGAGCGATGCCATTCACCATATTTGCCTCATAATTCTTCTTCTTCGGAAGTCTGCAATCTACAGATCTATGGCCCATCTTGCCACAGTTGAAGCATTTTCCTTGAAACTTGTTCTTGGAAACTCCTCCTTTTGGTCCTAACTTTGGCTTTACAATCTTCTTGTTCTTGTGGCCTTGCCTAAGCTCAACAACATTTGCCTTAGCCGTAGTAGGATTGAACCTCTTGCGCTCAGATCCTCTGTTGTCTTCTTCAATTCGAAGTCTAACAATCAGCTCTTCCAGGTTCATTTCCTTTCGCTTGTGCTTGAGATAGTTCTTGAAATCCTTCCACCCAGGAGGTAGCTTTTCAATAATAGCAGCCACTTGGAAGGTTTCACTCAAGTTCATGCCTTCAGCTAGGATTTCATGCAAGATCACTTGAATTTCTTGTACTTGACTGATCACAGTCTTAAAATCCACCATTTTATAATCAAGGAATCGACCGACAACAAATTTCTTTGCTCCGGCATCCTCTGTTTTATATTTTCGGTCCAAGGCTTCCCATAACTCCTTTGCCGTCGTTTTTGCACAATAGACATTGTACAACGAGTCATGTAAACCATTCATGACATAGTTCCTGCACAGGAAGTCAGAGTGCTTCCAGGCTTCAACAGCGTTGAAGGCTTGCTTATCCGTTTCTCCTTCGGATAGCTTAGGAGCTTCCTCAGTCAAGAATCTCGCAAGATTCAAAGTTGTTAAATAAAACAACATCTTTTGCTGCCACCTTTTAAAGTTCAGTCCGTCGAACTTTTCAGGTTTCTCACCATGGTGGACAGAAACTGCAGGATGGACAGAGGATGAGGAAGGCAGCTGGATCGCTGAGGCATAGGCAGAGCCTTTGGTGATGTTGTCAGCAGCCACATCGACACCATAGTTCCCAGCACCGACATCGACAACTTCTTTTCCAGTAGCCATTTGAACGTATAAAAGGTCGAGTCTGTTTTAAGATTGTTGAGTTTACAATTCAAATTGGCATCAGTAGAAGAATTACAACCAATAGATGATCGTAAAGAAAGTAAAATTACTATAACAAAGGTGGAAACGATACAAATGAATACCGAGGCGAAAAATTCTCCTTCTGGAAAATTTCTCAGTCTGGAAAATCTTCAGAGTCTGGAAAATGTGCAGAGTCTGGAAAATCTTCAGAGTCTGGAAAATCGTCAGAGTCTGGAAAATCTGCAGAGTCTGGAAAATCGTCAGAGTCTGGAAAATCTGCAGAGTCTGGAAAATCGTCAGAGTCTGGAAAATCTGCAGAGTCTGGAAAATCGTCAGAGTCTGAAAAATCGTCAGAGTCTGGAAAATCTTCAGAGTCTGAAAAATCGTCAGAGTCTGGAAAATCTGCAGAATCTGGAAAATCTGCAGAATCTGGAAAATGTTAAGAGTCTGGAAAATCTGTAGAGTCGAGGCCTGTGTTTGACACAGTTTCCTTAAAACAGATTCGTTCCCTCTAGGACGCGCCTGAGGTTCTACGAACGTCTGTCTCCCAGGATACAACGACTGACAGCGAAGAAGAGATCTCGGGACTTCGACGCTTCCGGCGAACTTGAACAAACCCGAAAATGAACACTATCGAAAACAATGCAAATGCTTAGAATTCTCTTTAAAAGAGGAAGAGTGATTTCTATAAATAGAGCAGAGGGGAGAGTCTTTCGGGAATCATAACGGCTTACGAATTCAATACGCGTCGAGAATAACGGTCGATTAAGTCTGTCGTTACAGAATCAATAACGCGTAACGGTCGATTAAGTCTGTCGTTACAGAATCAATGACGCGTAACGGTCGATTAAATCTGTCGTTACAGAATCAATGACGCGTAACGGTCGATTAAATCTGTCGTTACAGAATCAATGACGCGTAACGGTCGATTAAATCTGTCGGAACAGAATCAATGATGCGTAACGGTCGATTAAATCTGTTCCGCCGTTACAAAATCAATACTCATAACGACCGATTCCGCACGTTATGAAATTCGTAACCGTTTGAGTTGGAAAAATTAAATCAGAAGGCAAAATTGGGCTTATCGAGAGGCCCACTTTTCGGTCCTGCAATCGTGTACGCAGGATGTGCGCTCGCGCCCAAGTTTCAGCTTGTCGGGCGTCGGATTTGCACCCCCCTGCGCCTGCGCGCGAGGCAGAGAGTCTGTGCTATGATAGTTACCACTTCAAATAAGTGTAACTGTATATAAAGCACTCCATTGCCTTCTTTCTTTTCAATGTGGGACTAGTATTTTTCCACTTCCCACTTCCAACTCAAGGGTGTTCTTTGAGTATCAATTTCTCATTCATACACCCATCAATTTTATCCCAAATTTCCAACAGAACATCCTACCATTCTTGATTGCCGAATCAGTTTGTTCTTATGTCTCTTCTTCTTCTCCTGCTTCTTCACGTTCTATGTCAGTGAAAGTAGGGTGAGCGAGGATGCTATTAAGCAGCTAAATCCCTCTGGTGAGTGGGAAGCATCTCTCTGAAGTGTTCTCCTTAAGCTCCCACATGAACTCAGTTGGGATTGACCTGTAATTGTACTGCTCAACCTCCATGTCCACCTCTTGGCCTTGTCCCACGGCCTTTTCTAGATGATGTATCCAAAGTGGTCATTACTGTGGTGATGCCATAGGTTGTCGATTGCCTTGAGGTCGGCTGTAGCGATGAATTGGACCTCGAAGAAGAAGACACAGTCGCGCTTGAAGGTAGCGTTGTCGGCCGGGGCAATGAGAAGGTGGCGAGTCTCCTTGTCGGCTTGCCGGAAGTTCTTAGTGGCAAAATGGCACTCAAGGAGGTTGAGGGAAGTGGAGGAGGGGGAGTGGGTGGTGGAGGTGGTAGCATCGGTAGCGAATGAGGAGGACGATGAGGTAGCGGAGAGAGAAAAGGTGGTGGTGGTGGAAAGTGAGCGGGAGGAGAGAGTTTTTATTTTTCATAAATAGAGAAATAGAAAATTTATACTTCTTATTTCTGTTCAAAACCTATTTTTGAGTTAAATATTTGTCCTAGAAATAGAAAAATAAAATTGCATTATCAAAAACGAATTTCTATTCCAAACCTGTTCTAGGGAATAAAAAAATAGAAAAATAGAGAAACATAATGATTATTATGCGCGTTCTTAAAATCGCAAACTAAAATATCCAACATAGCTTTCGGGAATAAGAAAGCTAATTAGGGGGGAGTTCTTTCTGAGCTTTAACCACTCAATCTACTAGCTTGTTTGCCTCTCTTGGACATTGATGTTGGGAAAACTAAATCTAAGCACACCACCTAAATGCAAAACCATAGCTACAAAAGGAGATCCCAGCATGTGCTCATCACAGATGATGATGTGTGATTTGATCTTAGCTGCGAAGTCTTTTACTTGGATGCAGTCACATATCTCACATATCTGTTATCGAAGGAGGAGCAGATACTAACCTCTGCCAACTATACTCTGGTGATAGACCTTGATTTTTAGATTTTGATTTGTTTTGCGTCTTTATGGGCTTGTTTTGTTGGGATGATTTCTAAGATTTTCCATAGATCATTTCATGTATTATTTTGGTTATGAATGGAAACTTCTTTTGAGAAAAAAAAATACTGAACTCCATACTCCAATACTGACTTCTAAGACTCTAGAGACGGCTTAGTTAGAGAGCTACATCCTGCAAAGGAATGTAGAACGGAGACTGCAAAGGAATGTAGAACGGAGAGAACCCTCATGAGACATGTCCCTTCAGCCATTTCTCCGCGTTACGCATCAGCTTCTTCCGGCGACTGGCGACAGGTTTCAGACTCGCAGTTGAATCGGTCGCAATGTTAGCTAGCGTCACTCCTCTAGTCTTTTATGGCACAACAAGGAGTGAAAACCGAGCCAATCAGTGCCTTCACGGCAATACTCCCATAACTTCAGGTAAGCTAATGATACTTCATTTTTACTCCGAATACAATATCTGTCATTGAAAGCAGCCCGATTCGCGGGTCCTTATTTCGGAAGTTACAAAACAATGTACAAATAACAAATACCACAGTCCCATCTGGAAATAGAAATCTGCCCCCGTGAAGAAATCAGCAAAACGAAGTCCAAATAAATTCACCTCGGACTCCTCCATTACTTCGCCGGTTTCCGAGGAGAGCGTGATCATAATTTTTGCTTATACCACCCACATTGCACAGTAACCTGCGATCAGTTGTTTACCAGCAGAAGTAGATTCTGATCTCCCCTGCGCACTATTAGCTGTATCTGATAAATAATGACAATGGCATGTTAATCTTGAGATTCTAATCAATGTGTTGGCCCGACCGAGATACGATGAGCCAGCATGAAGCTGGACAAGCGTAATGTGTTTGTCCTGGAAAAAAACCAGTACTGGTCTTCCATTCAGTACCAATTGTTTCCGGGCCCACCGTGAGCGGCAGCGACTTTCCTTGGCATATACTGAGGCTTAGGCTGCGCGCCATTGGGAATTCCAATACCTTCCTCTTCGGATCTCTCGCTCTTACAACCTGGATTCCTTCTTGAATACGAAGAGCCCGTAGAAGTATGTTGAGCTGCAATCGTGGGATTCCTTACCGTCCTCCTTTGCTCGACAGCCTCTGTAGTCGCTGCTGCAGCTGCCCCACAGTTGTAGCGCAACACAGAGCCGACGACTTTCCCCGGCCTTGCAGCTCCACCTGCAGTGAAAAATATTAAGAAACAATCACAAGCAAACACCTGTTTTCCACACTATTGACAGAAGTAGCATAGCCAAAGTGGGGATGACGGAAAGAAATAAGTTGCGGGAGATATACTTTGAGGGACTTGAAGAGGAAGCCTTGACATCGGGATTGTAGAGTTCCTCTCAGTAAGAGACTTATCAGTTTCTTTGATGGAACATTTGGCCAGATCTTCCGACACCTCATTTGAGCTCTCCACTGAATCAGAGTACAGAACGCATGGCCTGCAGTTACGTAACTTCGTAAGTCCCAAAATGTGAAAGAAAAAAGCCCATATGATATTATTATCAAGAAAATGAATTATACCAAAGTGAACTAGAAAATATACCTAGGCAGTGAAGCATGCTGTCTTTCGGGTGGGGGAGCGTTAGAACCCTTCCCATAATGCTCCTCAAGGAAAGCAAATTGCTTCTTGAAATGATCAACAGCACTGCACAAAAATTGTTTGCCTCAGCTCTCGAGGAAATTCATGCAAGAAAGATACACTCCGAAAACTGTAACAAGAGGCTTTGTTTCATTGCATGAATTGGTAGTGGAACAATATTTATTGCCCAACAGCAGCTTGTGTAATGAATGGAAAAAATATTGTACTTCCTAGCAATTCGTGAAGCATTAAACTTCCAAAAATGAGATCAATATCACTAAACCAAATGCTGCAAAAACAACATGAGTATGTATGTAATCTAGGTCTCCAGTACAAAAGATTTGGAGAGCAAGCATGCATGAAACAGTTTAGGTTCTTCATCCATCATCCCAAGCATAAGAGAAGAAAAAGTAAGATTCTTTTCCCTATAAATATATTGAGATTTCTCAAACACAATGACCTTGGATCAAATGAACATATGTGCTTCACAAAAAAAAATCTCTTATATGAAAGGGTTTTGTCGATGAGTGCCCCCAGGCCACTGATTAAGAATGCTTAGTTAGGAAATTTCAATTTTCAAAAGAGTGATTCCACATAACACAAGAAAAACAATGTAATTACTTAGCTTAACAAGTGCCTTAGAAACACTCGTTAACAAAATCCATTATATATTCAAAATGTGTCAAACTTCCGGTTCTAATGACATCCATTATTCTTCCAGAATAACCCAAATTGTAGCATAATTTACGAAGCTTTGAGCTCCACTTCTACCCATGGCTTTGAGAATATGATCCAGCATACTTTTTAACATCAAAAGCCAGTTAGAAACTACAACAAGAGAGGAGTAAAAAGTAGAACCAGAAACAATTCCCCTCATTCTCCCATCCTCTACACACAGAACAAAGAAAACCACTGCCACGTATTGACCTTTTAGTGATAATAATTATGGAAAGTGGGAACTTGTCCTTTAAGGTGAAGTGTAGAGATTTAACTTGTTCGCCTATACTTCTATTCTTTCTTTTTTTCTTTGATAGGTAAAAGGTACAAGCATAGGGCACCGCGGGTGTGCAAACCCATGTACAAAATGAGCCCAAAAAACCAAGGCTCGTCTATACTTCTATTCCTTTTGGAAGAAATGCCAAAAAAGACTAGAAGTTAAAGCTTTCAAAGACTATGTTACCAAAAGTAGCAAATAAAATGAAAAGACATAGCTAAGCCAAAAAGTTACATCTAAAGCTCTAAGCCTCTAGCCAACTAGGGCCTTAACAGACATAAGTTGACTAACTCAACATAAAAATAATATTAATCAATCCTATTGGCCAACAAACCAGAGTAATGCCAAAATAGAGAACTAGGCTATATATCAAACTAAAGATATGCTTAGGCAAAGAATATAAACCCAAAGGTTGTGAGGAACAGGCAATAGAAACATGACAACGATTCATGCAAATTAAAGTCTCTCTCATTGAATTGAATGAACTGGAGCATTTATTCATTACCTTGGATACATGAAACCCGTTGGCTCAGATCCTTCCAAGAACTCCTTCAACATCTTCGGATGATACTCTAGTATCTCTCTGTATATCAGCTCTCTCACATCTTCTTTTGTTATTCTCCGCCTTTCAAACTCAAACTCCATCTTTGTAACAGGTTGAGAGGAAGGTTCTCTCTCTACCTTGGCCAAGCCCTTAAAATAGGGATCAGCAAGAGCCTACTCCCAGCCAGTACATGGTATCAGTCAAGGAATTAATACTATAAGCAAGGTTAACAAACAGAGATAAACTCACTTCTTCAGCATTCGGACGATCCTTGGGTTCAAATGCCAACATTCTTTCTAACAAACGAAGTGCAAGTGGATCTGCATTGGGAAACTTCTGTGAGAAAGGTATTGGTCTTTTCTTTCTCATGCTACTCAAATATCTACGGGCTTTTTCATTGCGTACCTGTTCATATAAAGTCAATAAATTCATCAAAGGGAGAGACACTAAGGGTAAACATGCAAACCAGATTGAGTCTAATGAAACAAAGGCATCATTAACAAGCGCATTTCCTAAAAAAACTGACCCTGGCAATGGCTTCGGCTGAAGGTGTTCCCAATAGATCGGTTATCAAATCTAACTGGTGGACTACATTTTTCCCAGGGAAAAGGGGCTTTCCAGTCAAAAGCTCTGCGAAGATGCAGCCTATACTCCAAATATCAATGGCTGGTGTATACTGAAACAGAACAGATATTACTTAGCACACACGAAATAAACACTGCACATGGAACAGACTACTATGGAAAGAAGCTGTGACACGGTAGCAAAGGAGCATGCGTTGTCGGCTATGACATATATATATATATATATATATATATATATATATATATCAATGTGTCATATGCAGGTATTCTCTAAGTGGAATGGCCAAAGTAAAAAACCCAAAGAAATGGACAGACATCAGAGTAGTGTACAGTAAAAGAAAGATTTTTTAGGCGTGTGACTAGCGCTCAAGAATTAACAAGAAGAAAACAAAGTTCTTGGTTTCAGCAGGTGGATCAAGGTTTCCAAAGCTTCTGAAAAACAGCAAGCAGTGAAGAATATCACAACAAATGAGCAGGAGTTAATTCTTGCACCTTTGAAAAGAAGGAACCACATAATTCAGGAGCCCTGTACCATCGTGTGGCAACATAGTCCTGTGCAGGGAGAATTCAAGTAGTTAAATCATAGTAAGGCTAGTAAGGCGTCATTATCCCTGCAAAACAGCGAAAATTTCACAATTGGATAGAAATGAAAATTCAAATTGGCAAAATGCTTACCGTCCAAAAGATGGCCGTTGGGGTATCATTAAAAGCTACTCTAGCGAGGCCGAAGTCACAAATCTTGAGTTTACAGTCAGCGTTTGCTAAGATATTTTTTGGTTTCAGATCCCGGTGAAACACATTTGCTGGATAAACAGTTGGTAACATATCAGATCCATAATCATCATAGTAAATTCAGCATCTTTTAATGCAACAAGTTTGATTAGGTGTTGAGATCTTATTCTATTTTACAGAAGACAAGATAATGAATCTCAGTGCACAAAGTTCAGACCTGTATGAATGTACTTGAGTCCTCGAAGAAGCTGGTACAGAAAGAATTGGTAATGCTCAGGTGTTAAATCATCATTTGCCTTGATAACCTGGTGTAGATCAGACTCCATCAGCTCGAACACAACATAGATGTCCTTAAATTCCCTCCTGGATGGAGGTAATAGGATATGCTTAATCTCCACAATGTCTGGATGGCGCAAAAGCCTAAGAAGCTTGATTTCACGGAGGATGCGGGTGGCATCAGAGACATGCTCAAATATATCATTGATCTTTTTGATTGCGACTTTTTCACCCACGTGTGTATCGTATGCAGAGCAAACAACGCCATAGCTACCTTTACCAATGACTTCCTCTATTTTATACCTGCTCCCTTCACCATATTCCGTGAAAAAATCCACATCTGCAGATGACTACATCGCCACATGAAAAAATAGAAGTTTGTGAACACAATATTCTGATTATGACTTATAAATCCAAATGAAGCGCAAAAATCCCACAAAAAACAATGACTTGTGCCACGAACACTCACATTCAGCTGATAGATAGCATAAGTAACATGAGAATGTATGCATGAGAATGTATGACACTTAAAATTAAAACCATCCACGAGAATTAGAGAAAGTTCTACGTCTATGGATCTAGAGATGGAAACACTCATCGCCTTATGTTGAAGGTTGAAAAATGGAAATCTCCATTACAATCTTGCAACTAGCATTTATGAGCCATATATTCCACCATCCCAAGCACATATTCAGAAATTTTTATCCTTGAACTTGACTCAAATTAAGTTTAGATGGGTAGAATAGGGAAGGCATCTATTGCTTTATAGCAAAGACGATTTCGGTGAAAGGAAACTGCGTCTTCTGTGTGATGGAGGCAGACCATGACCACGGCAATTGCACAAAAATAACAAACAAGACTCGGAAAAGATCAAACTTTCCACCGCACAAAAGGTACATGATCCTGTATCTAATTCTCAAGCCGCATGTACTCTGATATCTCAGAAGGGAACTTCTAGAACTATACGACAGAAACGAAGACGCCCACAAGAAATCATTCTTCTGGCAGTGAAACTTTGCTTGAGACTAAGCATTCAAATCTACACGGGGTCATCTAATTCCCATTGATTCAAGAGAGAAGAGCCAGTTAGTTGACTTTGGATACGTAACGCAGTCTGCAAACTACGTGCCAGGAGAATTGGATTTGCGAGGAGAAGTAACGGTTCTTGATCCAATTTCACATCCCGAAGAAGAAAGACAAGTTACATCCAAACCATCAATCCAAACGCGCCCAGTGGGACCCAGGATGCAACAGGGGCGTTTAAAGCATACGGCAGAGAAGCTGGGAGAAATGAACATGACAAACCGTTCGGTCCCACACGGTCATCTAACCATATTATGCTCGCCACAGAACCAAAAAAGCCCAGTAAAGATAGACCACAGAAAAATTTAGAGACCAACTCTCAACATTGGATCGAAACAAGAGACCCCTTCCGATCCGCCAGACGACATTTTACTCGACGAACTTGGATTTCCACGAGAATCGACACCCGAAAACACGAAACATGTAATCAGATGCATGTTGGAAAATCCCACCTTCTTCCGCTGATCAGGCTGCATCTCAGCAACAACGCATCAAACAAATCTCTCTCCCCTCAAGACGACCCGCGAGCCAAATCCTTGCACACACCAGTGATCGGACTCCACCTCGAAGCCCACCGCAAAAATTCCCCAAAAGGGTACAGAAAAAACCCGAACTTCCAAATGGGAAAAACAACAGACAAACGTTTCAATCTCGAACTCAACGGCGCTCGGGGACAAAAGGGGCACGAGGACAGCAACTTTCCAACAGGCACGACACAAGTGGGAATTTCTAGCGGGGGGGTGTTTAATTTTTTTATTCCGAGCAATGGAGACGACGACGGGGGAGGAATCCACTCAAGATAGAAAAGGCAAAAGGGGACAT
Source organism: Syzygium aqueum (assembly GCA_031216185.1). Classification (NCBI taxonomy): domain Eukaryota; kingdom Viridiplantae; phylum Streptophyta; class Magnoliopsida; order Myrtales; family Myrtaceae; genus Syzygium; species Syzygium aqueum. The sequence continues at coordinate 10,582,829 of CM062232.1, read as the reverse complement.
AATAGTGCGGCCAAGAAGTCCCGGCGACTAAGAACGCAAAGCTTCTCGAAAAGACGGGTGCTCCCCCACCCCGGATCAAACGTTTCTCGAACCAATCTCTCTGCACTCTCCCGATGGGGAAATCCTCGGGACCAGAAGCCGAAAGAAGGAGAACCCACTTCGGAGGATCCGAGACTCCGGCGCAGGAGATCTCTAGCCAAGCTCTCGAGAAGTTTCAAGCAGTCCGCGGCGCCATCATCAGCGAGCAAGGAGTGCCGCGAGAATGGATGGGGAAATGCTCTGTTTCTTGATGAGATCGAAGGAGACGAAGGAGGAGCTCGAGATCAAAGAAACGGGAGGAAATCTTGGGGGGAGCGATTGACGGGGGGTGGGGGGAGGGTGGTTCCTTGATGTGAGCTCGAAGGGGAATCGGAAGGCACGGAAGGGTTGTGCGTGCCGCTTCGAGTTGAAGCCTCTTTTGGAGCGCCCGGAGAGAGAGAAGAGAGGAGAGAGAGGAGAGAGAGAGAGAGTGGGAGTGAATTTTCTTTTTCTTTTTTTTTTTTTATTTTTTATTTTTTAATTTTTTGGGGGGAAAGTAAATGGAACATGGGGAACGACAGAGGGAGACGCGTTGATGAAACGGTGCGCCCCCCCGGGAAAAGACGCTTTTGCCATTGGACCTTGCGCATTTCCTCCGTAAAGGGACTATCTCATTTTGGACTTTATTTCTTCTTGGCAATGCGATGTATATCCACCGATTTGTTTTTAGATTTAATATCACGAAAAATTCAAAATCGATATACTTACCCCAAACTAAAACTCCAAATCAGTACACCTATGACAAATTTATTCTTTATTAATTTCCGTTAAATTTTACTGTCAAATAGCTGAGTTTGATGACACGTAGCAATTGATGGGTGTACCGATTTTGAGTTTTACCCTCCGTTAGCAATTTGTGATTTTTTGTAATATTATCCAATTTAACGAAAATTAATGGAGGGTAAATTTATCACAAATATACCGATTTTGAATTATTTTTGTGATAAAAAATTAGTTTGGGATAAACTGTCACAGATGTACATGTTTAGAGTTTTTTAGGTAAAAAAATTAATTTGAAAAAAAATTTATCATAAGTATACTAATTTGAGATTTTTCGTAATATTAACCTTTTTTTATAACAAGAATTATTTCAATTTTCAATTTGACTAATCTTAATTGTCGAATACAAAGACTACAAAGACGCTAGTCCAAAATCGCTTTGTTTGGTTATTCAACCAAAGCTCTACCGAAATAAGGTGACCATGTGGGCCTCTAAATTAACTTTGTGATTGAATTTTTTTTTTTTTAACTTTGCTCTTCAAAAAGTAGAATCACATTTTTTGAAGATATTTCTTTCCACTGTAGAGATTTTTTCAAAGCAGTTTCGTTTTACTTTCTCATAATTTATTTTAATCACATCGTTGGTGCTTCATTGACCATGTCGTTTCTTGATCTAATACTCTGAAAAAGCACAGATTTATGTGTTTGAAAAAAAAACTCAATCCCAGCACAAATTTTCCTTTCTTTTTTCCTAAAAAAATGCCCAAAATTATTATCAGCGTCGAATGTAGCATCCGTCCGACTATCATTTAAATCCAACGTTAAAAAGTCGACACAATGACTAATGGGGACCGAGCGAGTCTAGCTTCCAAATCGAAGAAACGATGCTGTTTCTTTCAAGTCTATATAACAAATAATCTCTCTCTCTCTCTCTTTCTCTAGAACTCGGGAAAAAATTAGGGTTTATCGTTTGCAGTGTAGGTCATCGATTACAGGGCAAAATTGGGGTCTCGAGTTAAAAAAAACTTCGGGTTCTTATAGGGCAAAATTGGGGCCGCCACGTCGACCTTTTTACGTTTGATATGGAAGGCAAATTACCGCGTGCCATATTTGGATTGCGCTTACATATCTTTTTTAGACAAATAAAAATTCACGGCAAGATTGGGCTACACTCATGAGTTTGTATTTTGTCTGAGCAATTAGGCCGGTCTTTTCTCTATCACCACCAAAAAAAAAACGTTAGAAACATATATTTTCTTACATTTTTTTTCCTCCAATCGTATTTCCTTTCCCTATTTCATCCTAGGAAAGTTAGTTTGCCATTGTTAATTGCTACAAGAGCTCGAGCTTTTCTACAAATACATTTCGTCCAATTTATCCTCTTCAAAAAGTGATATTCACCCTCGTGTGGTGTGCCTCGATAGCCTTCTACAATAGGGATGAGCATGATGAACCGCCCAAATCGGGACCGGACCGGTCGGTTTGATCTGATTTGATCCGGTTCTCAAGAGTATCAGTCCGGTTCTCGGTTTCTAAAAGTGGAACCGGTTTCCGGGCGGTCCGATTTAAGGGTGGGAACCGGACCGGATTGATAAATATATATTTACTTTTTAAATTTTTTGAAGAAAAAAAGAAAGCCTAATCTATTCCATCTTACATTTACCAATTTTTTTAAGGATTGGTTCCATTGGAAATGGAATTAATTCCATTGGAATGTGATTGGTTCCATTTGAAAATAGAAAAATAAATTTATTTATTTATTTAAAATAGAAAGCCTAATTTAAAAGTACGTGATCAATTCCATTAGAACCGAACCGGACCATCGGTCCGGTTCGATCCACGGTCCTAGGACTAGCCGGTTCGATCCTTGGTCCTAGAAAATGGGAATCGGTCCTCCCGGTCCAGTTCCCGGTTCTTGGGTGCGATTGGACCGGATCAGGAACCGCTCACCCTAATCCACAAGCTGTTTGCATTTCTTATGATTTCTCAGTTCATTTTATTTCATTCGAACAATAATGAGGGGCCAAACGACTTCCGGACAACCTCCGAAACACTAAATTTCAACATGGGTCTACCAGCAGAAGTTCATTTTTGCACGGTTTCTCCCATCACGTCCCGTGTTTACAATAATTTTCGTACCACCTTATTTAAAAGAAACGGTATGTTTGCTAAGCTCAAGAAGAGTTTCCAACTGCCTTTTATTCATCTCTTCTTTCTAGAGGAAAGAGAGAGAGAGAGACATGAACAAGATTTCAGATGCGATGATCACGGAGAATTTGTGAGATTTCTATTGAATCCTCTAAGTTTTTGTAGTCTAGTCGTCGCGGATCATAATTAGATCATTAGCTCGCTATGAGTTTGGGCTGAATCTCGCTTGTTCATTAATCGCGACCTTTTGTTATATCTACTTCTCAAAAGTACCATTTTGCATCTACCCATGAAATCTCGTGACCAAGAAGAACAAAATTACTCTCTTAAAGGACACCACCCCTAATTCCCAAATTATCCTAGCCCCAAATGTAACAAACGCTATTTCGTAAAAGCCTTAACAGGGAAGATAAACGATGGACATCCAGAGCAGTATCTCCTTCTTTTTATTGGAAGGAAACTATTTCAAAATGAGTCTGAGTACATTTGAGTTGTCTTAATTATCGTACTAAGACGGACATAGATAACCTAGAGTTATCTTAAATAAGGCCTTAGGTTTTCTTAATCGCAAATTGGAGAAATCGATTCAGTCGGATCTGTGAAAGCTTTTATATCGTTTACATTTTAAGGTTTAAAGCTAGTTGCGTTTGGCGCAACATTTTCAAAGAGCTTTAGGCCTCCGGATCTCACACGATGCTGCAAGCTTCGCCGAGGGTCAATCTATGTCGGCAAGCTTCGTGTAGGTGAGATCCACCCCTTGGGTCAGTGACCTCTACTTTGCCTTGGCTAGGGTCACATAACCGCAACAATCCTTGTCGAGGTCTCATGGCCTTTGGTCCGCTCTCTCCAGTAACTCCCTACCCTCTTTTTTATTCTTTTTTTTAATTTTACTTTGTTTTAAAATTGCTCTATGAAAATGTACTAAAAGTTTGCACTTTTTCCGCTTCTTGTTTGGTTTAGACACATTCTTTTCTTGTGTTTTGACCATACTATCCTTGCGGGGCCCACTACTTTTGGCATTTGTTTTTTGTTTTGTCCTATTCTAACTTTCGACTCGCTCTCGAACTTTTATCTTGCCTTTTTGCAGAACGTGAAAGTCGAAACTCACACATGCCCATCCCAACTCACCTGAGAAGGTGGGGATTCGAAGTCCCCACCTTCATCTTCTCATGTGGGAAGAGTGGTCACTAGGGCAATCCACTTCTGGTATAACTATATAAAAGTGATCCATTTTTCTATTATTTAACCAACTTTTTTTTTATTTTTTCGACAAAAAAAACTCCTTTTGTTTTGCTTCTTTTTTTTCCTTGCGGGTCTTACTTTCCTTTTTCTTTCTTTATTTCTTTCTTTTCACGCCTTTGACGTCTCAATTCTCCATTATTGCAAATCGTCTCTTTGTTTTCTCTCTTGCAAGCCATTCTATTCTTTCTACGTCTCCCACTTTTTCTTCTTCTTCATCTTCTTTTTCAAACCCATTGTCCTCTATTTTCTATCTATGATGTCAACTTTGTCGTCCTCCACACATTGGTCTCACTAGTGACCCCCCAATAAGCCCTTGTTCTCCGCCACGCTTAGCGGAACAATAGACCACATTGTTGTCGATTCCGGTATAGTAGACCACATTTGTTCTTGAGATCAAACAACCAAATTAAGCATATCCTACATCATTATTTCAACAAGTCAATTAATAAGAAGTAACAATAGCATCCCAAAATTGATGATGAAGATTTTATGGAAACCATAGTAAGATACTGAACCTAGAGGGAGCAAAAGTCTATAGGACGCGAGTATATGCTTCAGACTACAAAGCAACCACACAATTAATTCATATAACACTATTTTGATGCAGTCTACACTCTAAGCATGTTATTGAAACACAAGATCAAGCATTTCCACAACCCAAAACTCAAATTCACTTTTAACAAAAAGATATCCAAAACACTTAATAGCGACCAAAATGAGCATGATTCGAGATCAAGAAAATAAAAAAGGAAAAAAAAAAAGCTTTCGCTGAATCAGTACCTTCGATAGTGACTAAGGAGGGCGCGGATTGTTGAAGTAAGTAGTTCTTTTAGGGATCGCAGATATCGGAGAGATTTGTGGAGGGAGAAGAAGAAAAATGAGTGAGAGACATAGAAAGAACCGAATGGCCTGCAAGAGAGAAAACGGTGCGATTTACAAGAACAGAGAACTGAAACGTTAAAGTGTGAAAATAAAGAAGAAGAACGAAAGTGGGGCCTGCATGGAAAAGAAAGAAGAAACAAAAAAAAGAGTTGACCAAATAATAAAAAATTATCACTTTTGTAAAATTTTACCAGAAATGGTGAGCCCACAAAGGATAATATGGTCAAAACACAAAAATGAAGTGTCTAAGTCAAAGGAGGAGTTGAAAAATCGCCATCCTTTGCTTTTTATAAAACAATTTTTTTAAATTTTTTGTCTAGATGTAAAGTTATTGGCCAATAGCTCTCCTAAACGCACCGTACATCTACCAAGGATGCTCTAATGTTAAGATAGTAATTGTGTCAAATGCATTACTAAAGTCAAAATGTTTTTTTTTTATGACCCGGGAACCTCCCTTTCGCCCGACAGGCTATTCGGTACTAAACCCAGGGAAAGGCTAGCCCAGCAACCCACCGCCAGGACCCCCCACTTAAATCGATAGCGACGCAGAGTTTCGAACCGCTCACCTCCTGCGATGGCGGGAGAGCTCAAATCAACTGCGCCACCTACGGGTGAGTCTAAAGTCAAAATGTTCATATCTTTATTTTCCTAAAATAGATTATAGTCACATCATAAATCCTAGCGTCTGCTTCTTATTTGATACTCTTCTTACAACGACGAGCTCACTTGAATTAATAATTCTTGAATTCATGAAATACCTACATTAACCTAATGGGCCTAAATGCAAAATAAGGCAAAATTTAGTAATATTTGCATCCTTTGTGCTTGAACAATTGTTTGATCAAGCATATTGAACTCTTGGCGGGTGTCATTAGGATGAAGTGAAGTACATTTCAAAATTACATCCACGGGATAAGTATGACAAAATTACATCCACGGGATAAGTACGACAGAAGCTCTACATATTTCAACCCTTTTGTTAATTTAGTCTCAAACGTTTTTTAAAATGTACAACTAAGTTTTTAACACATCCATCGACAGATGCCACATCGAACATGTAATGCGTTAAGTTCCCGATTGCACATTAATTAAACGTCCGAAACTCAAATTATTAAAATTTAGAGATTTAGAGCTCAATTGATCAGCGCGTAAAAGTAAGAATAAAAAAGAGAAATTAAGCTACAAAAATGAGACAGAGTAAACTAGAGAGCGTGGCCTGTCTTTTTTTTATTTATAAATATTTTCTGTTGGGGGACGATTAAACTCTCCTGGCGGTTTGCTGTTGCCATCTTTGTGCAACTGCTGACCACGTGGCACGTTGTGGTTGGCCGAGAGCGAGGAGACAGCTTACCAGCTCCACATGGATGTTGCCGGATGCCGTGGATTCCGAGTGTCTCCCAACTGCAATCCCGTTAAGCAAAACAACGTTAAATCAGTCAACCGCCCCACTAGACTCCAACTTTAGTTGTTACGAAAGGATATATCGGTTGAACGAATGTACATAACATGAAATCGAATTGCGTTTGTGTATTCGTATTGCGAAATTTACGAGCACCCTCTTGAAAATCCATACAATCTGGATCGATTTCCTCCCGCTTGAGCCGTTTGATTTCGAATTTGATTTGTTATTATATGTGTATATAAGTCTGGATCGTATATTTCAAAATTTCAATTAAGTAAACGGTCATTTCAATTGGTTTTTAGTTGGATCGTTCTGTTGTTGGCTGTTCAAGAAATTAAACAGAAGCTTGATTCCCTAGAAGATAATCATTGACCTCACGATTTCGTTTTGCCTTCGTTATCTTCATGATCTTTTCGTTGTACATGATTTTGGTTACTTTTGAATATAATATAATTATATTTGATTTAGAGTTTTATTGGGATTTTCATATTATTTATTCTTGAATGTTCACTTAAAAAAAAAAACAAGTTTTGCCACTCTTTTGAGAATTAATCGAGTTTTGAGTGTTTCTCTCCAAATTTTGTGATTTCTATGTTTTTTTTTTGTGAGTTGTGATTGTGTTATCCTCATTTCTACCAAGTCAAGGTGTTATTCATAATATAAGGCATGATGGGTGTTTTTTTTTGTGACACGTTACATAATATGTGCTTATGACTTTAAAATTCATGTCACCCTCTCTCTCTCTCTCTCTCTCTCTCTCTCTCTCTCTCTCTCTCTCTCTCTCTCTCTCTCTCCTCGTGTTTGAACTCCTTAACAGCCTCGACTGAACCCACAATCTGATCGAGCTCGAACCAGACTAAATCTGGCATCAAGCTTGACCTTAGATCATCTCTATCTCATGTTCGAACTCCGTCACAGCCTCGACTCAACCCCCAATCCGATCAAATTTGCATCAACCAAGCTCAATCTTGATTAAATCTAGTGTCGAGCTTGACCTTAGATTGCATGGAGCTCGACGCCAATAGGGCGTCGGTCATGGCCAACCCATGGAGAATCGAAGACAGACAAGGTGGAGGGATGATAGAGACAGGAAGACTTACCTGTGAAAGGCAGTGATAGTGTTAATTAGATAATCGAGGGAGCAACGGCTCCAATCGATCTTTGATCAAGGACATCGGTTGAGTGAAGAGGGGAGAGAGTATGCGTGCGTGAACTTTTGACTTTTTTCAGTGGGATGTTTTTGTTTGAAAATGCAAATTGCAAATTTCCAAAAGTAAGAATGTCACTTTTTTTTTGGTCGATAATGCTTCAAACTTCATTACTTGATGTGGGTACAAAATTTGGATAAAGTGCATAAAATTTCCCCCCTTTTTTTTATTGTGTGTGCTGAATCCCATATCCATGTGCTTCACATGGGCTATGTGGAAGAAAAGAAAGATTCTCTGCCCCATGTTTCAAGAGATAAAACGATTTATTTAAACGAGTGAAAGCCAAGCGAGTCTCAACATGTTGGCAAACACATTTCTTAAATTTTTCATTTTCTTGGAAATGGGAAGACATGGTGCACAACAAAGAAAAGTTCCATGAAATCGGAACGAGTACAGCCCAAGAATAGGGGTATTATTTTAATTCATGCATGTTCACGGGGAGTATCCAAGCAATGATGGCTGATTATTAATTAAAGAGGATTAACCCCTAAATCATAAGCTTTGTCCAGCCAATTACTCGTAGGGTTGGGCTCACATGGTGTATGATTATCCCTTAAAAGGACAACTAAAAAGCTGAGAAAGGATCATCCCCACATAATCATCAAAGTTGAGAGAAAAGCTGATCTAAGGCATCACTTTATTTTGACAGGGAGATTATCCATGATCGAAAAGTTGCTGACCATGTTCGACTTCAATCTCGGGCCAGACGACGAATCGTTGAGAGGGAAGACCTTGACTTCGGATCTCGACTTCGTCACTTCGACATCAGATCTCAACCTCGGTGAGTCGCCATATCATGACTTCAGGCCTCGACTCCGACTTTGACCTCACGCAAGCGACGAATTGACGAGGTGCCATAGTTCAAGCTGTAGGGAAGACAATGAACATTACAAGCGAGGAAGATAATGAACAGTTCAAAATCAAGGGGCAAAAGCGGAATACGAAAAAGTTGATGAGGGCAAAAATGGAAGAAGAAAAATTCATTTATTAGGGACTTCAATAGTTCAAAATCAAGGGGCAAAAGAGAAATACAAAAAATTGGTGAGGTGAAAAATGGAACAAACAAATTTCATTTATTATGGACTTTAACATTCTGCGGATGCTGGAAGTCAAAGGTGGGGACCTATGTTGGGCTAAGGGACTTTGGAGAGCTTTGAAAGTGCATTTACATTTCCTTAAAGCATTCCAAAAAAATTGCCAATTAGTACCTCTTGGCCAAGGGCCTCTAGAGCCCCAAAGGGCATTGGCAAAGTGTTGCCAAACGCACTCGAAAGCTCGTGGCATGCACAGACTATATTCTTACCGACCTCTTCCCACTTTCAAAAAGATTTTTATTAATTTGCAGAGAAAAAGAACTCTCAAAAGATTTAATAGTTTAGAAAACAAATTTAAGTGATGAGGTAGATTGAATTTCAAATATCGAATGCGAAACATTCATGGAATTAGTGAACGATTATCTCGACCAATTAAATTACGACTTTACCTATTTCCTTATTGAATATGATTATACTTCATTTTATTAAGGGGCGTGAACTAAAAGAGATAATAAATTTAATACTTCAGTCATAGGCCGATTTTTATTTACAGGGAAAATTCCAAAGAATGGCTCGAAGTACTCTCATTTTCTCAAACAAGGGCCTAAAGTATACCTTGTTTCAATTAACGGCCTAAGGTGCCTTCATTTTCTCAAATAAGAACTTGAAGTGAACTTTATTTCAAATAAAAATCTAAAGTGGCCATGTTAGCCTTAAAAAAGGACCTGACCTCCCTAGGGTTAAGGGCATTTTTGCCTTTTAATTTTTTCTTTCCTTTTTCGTTTTTTTTCTTTCCATGAAAAAAAAACTAAAAAAAAACCCGGGAGGGCTGGCCGTCACCCCATTGCCGGTGGGGCAGTGGCACCTCTGGCTGGTTATGGTCGTCAACCCTCGCTGAGGCGTTGGCTACCCAGCCGGCCATTGCCGCCGCCCCACTGGCAATGGGGCTACGACCTGCTTGTTTTTCCCCTTTTTCTTTTTTAAAAAATACTTCTATTTTAAAATTTTTTTTATCTAATTTAACTAAAATTTATGTTAAAATTATTTTTTGACAAAAATGCCCTTGATCGGCTGGAAAATTTGGCTGGCTGGCAGGGTTAGGCCCTAATTTGAAACTATTATAGTCACTTCAGGCCTTTATTTGAGAAAATGAGGGCACTTCAGATTTTTATTAAGAATTCTCCCTTATTTTTAGTATCCTTGGTTGGTAAAACTTTAAAAAGCTCGGAGGTTCCCGTGTTTAAATTCATTTCGGAAGAAACGGGCATAGAAGCATAATGGCAGTTTCGTAATAACGCTAGGAACAGAAGGGCGGTGGCGTAAGGAAAGTGGAGAAAACAGAAAAAGAGAAAAAATAAAAAAAAAACCCAGAATATATTTGAGAGGGAAGAAAAAAGAAAAAGAGAAGAATTAGTGGACGGGTCTTCTCCACGCGCCTTTGCGAAGACCGGCAACGGACGGATAAGGAGTCTTTGTGGGGCCCAGAACGCGTGTCAGCCACGTGACCCAAAACGCGTCCCCAGCTTGATCTTACGCGGTGGAGACATAATCCGCCGAGAATTAGGGGCATCTCCATATAAACGAAATAATAAATGACTTTAATCTATGTTTTGGCAGATGATCGCATTTCCAATAAAAATAAGACAGCTTATCGCATCACGAGAGAATAAGTGGTGTGTACGGTAACATTTCTGTTCTCGGGAACAACTTCATTTCAGAAATATTTTTTTTTTATTTTGATTCTTCGGACGAGTTCTTAAGCTAAAGAACGCATTTTGTAGCTATTTTCGAAATAGAAAAAAGAATAGAAAAACATTTGGTAGGAACCTAAAATTTTTTTGTGACGTGGGATTGTTTTTAGTTTTTAAATAATTTTTTGAGATTCTAATTTTTTTGAATTTTTTCTTTTCTTTTTTTCCTTCTCCTCCTCCTCCTTTTTCTAGCTAGTCGCTGGGCCTCGGTGATGGCTGACGATCGACTAGAGACGAGGGTTGGCGAGGTCAATCTCGCCTAGCCACGGCAAGGCTCGACCTCGCCTAGTCACTGTGAGGTCGAGCCTCGCCGAGGTCCGGCTACTAGCTAGAGGAGGAAGAAGAAGGAAGGAAAAAAAGAAAATAATAACCTTGTTTCAGAAATTGTTTTTGAGAAAAAAAAACAGATTTTTTAAACTTTTTTGTTTCAATTCCAAATCTATTTTCTGGCCACTTTTCTATTCCAAATAATTATAGAAAATTAATTGACATACACAAACAGATTTATATTCTTTTTTTATTCTAAGGAACAAATGAACAAAAAAACAGAAAACTAGAAACATCACCAAGTGCGTCATAATTATCCTATCAGGTGTTTGTTGCATGCACTCCGAACTCTAATCACCCTAATAAGCTCAAATGTTGTCTCGCTTAACTTATCCGAGCTAGGAAGGTTTAAATATTTTCTCCCATCCGTGCAAGGCTAATTGACAGAATGAAATCGATTGCACGGCAAGAGTTACGGCACCAAAGCCACCTAATTAATTTGGCATTCCCCCTTTGATGTAATTTGTGCAATGTTTGTAAATTGAAGACTTACTTGTATTTCATTTATACTTATTTCGAGAAGTATTTTTTCGTTAAACGTCCATAATCAGTTTTAACTAAACTTTAATAATTAAAAAATGTAGCCGTTGGCCACTTTAGATTATAAAAAAAAAAACCACACATCTCAGTCTGCCTATGCAGAGCGTGCCAACCAAAGAAGACATTCACAGATCACGGTTCAAAAACTATCTCATGAAACGACATCCACAAGTTTCGAAACTCTTACACTCTACACATTACGCAATGTAACCGCACAACAGATGCCCGATTTGCACGTCAATGTACCGGAGTCGGGTAATGGACCGAGATGAAGAGGCACCGGTACAAGAGAATTGCTCGAGACTAAAAAATCCCAAACTTCGAGCCGTCTTTTTACGTGCAAATTGTTTAAAAAAACTTTTGCCCGTGATCCGTGCGACCTCACGGGACATTCGTGGTGGTATAAAGAGCGCAATTGCCATCAATAGGGGCATGTGGTAGGCTTGGGTCAACTGACCAAGTGTAGCTCTGTACTTCCATATTTCAGATATTACAAATATACTAGTACGTCATGATTTTAATGTATGGTGTACTGTCATTGATACTAAACATCACGTTTCAATTTCCTGCAATTTTTCTTTAATATCGCAATTTGTAAACTCAATTTACATTTGGATTTTGTTTTATAAGTTAATTTCGTCATTTAATTAAAGAAAGGGCTTGGGCACACTGCACGGCTTGGTGCAACCCCGGGTTGCGATTATCTTGAGTGACCACCATGATAGAGGTGACCTCTACTGTGGTGGTTGCAATCCACGTTGTGATCGTCGTTGCGAAGTACTTCCAAATTTGATGGTGTATTCAATCTAGGATTCCTTTTCAATTTATTTCATTCTTTTTACTTGATCCTACTTTTTGTTAAACTTCTAATTAGTTATTTAACAAGATAAATCTGCGCCTGACTTTCCAACCTCATATATAAACTTGTGTCCAATTATCAAATGAGGTGCATGTTGACACCTAAATTTTGACGATCATTTAGTGGTTAATTACATAGAAAATTAGGGATTAAATTTTAACCTCTAAACAAAAATATTAAAATTGCATAGCATATAGTTTAGGATCATGTAGGTTAATTGCATTCCACATTGAACTGACAGTGGCAAGCGAGCTTAAAATTTATCACGTAAATCGAGCTTGGGCACCGAACGAAACTCGGCTCACTTGGAAGATGTAGGCCGAAAATCACACGTTAAAAAGAGGCTTGGTTGTCTTAATTTGAGCTTAAATTAGCCCATCAAGTTTAATTGAATAAAAGCCCGAATTAATTCAACCAACTTGGAATTAAATAAAATTAAAGGATAAAGCCTAAACCTAAGCCCATTAGGACTAAAAAGCCCGGCTAATTAACCTAGGGTTGCGATATAAATATATGGTTATGCGTCATAATCAAAGGGGGAGGCTCTCATAATTTTCAGTTTTTGGAGAATTTCTAGAACACCATTCTTGAGAGTGTGAGAGAGAACACACAACGTGAGCGAAAGCACAAGAGGGAGAGTGTGAGAGAGAGAGACCGGCGGTCCGCCTTCATGGTCGTGCCTTCCCCGGCTACGGCTACTGCCCCACCGCGCCTTTGGCGCCCGCCGTTGCCGTGCCCTGCTCACAGCCATACTTGTGGGCGTGAGTCACTTCTGCCCCGAAGTCAACGCTGCCATGCCCACGTCGACCACTCCAACACCAGTCCTGGGGAGCTTCACGTAGAATTCACGTCCGCAAATTGGGAGAAAGAGGAGAGCTGCACTGGACTCTCTAAAGACGATCTCCCCATGCAGAAAAAGCCAAAAGGAGAAGACGATCACGAAACCTCCTTCGTCCAACGTCAGTAGCAAACTTCCAGGTTTACTTGGCGAGATCCTCGGCCGTGATGGCAAATTGAAGCACCACACGTCGAGCCCATTGAGATATACACTGCCTTGCGCCTCCGAGTTTCAAAGCCGGCCCCTCTTCGCTGCTATTGCCTACAACCATTGCCGTGTCTCTACAGCAGTATTATCCGGTCCCCCGACGGTTCTGCACGGCAATTCCTCAACGACAATCCATGCTAGCGCAAACATGTTCATCTAGATCGAGAGCCACACCTGCCGGTCCTTCTTCAACTGAGAGGCCATCACCGCCGCTGTCCCTGTCGTGCCGTCGCCGCAAGCCGCCGCCTCTCCCGACGCACCGCCGGTCACCATCTCGATCCGCAATCCCGATCCGTTGCAAATTCAAATTTGGAAAGAAATCTGCAAATCAAGTAATTATCTTGTCCTGACTTGATTTGAATATTTTGTTGCTTAATTCGTGCTTATTGATATCTAACTTTGCATATTTGAATAATAAGCATTATTTCAATTAGGATTTATTTTTTTTTAAATCTTGGATATCTATTACTCGTTAAATTTGAATAGAATTTAAAATTTTCAAAATCTTTTGAATATATCCAAGATATTTAAGATATCAAAATTTTTTCAAGATGTGATTGATTAGGAAAATTTCCTAATCCGCAACCGCACACATGAAAATAAATCTATCTATCAGGCTTTAAATATAGTTATTTCCATAGCGGGTATTTCGAATTTTTAAGATCGATCTGTCAGGCTTCAGATCGAAACTTAATTTGAAAGATTTAGTGGTTATATTTTTTTACTAAAAAATTTGCTATTTGAATATAAATTCAAAAATAAAAAAAAAATTCATAAAAGAAAATCAAAAAATTTCTACACCTTTGAATTCTAAGTCAGGATTTATCAAAATTGTTAAATTGAGTATTTGTTTTGAGATTGGTATCGAAAGGGCATTAGGAAATCTAGCGTAACCAAGTCCTTGGATTTATAATCTTTGGTTCGCAGAAATAAAATAGTACTCCCGCTATTTTATCTAGGTTTCTAATCAACCTACCTTAAATGATTAGTGGCGACTCCCATTGAAAATATTTACATGCTCATAATTGGACCTAAGTTGCGAATTGGTAAAGTTTGGGAGGACTTGAGTTAGGTTAGTTAATTTAATTGATTTAGTAATCCATTAGCCTGAGATGGGAAAACCAGATTTTTTAGATCGCAACAGCTTGGCAACTCCGCTGGTTACGCTAGATTACCCTAACGTCCTTTCGGTACCAATCTCAAGAAAAATACTCAATTCGACAATTTTAATAAATCCTAACTTAGAGTTCAAAGGTGCAGAAATTTTTCTTTTGATTTTCTTTTATGAATTTTTTTTTGTATTTTCGTATTTAAATTCAAATCGCGAACTTTTTTAATAAAAAAAATATAACCGCTAAATCTTTCGAATTAAGTTTCGATTTGAAACCTGACATATCGATCTTAAAAATTCGAAATACCCGCTATAGAAATAATTCTATCTAAAACCCGATAGATAGATTTATTTCCATGTATGCGGTTACGGATTAGGAAATTTTCCTAACCGATCACATCTTGAAAAGATTTTGATATCTTAAATATCTTGGATATATTTAAAAAATTTTGAAAATTTTAAATTTTATCTAAATTTGACAAGTAATAGATATCCAAGATTTCAAAAAAAAAAAAATCCTAATTGAAATAATGCCTATTATTCAAATATGCAAAGTTAGATATCAATAAGCACGAATTAAGCAACAAAATATTCAAATCAAATCAGGATAATATATTTACCCGATTTGCAGATTTCTTTCCAAATTTGAATTTGCAGCGAATCGGGATTGCGGATCGAGATGGTGACCGACGGTGCGTCGGGAGCGGCGGTGCGGCGTCGGGAGCGGCGGTGCGGCGTGCAGCGGCGGTTGACGGGGTGGTGCAGCGACAGGGACAGCGGCGTGCAGGGGCAGCGGCGCGGCAAGGGCAGTGGCGGCGACGTGGCGAGGACAGCAGCACGGCAGAGAGTAGCAACGGTGCAACGATGGTGGGAAGCAGCGGCGGTGCAGCGGCGTGGGTAGCGGCGCGGGGAGCGGCTGTGCAGCGGTGGTACAGTGATGCGGCAGGGAGCAGCAGCGGTGGCAGGTGTGCAGCGGCGGTACAGGGCAACAGCCACCCGTCTAGCGCGCGGTGGCGCGGCATCGGGAGCGGCGACGCAACAGGGCAGCGGTTGTGGCGTGTCCAATGATCTTCTCTCTCTCACTCTCTTCACGTGTGTCTCTCTGAAAATTCTGATATCTGATTACTATGATAGCTCCCTTCGAGTGAGGGGTATAATCATGTATTTATATCGCAACCCTAGGTTAATTAGCCGCGCTTTCTAGTCCTAGTGGACTTAGGTTTAGGCTTTACCCTTTAATTTTATTTAATTCCAAGTTGGCTGAATTAATTCGGGCTTTTATTCAATTAAACTTGATGGGCTAATTTAAGCTCAAATTAAGACAACCAAGCCCTTTTGACGTGTGATTTTCAGCCCCCGTCTTCCGAGTGAGCCGAGTTTCGTTCGATGCCCGAGCTCAATTTACGTGATGAATTTTAAGCTCGCTTGCCGCTGCCAGTTCAATGTAGAATGCAATTAACCTACATGATCCTAAACTATATGCTGTGCAATTTTAATATTTTTGTTTAGGGGTTAAAATTTAATCTCTAATTTTCTATGCAATTAACTACTAAATGATATGCCAAAATTTAGGTGTCAATAGTGCACTAATCATAAGTATTTATTAATAGTTCAAAAGAAAATCTTTTAAAAAGGTCTAGTTAATGACACCGGCCATTATAAGTATTGATTGGTAATTAAAAGATAGATAAAAAAAATATAATGGATAGGAATGCGAGTAAAAAAACCAAACCGTCTTAGCAAATCCATGGATGTGAATGTCTCAAAATTCGAAAAGTCACGAAGACCAAAATTTTTTTATTTCTCTCCTACTTTTAAATTCTCTAAAACCTGCTTATGTAATCAATGAATGACTTACAAGAGAAAGCCAGATCCGCTTGGCAAGATTTGGTGTATTCGGTCATTACGGTCGTCCCCCTTTTGAATAGTCCACCCAATTTAACAACCAAGAACTTGGCATTCTAAGTGCCACAAAATTTCGAAACAGAAGTTAACTTGGTGTTGTAATGACTCGACGCGATCCATGTCGGTCCCCAAAAAGAGTTTTTAGAGTAACTACACGAGGTGATGAATATTTGGGATGAATGTTTACTTATCAATCAACTTGATTGGACATCTTCCATCCGATATGGGACTTGAGATGTTGGCAAATCATTTAAAGATTTAGAATTAAATTGGCATAATTGAAAGGTTTATGACTGAATTGGCTGCTAGGGGTGAGCGGTTCCAGGTTTCGCTGGAACCTGCCCTCAGGTACAGTTTCCTCATTTTTTGAAATTTGAAACCTACCCATCGGCACCTAGAACTTATCCTATCACAGGTTCTAGGCTAGGCTCTAAGATCTAACATGTTCTTTTTTTTTTAATTTCATTTTTAGTTAAACAAAATGAAAATGAATACAACAATACTGAACAAGCTTGTCATTTACCAAAAAGAATACGAAAGACTAATTTTCTTTGCTCGGTTCAAATAAATATAATTTAAATGAGAAGTCATTGTATGAATCAATAGTAAGAGTAAACAGTTCCATGTTCCTTATAGGTTCTACTTGGAACCTACCCATGAGAATAAGTTTCTCATTTTTTGAAACTCGAAACCTCAGGTTTCAAGGTCAGTTCTAGGGTCTACCCAGGATCTACCTATATTATTAATTGAACAATTGTAGTGAATCATCACCTTTAATAACTACCACTTGCTGTTATGATTTACTGATCACAACTTATATTTAAACACACGAAAAATAAGAAAATTAATAAGTCATAAAGTGAAAATTTAGACTAGTAGTTCTAGATTATACACTCATCATCTAACACCATGAAACATCGTATGATCACGCGAAGATGTAGATCAAGAAAAAACACAAAAAAAACTTATTTAGGTTTCAGGTTTCATATTTCACCTATCTAAAATTTGAAACCCACTTGTCGAAATAGGTTCCCCAATTGTCGTCGAAATAGGTTCCCCAATTGTTAGAACCTGGAATCTACCCTGCATACCTTGGAATTTGGAAACTATAGGTTTCCACCGATCAGGTTCTCAAGTTTCAGGTTCTATCCTGGAATCATGCTCACCCCTATTGGCTACCGTATAATAGATTTATGACTTTTTGGATAATTTTTCAAAAAAAGAAATTTATGAAATAGAACTAACCAAAAGATAAACATAGTAGATAAAAAAGATAAAAGAAATGAAATTGAACCATCGTTTAATTAGAGAGACGCATTTTACACTAGGTGAGATTAACGAAACAACTTTAATGACTTCGGCGAGGAACGCCAACTTTGCTGGGAGTGAACATATATATTAGAATTAAAAAAGAGATACTTAAAATCAAATCAAAGAATCAAAAGAAAACATATATTAGAAGCATTAATTTTTATGCCAATATTCTTTTTAAAGATCATTACATTCATTTTTTTTTTGAAATTTTTCTGTGTTCCTTTTACGATTTTCAATGTACGCGGGGGGCAAAACAACAATTTGACACCGCCGGCCTGAGTGGCGTCGATGGTTTGAGCACTCTTTCTCTCTTAAAAGGTTAAGTGTTTGAATTTCGGGCGCCGCAGGGTGACTTATCCGGTGGCACGTGTGTGGTGACTAGCACGTGTCGTTCCCAGGGTTTACTTCCCAGCTGTCGGCCATGCAGGGGTTCCCTGGATTACAAAAAAAAACAGCAATTTGACTAAAAAAATCAAGAAGAATTGCAATTTCACCCATGGATAATCACATATTAGGCAAATGCAAATGGAAAAACCGATGAAGGTTGACAATTGTACAGAATGAAAATTTAGGGGGTTGTAATGCACCACTCTAAAGCTGAGGAAGATTTCGTTTAACATCCTCCCCTCAAATTTTGTGACCGTTCATGCTCTTATCTCGAGTATCGAGGTGCCCCTTCCTTACTTCAACAAGGTCGATATCAATCACTACACGTATCATATTAAAGTCAAATTGGATGAACACCAAATCAAAACCGAACGTGACATGACTTGACTTTTATATCTTATATACTCTTTTCCTCGACCTATGTGTCCTTACATTCGAGCCGTACCACCATCAGGGCGCTTCCTGGACAGGCTCACGACCACCCTGATCTCTTCAATCATGAGCACAAATTCGCCCTCTCTGGTTAGGCTGCGCAGAAGGATTTATCCTCTTCCCTTTGGTTAATAAAGAATAAGAGAAGGGCCCATCACCATAATGGTGCAGTTAGTGAGCACAATGAATGGAGATTGTGACTTGTTGAAAGGCACAGGGGCAATGGAGTCCACATACTCCCCAAAAGATATCTAAAAACCCCACATTTCACAACTTTTGCAAGGTTTGATCTTGACTTGAATGGACACCAAGTACTTATCAAGGTACCCTTTTTTGTATTTTTTATTCATTTTTGTATTAGGGAATTCACTCCATGATTGGGAGCAGAGAAAAGGGTAACTCTTCTATCGATATATTCGTTCTGTATTGGAGAATTAATTGTCGAAAAGATGCTTTTTGTTCTTGACAGAAAGTTCTGCTTAATTTCCAAAAGATCATTTACGCTTTCAAAAAAAAATCATAAATCATTTTTTTTGAAAATTCATTTACACCACCGCCGTAGCCATCCGTCGATCCAATAGTATCGACGGAACCTCAGGTGCTCGGAGGCAAACCATGTTCACAATTGGCCTCCTCTGTAGCCTGATCCAATAACCGACGATTAAACTCGGATCACAATTGACTCGTTTCCTATCAATCACTTGACGTTATATCAAGATTCGCGCAACATATAACTTTGTAATCGATTTTCATGAAAAAGTAGAGATCATGCATGAAAACTGAATTATGGCATCATCCGACAATGAAGGATGTAGCTCATTCATCTGAGGAAATGCAATCTAACGAAGATTCTGTCTGAAATGCAATCTTTGTACACATGATGAATATTATCTTGGAACTTCGATAGTAGCCATTTCTCGCTTGTGCTTGCGGACAAGAAGAGACAATTGTCAAAGAATTATTTGGCCTCATTCGGAATATGAATCAGGCTTATTTTCAACGCCCCTTAAATGCAGTCACCATCATTCTTGAGACACGGAATCAAATGACTCTTCGTCCGGCCTTATCATGCCAAGAAAGTATACCAAGTCCATATGTTAAAAGAAAATGGAGCTCTTTGCTTTTTTGCAGTCAATGATGTCTCGTGAATGTCCCATCTGTATCGTGAAATTCCAATCACATACTGAACATAAAATCTACATGCGGTCAAGAAATAGATAGCCACACCAACGTTTTAAGATAAAAGACTCTTCTGATCCTTCTTTCAATGTGGGGCTGGGGTACATCTACCCTGCCATGGCCTTTGGCTCGACGAAAGTGTCGCGCCCAATCTGATAGCACGCAAAAACCGATCGACGATCCGAGGGCCGATGATCATCATAAAATGATAGCCAACAATCATATGTCGGTGATCTGGTTTAGCGGGCGCAGTTTGAAAGGCTGCCATTGGTGATAGCTAATCTTCAAACTCATCTCTTTTCTCGCACTTTGTAAACATTCATTTTTTTGGTTCTTTTCACGCATTTGACGTCCGCTTGTCTAGGGCGGACCGGTTGGCTTTAGCTATCGTGGTGGGGGTGGCAATGTGGATGTGGTTGTTGTCATAGTGGTGGTGGAGGGAGGGAGAGCCACTAAAGGATCAGGTGGTGGCAGCAACTATGGTGGTGGTCCAGTGACTGAGACGGCGTAGAAATCTCTTTCCCTCTAATCCAATTCCTAGTTTGCTTCTCAATAAGCATGAGAATACTAATTCAAGGAATTAATGCCATCCCTTTGCCACTCAAATTCCAAAGTGAACCAAACAAGCTTGCATCAGGATTCTTCAGAAACCAGAAGCAAACCCTTAGCGATTGTCTCATCAATGCATCTGAAATGGACGCAAAGATCGACCTACCTCTCTAAGTACCCAATCTCCGGTTTAAATGAAACATAGTTTAAGTCTTCAAACAGGCCTAGATCAAATATCATCGTACCTTATAACAGGAAGAAAGAAACGATGCCAATTTTTGTACTTCAGAAGTTTTAAACATGAAGAGAAAGATGCTGAAGATGACAGCAAAATGAGCATTCACATATTAGTTCTCCAACAATATAGATGCCATAAGACCCGAGCAAGAGCGCCAACGGAGGATCCACAGCATTCTATGTGAAGCTGCCCCACCAAGCCAGATTGCTTCATGTCTAGCTTTCACATTTTGGCCTCCTTTATTACTCGACTAAAAAATAAGGAGACGAGCACCGTCATAAATCATGCGATTCACAACTATCTGTAACTTTGCTCAGAACTATATTTGATAGTTACGGGGGCCTAACAATATCTTTCTTATCTTTTACTATTGTTATGGGGGCCTAACAATTGGAAGAAGACCGTTGATTTGATCAGGGACTTCTAGCGGCCGGATGCTTATAGTAAAGCTCTTACACTTAAAGCAAAGAATGCAGGAACTCGGCACTTAACATTATTCTTCCCAGGTCTTACACACCACATGAGTCCAGATAAACTGAGACACGATAAAAATAGCACCCGACAACTCGTTTATCATACTAGATAATCACGTCCTACTACGAATTGATCAAAGGTCTGATGTGATTTCTTACTTGACAAACTTCACAAACCATTGTATCATGTCTAAATGAGCCTCCTCAGCAGACTTCACAGCAGCTTTGTCTTCAACCTTATATCTCACCGTCCATCCATGAGAAACTTTGGGAAAGATCTTCACGAATCCGTCAACCTGCACGAGAATAAAGGAGTATCATTTCCAGACTTCTCATACGGAGACTAAGACACGGAAGAGTGTGAGATTCAATTCGAGAATATACAAATCCTGGTATGGAAGAGCCATTGAGACCCCACAAATCACAGTGATCAATGATATAAAACATCAATTGGAGAAGGAAACAGACACTCTAATGAACAAGGGCAAAAACCTTATAAACAGAAAATATAATTCATTCATGATGTCGTTGGAAACTGACAGGTTTAGTAACAGCATTTGCACGGGACCAAAGTAAATGAAGGAATTGCGGATATTTCCATCTGATCAAAAAGCTTTGTCCTGTCCTGTCCTGTCCTGTCTTCTTTAAATGGCAATCAAAGTCTTAACACATTTGGCTTTCATGTTGAACAATGGAGAGATGGGGCTAAGCTACTTATTCCCCGTCAAGTGTCAGCTTACAAGAAACAACAAAATCTTTTCAAGACCAATTTGCTGTTTGTTGACCATGTATATCACCATCAACTTTTCAAATAGTTTAGCATCCAGAACAATAGCAGATTTATCAGAAGGCATACTCATAGATTGATCAAAAGCAACGGGCTTTCTTACCTCGGACTTAGCCGCGAGCACCTCTTCAAACTGTTTGAGGAGTGCTGGTGGAGACATATGATCAATCTCAGCTCCTAGCACAGCAATAGGAACCTTAATCCCTGCAGACAGAACAACCAGAGAATAAACTAGTTATGAAAGTGCACCAACAACATGCTAACTTGACCTTTTTTGAGCCATACTAAACAAACTTCAATTAGCTCACTAACATCTATACACATTTTTTCCTGGCGACTGGAATGAAATGGTTTTACAATGCTCGTTTCGGAGCACTGTGCACATGCACTTGTGGATTCAGACGATGGTAAAATGGAATGCTAAATAGCCAGAGAAAGTATGACTACCCTAGATTATAAAACATTGAGAAGAAGAGGTTTTACTCTAAGAGGTAGATAATATTAGTTGCCTTCATTTTCCAACACTCATGTTTGAAGAAATGCAACTCGATGTACATACTTATTTTGGGTAATGCTTCAACTTGTTATGTATATCAAGAAGCTGCAAAGTCTGTGAATGGCTGCAAAATGGCATACACATACCTTTGATATCATCAAGAGTGACAAATGAAGGGTGTAACAGTACAGCAGCTTGGATAAGCTCACACTTGGCTAACTCAACCACAACCTTAGCTGAAGAGAGAAGACATTTCAAAATAAACCAGCATAAAGAACAATACTATGAGATAAAAAAAAAAGAAATGTTATCCAGAGAAATTATTTTGTCCAATATGTTGGTCCGTGGTCTGAAGAATGCTTTACATACCACCCCAGCAGAAGCCTGCTGCCCCTATCTTAGATATGCCTTTACTTTTCAGAGCTTGAATAATTGGTTTTGTATCTTCAAATCCCTTATCCTGTAAAATTGTTGTTTAGCTTTAGGCAAAAGAGATATCTAAAGGGAGCTTTCACCTTCCACACCTAGATGAGTTTAAATGAAATTCAACCAAACCAAACACTAGCAACGAGAATAACTCAATACAGACCAAGACTAACACACCAAGAATGCTTGAAAAACCCTTTAAATGGGACAAGGAAGCACCACAAAGTAACTGAATTCACTAGTTGGTGAATAATCAAGAGTACAGGTGGTCTACAACATCAAAAACATTTACCGACAGAAGCTCCTTTCTACAAGCTATAAGACCACATGCTCCAAATTACAAAACTACTGTCCACAATCAACAAGACTACAAGCTCCAAATCCAAAAACATGTGTAAAACCACTTTCCAGGAGCTATCACAACTCACAAAAGTTAGTTACTATGTAACAAAGCCAACCTAATCCACCTGAGCTAATCCACGTGAGTCGAGTCACACAAAGGAGTATTCAAATAATCATACAAAGTGAAGCCCATTTGGAAGTGGGTTTATCTTATGAATCAATTAAAAAGGTCTCTCCCATCTCATGCACAAATTCGGGTGTAATAACTTCTCCACTTAAAGCATAGACATCCTCTTCAATATCAGCTTATGCCCCGTAGCAGTAATGCTAATGGAGATGTGATTCGATCCATTCTCACCACTTCACCATCTTATAAGCTTGTAAGGAGCTGCACCTTATTCAAGTCCTCTTGTCCAGCGATCACTCCCCACTCTTGTCAGATCAAAGGCATACTCTATCCTCAAACCGCATATCTGCTTGAGAGAATTTCTTGAGTGATTCATAAGTAAGATCAACCCCACAAATGATCAGCACTTTCTTTGGTTACTTGAGTATTCTTTATTTGGGTGGTTCGAATAGATGGTATCAGAGCAATACCGTCCTGTACACGTGTGGTTCTAGGATGAACTAGACCCCTAGTACATCGGATGAAGGCGGAAAGCGTTCTTCAGGGGAAGAGGGCTCAAATAAGGTGTGGCTCTTAGCAAGCTTCTATGACTGCAAACGGGATGGACTAATCCCGAATTGGATAGGAGAAATTCGATCAGGGGTATAATTCGACACTGACAAGGAAGTCAGTGCTTTAAGTGGAGGAATATGTCCACCTCAAGTCTCACAACAGATTAGAGGGGAACCTTCTTAAGTGATTCATAAGTAAGGACTCACCTTAAAAGAGTTACCAGCGTTTTTGAACATTCCTTTTAGGAGCTTGGCCTACGTGAAACAGATCTGGTCGTAACATACTACCTTGTCAAAGAAGAAAGTAATCTAACAACTATTGAAACAATATTACCTCCGCTGTATTGAAAATCCTAACCCATGATTTTGCTCTTTTCTCTCTAGGGTGTATTATGTGCATCCTCTTAGAAGTTTGAAACTTCCAATGACAAGAAGCTATTCTATTAACTGACAAAAAACAAGGCCATAGGCCACAGCACACTAATCGGTCTAACTAGCAAATCTACAATATCAACAACCTCACAATTTCAACAATTTCAATTTCTTCACCTACTAAGGTACTTGCATTACTTGAAGCTAAAAGAAGGCTAAGGACTCACACAACAGTAGTTTTAGCAAATAGGAATAGATGAGTAACAGACCCTAAGTTTGAAAAGAACTGAGTTGAATGACCCAAAGATGCGAATGTGGCATATAAATAAGTTGTCAGCTGAAACAAAAAAATCACATTGGTATGGTCAAAGTCAATCATATCCAATCCGTTAGTCTCAATGAGCATTCCAATTTCCAACTACCAACAGATGAGGACCACAGGCATACTAAGATATGTATGAGAAACAGAACATACAGCTCCATGATCTTTTATCCAAACTCCTATAGGCCTCTCAGCATTCTCAGGTGCATAGGGATCTCCTTTGAAATAGTCGGGAACGACCACATAAAAACCAGCAGCTGCAACTTTGTCCGCAAGTTTCCTGCAAATTCGGAAGCATTGTGACAGTTAAGTTTTCGGAAGAAGTCATGAACAAATATTAGAGACTGTTATTTGACATTGTACTCCCATTTGATGCAAACATGACAGAATAGCATCAATCGCACTTCTCCAAGGGAGTGCATATTCAGGAATTCAGCTACTCTGCAATAGCTAATGGTCCATACCTCAAATTCGGAGCTTCATACCCTGCACCGTCAAGACACACAATTCAAATTAGAATACCATATAGACATGAGAAGGAGCGATACAAAATATTTGGCCAACGATAAAAAGTGAACGAAATCCATTCTGTTTCTACAATACGACTTCAAGAACTTACCACCAAGACTCGAGATCGCAGCAAAAGGGGGAATGTTTCAACAAAAGGGTTGGAGAAGCGCTAGCACACACGCACTTCACAAAAAGTGGAGAACAGAAAACTAAACTGAAGTTAACTATTGCTTGTAAATATTCATTTTCCACCACAAAGCCGACCTTCCCCAACCAAAATTAAGCTCAAGCCTCATCACCCACAACCCCAAAACAAGATCTTGGGACACCACCCATCACAAAACCCCACAAAAAAATCCCATCAGACGGCAAGAAAGGAAGCCCGCTTGACAAAGCGAAGCCAAGAACAAGAACAAGAAACGGAGGCGAAGAAAAGAACCAAGAACTTCCCACAGGGCGCGAGGTCACGCACCGTAGACGTCGGAGACGAGAAGGACCGCGAGCTTGGACTCCGGCGAGCCGACGGCGTAGGCGTTGAGGCCACCCAGTTGCTCCACGTGTCCCGCTCCGCTGCCCGGGCTGAGGGTGGGAGGGTTCTCGCAGCACTGTGGACCAGACATTGCTGTGGAGAAGAAACTTTCTTCGCTCCGATGATCGGCGACTAACGAAGGGAGATGGCGAAGGAGACGTGTACTTACAGCATTGAAGAAGAAGAAGAAAGAGTGAGTGGCGAGCGAGCGAGCGAAGCAGCAGAAGAAGAAGGAAGGCTCCATTGACTGCCGACATTCGATTTCTACTCTCATTTTTTGCGTCACCGGTGACGTCAGGGCTCGCTGTGTGGAAAAATTAGGGTTTCGCTTTTTTGCTTTTTTTTTTGTCCTTTTGACCGGGCTTTGGATCACAAATAATTTGAAGGGAAAAGAAATCTCGAGAGTGATGTTGAGCAGGAGTGATCGATTCTCCGTTTTAAGTCGAAACGGATCTTATAGCTTTCGGTTTCAAAAAGATTTTTATTTTTTGGAACCGAAACCATAGTGTACCGGGGAACCGAACCACTTTTTACTTCTTTAAAAAAATCAAATTAAGTTACATAATTTCACTACAAAAACGTATATTAGTTGATAGGTTACGTTGTTAGTTCATATTAGATACCATGGTACGATTCTTGATGGGTGCGATTTTTCTTTTTTTAAAGATGCTTCAAAACCCGTGCCTAGGTAAAATCGATTTTTGGTTCCACAATTGGAACCGAACTGGTTTCTTAGGCCGATTTTAGGTTAGAGGAATTAGGAATTGAATCGGTTCTCTCTAGAATCGATCTTAAACCGGTTCGGTCCATACTGATTCGATTCAACTCCTGAGTTGAACCGGACTCGGTGCTGTTAACTTTTGGAAATGTAATATGTGCAAACAATATTTAAAAGGTTTTAAATTTATTGCACTAGTCCATTTTAGTCCTAAACTTTTTAATTATGTCAATTCAATTAAACCCATTTATCGAGGCTCGACAACTAGCGGAGGAAGAAAAAAAATAAAAAGAAAGAAAGGAAAGAAAAAAAAAAGGAAAGAGAAAAACTTGAAAAAAATTATAAAAAAATTGGAATTTCTTTTAAAAGATTGTAAAAATTACCTATGTTAGCTTTGGCCGTACCATATAAGATGATCGGCATGTACGTCAGTAATTTTTAGCTAAAATTGGACAAAAATACTAAATTGACAAATTTTGCAAAATGTTTAGTATTCAATTGGCATAATTAAAAATGTTTAGGATCGAATTGGTACAGAAATAATAAGTTTAAGACTTTTTTGATAATTTTTTTGTAACGTGCCCGATGCTTAAGAACGCGGGACAAGGCTCAACAAGGGAAAACAAAAGCACAAAGGAAGGGAAGCTTTTGTTTTATTAAATAGTTGCGTCACAAAAGGAAGAAGCAGTTGAGTTTTGTTCGTTGTTGTGTGTACGGACGGATGTTGGGGTGCAGTTGAATTGTAGGCCGGCTTCTTCTACCTCGTAGGCCGTATACACCAACGTTAGAAGGCTCGGCCATTTATAGCCTGCGTCCACCGACTCTCTAAGCAAATTATTTCGGACACAACACAAGGAAGAGATATTTGCTTCTATCATACATGTCGGACAATCCATGGTCACTAGGTGTCACGCCCCGAACCCTAACGAGCTTGCGACACCCCTCGATGGTCAATTATTGAATGCGACGTCCCAGGCACGTCGCCGACCCAACCCAAACATCAGAGATTAAGCACGCGCGGAAACAAATAGAAATAACCCGGACAATTAATAATGACAAGGGGCAGCAATAGAAATAAATAAATAATTGTAACTTCCTATACTTGACATATAGATACGACGTCTACAAAAGACAATTCCCTAAGCTAGGCCACAACAACAGAACCACATTCCTCAAAGGGCAATGATTCGCAAACTTAATTCCTCTACAAAAATGGGGACTCAAAATACCGAGTACTTGACTCGTCTTCGATCTCCGAGATACCCTTGAAGCGTCTCCAATCCCTCATGATCGCGAATCTGAAATGGTTATATAATAACCGTGAGAACGAGTCTCAATAAGCAACCCCCTAAACCCCACGTAGGCCAATGCGTACCCAGACAAGTCGTACATGCAATCTACCCCAAAAGATACATAATTTGCATTATTGAACTTACCTCGTCATCAAGCCCATACCAACACTGCACGTTAGTCATAACATGGAAATGCAATAGTAACTAAATAGTACATCACAATTGCTCAAACGCCAACCACACTTGCATGCAATTCACCTTACTAATTAGACCACACAATCAACCAGCTATTTCAAGCACACGCTCAACCAGCCAATCCAATCACACGCTCAACCAGCCAATCCAATCACACGCTCAACCAGCCAATTCAGTCACACTCAACAGCCATTTCAATCACACTCAAGTCGCATGCACGCGTCCAACCAACTTTCCTCTCACGGGCTCACCAGCCGCACAATCAATCAAACCAATGGCCGCCGTCAACACGTCCCAAGCCATATCAATCATACCATCCCGTGGCCGCCGTCAACACGTCCCAAGCCACATAATCAATCATTCCAATGACCGACGTAAACACGTTCCTGTCTATCACACCTTTAACGGGCCACCGTCCGCATGTCTCAAGCCCGCATCCAATTGGCCCATCGGCCAGTCATGCCTTCACACGGACCGCCGTCAACACGTCCCAAGTCCGTAGCCCTCCGATCGATCCGGGCTTAAAATCGACAGGCAAGCACACGCCATTCAATTCAATCAATTTCACGCCAATTACATCAAACAACCCATATTCACAACTCAATCCAATTCACGACACGCCACACCAACCCACAAACTCGACATTCAATCGGCCACATACGAACATCCAATTTAAACATATTATCTAACCCAATTCAAATAACGTAACTATAACATAATATAATAAAATTAAAACACACCCTAGCCGTTCTAACTCACGACAATACGGTCATTTAGCCCCCTTAATTAGCTACTAAATTAAGCCCCACAAATATCACAATTTAAGATAATAATCACGCACATACGAATATTGACCCTAATCCACGTTTAACCCCCAAACTGGTACTAACCAAACTCTAGACAAGTTTAATAATACCCAATGTACTAGGTAGGGTTTAGGAAGTCACTTACCTAAGTTTGGTCCGGAGAAAATCGGCTCGGGCCTAAAATGGCCCGGGTGAACAGTACCAACTAGGCGCAGGCGCAGGCCACACGGGCGCGGTGGCCGGCCACCGCGGGCACAATGGCCGGTCGGCGTGCCTAGCGCGCGAGCACGGTGGCCGCGCGGCGTGCCCGGGGGTGCACGGCGAGTTGGACGGGCGAGGCGCCTAGGCCGGATGGGCGAGGCGCCTAGGCCGGATGGGCAAGGCGCCAGGCACGCGGCCTGGGCGTGCAGGCAACGGCTCGGCCACGGCGCGGGCGTGGGTGCGGGCACGGGCGCGGACGGGCGACGCGCCTGGTTGGACGGGCGACGTGCCGGGCGACGCTCCTGGGCGACGGGCACGGCGATGGGCCACGACGGGCGAGCGGGCACGCGGCTGGTGCACGAGGGCCACGGGCCGACCATGGCCTGGGCAACTCGGCCATGGCCCGGGGACGCTCGGCGGGCTGGCGGGCTGAGCTGGCCTCGGCGAGCTGGCGGCGGCGGCGACACGGCGGCTGGGCGGCTGGCTTGGAGGGAGAGAGGAGGGAGACGACCGGGGAGGTGAGGGCGAGAGGGAGAGGGGGCTGCAGGCTGAGGGGGAACGGCGGGGCGACGGCTGGTGGACGGCGCAGCGCGGCGGTCGAGCTGGCCGGCGACGGCGCGGCACGCGGCGGTCCGGCGAGCCCAGGCGGTCGGCGAGCTGGGCAAAGGTGAAGCAAACCCAGTCGGCCGGGAGGAAGAGAGAGAGTGGGGGCTTCTGTGGTGGCGACGACAGCGTGGCGGTAATGGTCGGGTAGCGCCCGGTGGCGACGAGCGGGACGGCATCGGGCGGAGCGGAGTCCAGACGCGGCTTGTCGGGGAGGAAGAAGACCGAAGCAGCAAAAAAAAGAAAGGAAGAAGAAAGAGAAGAAGAAGGAAAAAAGAACCGAGAGAGGAGAGAGGGTGTCAGAGGAGAGGGGGGGAGAATGGGCGTGGAGTTCTGCATGGGAGGTTGCGTGCGGTCAGAGAGGAGAGAAGAGAGAGGGAGAGAAGGAGGAAAGGACAGACGTGATGATGGGGGAGAGAGAGGTGCGTGCGGGCAGAGGAGAGAGAGAAGAGAGAAAGAAAGAAAAAAGAAAAAAAGAGAGAGAGAGTAGGGCGGACGCGCGGCCAAGGGGGGTGTCTTCGGCGCGAGAGAACAAACGAAAAAAAATAATTTTCATTCAAATATTAATCGCGATTCGAAGGCCCAAATTCAAAATCAAAAATGATCTACCGGTCCAAAATAAGCCTCGCATATAAAAAGGGACAAAAGCCAAATTAATTAAATCAAACTATAGCGAGGGAGATCTACTAGTCCAAATTTGCACTCGGTCAAAAACTCCCCTTTTTCCACTATTCCTGACAATCTCAACATTGGTTACCATAATATTGATACCGTCCAATTTATTTCGTTATGAAACTCCCGAAAATTGACTGTCAAGTTCGGGGTCTAAATAACGGTCAAATTTGATCGAGTGTGATTCTAGCGAAATCTCTAATTTAAAATGATAACCGGGAGTGATCAGTTCTCGGACGAGATTTCACTATAAGCACACTGACAAATTACGCATTTTAATAATCCCAAAAATGGGTCGAAATTCGGAATGTCACACTAGGAGTGCGTTTGGTAATCATTCTGCTTTCAAAAATAATTTCTGTTCAGAAATAATTTTTTTATTCTGTGCCCGAGAATAATTTCTAAGCATTTGAATACGTTTGGTAACTGTCCAAAATTTCTATTCTTGGAATGAAAAAAAAACAGAAATACGTTTGGTAACTACACAAAATTTCTTTTTATTAATAATATTTTAAAATTTTTAATATTTCTTTTATTTTTTTGGGGGCCCTTGCCGCGAGGGCGACTAGCGGCCTGTGTGAGGGTGAGGGCGAGGGCAAAGAAGAAGAAGAAGAATGCGTTTGGTCTCACTGGATCTAGCGAGGGCGATGGCGAGGATCACCCACAGGCCAAGAAGAAGAAGAAGCAACTTTTTTTTACTTTTTAATTCTGTTTCAAAACTGTCGATTGATCTTAGGAAAGTCCAGGAAATGGATCAATATCCAATGGGTGCACACGCCGGATATCCAATGAGTGCACATGTCCCGGTGTTGGGTACTGAAACTCGTAGCTTCCATCTCAGTTAACCCCTCGGCTCACCGACCGGCTCAAATTTCTGTCGGGCTACGACTACGTGCGGGTCGATATCTTCTCCATGGATAGGGACATTTTTGCCTGGAATTTGTCTGAATGCCATCCCCATTTTTCTAAAGATTTCCCACATTTTTTACTCATGAAAGTAATAATTAGTGAAAGCAAGTTCCACATTTTTTACTATTGGGAAGCATACCATCTTCTGCTGCTGCTGATAAGGGGGACCGAATTCAAGGTCCGACTCGTCGCTGGACACGTCCTGTAAAGCAAACTGGCCGTAGCTTGAGCTCCGCCCCTATAGAAACGGTGATGTGACGCCACTCCTCTGCCTCCAGTCCACCTTCATGGCCAAGCGCACGCTGCCTCTGGTCCGGCACACGACTATCCGCAGCTCCAAAGGAGTCGGCGGACGCACCAACCTAAGCATCGCTGTTGACACCTAAATTTTACCGATATTCATTTAGTGATTAATTGCATAGAAAATTAGGGATTAAAATTTTAACCCCTAAACAAAAATATTTAAATCGCATAACATATAGTTTAGGTTCATTTTAATTTAGTTGCATTTGCATCAAATTGGTGATTGCAATCGAACTT
Source organism: Syzygium aqueum (assembly GCA_031216185.1). Classification (NCBI taxonomy): domain Eukaryota; kingdom Viridiplantae; phylum Streptophyta; class Magnoliopsida; order Myrtales; family Myrtaceae; genus Syzygium; species Syzygium aqueum. The sequence continues at coordinate 10,551,607 of CM062232.1, read as the reverse complement.
AAATTTTATCGGACGAGACTCGGCTCGCTCGAGATGCTAGGGCCGGGAATTTCGCGTCACGTGGGCTTGGTTGTTTTAATTTGGGGCTTAGCCCAAGTTAATTCAACCCATTAAAATTGAATTAAACCTTAAGCCCAAGTTTAAGCCCATTAGGTTAATTAAGCCCATTCAATTTGACCTAGATTAGTCTATATATACATATTATTAGGTCAAATTAAGGGAGGGGGGTCACAATTTCTAATCAGAATTTTTTGAAGCACGAGTGAAACACGTGAGTGAGAGAGAAAGAAGAACCGCCGCCACCGCGTCTCCCGTCGCGCCGGAGGTCAGCCGCACCGTCCACAGCCTCACCAACGACAACACCGCTGCTCTCAGGCCCCCATCTTCTTCACGATCAGACTTGTGACCGTGAAGGGTCACGCTGACGCTTGCTGCTGCTTCTCTGATCTTTTGCTGCTGCCGCTGTTTCTGCATGCCAAAGCCACGCTGACGTTTGCTGCTGACTTCCCCACCCTTCCACGAAGCCAGCAACGAAGACCCCATGCAGAATACGTAGGAGAAGACGCCAAAGGAAGACCAGACTTCTTCCTCTTCACCAACGCTGCTGCTCCTCGTCCACTTCCTCCCAGAATCGCTCACTCCACAGAGCTTATTTGTGGAAACTCAAAACACGAAAGTTGTAGATCTACGAGTCCTTGATCTGTGGCTTTTGGAATCGGGTCAATCCGACGTGTATTGAGGAAGTTACGCCTATTTTTCCGGAATCGTGCAGTCCTGAAATTTTCCACCCGAGCCGCCCGGACCAACGCGCCTAACGTCCACGTCATCCAGAGTAAACCCGTCGGAACAGCCGCGCCATTGCTGCTGTTCGTCCCCACGCCGGTGCCGTCCCGTCGCCGGCCGTGTCCCGTCGTCGTCGTTCGTCGCAATCCGATCCGAAGTCGAGCTCGATCCCGATCCGAGTTCAAATTAGGAATTATCCAAATTAGGTAAGATGATTATTTAATAAATTTTCTGAATGTTCCAATTTCCTAATTTGAGTATTTTGAATATTGCATGATTATCACGTTGGAATATTAGATAGCTTTAGGATAATGTTTGATATCCGCGATATTTGAAATATTCAAATTAGGAATCGTTTCCTAATTTAGCAACGTATTGGGACGTCTATCCGACTTTAACCCTAAAGTCCGATACGCGGCGATACGGGAAATTATCATCCTATTTATAATCACTTAGATACGATGATAAATTTCATTAGCTTTCCAAATTCGAATGATCAATTATCCGTTAATATCTATAACCCTATAGATATGACCGATAATTCGATTTCTGTGCCTAATCCGAGTTTGAAACGAATTTGGCGGATTGCGTGGTTGATTTGAGTTCGATTGTTATCCTTGTTTTGATTGTTTTCCTTTTCAAATAAAAAGAAAACTCAAAAAAAAATTCTGTTTTGTTAGGATTTTTGCATGTTTAGATTTTGAATATATCCCAAAAATTAGATATTATTTCAAATCCTAACGGATTATTCACGTTATTTTTTAATTCCGAATTTTCAAGAAAACCCCAAAGAAGAGTGAATTGTTTTAGGGTAAATTAGGATAGATTGCATTTTAATTTAAGCAATTTTATAATTCCGAATTTTACATAAAAAATCCCAAAAAGAAATCATTCTAGGGTAGATTAACTCATCTTAGTTTGCATGTTAATTTAGGTATTTTTAAATTTCGAATTTTAAAAGAAAATACCAAAAAAGGAAAGTCATTAGCTTGCATGTTATTTTAGGCATTTTTTACTATTCCGAATTTCATCAGAAAAATACCAAAAATAATTCATTATTCGTCATTAGAATTATGTCACGTCGTTGTACGTCATATAGTTTGCATGCTAGGTTGCATTAATTCGCATGTCATTAATTGCACGTCATTGCATATAGATTAGATTTCATTTAAATAAAGTGAAAATCCAAAAAAAGAAATTGAGTGAATGCTTGTTAATTAGAAATCATATTAGGGTGTTTGATGTGATTTTCTAGCTAACAATGCAGATGCTTGCGTTGGTTCGAGGTAAGTTTTCTCCTAAACTAGCAATTTATTTAATGCTTTGATTATTGGGTGTTAATTTGGTGGTTTGCGCATCCGCATGAACACCTCACATGTTAGTACCTAAGCTAAAATTGATCCGAACTGCCTGCCAAAATATTTTTGAAATGAAAAGGTACCGAAAGGGCGTTAGACTAGATCTAGCGTAATCAAGTCCCCGGACTTAGAATCTCTGGTTCGTAGGAATAAAACATATCTCCCTATGTTTTATTTAGGTTTCTAATCAGCCTACCATAAATTGATTAGTGGCGACTCCAAGTATAAAAACATTTGCATGTTAAGAACTTAAACCCTAAGTTGCGAATTGGTAGGGCTTGGGAGGGCCCGAGTTAAGTTCAATCTTAATAATCCATTAGCCCGAGAGAAAATTGAAAATTTTATTTTAGGTCGCGACAGCTTGGCGACTCCGCTGGGGACTTGAGTTAAAACTCTTAGTGGACTTAGGCCAGTCTTTCTTTTCAAAAATAATTTTTGTTTGTCAGCGAGGATCCCAGGTACGTCCTTAACATTTAAGGTGTTAAATGTTCTTGCAGTGTGGGAGGTATAAGGGGAGGCGTGATTGTTAACCCTTGTTTTGCAGGGAGGTGTTTGGAATGTATGGTTTATTTATGCACGAAGCGCTGTTTGATATAACCTGCTATGCATGCCTTACATTTACACTACACCGCACACACTACCCGCTGCCGGACCTGGGTGGCATAGGTTTAGGATGGTACTGAGATAGTGGATACCCCGACCAAAACCATGTGGTACGGGTCGCCCTCCTCGGTCCCGAAATGTTCTTTCATGGTGTCATCGAATACCCACCACGGTTGTATACCACACAACCCGGGTCGGCTCTTTGACCAAGCCGGAGTCAGGGGAATCCTAGCCTAACCACCACCATGACTGGTTTAGCTCGGTAATCCTCTCGTCTCCACTTTGCAAGCCAGAGTCTAGGTAGAAATCGAACCTCACATTTCATGCGCATGTCTGTGTGATTGCCATCATTCTATCGGGTGAAGTAAGTTTTCTAATCTCATGCTTTGCAATTTACTTACTTTTTCGTACATTTTGGTCGGTCCATGATAGGTCTAAGTCGATCGGAATTTTTGAAAGTAAAATTCATTGAATTTTTTTTCAAAAGGAAAGAAAAAGGAAAAATAAAGCTTTGAAAAGAAATTACTTTCAATTATTTTCCTAGGTCTGTCATAATTCATTATTTCCTAAGAAATTTGCCATCATTTTCACAAATACATGGAGTAATGAAAAATGTCATGAAAAATGGGAACAAAAAGGGACGGTTAGACCAATGTCATGGATCGACGTGTGATTTTGCTTGACACTTATGTATGCCTGTTTCATTTCAAATTAGGTAGTTTGCCACGGATCCCCCTCATCCTCATAATACTCGATCGGTGACCAAAAGAAGGATGGCCAATCAAGCCGAGATTGCAGCCATGATCGATGAAAAGCTGAAGGAACATATGAATGCAATCAACGAGCAAATCACGGTTGCCATGTCCAAAATGATGGGTGATTTCATGGCCAAACATCAGCAGATCAATGTTGCCTCTCAATCGGAGATTCCACCTCCAACTCGTCAAGGCCTACGCCTTGACAAATCTCCTGCAGTGACTATTAATCCAACCCTTCAACTGGAAGATGCTATTCTGACTGACACTAGTACGTCTCCGGCGGCCCCTGTTCTTCAGTCACCCCCCAATGATGAAAATGCCAAGTTACTGGCTAAGCTCGACCAGAGATTACGTGAAGTGGAGGGAACTCAAAGCGTTCCGGCTGTTGATTTGTCCATTTTTACCCGAGTCCAAGTGCCCGAAAAGTTCAAGATGCCAGCCTTCGAGAAGTATGACGGCACCTCAAACCCAATTCAGCACATCGATATGTACCAGGGACTCATGAATAGATATGTTTCTAACGGACCCCTAATGATCCAAACCTTCCAAGCAAGCTTGAAAGATGCTGCAATGAGGTGGTATACCAACCACCAGATCAACCGGAAAGACTCCTGGGAAGAGGTGGCAAATCTTTTCGTCAAGCACTTCAAGTTCAATCTTGACGTCACTATTACGAGGGAAGACCTGGAAAGAGCTGAACAGAAAAAGGGCGAGACTCTAAAGGAGTACGCCACTCGCTGGAGGAACATGGCTGGGCAGATCATGCTGGAACCCGCAGAACGTGACTTAATGAAGTTGTTCGTGTCCACCCTACCGCAGCCGGTTCGTTCACGAATGTTAGTGACGGCCACCCAATCTTTTGGCCAACTGATAGCCATGGGTGAGGAGATCGAGACTGGGCTCAAGAAGGGATGGTACGGTGAATCAGGTTCATCGGCCAAGAGGTTTACTAATAAGAGGGACAAAGAACCTGTCCCCGAAGTCAACATGACTTATTTGCAGAAACCGCCAGCTCAAACCCCGAAGCTACAATTCAGCACCCAGCAGACAACTTCTTATGGACGACAAGGCCAGCAGGATCCGCGCCCGCAGCGCAAACTTCGCCAGTTCACCCCACTTCCGGGGACGTTATCTCAAGTACTGGCAGTATTAAGAAAGAAGAACTTGCTAGGCTCAGAGCCACAAAGAGCTAATGCTGCTGGCTATACAAAGTATGATCCGTCGAAGAAATGCGATTACCATAGAGGTGAGGTTGGGCATTCGACAGATGATTGCCAGGTACTCAAACATCGAGTGCAGGATCTACTCGACACTGGAGCATTTGCGTTGCAACCAGCTGGTAAGCCCAATGTGCAGAACAATCCACTCCCTGATCATTCGAACAGTGCAAATGTTGTCCTTGGCCCGGGAGTCAAACGGGTTCAAAGCTTCAGCGTCCCTCTCGAAGATATGTTCGATGCTCTAGTCCGAGCTGGTTATATTTCGACCGGCGAGGTGGTGTCATTCGCTGGCATAAGAGAGAAAGTGGATGAGTTGGTGAGAAAAGGAATGATTGGGACAGCGGATGAATTCGGAGTAGTGGCCGCTATACCCCAGGTTACCTTTGACTGGGATGAAGAACTCGCAAAGATAGCTGATGAACAAGAGAAGTTGGATCCTGACATGCCCGCTCTCGAAGACGCCTCTGACGATGGCCTTGGGATCATTATACCTGACACTTCGGAAGTATTGACCTTGGCATCACCTCAGCCCTACGTTTATGAAAGTGACAAGATAGTTCCATGGTCGTACAACGTTGATCTAAAGCACGAGGTTCAGGATACTGGGGCATCAACATTTCGTGCTTCGTGGCTTTGCGAAGGCCGAGATGATCTTATCATGGTTCCAGACATCCGGATTACATCCCCGAGTCCTGCAAGAATGATATATGAAGAGAAGGAGGTGATCGACACTCTGGGGCAACCGAGTGGCAAGTTTGACTACTATGTGAAATATTCGGCTCCCCCGAGCTTCTATATGGACCCGCGTGATATCGTCCCCGATGGATGGGGAGGTATGGATGATCTAACACCTCCAGTGACAGAAGATCCTGATGATGCGATGGAAGGAATCACTGCTCTATTCAATTACATGCTCATTGGAGCTATCAAGGAAGAACCGTTGGATGAAATGGGCACTGGCCCGCGAGAGTAACACCTTTACTTTTTCGCACATTCCCCTATGTGGGAATTTCTATTGCTTTCTAAGACTCGCCCTGTCTCGGGAGCTATTTTTTAGGATTTTTCATTTCCATAACTTTATTCTCCCAGTTTTAAATCCAATAAGATGTAATTTGTTGATTCCATATCAATAAAATTACAGAAGTTTTCATCATTTTGAATCTTGTTGAAGTACCCCAAACCAGCCCGATGACGATAACCAACGATTGAAAAATTTGTCATCTACGGTAAGAACTGAGGGTTGTGCTTCTCAAGAATTCTCGTTTCGAGATCTTCGAAAGCAAAATGAATTTCGAAAAACAAGGAACAATTTTCAAAAATTGCAAGTAGTTAAGCCCTGTCTTGTCTATTTGATCCCTGTCTTTTATGTTTCAGTACTAATCTCTAGGCATGCGAATGGACGGAAATCGTGGATCCTCATACATATGATATGAACGGAGTAGTCGAAACAGCCAACAAGAACATCAAGAAAATTTTGGCTAAAACAGCTGAAAACTATCGTGATTGGCATGAGAGATTACCTTTTGCGCTTATGGCATATCGGACTTCTATCCAGACATCTACAGGGGCAACTCCATATTCTCTTGTGTACGGTATGGAAGCAGTTCTACCTGTTAAGGTTCAAATTCCCTCATTACGTATTCTTTCACAGGTACAATTGTCGGAGGTAGATTGGATCCAACAGAGATTAGACCAGTTGAACATGATTGATGAAATAAGGCTTAGAGCTCTATGCCATGGCCAGTGCTACCAACAGCGAGTTGCTAAATCTTTCAACAAGAAAGTCAAGCCTCGACATTTCCAGGTAGGCGACCTTATCCTGCGGAAGTTATTGCCGATATCTCCTCTTGTAGGAGGAAAATTCGCCCCGAATTATGGCGGCCCGCACATTGTGAAGAAAGTCCTCCTAGGAGGTGCTTTAATTTTGGTCGAGATGGATGGTTGTGTTTTTTCCAGTCCAGTTAATTCTGATTCTGTGAAAAAGTATTACACTTGATTTGTACTCATTTTGACTTTGTTTCAATCAAGTCTCAAATTGAATTTCATGAGTCGATTGACATTACTAAGCTTTGTTTGAGGAAAGCCTTTAATCTGGCAATTTGTTTCTGTTCTAATGAAGTGATCATATTGCATGAAAGACTTCAAGATGACGAAAGGCAAACCATTTCCATACACGTCCTAAATAATAATCCTCAGTGCGAGTTGAGTGAAAATTCCGTGCTGACAAGGTAAAGGATTATCTCACGAAAAGTATAACGACCAAAATGATGAGAGGCATTCATTTCCTCTATCTAAACACTACAGGTTATCATTTGCTTAGCCCCTTTGAACGGAGTTTCATTTCTTACCCCTGTCAGAAATAATCCCATACTGGGGCAATTTCTTAGAAAGTTCAAAATGGCTAGAATTTTCTTGCTTTCACTTGCATCAATCTTCAAGTATATTTATTGCATGCAAATTTTGTGTTAGCTCAAGTGCCTTAGATATGACGAAGAGCATTCCTTTCTATACCCTTACACACTATACCCTTTGCATACCCAATTTGAGCGGTGAATTCATTTCAACCCTATTGGTGATCATTCCTGCGATGAACAAATGAAGTCATCTCAAAGCAAGTTCAAGATGAATTGGGGCAAGTGGGAGCTCGAAAGAAAATTCAATAGAAAGGACGCAAAAGGATTCCAATGAATCGAAGTGCTCTCTCTCGAAAAGAAATCTCTCGAAAAGAAAATCTCTCTCTCTCTCAAAAAAAAAAATGAAATGAGAGAGAAAAATGAGAGAAAGAAAAGCTTCAGCAATAATTGAGTCGATATGCAAGAACATTCTTCAAGGAAAAGACAATTTGAAGGTTCATTTGTGGAGCAATCGCAAGAGATAGATCAATTGGATGATCACCAATTTCCATGTTCTATAATACCCCCTTTGATGAAAATAGGCCATTCATTTCAAGCCTACCCGAACCTACGTTACAACCCGTACCGAAGTCTCTTCAGAATAGGGCACTTGAGTTAACGTAGAGTTTCAAATGCTTATAAATGTTGCTCGAAGAAGTGCGAGCAAGATTTTTCTATCTCATTTTTGCAGCATTCCTGACTTGTAAACCCGGAGCAGCTGATGATATCAATTCTTTCAATAGCCTCGACTCGAAGAGTCCGTTTTGCTAAGCCATTGACCAAGCCCATGTTTCAGTCCTTATAAAGACCTCTCAGATTGGCTAAGTTATACTGATTTTGAGAATATCCGAACCCTTGTCAAGCACGACGAAGAGAGTTTGAGTGATTCTTATACCCGCATTAAAGGTCGGGACAAAAGCCTTTCATTGAGAGTGAGTGGAAAGTCCTTTCTGATTAAAGGTCTCTCATTTAATGTGATCAAATTGTCAAAAGGACAAAATGATTGTTCTCATTGATAAATTCCTCAGTGAAGCTTGGTAATGCTAATGTGATCAAATGGTCAAAAGTCAAATGATTGTTCTTAATTGATGAATTCCCCAGATGAAGCTTGATAATGCGAGCAGATTCATAAATTATGTTTCCTCTGCCTCTGCGCACGTGGTATTTTAACATTTTCTCAGATAAGAACAGGAGCGATGCCATTGGCTGCGTCACAAGAAGAATTCAGGTAAGCTTGTTATTTATTCTTTGTCGTTTCTCTTTTCAAAATACAATTTCTCAATTGATGTTGCTGAGTGGAGTACGAAGCACATCTCATTTCATGTTCGCCAAGTGGAGTACGCGGCGGCATGGTTTTTCATGGTGTTGCCAAGTGGAGTACGCGGCACACCCCAATTGATGTTGCTGAGTGGAGTACGAAGCACATCTCATTTCATGTTCGCCAAGTGGAGTACGCGGCGGCATGGTTTTTCATGGTGTTGCCAAGTGGAGTACGCGGCACACCCCAATTGATGTTGCTGAGTGGAGTACGAAGCACATCTCATTTCATGTTCGCCAAGTGGAGTACGCGGCGGCATGGTTTTTCATGGTGTTGCCAAGTGGAGTACGCGGCACACCCCAATTGATGTTGCTGAGTGGAGTACGAAGCACATCCCTTTTCATGTTCGCCAAGTGGAGTACGCGGCGGCATGGTGTTGCTAAGTGGAGTACGAAGCACACCAATCAACCCAATTCTTTCTTCATATCATGCGCTATTTCGCACCTGTAGGAAACTACAGGTAACAGATAGGCAATCCAGTACCTCGAAAACCTTACTTCCAGTTGACCAGAAGTTTGGAGATCGAGGGAATTGAAAGCATTATAAAGCATTCTGTCACTCAGACGCTTTTTGGTGCGATCCGTATGTAAGTCTCTTTCACCGCTCCGCATGAAGTGAGAAGCCTTAGCATACGTTCCTTATTGTTTGCATATCATGCATCATTGCATCTAAAAAAAAAAAAAATCAATCAAAATCATTCATCATTTTGCATGGTTGAAATTTAGGTATCATTTAATCTTTGAATGCAACCTCTGCGAGCTTACCTTCAAAGAGGGGCAGCTGTTGACACCTAAATTTTACCGATATTCATTTAGTGATTAATTGCATAGAAAATTAGGGATTAAAATTTTAACCCCTAAACAAAAATATTTAAATCGCATAACATATAGTTTAGGTTCATTTTAATTTAGTTGCATTTGCATCAAATTGGTGATTGCAATCGAACTTAAATTTTATCGGACGAGACTCGGCTCGCTCGAGATGCTAGGGCCGGGAATTTCGCGTCACGTGGGCTTGGTTGTTTTAATTTGGGGCTTAGCCCAAGTTAATTCAACCCATTAAAATTGAATTAAACCTTAAGCCCAAGTTTAAGCCCATTAGGTTAATTAAGCCCATTCAATTTGACCTAGATTAGTCTATATATACATATTATTAGGTCAAATTAAGGGGGGGGTCACAATTTCTGATCAGAATTTTTTGAAGCACGAGTGAAACACGTGAGTGAGAGAGAAAGAAGAACCGCCGCCACCGCGTCTCCCGTCGCGCCGGAGGTCAGCCGCACCGTCCACAGCCTCACCAACGACAACACCGCTGCTCTCAGGCCCCCATCTTCTTCACGATCAGACTTGTGACCGTGAAGGGTCACGCTGACGCTTGCTGCTGCTTCTCTGATCTTTTGCTGCTGCCGCTGTTTCTGCATGCCAAAGCCACGCTGACGTTTGCTGCTGACTTCCCCACCCTTCCACGAAGCCAGCAACGAAGACCCCATGCAGAATACGTAGGAGAAGACGCCAAAGGAAGACCAGACTTCTTCCTCTTCACCAACGCTGCTGCTCCTCGTCCACTTCCTCCCAGAATCGCTCACTCCACAGAGCTTATTTGTGGAAACTCAAAACACGAAAGTTGTAGATCTACGAGTCCTTGATCTGTGGCTTTTGGAATCGGGTCAATCCGACGTGTATTGAGGAAGTTACGCCTATTTTTCCGGAATCGTGCAGTCCTGAAATTTTCCACCCGAGCCGCCCGGACCAACGCGCCTAACGTCCACGTCATCCAGAGTAAACCCGTCGGAACAGCCGCGCCATTGCTGCTGTTCGTCCCCACGCCGGTGCCGTCCCGTCGCCGGCCGTGTCCCGTCGTCGTCGTTCGTCGCAATCCGATCCGAAGTCGAGCTCGATCCCGATCCGAGTTCAAATTAGGAATTATCCAAATTAGGTAAGATGATTATTTAATAAATTTTCTGAATGTTCCAATTTCCTAATTTGAGTATTTTGAATATTGCATGATTATCACGTTGGAATATTAGATAGCTTTAGGATAATGTTTGATATCCGCGATATTTGAAATATTCAAATTAGGAATCGTTTCCTAATTTAGCAACGTATTGGGACGTCTATCCGACTTTAACCCTAAAGTCCGATACGCGGCGATACGGGAAATTATCATCCTATTTATAATCACTTAGATACGATGATAAATTTCATTAGCTTTCCAAATTCGAATGATCAATTATCCGTTAATATCTATAACCCTATAGATATGACCGATAATTCGATTTCTGTGCCTAATCCGAGTTTGAAACGAATTTGGCGGATTGCGTGGTTGATTTGAGTTCGATTGTTATCCTTGTTTTGATTGTTTTCCTTTTCAAATAAAAAGAAAACTCAAAAAAAAATTCTGTTTTGTTAGGATTTTTGCATGTTTAGATTTTGAATATATCCCAAAAATTAGATATTATTTCAAATCCTAACGGATTATTCACGTTATTTTTTAATTCCGAATTTTCAAGAAAACCCCAAAGAAGAGTGAATTGTTTTAGGGTAAATTAGGATAGATTGCATTTTAATTTAAGCAATTTTATAATTCCGAATTTTACATAAAAAATCCCAAAAAGAAATCATTCTAGGGTAGATTAACTCATCTTAGTTTGCATGTTAATTTAGGTATTTTTAAATTTCGAATTTTAAAAGAAAATACCAAAAAAGGAAAGTCATTAGCTTGCATGTTATTTTAGGCATTTTTTACTATTCCGAATTTCATCAGAAAAATACCAAAAATAATTCATTGTTCGTCATTAGAATTATGTCACGTCGTTGTACGTCATATAGTTTGCATGCTAGGTTGCATTAATTCGCATGTCATTAATTGCACGTCATTGCATATAGATTAGATTTCATTTAAATAAAGTGAAAATCCAAAAAAAGAAATTGAGTGAATGCTTGTTAATTAGAAATCATATTAGGGTGTTTGATGTGATTTTCTAGCTAACAATGCAGATGCTTGCGTTGGTTCGAGGTAAGTTTTCTCCTAAACTAGCAATTTATTTAATGCTTTGATTATTGGGTGTTAATTTGGTGGTTTGCGCACCCGCATGAACACCTCACATGTTAGTACCTAAGCTAAAATTGATCCGAACTGCCTGCCAAAATATTTTTGAAATGAAAAGGTACCGAAAGGGCGTTAGACTAGATCTAGCGTAATCAAGTCCCCGGACTTAGAATCTCTGGTTCGTAGGAATAAAACATATCTCCCTATGTTTTATTTAGGTTTCTAATCAGCCTACCATAAATTGATTAGTGGCGACTCCAAGTATAAAAACATTTGCATGTTAAGAACTTAAACCCTAAGTTGCGAATTGGTAGGGCTTGGGAGGGCCCGAGTTAAGTTCAATCTTAATAATCCATTAGCCCGAGAGAAAATTGAAAATTTTATTTTAGGTCGCGACAATCGCTTGAGTCCTCAAGGCAACGGCTGAAGCTGAAGGTAGTACTACGGAGGCTCTGTATGCTCTGCAAAGCTGGAGAGCGCACGGCCTCACGGACATTGTCGTCCTCGAGCAGCCATGGAAAATGGGCGAGTAAGCCATCGCTCGTAGCTCCGACGAGCTTTCCAATTTCAATGTGCCTTGAATTCGTTGGAGCGATTGTTTAGTTCACATTTGACGAATCAGAGCAGAGCTGCACAATGATAGACAGAAGCTTAAGTAGGGGAACTTATTATCTGAACATGTCGAAATTTGGAGACTAAGGTTTTTTTTAGAGATTTTCGGGATTTTTTTGGTATGAAAAGGGCTAAAATCGAATACAAAAATTTAACGTCGTAAATTTACTATTCCTATTTTATCACCTAATAAAACATGAAGTATCTCTGTAAAAGGTAATGAAAAGAAACTAGTATCTAAACGCTTGTCGATTCCAAGATTAGCAAATTAGTTAGTAGAGCGATTTCCTTTCTGAAAGTTATGTTGCTCTTTAAACTCAAATTAAGAGCGCAATAGTCTGATATCTTTAAGTAAAGCAGTGCCAACATTATCAATCATAAGCTTTGGACTAAGAAGATTAGTGATGACTTTAGAGTCAATATTAATGATGATCTTATGAAATCCAAGTTGTTTTTTTCAAGTTAAATCCCAACCACAAAAGCCTAAAGTTTTGCTTGTGTTGACAAACATATTCCGACAAATGTGGCAAAACTACCAAGCCAGTCATCCCCTTTGTTTTTAAATAAATCCCCTGCACTAGCAAGTTCTGGGTTGTCTTTAGAGGCCCCATTAGTGTTCAATTTAATTCACTCGGAAGATGGAGAATCCCATTGTTAAATGTATGTAGATTGAAATCGAGACAAGCTTCATTGAGGAACTTAAATCTTCTCGAATTTCAAAAGGCAAAGATGATGAAGATGTTGTCATAAAGAAAAGCAAAACCTTCTGATTAGCACTGAAAGCAGTAATATAAGCAGTGATATCAGCAACTCAAAGCGATGATATCAGCACCGCAGATAGTGCCCACTTTGACCTATTTTAAAATTTTAAGTGACCCATATTTAACCTGAAGCCACTAAATCTGAGTTAATAGATGGATTTGCGACCAATATTGCCGCCTCTAGAAGTGAGTTTGAAAGTAAGAAGGCGTAACTGAGTCACAAAGCGTCCAATTTAAACAAAGAAATGTGTAAAAAAACTGGAAGGAAGTCACAAATAAGCAATCTTTTAACTATAGAAACCTACAAATTTATTCCGGCAAAGGATCCACAAGATCAAGCTGGATTAGATTGAAACTTATCTTCAACTTTGAAATATAGTTGTCTGACTATATGAATAAAAAATGCAATTAATTATCTATTCATAAGTCGTCACATATACTATTCCACGTAGCCTTTATGATTTTAAAGATGAGACCATGAATGAAACCTCTATGGTAATGCTAAAGATACCATTGAATCATAAGGATGTAATCAACTATACAATTTGATAATGTACGATTATTACCACAAAGAAAATAACTTAAGTAAATTCTACAAGTGCAATGAAAAGTTTCAAAAATTTTAAATCTAGATAGTTTAAGGCAAATGAAAATTCAATTAGAGACGCATAATCAACTAAAATCTAGTAAAATTCTGGCATAACTTTGCAGTTATGCAATTAATATAGAAGAGAAAAAAAAAGTGCATTTATTGACATAGAACAGCGATGCTCAAAATTCATGAGGTCAACGACCTAGAGTATACTAAAATTCTAACACAATCATCTCCAGAAAGATAAGCAGGACTCCAATAACTAACAGAAAAAATCTTGATGGCTAGAATGGTCCAGCCACATCACCCAAAACAAATTTTTAACTGAGATCCATAAACAACATAACGTTTGAAATTATAGTCGTATTATTTGTTAAAATTAGAATCTCGCAATGTTCAGCAAAAAGTTTTATGCCCATTGGCACAGCCTATGCGTGCCAATGGGCATTGAGACTAGCGCCTAGGTATATCTAACCAAAGGAAAAAGAACCAATGTCTGATTTCATGAATTTAGGAAATGCATTAACAAAATACGAAAAAGAATATATAGGTAATACCCAAGCGAATCGTAAGCAAAAAAATAATACTATAAAGAGTACTTAATTATTAAAATCAATATATCTATGTTTATAATATAGAAAAGCAAAAGGACAAAACTTCGATTAGATAATATTTTCATGGCGGTTTAAGAAAAAAGGATCGGGGGAGACCATTCAATATGAAAGATATAACTATTTCAACCTTTCAAAACGAATTTAACTGTTGCAAGATGCCTTGGAAGATCAAATACTTGCCGATGCTTTGGGTTGTTCCTGCTAAAATATGATTATTGAATATGAAAGAACCATTCCGTGGAACAAAAGAAGGTAATACGACATGACCGCTTTTGCAAGAATGAAAAGCAAAGAAATCCCTTTCTTGTGTTAAAGGTAACTGAGGAGGCAAAGAAAGGGATCGATTCCCAAGTTTCCTTGTTGTGTCGACATATGAAAGGAATGTTTCTCTTTTCTTTCTCTTATAGTAATAATTCAAGTAAAATCTACAAGTAAAATGAAAAGTTTCACTAATCTTAAATTTAGATAGTTTAATGCAAATGTAAATTCAATTAGAGAGACGATGATCAACAAAAATGAAAGTAAAATCTTGGCATAATATTGTAGTTACCCAATTAATATAGAAGAGAGAAAGAAAAAAAGTGCATTTACTGACATAGAACCACGATACTCAAAATTCAAGAGGTCAACAACCTGGAGTGTACTAAAATTCTAACACAATCATCTCCAGAAAGATAAGCAAGACTCCAGTAGTTAACAGAAAAAATCTTGATGACTGGAATGCTCTAGCCACATCACCTAAAACAAATTGTTAATTGACATGCATATTTAACATTAGGTTTGAAATTATAGTCATATTATTTGCCAAAATTATAATCTTGCAATGTTCAGCAAAAGATTTAATAACACAATGAACAATAAGTTATAGCCTTTGCCCGCCAACGGGCATTGAGACTACCGCATAAGTATATTTAACCAAAGGAAAAACAAAGGGAATGTCTAATTTCATGAATTTAGGAAATGCATTAACAAAATAAGGAAAAAGAATATATATAAGTAATACTCAATCGAATTGTAAGCCAAAAAAAATGTATACTATAAAGAGTATCTAATTATTAAAATCAATATATCTATGTTTGCAATATAGAAAAGCAAAAGGAAAAAAACTTCGATTAGATAATATTTCGATGGCGTTAAAAGTAAAAAAGAATTGGGGAGACCATCCAATATCAAAGATATAATTGTTTCAACCCGTTTAAAACGAACTTAACTGTTGCGAGAATGGGATCAAATATTGGGTTGCAAACTTGAACATTTCACTTTTAGCTCTAAAGTTGCTCCTGCTAAAATACGATTATTGCTTATGGAAGAACCTTTCCGTTGAATAAAAGAAAGTAATCAAATGTGTGGCCCTTCTTGCGTTAAGGGTAACTGAGGAGGCAAAGAAAGGGATCAATTCCC
Organism: Syzygium aqueum; assembly: GCA_031216185.1. Taxonomy (NCBI): domain Eukaryota; kingdom Viridiplantae; phylum Streptophyta; class Magnoliopsida; order Myrtales; family Myrtaceae; genus Syzygium; species Syzygium aqueum. The sequence continues at coordinate 10,536,146 of CM062232.1, read as the reverse complement.
AAGTTTCCTTGTTGTGTCGACATAAGAAAGGAATGTTCCTATTTTCTTTCTCTATATGATGTGCAACAAGGATAAATGCAAGCAGCACTCAAGAACCATTCCTTCCCTGCTTCTTGTCTTTCTCTTGTCACTTGCATTTCATACAGGCTTACTGCTGTCAAATTCGGTCCTTCAATATCACCAATACTCCTGGTAATTTCGCTCTCTGAGTTATTTTCACCATGCATGCATCGGATTATTGTTTATAAACTATTAGGTCAGTGATTTGTTTTCGTCAGAATTTCCATTGCGTTTGCAAGCATGTTAGATGAGTAAACACTAGAAGCACGAAAGATTTTAGACAAACCAATCATGGACCTCGGTCCCGACCTTGGTGAGTCCCATTGATTTAGGCCTCATCTTGTAATGCGCATGGATGATGGGATTTCCTACTTTCAACGGTTCAAGATTGTCCACCTCTTGTGGTGGATTTCAAGCTCTATGATTTCACAAGCATCGGCAAAACAGCTAAAGGCTTGTTTTTATTTTTTTTAATCCAATCTCATTTCAGATGCATGTTAACATTTTTTTTTTTGGTCTCAAACATATGTAATTTTCACATAAATTTTACATATAATCTTTTCATAATTTTTTTAGTACATCAATGATATTTTAAATTTTTATAGAGAGCAAAAAACTACTTTTGCTTTTAAAAAAGCACAAACAAACAAGTCCTAAGAAACCTCAGCTAACTCTTATCGTCACGATTACTGTCTTTCATTTTATTTTATTATGTGTCATTTTTTAAACCAAACTAAGTATGCATATATATATAATCAATCAATAATAAAAAAAAACGAGGATAAAATGGAGTTAAATGGTTACCCACATCATCACAATGCTCCATCCTTCCCATTTTCCTTAACATCCATGAAGACATATCACTATACAATAAAGTGGAAAAAAACTCAATCGTCTAATTTAATCTAATGTAATTTTTCTAGAACAATATATCAACATTTACTTGCCTTACTTATTGAATTTCATTATATAAGTATACAATAACTATAGGTAAAAGAAAATATTTAAATGACAAATTTTGATTGCAAAACTCCAACGTATATACATACTTTACAATAAAGTGGGAAAGAACTTAATCATCCCATTTAATCTTTACCATACAAGCACAACATCATCGACTTGCCTTACTTATTAAATAGGATGTGATCTTTTACATATCCAGTGAATTTGTGTCACTTTCGTCTGAAATTAATTGTCGTCCTAACTCCAACCTTAGCTCTCACAATCCACTGTATATGTAAAAATTATATCCTACCTTAACAAGTGAATTGATGTGGGTATTTATAGTAAGAGGATCAAAATAATTGCTTAATAGGATTATGTCATATGGATAGGCTACTACGAGCCAAGGGGGTCTCAATCCAATTATATACAACCAGGAGTCCATAGGACACGAGCCGACACTAGGCCCAATAGAAAGGCATAAGGAATAGGCCGGGTCATCTTTAAAAAGCCCTACTCTAAGCTCACTAAGTCAAAACTCTCCAAAACATATCAAACAAAGAAGAACAACTTAGGATCGTGCCACCTATCTTAAGTCGCTCTTGCATAGAGCAATGCTAATGTGAAATAACCTATAACAAGTCCCTAATAATGGCATTTGCTAGTAAATTTAGGTAATTTTATATAGGAATAATTTATTTATTAAATATGAAGCAAACCATACATGAGAGTTCATTGAAGTATGCAAAAAGGATTGTCATGCATAGAGAAAACACATAAAAAATAATGATTAAGACCATTCCTATTATTGTTGGGACGACAAGAATGTTGCAATTTAACAAAAGTAGATGTGTGACATGCATAACACATTATTATGAAGAAGACTAGCTGTACTTCGTATAAAAAGAAATGATTATTATCATAATAATATAATTATTATTGCATTTTTTAGGTGTAAAAAGATTGATCCAAGTTGTTGCAATATCTCAAATTTGAATTTAAATAAAGTAAATAAAAAAGCTAACTTTACATTAAAAGATAGAGGCAAGCTGATAGTATGATCATATAGGAAATTCGACAAAGATTTGATTGTGTATATTGAATAGAGTTAAATTAGAAGAAGAATATATCAGGGGATAGAAATAAGAGCCAGACTTAAAAGACAAAAGAGATGATTTGTCTCATAGTAATTGTTAAAGAAAAGCTACGAATTTCAAGTATTTAAAGAATTCCAAATTAATTGATATGATTACAGTAGAAAACTGAAATAGTAAAAGATTGTGTAAAGATATAGGATTTTACTTTGGATAAATGTGAAAGTTTTGGAATTGTCTAGTATGGGATGGGAAGAGCTTTAAGGCAGTCTTTTTTTGTTTATTTGGATAATAGGAAAAAATAAAGGAAGAAAAAAAATGTAGGAGCATTGATCACAAGAAGCAAATAATTTTGAGAGATAAGCAAGGAGACTGAACTTCCTTAATCAAACTGTAACGTTTTGTTAACAACTTTGTCATACATTAAATCCATCCAAAGAATATAAAAAAATGATCGGTCATCTTTTCGCAAAGAAGTAAAGAATGAAGCCTTTGAAAAAAAAGAAAAGTGTTCTTGCGGGCATGGGACGCGACCCGGGTGGGTCCGCACTTTTGGTTGAGGCTTGCGTGGATGATTAGAATTCCCATCTATAACAGCTCAAGTCCATCATAGAAGTTGATAATTAGATTTGTAAGGCTTTTGATTTGCCAGTGTCAGGTGAGCATCAACATTAACTGGTTATACATGTCGTGAGAAGCCTCTAGGCTTGGACTGACTGCACTTATATCTTCTGATCCACAGAGAGACAAAGACATACAAAGGACCAAAATGGCGGTAGCTGTTGTTGGCATTGCCGAAAAGATCGTTGCTTATCTGGTTCCTCAAGCAATAGAAACGGTTGGAAAGTTATGGGGCATCAAGCATGAACTCAAGGCACTCGGGGACACGATCTCCACGATTCAGGCCGTACTGGATGATGCAGAGAAGCAATACTACCAGAGTCGCCAAATCCAAGGTTGGCTTGAGAAACTAAAAGATGCCTTCTATGATGCGCAAGACGTGCTTGAAGAAGTCAATATAGAAGCTTTGCAACGAGAACTGAGAGGCCACAGTGAAATAAGCAAGGAGGTAAGGACATTTTTCTCAAGTTCAAACCAGCTTGCTTTTAAACTGAAGATGAGTTACAAAGTAAGAGCAGTGAGGGAGAAAATAGAAGCCATTAAGGCTGATAGGAAATTCCACTTGGATGAGCGCTCCTTGGATTCACGAGTAGGGAGACAATGGAGGAAAAGAGAAGAGACGCATTCGTTTATAAGTGAGGAAGATATTAAAGGCAGAGATGATGACAAAACGACGGTTATAAAATTTTTATTGGATTCAAACGTGAAAGAGAACGTCTCCATCCTTCCAATAGTTGGTATTGGTGGACTTGGAAAAACGGCACTTGCTCAATTTATATATAATGATGAGATAGTGAGTAAACACTTTCACTTGAAAATGTGGGTATGTGTCTCCAATGACTTTGATGTGAAAAGAATAGTCACAAATATCATAGCTTGTGCAAAGAAGAAAGCACGTAGTGAGGATGCAATGGAACAGTTGCAAAGTGAACTGAGGGCAGAAATTGATGGAAAGAGATATCTCTTAGTTTTAGATGACTTGTGGAATGAAGAACCAGAAAAATGGTTGAGCTTGAAAAAATTACTGGTGGGAGGTGCTAGAGGAAGCAAGATCCTTATAACTACACGCCTTCCTTCGGTTGCAAAGATCACTGGCACTGCTCCACCTCATCTTCTTGGGGGCATATCTGACAGTGTATCTCTTGATTTATTAATGCAAATGGCTTGTCGAAAAGAAGAGGAGATACAAGATCCTGAAATGGTAGCTATCGCCAAAGAGATAGTTAGAAAGTGCTTCGGGGTTCCATTGGTTGTTCGAACTGTTGGAAGTTTACTATTCTTTAAGAAAACTAAACTCGAATGGTTAACTTTCAAAGATTATGAGCTCCCAGATGTGTCTCAAAGGGAAGACAACATAATATCTGTTTTGAGGCTAAGTTATGACTATCTTCCTTCACATTTGAAACAATGTTTCGCGTTCTGTTCACTGTTTCGGAAAGATTATGAGATACAGAAGCAGACTTTAGTCAATCTTTGGGTGGCCGAAGGTTTTATCGAGCCATCAAATAGAAGTCAACATTTAGAAGACATTGCTCATGGATATTTCATGGATCTACTTTGGAGCAACTTCTTCCAAGATTTTCAAGAAGACAGGGAGACTTGCAAGATGCATGATTTGATGCATGATCTAGCATGCTTGGTTGTCGGGACCGAGTGTCGGGTGGCATGGGATCGCACAAAATCCATACATGAGAGAACTCGTCATGTATCATATGGTTCAACTTTCAATTTCACGGGTGAATTTATAATCTCGTGTTCAAAAGCAAGTGCGCTGAGAACATTTCTGTGTGCTGCTAGTGATAGGGAAAACGGACCAACGAGTGAAGCAGATCTACGCCAACTCATTCAAAGTTTCAAGAGGTTGCGTGTCTTGGATGTGCATACCCCATATGTAGAGAAGGTGCCAAGGTCCATTTATAAGTTGAAGCATCTCACGTATCTCGACCTCTCTCGCAATTATGAACTAAAAAGGCTTCCTAACTCTATTACGAGATTGCACAATTTGCAAACTCTTAATCTCAACAATTGTCATGCCCTTGAAGAATTGCCGAAGGGTATAAGAAAGTTAGTCAGCCTTCGAAATCTAGACATAGATGGTTGTTGGAAACTTAGTTATGTGCCACGTGGACTAGGTCAGTTGAGTTCTTTGCATAGGCTAACGCGCTTCATTTTGCCCTCCAAAAAAGCTCTTGCTAAGAATGGTTGCAGACTTGGGGAGCTAAATGGGCTTAACAACATTCGGGGAAGCCTTAGCATTGAGAATTTGGGAAGCGTGACAGATGCCGTAACAGAATCCAAGGCTGCGAACCTGACAGGGAAGCATTCTCTGGAATCTTTGGCACTTGAATGGGGCAATTTCGATATTGATGATTTAGTAATTGGGAATAGAGATGAAGTGTTATTAGATGGACTGAGGCCACACTCAAATCTGCAGAAGTTGAGGATCGAAGGATATAAAAGTGAGAGCTTTCCAAGATGGATGATGGATAACCTTGTGTCTTCTTTGCCAAAATTAGTTGAGGTACGCTTCTATAATTGTAGAAGATGTAAAAGTCTCCCTCCACTGGGCCAACTACCTCACCTCAAGACTCTAGAGATTTCGAAGCTGACTGAATTGGAATACATCGAGTTGGACCATTCATCCACTTCAACGGCATCATTTCCCAGTCTATTGAAATTGGATATCCAAGGCTCTGAAAAATTGAAAGCTGTCCCACCAACTCCGCATCTTGAGGAGTTAACGCTGACTACGGCCCACCCAGCGTTGATAAATATGATAGTTGGCCTTAACAAGTTGAAGCGCCTGGAAATCTGGAATATGGAGTATCTAGAATGTGTGCCTGAGGAGTGCTGGAAAAGCCTTGCCTCGCTCGAATCTCTTGACATCAGTGATTGTCCTGGGTTAACTTCCCTCTCAAAAGCACCATCGCCACCACCAACACCACTGGGTGGTGGTACGCGACATCAATCCAACCTGGTGGATCTCGATTCTTCGGATTCTGAGGAGCTGGATTTATCCAATTACGACCAAAGCAGCGGCGGCAACAGCAACCACCACAACCTCATCTTGGAACTTCACAGTCTCCGCTACGTGATTCTCAATGGACTTCCAAAACTAGCATCTCTCCCACAGTGGCTTCTCCGGCTCAGCAATCTCGAGCGCCTCTCTATTTGGGATTGTTCGGAGCTGGATATATGCAAAGACGAGAGCGGCAACCTCATCATCTTGGATTCCCATGGAGGATTCCAGAATCTCCGCTCCGTGTGGATCTGGAGCCTTCCCAAAATAGCATCTCTCCCACAGTGGCTTCTACAGGCCAGCAATCTCGAGCGTCTCGGAATTCAGGATTGCTCCAATTTGAAGGCATTACCAGAGCAGATCGAGGCCCTTCAATCACTTCAACAGCTTGACATCATCGGGTGCCCCTCGTTGACATCATTACCTGAAGGAATGCAAAGGCTTGCATCCCTTACTCACCTAACGATCATTCGTTGCCCAGAATTGAAGGAGAAGTGCAAAAGAGATGGAGGCGAGGACTGGTACAAGATCGCTCATATCCCCCACATCGATATTTTTTTATTATAAAGGTATGTGGGGACCTTGTTTGTTTACCCAGTTTTTTACATGTATAATTTTCAAATTGTGTTTCGATACTAGATTCAATTTGGGGACATGAATTAACCCTAGAGGAATACCGGCACGATTTTGCAAACACCCGTTTGCTTTCGCTGCTTCTGGAGAGAGAGAGAGAGAAGGTCGACAACGGGTTGCATTCTGATGTTCAGAGAATCTTGTCATAGCCGTTGCTTGAGCTCTCTCTCGCGAGGCCTAATTCGGATTATTAAGGCATCGCATTGAACGAGTACAGCACATTTGTTCTCGCTATGAGCGCAAGGGGTTTGCGACATTGATTTGGTAATGGAGAGAGGACAATGCCACCGAGTTCAGCATCGTTAATGCTTTTTGCAGTTTTTTTTTTCATTTTTTTTGAATTGTTGGTGCCTCTTGAGAATTCCTCACTTTGTTCCGGCTCCTTATCAAAGTTGACTACTTCAGTTCGACGTCATACGAATTTGTTTTTGTATCTTTTGATTGGGTTCATTGCTTGATCTGGTGGTGAAGATGAGCCGAGTTTGCTGATTTGGCTCCTCGCACTGGACTTGCAGCTCGAAAACTATTATGATGTGCGGTCGGTGGCTGCTATCTCAAAAGCATTTTGGTTTGGATAATCATGCTCTGTATTTCATGAGCGGTATAGTTTGTCATCTACATGGAAGCGATGTCGCACCGCATTTCGTTGCTCTTGCTGTTGTACTGCTAAGTTGTTTTAACCATTCCATCTTCTTGGTTTCTACCGCTTTCGTTTTCTAGAAGTCATGCTTGGAAAATAAGTAAGATTTTATAAATCTACTCTCAGTTTATGCCTCTATTTTTGGGCTAGAATCAATTGCAGGTGGGCTAAGACTACGCCACTTGATCTCTAAGCTTATACCTCCATCGAAACCTGCATGTGTAAAATTGTTCATGGCAATTGTATTCGAACCTCGCTGTTTATGCTGCAAAATGTAAGTTTTTCCCACTTGAAACTAGTCTTCAAAAGGTGGTTTCATGAGATTAAGCTTAGGGCGGAAGGTGCTGTCTTTGAAGTACCCAGTCCATTCTTTTTATCATTTCAAAAGTAAACTATCATGCATACCAGAAGGCCAAGTCATACAAATAATGCTCGATGTTTGAGCTATCTTCCATGAGATTAAGCTCCCAGGTTTTTTTTTTCAGTAGATATGTCTATTTACTCATACTGCTTTATTTTTCAGACTAGGCAGAAATGGCGTAGATTTTGGCACCGACGACGCAATGCCATATGAGGATGACAGAGAATTCACGGACTGCCATAGCAAACACATGGATTTTTCTCTTGCTGAAGCAGAAGAAGAGTGTAAACACCAAGAGGTTTTCTAACTTCAGGGCGTATGTTTATTTGAAGTCCGAGAACAATTCTATTACAGGCGTGAGAGTCTTCTCAATTTGGATGTCGGCCTCCACCCATACGAAGATTGCAGAATACATTTGGTATGTTTTAATGCCTAAAACCATTAAGTGCGGTCCACAAAAAGATGAACAATACTAGAACTAGTCTGTACTGAAATTATAAGTTCGCATTTTTCTTCGATCTACCATCACAATAAGTATGTCATATGTTATATGCACATTCAACGACTGACACCTTTTCTTTTTTCTTTCAATTTCTCCATTAGCGAATATTGTTTCACATTTTGAGGTTAGTCTAACTATGAGTCAAGATCAGTGGTTCTGGCATAGATTTGCACAGCATATCAAGGGTATAAATGGCAACAATAAAACATGTAGCGTTTTTCCTTTTACATGCTACTGATCTATTAATTTGTGACTAATCAGATGATTCTTGGACCTATTGAGCACCTGCCTAAACTTCCCATGTGGAACTAGGATGGATCAAGTACTGGTCAAGCTCTGGGGGGACGATAGTGAAGTGATCTTATCGTAAGATGACATAAACCCAAAACTGTCTTACTATATTTACTTTCACATCATTCCATCAAGTTCTTGATTTTTTAACAGCCCTCAAGCAATTTTCAAGGATCCTTTCAGAGGTGGCAACATTATCTTGGTAATCATCCACGAAATAAGTATAATGTTGTCATAAATTGTTCATCCATCAGATCATTTGAAAAGTTTGATCAAATGAGAAAGGACATTTCGATTAGTTTATGGAGAATTGTTGTTCATCTGCAGGTTATTTGCAATTTATACAAACCAGCTGGCGGGCCGATCCCAGCGAACAAATGTGCCAGGGTTGCTGAAATTTCCAATAACCCAAAGGCTATCAATGACGTTTCATGGTAGGAGATCCAAAAGCATGAGTTTTTTTTTTATCTTGAATTATAAAGTTTTGAAGTGGACGAGCTCATGACTTTTGCTAAATGTTCACATTAGGTATGGGATTGAGCAAGGAAGCACCCTACTCCAAACAAATATTCGATGGTCATTAGGTTGGCCTGTTAGAGGATATCTAGGTCCCCAAGTGAGAAATTGTTTCCAAATGAATTTCCCTATATATTGATGGAGTATAGGCTAAGTTGATGAGAAAATTTGTATTGAGATGTGATGTTTTATGTTCATTTAGGGGGTCTTATTACTGTGGTGTTGGGCCTGATAAGTCATTTGGCCAAGACATATCCGATGTTTTTTTTTTTTTTGGACTTAAGACTTATTCAATGTTCACTATAAGGGTTGCTTATATGCCGGTATCAAATTTAGTGGCATCAATGGAGAGGTGATGCCGGGCCAGGTAATATCTGACCTCCATCTTGCCTGATTTTTCAAAACGGAAAAAAATAACAAAAAAGAAGCACAAAACTGTTGTCATCAACACTGGCTTCTATTGTGCAGTGAGAATACCAAGTAGGACCAATCGTGGGAATTGAAGCGGGAGATCATCTGTGGTGTTCAAGATACCTTCTTAAGGTGAAATTTCAATTACTTGATCAAGAAAATAATGGAATGCCATTAACGGCAAACAGAATAAGTGCATATAGACATGTTCTTTGGTATTCAAATACTTGATTGGTTTTGTTGCCTATATAAAAGAGAATAACTGAGCGAGCTGGTGTCCTCCTCATTTTAGATCCTAAGCCAAACGAGGTATCTGACTTCACTATCACCATTTACGCAATCTATTACCCCAAAGTTGATAAAAACACTCTTCCTTCTCAGGGTGACTAAATGGTGCACGATGCCACACTAACTACAGGTTGACACCACAGAAATAACATGGACTAGGTTAAGTATTTTTGTTCATTGAAGGACTTTAAGAGTGGGCTCCCGTCATTTCTACAATACAAAAAGCATGAGAGAAGAGAGAGGCTTTGAAGTGATAAAGAAGGCAATCTCGAATCTCTCATTATGTTGTGAGGAGCACATTAGCGCCTTTGGAGAAGGAAATAACATATGGTTGATGGGAAAGCATGAACCCACCAACGTCAACACATTTTTTTCGGTATTGCTCAGAAGAAACATAGCAGTTGCTAGTCAAATTTGAAGATTGCCTTATTAAGGAACTCAAATTTTGTTGTGATGCCTGAATTACTTGAATTGTTATGCAGGGAGTTGCCAATCATGGTTGCTCAATCCATGTGGGCCGTGGCATTGAGAAGCAACGAAAAGGTACTATAACAATGACCATACCAGTTTCCTTTTGTGCTCTGTCTGAATATCAATTAGAGATGCTCAACTTTAATAGATGATTCCAAAAACAATATCATAAGAAAATAATATATATAAGTATTCTTTACCAAAAAAAAAATTAGAGATGCTCAACTTTAATAGATGATTCCAAAAACAATATCATAAGAAAATAATATATATAAGTATTCTTTATCTTTTTGGTCTCAGCCGATTCTATGATTGCTACTATCCAAGGAATTTTGACTTTTTGCAATCATAAAGCATTCCCACGTTTTTGCTTCCTAAACTGAAGTTAATGCTTGGATATCTTAGTTCTTTTAGTGCCTCAAAAAACTTTCTGCAATGCTTCACTATTTCTGAATATCGATAGAAAATACAAAGTTCACCTTCCTTGCTCAGTTAGTTAATGGCATAAAATGATATACAGGTTGCTTAGAAGACAGGCATCCTGCCTCAAACATGGACCCGTACGTTGTGACCATGTTACTTGCTGAAACTAATTTATGGGTGCCCTCCATCGAGGCTGAAGCTCTTGCTGCTCAGAAGCTAGCGTTGAAGGTCTAAAGCTGTTGGTTAAGAAAGGCCAAATGCATTAATAAATCAGTGGAGACCTCCAAGCTGAGATACTATGAACCCTTTTTCCTTCAGATTTAGGTCACTGAGAGAAGATCCTCATGTAAATAAAGATTCCCAGAGGGAGAGAAAATTAGATGTCCAAGCTCAGACCCCGTCTCCTTTACATTGGTTTCATCCTGCATTGCATTTGCAAGTAGTTTCACTGTTTTGGGCATTTGAGTTTGCCATTACCCTTTAGTGTCATGGACATCTTCCTGTCTTTGTATTTTCAGTTACTTAGACATTTCAGCGTTATCCATCCAAATTTTCAGTGTCCTCATATGCTGAACTCGTTCAATTTGGCATTTCCAACTTTCTTTTGACTGAAAGGCAGTTTGACTTTTGATTCAATAAACATGAGATGCACGAGTTAGTTTCTTCTCTTCCAATGTCTTACTGAGAGAGCTTTGGGAAGTATAAACAGACCGCAATCCTTGGGGGTAACGCAAGTTTGTTCGTGTAGCTTGGCTAGTTATTTTTGTTTGGGATCAAGCAAGGAATACTGTACCTTTAGAAGCGAGTTTGCATCAATGTATCAAGATAATCACATTAGTTGCATTTTCCCATGTAACAAGTATGCTTACTCCAATGAATCGTAAATTACGTACTATATCATAAACCCACGTAATATAACCAGCAGCTATCAAACTCAATGTCAAAAAACCCTACGCTCACACTTCTTCACATGACAAAGCCCAAAAATATCGTCGGTGAAGCCTCGAAAATCACATCAGGTATGAATAAGCCCATAAATCACGTCGGCCTTGATTAAACCTCCAATATATATATATATATATATATATATATATATATAGAGAGAGAGAGAGAGAGAGAGAGAATTTCAGCTTAAAATATTTCCAGATAACATTCATGATAGGTTCAAAAGTATCCAATGCTTGATCCAAAAAGAGCATGTCATGAAATAGTATTTATTTATATACTTAAAAAATACACGTCAGGATGCACTATAACTTTTTCTTAGCAAATCATGTCATGTAATTTTTAAAAAATATAGAAGTGTTTAGAATTTACTTATCTCGATAAATCGCTAACTCAAGCCGCACAAGTCAATCTCAAATTTCCTCAGCCCCTAAACATAATTCAATGCCGTTTATAGAAATTAGTCATTCTAAACAATGGCTAAATGTTCTTATCAAAAAAAAAAACAATGGTTAAATGCTCTTTACCAAAAAAAAAAAACAACGGCTAAATGCACTTGGCCCAAAAATCCCGTTCAGATGAAAAATTACATGAATGCCCTCCGAAGCTCGATTCCAACTTCCAAGTCCATGCCCCCGATATGCACCACAATGACCCAAAAAATACTTGAGCTCCGTAAATCATCGGAAACAATCATTCTTTGCACAATATAATTTATATACTTTTTACCAGTCTCCGACGATATCAAATTCTGAATCCGACGTTCCTCAGTTCTGCTCAGATGATCGGAAACTCAGTTCTTCCTTGTTCAATCGCCGCAAAAGCTAAGCTCTCTCTACCTTCCTTTGGTTCACGATTTCCGGACGGTCAGTAACACTGGTTTCTCGCTCTATTCCTGAATTTTCAGAGGCTCCTTCATCGATTTTCATTCACTGTCGCCCTCCGGATGCTGTTCAGCACTGCCGATCTCGCCGACCGTTGCACCTCCATCTCCGACTGCTTTGAGGTCGGCCATAATAGGATCGGAAAACAGAGAATCGTTTTTTTTTTTTTTGAAGCTGTGGGGAGTACAGAGAAAACGATCTCACTAGTTTATCTGACTTTGCAGACTTTATTCATTGAATTCAGGTGACTAATAGCTATTGTGGCCGTCGTCATTCGCTGCCTTAAACTCCACACCTTGGCCTCTCTGTTTTGCTTTGTTTCCCTACCGAGAAGACCGAAGTGCTCAGATCTCGCTTAACTTATTTCTGCTGGATTTGATTTCGATTGTCAACATCATGTAGGCTTCGTTCGTCAATCCATTTTCAGGTTGCTGATTCATCTCGTCTTGTTAACCTGGCAACTTCATCATCCCCTGTTCTGCGTCGTTTTTGCGACATACAAGACCGAGTCGTGTTCGTATCACTAATGTATAAATCAATGAGAATATGAAGTTTCTATTGATGATCTGTGACGATATTGTTGTGCCAATATCGGTTTTAGATGGAAAAATTACTTTGATTTTGTGACCAGATTTAGTGTTCTCAATACACACAAACTGTTTGTTAAAATACCTCTCGGACACTGTTGCGAAATAGCGTATGTTTTCTGCGCAATCGGAGGGCCTTTTGGTGCATATTAATCATTTTGGTAACGCAAAGCTTTGATTCCATTTACATTTCATTGTTATCTCAATTGAATCTGAACACACATCTTTTTGTAGCTTTTTTTACTCTCTGTTTCGGCATGTTCCCGGTGACTGTCAATGGTGATCGCCTGTGACAAACGTCTGAGGGATGGCGCTGAGTGTCAACCTCTACGGTCGTCTGCACCGGTTTGTTTATCGCGTCTCTTGCTCTCTGTTTGCTTCGATTGTGCTGTGGCCGCGTACGTGAGTTTTGAGTGGATGACCTTTGAGATGGGAGCTGACGGATAGAAGTCACGAAGCGAAAGAAGATGGCGTAATGATATCACCAGCGCACAACACCTCTCTCTCTCTCTCTCTCTCTCTCTCTCTCTCTCTCTCTCTCTCTCTCTCTCTCTCTCTCTCTGAAGCTCCTAATGGTTTCCTCTGAATTTCTTCTCCTTCAGGCGACGCCCCTGCTCTCTCTCTCTCTCTCTCTCTCTCTCTCTCTCTCTCTCTCTCTCTCTGCTGGAAAACCGACAAGCACAGCCCCCTCTCTCCGTTCTTCTTCCTTCAGCCAGCGCAAACCAGATGGGTGAGCTCCAGCTGCGACTCTCTCCACATTCATTTTCCTTGGATCTTCCGTAGAGATTCTCGCATACACGCAAGACTCCGAATCCATTAAGGCACAGTACGCGATCAGGAGCTCCGCTCTTATTTTCCGGATCTTTCTCGAGCTCCCACTCTGCCGGCTCTTTCATCATTTGGCCATGTTGAGCCGAGCTAGAGAGGATGCCTCTCTTCCTCCATTAGTCGCAAGTTCTCTCCGTCGTGAGTCTGGCCAATCCGTGACTGATGCGCAGCTGGGTTAATACCAGCCCAACGCCAAAACGCAACAGGCCGTCATCGAGAGGCAACCAAGTCGTCCCATTGCGTTGCCTGGACTGATCATTCAATTTACTCAACGACGTGGGTGCCTCCATTTCTCAGGACAGGTATATCGTCGTTTCTTTCTCATCAAATCTTATGGCCAAGTTTTAGAAACCAATGACCCATTGCATGAGTTTTCTTGCCAACGTTGGTGGAGCTCTTGTTCAAAGAAAGTCGTGAAGCAAATCACGAAAAAAATTGTGAAGCCAAAAAAAGAATCAAAGATTGTGCCCAGTTTGTTGTCCGCAGGTAACAAGATCTAAATTTTCCTATAGATTGGTATCATCCGGATGGACGTATGTTTTTTATTCGTATTGTCCAGCATGCATTTAGGATGGACAATTCATATTTATAATGTAAAAATGGTGATAAGAAAGGGAGCCTGTTATTCCACATTGTTATCATTTTCAAGATCATTCCACGATATTATCGCCCATAGATTTAGGTTAGAATTTGCTAGATGTGCCATCTAGATGCTTAGGATATTTTTTTGAATAATAATAAGAAGGATAAAAAATACGTTCATGAAATTTAGGGCTTAATCCGACTTAGGCATTTTGCAAGAATTAGCATTCCATAGATTAGAGTAATCACATGTTTAGCTTAGGGTACCACTCATGGGGTTCCCATCCAGGCGTAATAACGAGGCTTTATTCAATTTTTTTCCATACGGTTTGGGCATTTATCTTTTCGTACTTTATTTACTTTCGTTTTTTGCAATGTTGCATAATTACGTTGTTATGTGATTAAATGATTGATGGATATAATTGCACAATTTCACGGATGCATGATCAAAGATGTTTAGAAAAGAATGAGTAAAGATATTAAAATTGGGTGCTCAATAGATTTAAGCGTAATCAAGTCATGTTCCCAAATCTCTGGTTTGCAAAAGTGGAGTGATCTCCCTCGTTTCACTTGATTTCTAACTAGCCTCAAATAGATTAGTGGCAACTCTCGAAAAAGAACAAAATTTGCATAATTAATCGAGTCAACCAAAATCGCAATCGGTAGGGTTTGGGAAAACTTAAACCAGTTGTGAGCATCACCTCATAAGAGGAACTATCCGCGATCCCTTAGTGATTCGTTTGCTCGCCTCAAGGTGCCACTACGCCCTTGACAAGGCCCAAAACTATTATCTACTATGGTTAAGCTCCAAATATCACATAAGCTATGAATAAAACCCTATAAATCACGTCGGCCATGATTAAGCCTAAAAAAAATATTGGTCCGTGCGCCCCCACACACAAAATATATATAAATAGCATATCAATCTAAAATATTTCCAAAAAACATTCATGAAAGACTTAAAAGTATCCAATGCTTGAATCGAGTTTTCCAATAGAGCATGCCATAAAATAATATCTATTTGTATACTTTAAAAATACATGCCAGTCACATCACAATATACCTTTTTCTCGGTAAATTATGTCATGCAACTCTTACAAAATATGGAAGTGGTAGAAATTACTTAGCGTGATAAATCGCTAATTCAAGCTGCACAACTCAATCTCAGATTTCCTCCGTACCTAAACAATGGCCGAATGCACTTGGGCTGAAAAGCCCGTTAAGACAAAAAACGCCCTCCGAGACTTTTTTTCAAGTCTATTGCCCCTACACGCACCACATGACCCAAAAAATGTTCAACTCTATGAATCATCTGAAATAATCATTCTTTGCAGAAAATAGTTTATATTATTTTTTTAGAAAACCAAAAAAAAATAGATGTACCCGATATTGAACGTGCTAACTTTTTTTCTTCAATAATTGCACCGAACTTTTCAAAGGAGGTAGAATTTTTCACAACCAATATATTCGAACTAACCAAATTGACTTGAAAAATTTTGGATGTCTAGAAAATCATGTTCCATAATTTGCACAATTTTCATAATTTCTGAGTAATAACAAAAACTTCTATAGTTTCAAAAATCATGAAAATTTCACGTAACATATTAGTCTTTGTGTTTGAGTTTAACGGAGAAAACGGTGTTGCAATACGACTTCAAGATGGACCGCAGGAGCTGCCAGAAGGAGCTGCACTAGTCAAAACCCAAATTACAAGAGGTGCAGCTTCATGCGCTCAATTCTCACTCTACGGATAATTGAATCAAGTGGTGTTTGTGTCGTTGGAAAGACCTCATGTAATACTACAATTTCGTAACAAGGATCGACCGAAAAAGTAATCCAAATAGATTGTGTTTATGCAAGAAAGTTACACTTTTTTACCGGCCTGCAACCGCAATTTTGGAAGGGTGTAATTTCCAAACGAAATGTCGAAATCACGCAATGCCAAATCCTAGGGGTTCGAAGTCAAAGAAAATATCAGTTCAATCCATGGATGTCACCATTGAGAGCGATTTTCCGACAATGAAGGACACTCCAAGGTGAGTCGTGGACCTTCGGCGTCGCCGTCCGCTTTGCCCTCTTGCCTTTCTCCTTAGTTTTGGGTGATAATGGCAAATGCCAATCCTAGGAGGATAAGAAGGCACCGAGCCAAGCTCTACAAGACTAGTTCCATAATTACCTTCCATGATCGCTCCTTGCCTTCTCAAAATAATCCACATGTTTAATCTTTACTTTTCTTTTCAACATTACGGAATTCCCTTTTTGGTTTGGAATATTAAAATCTACCACCTAACAAAATTTCATCATCGAAATTTGCTAGACCTAAACCTTTGAATGAGTGCGGATATTTCATTTCGTATCTTTCTCAAATCTCAGGTCACTTCTCTTCTGACGTGATTTTGTCATTGCACCTTCACCTAAAGAGTGACGAGACGCATCATCATTTATCTCTTCAATCAACAACATTAATTGGCTGCTTATTATAAATTATGTTTACCTTGAATTGCAGCAACTTAAAGCGACCTGATTAGAACTTGGAACATATTTTCGCACCATAGATGCATGGAAAACACTGCATGCTCCTGCTTCAAGCTGGTGATCTCTGTTTCACATAGTAGAACTCATGTCGGAATGGCCGAACTTTGCAAAGAGCTTTAAAAACAAAATGGTGGATACAAAGCTTCAACTACCGGATTATTGGGCTATATTCTTTTGGTGTGAGCTTTCGGCCCAAATGTGTATGTTTTTGGTATAGATGGTAGGTGGCGAGATTGGTTTAAGGCTTTGTCCTTCTCTTGAAAGACAGGCCATGTCACTTCCCTTTTCTCGTGTGGAAATTAGCTGGCGACAATTACACTATAGGACAACATGGGAAGACCAACACGAGGAATGAGATTAATGGTCATGGTTTAGTTTTGGAGTACCCAGAATGGATTACCGAGATCATACGTTACTCAGCTGCTAAAGCCCATCCATTCATATTTACAATTTTGGTATCATCGTGTTGGAATCGACTAAAAGAAAGCTCATTTATCAATGAGGACGATTAATAAGTCGCAATTTAATTATTAATTTCTAGAGTTTCAAAAGCGCGTGGTCTCTCTCTAGAACGCGGAGAAGGAACAAATATGCGGAACAGAAAAAAAAAACAAAAACAAAAGAACAAGATGATGGTTAACAACTAACCATGATCGAGTTAAGTTGCTTTTGGGCTATGACAATTATTATGCTTCCTGTTCTGTCAGCCTTCCCGCTAGTTAGGCCTTTAGGCTGTGTTTGGTCGACCGGATAAAAGTCAGGATAGGATATGCTTTATCCTATCCTGTGTTTGGTGATGGTCCAGGATAGGATAAGGTCGGATATAGACCGGATATAACTCGGATAAAAAAATCCGAGGGGGAGGGTGGGATAGACCCGGATAGGATTTCTAATGCCTATTTTTCCAGAAACGCTACACTCCACTAGCCGTCATTTTCATCCCCACATCTTGTGCGGTTTCACCAAAAAAATTTCTTGACTTTTTTTCCTTCACTAACTCCTCCGGACCCATGAATAGCAAAAAAATAAAAATAAAAATTATCCTATCCTACTTTAAATCTGTAGTCCACCAAACAATGGACAGGATATGAAAAAATCCCAAGATTTCTTATCCAATCCTATCCAGTCCTATCCTGTTTAGAAATCCGGACGACCAAACGCAGCCTTAGTGAATAGTCGTGGGAGCCAAGTCCACCGTTCCTATCCTATATGTGTCGGTACACGTTGTCCAAGATAGAATCGTCAGTGTACCAACCAATGAAATCACCAACACAACACGTGATCTTGACCCTTTTCATGGTATGCGTTTGGAAAAAAGACAGGTAAGGAAGAAAGGACAAGGAAAAAAGAACATAGTGGAGTTACTAGGTGACCATGCTCGAGTAAAACTTGCTTTTTGGCCATGTCCGTCGCGTAGCAATTTTTATGCTTCCCTCGAGTTGCGCATGGCAGTACGACTTCATACACACAACTCTATTTAAGGAGGCCTCAGTCATGCATAGCCGTGGGGCCCAACTCATCCTAGCTGTCTTTGTGCGCGTTGTCCAATCTAGATGCGCCACGTATCAACGGAATCTCCAACCCCAAAGTCCCAATTGCAGCCCCACCTGAAAGATGCTTTCATGCTGTTTTTTGTTTTGCCTTGCTTCACCAAACGCGTGATCTTCTCACCCTTTTTATGATTGCCTTTCGGAAAAAAAAAAGGAGAAACGGTAAGATAAAAAAGGACAAAGGGAAAAAAAAGACACGTCAAATCGTAGGACAATGACGTGATACCACCTGTAGTGAATTTCAGACTTTGCGTAGTCGCGTACCTTAACAAAATATCTACATATGCATAATCTAATCTTGTCTTGAGCCAGTTTTTACATTTATTTGACTTAAAACATATGAAATTTTCACAACACTTAAATATTAATATTTAATTTATGCATAATCTTTCAAAATCCTTTAATATTCGAATAAAATTTTAAAATTTAGGTTTTTGCATTTTAAAAAGCATAAATAATATATATAATATGCTTTACCAAAAATATATATATATATATATTTAGTCTAATCTAGTCTTGAACAAGTTTTTATAGTTTTTTTTTTGCTTGATACCTGTCAAACTTTCACAACCGTTAAATCTTGATATGGAATTTATGCGTAAATTTTTTTAAAATATTTTAATATTTAAATGACATTGAAAATTTTATTTTTTGCATTTTAAAAAGCAAACAAGTCCTAAGAAAACTCCATTAACTTTGGTCATCACGATTACCTTCTTTCGTTTTATTTTATCGTGTGTTATTTGTAAAACCAAATTATGCATATATTTTGTATTTGAATAATATTTTGAATTTTAACAAAAAAGTAAACATTGTTTTTTAGTTTTAAGAAACACAAACAAACGAGTGCTAAGATATTCAGCTATTATGTGTCATTTGTGAAACCAAAACTATGAATATCTATACATATCTATCAATGATAGGAAAGATAGGTAGAGTGCAGTTAAATGGCTGAGTCACATTATCACAAAACTCCATTCTTTCACTTTTCTTAAATTAATTAGACATTTTACTAACGATAAAGTAGAATAAAGCTCAATCATCTCGTTTGATCTAGGGGAGAAGTCATTGAAAATCTTCAATCATGAGTACTATGACATATTTATCCTAAACAATTTTTGTGACACCGGCAATCTCAAATTTGTACTTGTACGATATATTTACCTTCCATCACAGTTCTTTCAATGAGCACCATTAAAAAATCGACCTACATAGACAACGAAAGACAAACGGTGTTACACATGGCGCCAACGTGGTTTGAGTGAAATAAAAATGATATCGTTTTAATTGGAAAATCATATGATGATATCTTGACGGGGAGTAAGTGTATCACAGACATGGCTACAAGGTCTCGATGTCACAAGAAAACTTTTATAGTAAATATATCACAGTGGGCATAATTTGAAGTTTTTTATGTCAGAAAAAGAATTCAAAGAAACATTGATTGCTTATATCGCTTAAAAAATAAAAAACGAAAATATTTTTAACATCTATGAAAATATTTAGATATATATTATTGTCGATAATTGAAATATTTTTCACCTACTAATTATTTCAAGTCATATAAGTGATTATTTATTAATGTGATATTTCTAGAACAAAATATGAAGATCAACTTGCCGTACATATATGAATGAGCCTTAATCTTTCTTGTGTACACACGCGGGAAGCAATGATGAAGTGGGATGTATTGCTATTATTAGTATTTATAATTTAAATACTTTCTATCATTTATTATTACCACACACTTATATTATCTTTTAAGTTTTAGGCCGTGAATGAGGTGATTGGCTATTAACGGGGGACAATTAATAAGTCAACATCTGATTATTAATTTCTAGAGTTTCAAAAGCGCACGATCTTCTCTATCTGCAAACTGCGTGGGAGGAGGAAGTAGATAGATGTGGCGCGAAACCAATAAAAAAAAAGTAGAAGAAGACGAGAAAGAGTGATGGTCAATAGTTAACCATGGTACAGTTAAGTTGCTTTTTGGCCACGTCGGTCACGTGACAATTATTACGCTTCCTCTTCTGTCAACCTCATGATTCAGATCCCAGTACGTCTTCATGCACCTGACCTTAGTACTGGCCTCAATGAATTTCTCGTCCCATCTCTCCTTGTACTATGTAACCTTTTTGGTTTTTTTCTTTTTATTTTGTTAAATTGAATAGTTGATTTATAAAGATGATCTATGTGATAAATTGATAATGACGCGTGAAAAGTAAGAGCACGTGTTCAACAAAATCATACATTAAATTATATAAAAAAGTCATATATGAAAGTACGCGACACACCATATATTATGAAAATTGCATGACTGAGAAGCGGGTGACCACCTATAGACAAAAAGTCGGGCTTCAAGAAACAGTGCAAAGATATACATCTACCGATGTGTCTTGACAAGGGAAATTCACATCTTTTGAAAGACAGAGGTTTGTTTTGGGATGCAATTTTAGCAACCGATTGGTTTTGAGGGAACTGGCAAATAACGTTCCTGTAACACTCTTGTTTCCGTAATGAAAAAAAGGAAATGCATTTGAGAAACACCAGAGATGGATGAACAGAAACATCACCACAATTGAAGTGATTGTCGGGAAACACATAGTTGGAAACGAAAGACGAGATTTACGTTCTTTTTTGGAAGAGTTAGGAAGAGTTACAAATTTGATTCTTGCACGAGATTATGAAAAGAGTAACTCCTCCTACCACATCCTCTATGAATGATAATGAATACAAGTCTTTTCACACATAATGTTGACCCTAAAATCGGACCAGACTCATAGGGTCGGTCTGATCCTCGATCCCAAGATCAACAGGGTTGATCCTCGGTCCCAAAAATTGAAGACCAATACTATGCGGGTTGATCATGGGATTAGGTGAAGGACTGACTCAATCCGGACCATTCTCATCCCTAATTTGAACCAAAGGATATTACAAACTAACCAATATGATTGCAATAGGAAATTGAAATGGTAAAATATTTTGTACAAATTGTATATGCCAGAAAAAATCGTGGGTATGTCGGTCATTCTGTCCCTACGTGGGAATCGCTTTTGAAATTTTATGAAAAAGGAGCGACGTGCATTAAATGCCTAAATATATTATTTTACATTACATAAATGTGCAAGTTTTGGTATTGCCTAGTATTGGAAGAGACATCTTTAAGGCAGTTTTATTTCTTTGTTTAGAGAATATGAAAAAATAACGGAAGAAAGGAATAACTTAGGAGCATTTATTCATAGGAAGCAGATAATTTTGAGAGATTGACAAGGAGAGTGAAATTCCTTAATCAAAATGTAATATTTTAGTAAAATAATAACAATAATGTCAAGTGACCATACGAAGGAGAGTTTTGAATTGAGAGGTGTACCGCTGGCAATGAAATGTTTAACAAATCTATTATGTTACCTACAAATATAGAACATTCTATTTTAACGGAAAGACTTGATCTTGATGTGTATTGCATATGTATCGATATATCTACACATATATGTTAGCTAATAATTAATTGCAACTCACATCTCATCATGCCTGAATCAAAGCAAACTAATATATTCCCTAGGTTTATAAAGTAAGTTTTGTTACCAACTTTGTCATACCGCAAATCCATCTCAAGAAATGAGACCATGACCTCCATCATTTAAAAACTAATAACATAGAACGAAGCCTCGGGGAAAAAACGAAGTGCGTGTCGTTCGAGACGCAATTTGTTTTCGCAACTTCGGTCCTATTCTCTCGAGAAAATAAATCCCTGTCAGATGAAAACCAGCGGCTAAATAAATATCTCTGTCACTTTCAACACCAGCATCTTCATTGCCCTTGCGAGCATGCGAGACTACTATACAGTAGAAGCAGGAAAAGTCTTTAGACAAAGCCAATCGAGGACCTTGGACCCAACCTCGGTGGGTCCCATATGAATTATTGTCTAGGGCTTCATCTTCTGTCATGCGTGGCTGAGGAGAATTCCAATCTTCAACATAAACTTTCGATACACGTCCTGAGAGGTCTCCAGCCTCGAAATCATTGGACTGATTATCTTCTAATCCAAAGGGAGAGGGAGACAGGGAGAACAAAAATGGCGGAAGCTGTCATTAGGGCCATTGCTGAAGAGACCATTGCTAAGCTAATATATATAACGGAGCTTAATGAGCGACAATTGGCCGATTAATATTTGATATTTTATATCTGGAGTTTCGAAAGCGGCTGGTCTCTCTGTTTCTAAAATACAAAGGTCTAGGAAGGACACAGAAGTGGCACAGAACCAAAAAAAAAAAAAGCCGACAGTGATGTTAATAGGTGACCGGTGAGTTAAGTTGCTTTCTGGCCGTGTCAATCGCGTAGCAGTACGACTTCATACTCGTCGACCCCACCGTACTCGTCGTATCTGTCTTTGTACACGCTGTCCACTCCAGACTCGCCACGTACCAACAAAATCTCCTCCCCGAATTGTGTGATCTAATGCCTCAGCCCACCCGAAAGACGCTTTTGCGAAGGACTTCGTATAATAATCGTATTGTTGCAACTTTTTTGGTTTTCTTATTATTTATTTGAATAGTTGATATATGCAGATCGTTTTTTTCTTTTACTTAGATGCGTTATATGATAATAACATATGAAAAGTAAGGCCATGTGTTCAGCAGAAGCATACAACTTTTTACTTTTTCATCATAACAAAAATTATAAAAAATTATATAAGAAAGTACGTATAAATATTTATATATCATGAAAATTGTGTGAATAAGAAGCGCTCAACACCCGTAGACAAAAAGGCATGCTTTAAATAACAGTGCAAAGATATAAATTTCACAGCGTGTCCTCGACAAAGGAAACTTACCCACCCACCAAGAATATCTTTTAATAGGCGAGGTTGGCTTTTGGCTGCAATTTCAGCAATTGATTAGTTTTGTGGGAACTAGCGAATCACCTTAAGCGCCTACTGGCTAATCGGTTGCTCAGGATTTTTTGTTGAACCTTCGTCTAACTCTCTTGTTTCTCTAAAGCAAAATGACAACACAAGAGTCAAAATGGCCTGAAAAGAAGAAATGTATTAGAGAGACACCATACGTGAATGAACAGCAACACCACCATACTTTATTGTCGTGAAACATATTGTCGGCAAGGGAAAGGAGAATTGCATCTTTCTAGAAAAGTTGAAAAGAAGAGTAACTTCTCCTACCGCGTCCTCTATGAAAAACAATGACCACAAGTCTTTCACTTTTGGCTTTTAATTTGTAGTATGTAAATCTCCATTCTAAGCTTATCTAATACAAATAATATTAGGTTTGATAATTGACGCGATATTAAATGATTTCAATTGACTAAAAGTATTATATAATTGACTTTTCATTTCATATAAGGGGCTATCTAATTTATTTATATGAAAGGAATTCCATGCTTTATGAAGGTGGTCCTTCCCTTCCACCAATCGAGGGATTGGCCTTATAATGTTTGTTAGAACTCAAATGTAACATTTTTTTTAAGGGTGAGCAATCAGGTCGGTTAAATTCGGAACATAATTGAACTCGCCCGATTCTACACTGGTTCACACGAGTTGCGGTTAGCTCTCATGTAAAAATTCTGGGAACAAGGCATTTTTTTTTTGGGTTTGTTGGGAACCAGCTTTTTGGTATGGAACAGTTCAAAACAAAGCTAAATCTTTTCTATTTAAGACCCTTACTACTTTCTTTTAATTCTCACTCTCATAGCTAGCCTTGCTCCTAGATTCTCTAGTCTCTTGACTTTCCCCCAACAGTGCCCTTGATCTCTCTCTCTCGCTCTCTGGAGTCTTGCCCGCGCCGTTTCATCTCATCTCTCTCTCTTGGTCTTGCCGACCCCGTCTCCTGTCCTCCTCTCTTGATCTCGCCGGTTGCGGCCTTGCCTTTGTTGGTCGGCCGTCGATCAGCCTACTATTAGCCAGGTTCGTTCTTTCTTATAGTAACTAATCTGTAAGCTTTTCTGAAGATGAATAGCCTGCACAGTACTATGCGTTTTCCTTTTTCTTTGGCAAAATTCCAAGAAAGCAAGGAAAAATAGGAAATTTGAAGCAATACGAATGACAGAATGACAATTACCACCAAAGAATTTATCTGCTCACTAGAAAAATAATTTTGTTTTGGTCATGAACTATGAACTGCTAAGCCAGTAAACTCATCGTGCAATTGGGCCTTCACAAAATGAAAAATGAAACATAAAAAAGTAGACTGGTTCGAGGTCGGTTCGGTTAAGCTCTGATACCAACTTTGTCATACATCAAATCCAACCCAAAAATTTAGAGCATGAATGGCCATCCTCTGGAAAAAATAAAGAACGAAGCCTTAAACTAAGAATAGTAATTTTAAACAAATATATTAACTGGGCAAAACCTTTCATTGAATGATAATTATGACAAAATCCAGTAAATCATGAATTAACCAAAATCTGAAAATTCTTTAACCGTCTCCGAATTGCTCTTAACGAGATTAATGCAATTTTTGACAATTTGGGAGAGTCCCTATCCAATCAAAGCTGAGTTGTGGAATGGTTTTTTAAACTGTCTTGAGATAATCCTGAAAAAAAATAGATGAAAAACGCCAGCTTCTTTTGAAAAAGATTGATATATGGGGAAAGTCAATTTCATCGGGAAATTATGCACCAATAACTACACCTGGATTTAATTCTTAATACCAGCTTACAATTAGGCTTGATTTTGACAAACCAATCGCGGACCTTGGACCCGACCTCGGTGGGTCCCATATGCATTATTGATTTAGGCTTGCGTGGATGATGGGGATTCCTATCTTCAACAACTCGATTCGGTCAAAGAAGTTGAAAATTAGATTTGTCGGGATTTTGATTTGCCAGTCTTACGTGAGCGTCAACATAAACTTCTTATTCATGTTCTGAGAAGCCTATAGCCTTTGAATGACTGTACTAATATCTTTTGATCCATAGAGAAGAGACAAAGAAAGAGAGATACCGGGAACAAAAATGGCGGAAGCTGTCATTGGTAGCATTGCCGCAAAGATCGTTGCTAATCTGGTTCCTCAAGCAATAGAACAGGTTGGAAAGTTATGGGGGCTCAAGCAAGAACTCGAGCTGCTCAAGGGCGCTGTCTCCATGCTTCAGCCTATGCTAGACCATGCAGAAGAACAATACCACCATAATCCCCAAATCCAAGTTTGGGTTGACAAACTGAAAGACGCTTTCTATGATGCGCAGGATGTGCTTGAAGAATTCAATATAGAAGCTATGCGACGAGAACTGAGGGGCCACAATGAAATGATGAAGGAGGTAAGGACATTTTTCTCAAGTTCAAACCAACTTACTTTTAAATTGAAGATGAGTGACAAAGTAAGAGCAGTGAAGGAGAGAATACAAGCCATTAAGACTGAAAAGAAATTTTACCTGGAAAAGCGCCCCGTGGATTCGCGAGTAGAGAGAGAGTGGAGGAAGAGAAAAGAGATGCGTTTGTTTATATGTGAGAGAGATATTACAGGGAGGGATGATGATAAGAAGAGGGTTATGAAATTTTTACAGGATTTAGACGTGGAAGAGAACATTTCCATCCTTCCAATAGTTGGTATTGGCGGGCTTGGAAAAACGACTCTTGCTAAATCTGTGTATGAAGATAGTAAATTTGACTTGAAAATGTGGGTTTGCGTCTCTGATGACTTTGACATGAAAAAAATAATGAAAGACATTATAGCTTGTGCAAAGGAGAAAGAATCAACAGAGGTTGCAATGGAACGGTTGCCAAGTGAACTGAGGAAAGCAATTGATGGAAAGAGATATCTCTTAGTTTTAGATGATTTGTGGAATGCAGAGCGAGAAACATGGATGAGCTTGAAAACTTTATTGGTCGGAGGTGCTAGAGGGAGCAAGATCCTTATAACTACACGTCTTCCTTTGGTTGCGAAGATCACTGGTGCTCCACCGTATCTCCTCGAGGGCTTATCTGAAAGTGCATCTCTTGATTTATTACTACAAATGGCTGATCGAAAAATAGAGGAGATGCAAGAATCTGACATGCTAGCCATTGGCAAAGAGATAGTTAGAAAGTGCTCTGGGGTCCCATTGGTTGTTCGAACTGTCGGCAGTTTACTATTTTTTAAAAGAAGTAAACATGAATGGTCACAATTCAAAGATAATGAGCTTCCAGATGTGTTTGAAACGGAAGACAGAATAAAATCAGTTCTTAAACTTAGTTATGACCATCTTCCTTCACATTTGAAACAATGCTTCATGTTATGTTCGTTGTTTCCTAAGGATTATGAGATAAAGAAGCAGACTTTGGTCAATCTTTGGATTGCTGAAGGATTTATCCAGCCATCAAATAGAAGTCAACATTTAGAACACATTGCTGATGGATATTTCATGGATCTACTTTGGAGCAACTTCTTCCAAGATTTTCAAGAAGATGAGGGGACTTGCAAGATGCATGATTTGATGCATGATCTAGCCTGCTCGGTTGCAGGGACCGAGTGTTGGGTGGCATGGGATGGCACAAAACCCATACATGAAAGAACTCGTCATGTATCATATGGTTCAACTTTCAATTTGACGAGTGAATTTCTAATCTCGTGCTCAAAAGCAAGTGCACTGAGAACAATTCTATCTACTGCAAGTTATTGGAAAATGGAACCAACAAGTGAAGCAAATCTATGCCAACTCATTCAAAGTTTCAAGAAGTTGCGTGTCTTGGATTTGCATGCAGAAAAAGTAGAGAAGGTGCCAAGGTCCATTTATAAGTTGAAGCATCTCACGTATCTCGACTTCTCTAACAATGGCAATCTAACAAGGCTTCCTAACTCCATTACGAGATTGCAAAATTTGCAAACTCTTAATCTTCATGGCTGTGCTAGACTTGAAGAATTGCCAAGAGGTATAAGGAAGTTAGTCAGCCTTCGAAATCTAGACATAGATTATTGTTCGAAGCTTGGTCATTTACCACGTGGACTAGGGCAATTGAGTTCTCTGCATAGGCTAACGCGCTTCATTTTGCCCAAGAATAAAGCTCTTGCTAAAAATTATTGCAAACTTGGGGAGCTAAATGGGCTTAATGACATCCGGGGAAGCCTTCGCATTGAGAATTTGGAAAGTGTGACAGATGCCGAAGCAGAATCCAAGGCTGCAAACTTGATAGGGAAGCATTCTCTGGAATCTTTGGCACTTGAATGGAGTTATTTCGATACCGATGATGCAGTAATTGGGGATAGAGATGAAACGCTATTAGATGGACTGAGGCCACACTCAGACCTACGAGACTTATGGATAAGTGGATATAAAGGTGAGAGTTTTCCAAGATGGATGATGGATAGCCTTGTGCCAAAATTAGTTGAGGTAAGATTCAACGATTGCACAAGATGTAAACGTCTCCCTCCACTAGGCCAACTACGCGACCTCAAGATTTTAAGGATTTCGTGGATGACTGAATTGGAAGATATCGTATCGGATCATTCATCCACTACGACAGTATCATTTCGTAGTCTATTGAAATTAGATATCGATTGGTGTGAAAAATTGAAAGCTGTCCCACCAGCTCCGCATCTTGAGAAGTTAACGTTGAGTAGGGCCCACCCAGCGTTAATAAAGATGATGGTTGGTCTTAATAAGTTGAAGCATCTGGAAATCGGCCATATGGAGTCTCTAGAATGCGTGCCCGAGGAGTGCTGGAAAAGTCTCACCTCCCTCGAATCTCTTGACATATGGAGATGTCCTGGGTTAACTTCCCTCTCAAAAGCAACACCACCACCAACACCACTGGGTACGCGGCATCAATCCAACCTGGTGGATCTCGATTCTTCGGATTCTGAGGAGCTAGATGTATCCAAATCCCACGAAAGCAGCGGCGGCAACAACAACAACCACCTCATCTTGGAACTTCACAGTCTCCGCTCCGTGTATCTCTTTAGCCTTTCAAAACTAGCATCTCTCCCACAGTGGCTTCTACAGGCCAGCAATCTCGAGCTTCTTCGAATTGACAATTGTTGGGAGCTGGATATATGCAAAGACGAGAGCGGCAACCTCATCATCTTGGATTCCCATGGAGGACTTCAGAATCTCCGCTCCGTGGATCTCATTGGACTTCCAAAACTAGCATCTCTCCCACAGTGGCTTCTCCAGCTCAGCAATCTCGAGCGTCTCTCTATTCAGGATTGTGAGGAGCTGGATTTATGGAAAGACGAGAGCGGCAACCTCATCATCTTGGATTCCCATGGAGGATTCCAGAATCTCCGCTTTGTGACTCTCTCCAAACTTCCAAAACTAGCATCTCTCCCACAGTGGCTTCTCCAGCTTAGCAATCTCGAGCATCTCTCTATTTGTTATTGCTCCAATTTGAAGGCATTACCAGAGCAGATCGAGGCCCTTCAATCACTTCAGCAGCTTGAAATCATCGAGTGCCCCTCGTTGACATCATTACCTGAAGGAATGCAAAGGCTTGCATCCCTTACTCACCTAAGGATCAGTTGTTGCCCAGAATTGGAGGAGAAGTGCAAAAGAGATGGAGGCGAGGACTGGTACAAGATCGCTCATATCCCCCGCATCGATTTTAAAATATGAAGGTATGTGGGGACCTTGTTTGTTTACCCAGTGTTTTACATTTATAATTTTCGAATTGTGTTTCGATACTAGATTCGATTTGGGGACATGAATTAACCCTGGAGGAATACCAGCACGATTTTGCAAACACCCGTTCGCTTTCGCTGCTTCTGGACAGAGAGAGAGAGAGAGTGAAGGTCGACGACGGGTTGCATTCTGATGTTCAGAGAATCTTGTCATAGCCGTTGCTTGAGCTCTCTCTCGCGAGGCCTAATTCGGATTATTAAGGCATCGCATTGAACGAGTACAACACATTTGTTCTCGCTATGAGCGCAAGGGGTTTGCGACATTGATTTGGTAATGGAGAGAGGACAATGCCACCGAGTTCAGCATCGTTAATGCTTTTTGCGGTTTTTTTTTTCATTTTTTTTGAATTGTTGGTGCCTCTTGAGAATTTCTCACTTTGTTCTGGCTCCTGATCAAAGTTGACTACTTCAGTTTGACGTCATATGAATTTGTTTTTGTATCTTTTGATTGGGTTCATTGCTTGATCTGGTGGTGAAGATGAGCTGAGTTTGCTGATTTGGCTCCTTGCACTGGACTTGCAGATCGAAAACTATTACGATGTGCGGTCGGTGGCTGCTATCTCAAAAGCATTTTGGTTTGGATCATCATGCTCTGTATTTCAAGAGCGGTATAGTTTGTCATCTACATGGAAGCGATGTCGCACCGCATTTCGCTGCTCTTGCTGTTGTACTACTAAGTTGTTTTAACCATTCCATCTTCTTGATTTCTACTGCTTTCGTTTTCTAGAAATCATGCTTGCAAAATAAGTAAGATTTTATAAATCTACTCTCAGGTTATCCCTCTATTTTTGGGCTAGAATCAATTTCAAGTGGGCTAAGACTACGCCACTCAATCTCTAAGCTTATTCCTCCATCGAAACCTGTGTGTGTAAAATTGTTCATGGCAATTGTATTCAAACCTCGCTGTTTATGCTTCAAAATGTAAGTTTTTCCCACTTGAAACTAGTCTTCAAAAAGCGGTTTCATGATATTAAGCTTAGGGCGGAAGGTGCTGTCTTTGAAGTACCCAGTCCATTCTTTTTATCATTTCAAAAGTAAACTATCATGCATACCAGAAGGCCAAGTCATACAAATAATGCTCGATGTTTGAACTATCTTCCATGAGATTAAGCTCCCGGGTTTTTTTGTTTTAGTAGATATGTCTATTTACTCACACTGCTTTATTTTTCAGACTAGGTAGAAATGGCGTAGATTTTGGCACCGACGACACAATGGCATATGAGGATGACAAAGAATTCACGGACTGCCATAGCAAACATGTGGATTTTTCTCTTGCTGAAGCAGAAGAAGAGTGCAAACACCAAGAGCTTTTCTAAGTTCAGGGTGTATGCTTTGAAGTCCGAGAACAATTCTGTTACAGGCTTGAGAGTCTTCTCAATTTGGACGTCACGCCCTCCACCCATACGATGATTGCAGAATACATTTGGTATGTTTTAATGCCTAAAACCATTAAGTGCGGTCCACAAAAAGATGAACAATACTAGAACTATTCTGTACTAAAATTATAAGTTCGCATTTCTCTTCGATCTACCATCAGAATAAGTATGTCATATGTTATATGCACATTCAACAACTGACAACTTTTCTTTTTTCTTTCAATTTCTCCATTGGTGAATATTGTTTCACATTTTGAGGTTAGTCTAACTATGAGTCGGGATCAGAGGTTCTGGCATAGATTTGCACAACACATCAAGGGTATAAATGGCAACAATAAAATATGTAGCATTTTTCCTTTTACATGCTACATGCTACTGATCTATTAATTCGTGAATAATCAGATGATCCTTAGACCTGTTGAGCACCTGCCTGAACTTCCCATGTGGAACTAGGATGGATGGATCAAGTACTGGTCAAGCTCTGGGGGGAGGATAGTGAAGTAATCTTATCGTAAGATGACATAAACCCAGAATTGTCTTACTATATTTAGGTAGCGCATGATAACCATTCTGTTCCGGAATGAGTTCCTGAACCAGAAATAGATTTTTCTATTTCTGGTTCTTGGATGAGTTTCTGAGAAAAAAAACCCGTTTGATAACGACAAAAAATTTCTATTTCTAGAACAGAAACCCGTTTGATAACGGTACAAAATTTCTATTTCCTGAAACAAAAATCCGTTTGATAAACAACAGAAAATTCTATTTTTAGGAACAAAAATCCATTTTTTTAGAAATGGTATAAAAATAATTTAAAAAATCCAAAAAATTCATAAAAATCTTAAAAAAATATAGAAAATCCCAAAAAACTGAAAAATTATAGAAAAATTTATCACAATTTCCAAAAACTAAAAAAATTCAAATTTCGGGAAAATAGGAAATTTGATGAATTTTTTCAAAAAAAATCAAAAAATTAAAATTTTCAAAACTTCATAGAATGGCTTAAAATACCTGTGACCACCCACTTTTAGTGAAATTTAAATTTTTTTAGGTGCCCAAAAAAAATAAAAAAATCAAAAATTTCAAAACTTCACATAATAGTTTAGAATACATGTGGCAACACACTTTGAGTGAAATTTAAATTTTTTAAGGTGCCCAAAAAAATTGAAAAACTCAAAAATCTCAAAACTTCACAAAATAGCTTAGAATACCTGTGGCCACCCACTTTGAGTGAAATTTTAATTTTTTGAAGTGGAAAAAAAGAAAAAAATCAAAAATTTCAAAACTTCACAGAATGACTTAGAATATCTGTGGCCACCCACTTTGAGTGAAATTTAAATTTTTTTAGGTGCCGAAAAAAATAAAAATATAAAAAAATCAAAAATTTTAAAACTTCACAGATGACTTAGAATGCCTCTAGCCACCCACTTTGAGTGAAATTTAATTTTTTTTAGGTGCCCAAATGGCATTTTTGATTTTTTTTTATTTTTTAATTTTTATCGGCACCTAAAGAAAATTAAATTTCACTCAAAGTGGATGGCCACATGTATTCTAAACCATTCTGTGAAGTTTTGAAATTTTTGATTTTTTGCTTTTTTTCTTTTTTTCAGCACCTAAAAAAATAATATTTCATCCAAATTTTTTATTTTTTTTATTTTTTTCGGCATTTAAAAAAATTTAAATTTCGCTCAAAGTGGATGGTCACAGATATTTCTAAGCCATTCTGTAAATTTTTAAAATTTTTGCTTTTTTAATTTTTTTATTTTTTTATGCACCTAAAAAAATTAAAATTTTGCTCAAAGTGGGTATCCACAGGTATTTTAAGTCATTCTGTGAAGTTTTGAAATTTTTGTTTTTTTTCTTATTTTTATGTTTTTTGGCGTCTAAAAAAATTAAATTTTGCTCAAAATAGGTCGCCATAGGTATTGTAAGCCATCATGTGAAGTTTTGAAATTTTTTATTTTTTGCTTTTTTTAATTTTTTTCGACACCTAAAAAAATTAAATTTCGCTCAAATTGGATGGCCACGTGTTTTCTAAGACATTCTGTGAAATTTTTAAATTTTAGATTTTTTTTATTATTTTTATTATTTTTTTGGCATCTAAAAAAAATAAATTTCGCTCAAAGTTGGTGGCCATAAGTATTCTAAGCCATTTTGTGAAATTTTGAAATTTTTATTTTTTTATTTTTTTCGGTACCTAAAAAAATTTAAATTTCGCTCAAAGTGGGTAGCCACAGATTCTAAAATTTAAATTTAAACCATTATGTGAAGTTTTGAAATTTTTTATTTTTTGCTTTTTTTCCCACATCAAAGATCGTGACTTCCAGATGAACATGTGTCTTTTCTAAAGAAAGAGTTTTCTGAGAACTGATTCTCATTTTTGTTCAAGAAACGGAGAACCTACTTTTTTTTGGTTCTGATTTCTGGTTCAGAACCGGTTCTGGAACAAAAACTTGTCCCAGAAATAAAAAAATGAAATTGCGTTACCAAACGGGTTTCTGGTCCAAAACTGATTCTGGGAGCAAAAAACCGGTTCTAGACTGAATGAGAATGGTTATCATGCGCTACCTTAGGTAGCGCATGAAAACCATTCTGTTCCGGAATGAGTTCCTGAACCAGAAATAGATTTTTCTATTTCTAGTTTCTGGATGAGTTTCTGAGAAAAAAAACCCGTTTGATAACGACAAAAAATTTCTATTTCTAGAACAGAAATCCGTTTGATAACAGCACAAAATTTCTATTTCCTGAAACAAAAACCCGTTTGATAAACAACAGAAAATTCTATTTCCAGGAACAGAAATCCATTTTTTTAGAAATGGTATTAAAATAATTAAAAAAATCCGAAAGATTCATAAAAATCTCCCAAAAATTCAGAAAATCCCAAAAAATTGAAAAATTCCAGAAAAATCAAAAATTAAAAATGAATTTTCTATTTCCAGAAAATTCTGGATAATATGAATTTTGTTGACTTTTTCAAAAAAAAATAAAGAAATCAAAAATTTCAAAACTTCACAAAATTACTTAGAATATCTGTAGCCACCTACTTTGAGTAAAATTTAAATTTTTTGAGGTGCCCAAAAAAATAAAAAAAAATAAAAATTTCAAAATTTCATTAAATGACTTAGAATACCTGTGGCTACCCACTTTTTGAGTAAATTTTAATTTTTTTGAGATGCCAAAAAAATTTAAAAAAATTAAAGATTTAAAAACTTCAAAGAATGGCTTAGAATACCCGTGGCCAACCATTTCAAGAGAAATTTAATTTTTTTGAAATTTTTTTAGGTGCAAAAAAAAATTAAAAAATCAACAATTTCAAAATTTCACATAATGGCTTATAATACTTGTAGCCACTCACTTTGAGTGAAATATAAAATTTTTGAGGTGCCCAAATGGTATTTTTGATTTTTTACTTTCCTAATTTTTATTTCGTCACCTAAAAAAACATTAAATTTCACTCAAAGTGGGTGGCCATAGGTATTCCAAGCCATTTTGTGAAGTTTTGAAATTTTTAATTTTTTAAATATTTTTGGGCACCTAAAAAAATTAAAATTTCGCTTAAAGCGGATGGCCACATGTATTCTAAGACATTCTGTGAAGTTTTGAAATTTCACATTTTTTTTTATTTTTTTGAGAAATCTCAAAAAAATTAAATTTCTCTTAAAATGGGTGGCCACATGTATTCTAAACCATTCTATGAAGTTTTGAAATTAAATTTTATATTGGATTCGTAACGTTACGTACACCAGCACACAAATTCAGTCAAATTAATGCAAATGGCCAAGCACTGGAACAGGTCTTTAACATTCAACCACCATCGCTCTTGATATTTGCTCTCAATATTTATGAGTATGCATTGTTCCTCATAATATCCCAAATGCTTATGGAGAAAAGTAAATCATGCACATCACATTACAAGAGCCAATATAGTAGGAGATCCCAAAATACCACGTCACATTATAAGAGCCAACATAAAAAATCCTCAAATACAAAATAATGGAAATACATTAGAAAAGTCGGAAACACCTTTTCATGGAATCTCCGCCATATTATTATCAATTGCCAATTGATTGGCAATTCTTTTCCTAAGCATGTTGATCTCCATATCCTCCTCAGTCGATGTATCGCCAATAACCTCATCTTATGCACTTCCAAACGGGTACTCTGAATCACCATATTGGGAAAAGTTCTTATCCATCTTGTCTTGATCACGGATGTAATTATGAATAGCACAACATGCAATTACAATACATGACTGCTTTTGAATTGAAAATGAAGGCACGTGTCTCAAAATGAAAAAACGATTCTTTAACACCGCAAATGATCTCTCAATAACATTCCTTAGTGAAGAATGCCTGTGGTTGAATAATTCTCTTGCTGTTGTTGCCTGCCTCACTCTACCCCTAAAATCATTAATATGATACCGTTCCCCTTTGAAAGGAGTCAAAAATCCCGGAGCTGCAGCATAACCAGAATCTACCACGTAGTATTTGCCTAGCAAAAGGTATTCATATATTAATCATGATTCGCAAATGCAATACAATTATAAAGAAAATTATCCCTTAAAAAACAAGCAAATACCTGGTGGAGGTCGAGGAAATTGTAAGCGATGTGTCTCGAGTGCTGCCGAGAGCACCCGACAATCGTTGGCAGAGCCTTCCCAACCAGCATACACAAATGTAAATTTCATATTAAATGAACAAACGCACATCACATTCTGAGTGGTAATTCCTTTCCTGCCTCTAAATGGAATCTGTTTCGACACTGGTACAGAAGCATGAATGTGAGTGCCATCAATAGCGCCTATGCAACCCTGTCATTTCAGCAACCCCTTGCATTACATAAGATTATCAACAAAATGTAAATGACGGTGTAAAGGAATGTATGCAAATCCTACCTTGAAGTAAGGATTATATTTAGGATTGATAAGAATTTCTTCTGGGACAACATCAAATGAAGGTGGTACGATAATTTCCCTTGCCAAATTCAGAACTGCTTGCAACACTTTAGCAAAGTACTTGCTGATAGTTTGTCCCGAATGTTGGAATCTCTCACATAAATCTCTATTCGAGTTCTTGTGCGAAATTATAGATAAAAATATCCCAACTTGTTCGTCTACCCTAATATATCGACTATCTGCCAACCAACCCCTTGCCTTCATTAAATCACAAAGGTTGAGAAAAACATGCCTCTCCATTCGAAAAGCTTCATATACCCTATCTGAATGTCCATAAAGAATCTCTCTCATCCATTCAGGCCCTGACAATTTGCTGTCCCTAATAGGTTCTCTCGTGTGCATAGATATGTTCATCAAAACAGTACACATCCATGATTTCAGTATATTAAGTTCAAAATCATCGAAAACCTGTTCAATTGGTTCAACTGATGCTATTGGACCATTATTGCTGCTA
Organism: Syzygium aqueum; assembly: GCA_031216185.1. Taxonomy (NCBI): domain Eukaryota; kingdom Viridiplantae; phylum Streptophyta; class Magnoliopsida; order Myrtales; family Myrtaceae; genus Syzygium; species Syzygium aqueum. The sequence goes on along the minus strand of CM062232.1, from coordinate 10,500,578 downwards.
CTTTCACCGCCCTCCATATTACCTATGCCCTCGCATGAAGAACACAAACACACCAAATAAGTTTGGAATCAACAATAGCCATAACGTTATCATAGTTCCATAATTAATAAGAGCCACATCATCATAGTTGCATAATTAAAAACAAACCAAATACATCATAGTTCCATAAATAAAAACAAACCAAAGTATCTCAAGGACACAAGTCATTAAATGAAAATAAAGCAAACATGAAAAGGTTAACGTAGTTCTCAACATCTATTCAAAGAGATTCAAGAAGACCGCGTCTCCTTTCAGGTAAAGATAGGACGAAACTCTCTCTCCAGTTGGCACTAACGCATGCTTGGTTCATAGCTTTGTTGTAAAGATTCTGCTCTCAGTCAGGCATGTCATTTAAGATGGCAACCACGGCTCCCATGGAGTAGGGGTTCTCGGGTGGGGGGGCATGTGAGGTGATGGAGCCACTTGTTGATTGACCCGCCTTGGACTTGATCATATCTTGAATGGCTTTGCAGGTGCTAGCAATATCATATGTGCTACTCTTTCTCCTTCTCTTGGAATTTGGAGTCCTATTCAACTTGTGATTCTCACAAACTTTCGTGGTACTCACGTCAGGTGTGAAGACTCCATCACTAAGTTCGTTTGGATCACCTACAAAAGCACTATCACCATTGTCACCAGCACTACCATTGTCTTCCCCCTCCGACACCACTAAGTGTTCTGCATTTCCTACCGCGTAATCCCCAGTAGCATATGTATCGCCAAACACGATACACAGATCAGGATATTGAGGAAACCCATCCTTTCGGAATTTAGCCCATTCGATGTTATCCTGCAATTTCAAAAATAGTAACATACGTCAGCAACATAATCGAAACATACATCCACAATAAGAACAAAATGACCCAAAGTAAATCGATACCTTGATGTGATCATCCCATACACTTAGATCCTCCACAATAACCGTTTTGTTAACATGATCCCATCCAAATCCAGATTGTGACAGAAGCTTCTTATAACTCGCATATTGTCTCCTCAATTTGTTTGTCCTGTTCTTCAACTGAACTATAGTAAACTGGAGTGTTGTTTGTTTATTGAACTCGGTAACTATGTTATTCCACCCTACTTTGTTGTAGGTAGTAGTGGTGCGATTTCGTCTTTTTACCTCTTCAACCATTAAGCTTACAAGCAAATTGGTTAAAGGCTCAGTCCACTTTGCCACAAATGCCTCTTTTTGAGAAGCCATTTACCCTTAACTAGTTGAACATCAAATGGAGCACATCATAGGGTGTACCAATTCAGAAGAACTCAGCAGAAGTGCAAATGATGTAGGAGTATACTGATATATTCAGGCAAAACTTCGTAAATGGAAAACGAAAAAGAAAGTAAAAAGCTAGGCTTTATTTGCTAAGAACACCTGAGCAGCTAGAGTATGGAGAAAAGTCCAAGTGGCCCTCCCGAGTTCTCCTTTACTTACAAGTGCAGCAGCTTATACCTGAAAAATTCAAGTGTAACAAGCAAAAAAAAAAAAAAGTCAATGTGCGTTGGTCGCAAGATTTGAATTAAGCAAAAAGCAAAACGTAAAAGCTTATCCAAACACACCCTTAAACTTTATGCTTAAGTCACCTTAATTCTCGGCCATACATGACAAACTTGAACAATGACATACCCAACGAGCCAACACCCAATGTACTTTAGCTATCAATACTTGCTACTCAACAATTATTTTAGTATTAAAGTTGGAGATTTGCTGAAGTTTATTTTTACTTGAGTTGGACGCAACAGGTTAACATACTTGGCATAACTTGCAGTGAACGGAATACTCAAAATAGGCATGTGGTTCATGGGGTTGGTGTCAAGTATGAGCAAATTTGAACTTGTCAAGTGGCCATGTGAACTACTTATGGTCAAGTCTTAAACAATCTCCTTTTTCTTTTATGGGTTATGGTCAAGTATGAGCAAATTTGAACTTGTCAAGCGACCAAAATATGTGCATATTTTCCATCTGATCACTCCCACAGGTGCTACTCTTCCATCTCATGGTAAAGTCCCAAACAAGAATTGAAATCCCCTTCACCATAACATGCCTGAATCAAAGTCAAATATTTGATCTTATTCAGCTCCATGCTCCTCGTTTCCATATCGTTTGGTCTCTCCATCGCTTTCTGGGATTTACCCACCTTGCTATATCCTTTCACCTTTATATTATAGCTCACAGTATCAGGTCCAATCCTGCCATTCTCCATCAGCTCAAACACCCGCTCTGCCGACTCCATAAACACCGAATCCACCAAACCATACAACAAGAAGCCGCCTAAGCCCACAACTCGGCTCGATACCATTCTCCTTCATCTTCCTCCACGCCCACAACTAACTCGTCCACCATCCCAACATCGCCTAAGCTCTTGATCAAAGAACTCGCTGCCGGTACCGTCATCAAGAAGCCCAAGTTCCTCAACTCCGCAAAGACACTCGTCACTCCATCCACATCCCCAGATAACAAGAGAAGCTCAATCAAAGACACATACCACTCAATCCTATGTCGGTACCTCCCCTGCCGAGCAGCCAACCTGAAGAACCTAATGGCCACATCTGGCCAGACCGCAACACAAAAGACACGAAATTCAGGGACAACTTGATCAAGAACCTGCGACAAAAGCCATCCAGCTTTAAGAGACTGAGAATGTGACTCACCCAGGGAGACATGTGGTCAGGTTCTGCGGGGGTGTTGAAGGGCCCCAAGCCACCCCCACACTCTTACACAACACGAGATATCGCAACAAACGATCTCAACCAAACACAACAAAATCGGAGCCCGCGAAAGAGATCGCAGAACAACCACTCGCGCTAATCAAATTCACATTAGAGCAAAACCTCACACGATCACCTGCACCCCATCCGCTGAAACAACCGAACGAAATCGAATTGACCCGAATCGACCCGAATCAGCACACCCCCCTTTCACCCGAATCAGCACACCCGAATCGACCCGGACCCAGGCGGCGACGCGGAGACCCACGCCCGCCCCAGCCCGACCAGACCCGCGTACCCTAGACGCCGAAGCCTCCGCCGCCACCAAGCCGCTTGTCCTTCGCAGGTGAATCAGCCACCGAAAATGCGAAAGGGGGCTCGCCCAAATGGGAGACAAACGCTGAGAGAGAGAGAGAGAGAGAGAGAGAGAGAGAGAGAGAGAGAGAGAGAGAGAGAGAGAGAGAGAGAGAGAGAGAGAGAGAGAGCGAGCGAGAGGGGGAGGGGGAGGTCGAGCGGCCTCGCCCAGGTTTGGCGATCGACCTCGCCGTCGCCCAGATCTGGGCGACGGCGAGGTCGACCGCCAGCCATGGCGAGGGCGAACCTGACCCCCCCGATGAAGGCGACTGGAAAATCCAGAAAAGAGAGAGATGAGAGGAGATCGGAGCTTACGTGGAGCGAGCGAGCGAGCGGCCGTTGCTTCCTCTCGGTCGGAGCGAGCGAACGAGCGGCTGGCTTCTCGACGGCGACAGAGACGAGATGAGCTTCTTTTGTTCCAGACGAGAGAGACGGGAAAGGGGGTGTTCCTCAGAACCGGTTCTAAGTTTTATTCAAGACCGTGAAAACCAACTTTTTTTTGGTTCTAATTTCTGGTTCAGAACCAGTTTTGGGACAAAAATTTGTCCCCGAAATAGAAAAATAAATTTGCGTTACCAAACGGGTTTTTGGTCCAAAACTGATTCCGGGAGCAAAAAACCAGTTCTAGACTGAATGAGAATGGTTTTCATGCGCTACCTAAGGTAGCATAAAATGATATACAGGTTGCATGGAAGACAGGCATCCTGCCTCAAACATGGACCCATACGTTGTGACCTTGTTACTTGCTGAAACTAATTTATGGGCGCCCCCCATCGAGGCTGAAGCTCTTGCTGCTCAGAAGCTAGCATTGAAGGTCTAGAGCTACTGGTTAAGAAAGGCCAAATGCATTAATAAATCAGTGGAGACCTCCAAGCTGAGATGCTATGAACCCTTTTTCCTTCAGATTTAGGTCACTGAGAGAAGATCCTCGTGTAAATAAAGATTCCCAGAGGGAGAGAAAATTAGATGTCCAAGCTCAGACCCCGTCTCCTTTACATTGGTTTCATCTGCATTGCATTTGCAAGTAGTTTCACTGTTTTGGGCATTTGAGTTTGCCATTACCCTTTAGTGTCGTGGACATCTTCCTGCCTTTGTATTTTCATTTACTTCGACATTTCAGCGTTATCCATCCAAATTTTCAGTGTCCTCATATCTGAACTCATTCAATTTGGCATTTCCAACTTTCTTTTGACTGAAAGGCAGTTTGACTTTTGATTCAATAAACATAAGATGCACGAGTTAGTTTCATCTCTTCCTATGTCTTATTGAGAGAGCTTTCGGAAGTATAAACAGACCGCAATCCTTGGGGGTAACGCAAGTTTGTTCGTGCAACTTGGCAAGTTATTTTAGTTTGCGAGGCAAAGAAATGTTCTCAGTGAGATGGAAAGTACAGTACAAACATAGAAATGGCAATTTGGCGGCACCTAACATTTTGCTTCTATAGAACTGAATGTTACTCTCAAGGTTCTTTTTCTTTTCATCTCCTCGCTTTTGCTTCTGTAGTACTGTATGAGTTCTAAAGCACCGGTCGGCTAAGTGTCCACGTGATGTTTATATTGATTTTGATCCCATAGTGCACTCAGCTAATTGAAATGAAGATATACTAAGCAACACATGAAGACAATATAAAGAGATCAACAGAAATCGTTAAAAAGGCAACAAACATAAATATGAATAATGTGTGGAAAGTAAACCCGACACAAATCGGGTAAAGAATATACATGGTCTTATTACTGAGCCTTGGGACATGAACCTTGTGAGCTAGAATTAAATCTAAGGCTAGTTCTGGCAATAAAGAATTCTCTACTAAAAGATATCCACTAAACTATACTTGAAACAAAGACATATCTGGAAGAGATCCATAAATGCAATTATGAGATTTTTTATTTCTCATTTTTCATATCTTTTTATCTATTTTTTGGTGGATGAACATACCACATACCTAGAGATGGATAGACATAAACAGAAAGATATTAAAAAGGAGAGTGATTCAGTAAAAGAACACTCAAATACTATAGGAGCTGTAGAGTGAAGAGCTACCCGAAGAGACATTACGAAAGACGAATTCCTAATCTCATAAACTGAAACTTGAACAAACGTATTCTACTCAATATTGGAAACAAAATTCCGCATTCTACTAATGAGAAACATGCCCAGGAAATACTTGTATCATCGATCAAAACTGGTATATTACAATTATGAACATACCTTTAATGTCCACAGATTAAATACGCTCTTGCAGTAGCCTTGAGAGAGAGTTCTTCATTTCTATGGGAGTCACTGTACGGCGTTTCTTTTTTTATTCTTTACTTAAGAGAAGAAGTTAACTCAAGAAAAGAATGTGAATCTCTTTTAATCATTCCTTTTGATAACCGCTATCTCTTTTTTATTATAATATTTTATCTTTTGTTTTTGAATTCTTAAGTAACCGCCATTGGTACATGGGCGGCCCACAACCGTAAACCCATAATCCACATGGACGGACGCTAAGAAAAAGCCAAGAATGATTCTCATGGACATCCAAGGAAGAAGACTGACATTTCTCCATCGAAAGAAATCAAGTAACGCATTGTACCAAAGTTAGGAAATCTCATACAATAACTGTCACACCCCGAACACAACCAAAACGGGATCATAACACGGCCGTCCTTTCACCCAAAGGCCGCAGCCTCAACTTAAACAAAACCCGAATAACATTAGAGCTTTCTAAAACCATTAAAAGGATATATACAAATCCAACAAAAAAGCTATTCCAATAGCTCAACGTCACTATGTACAACGTACCCAAAAATTCCACAATCAAAAGAAATCCTCCGACTAACGCCCGCTTACGCCCTACTAGCGGCCAGCAGAAGAACCTGAAAGGTATGTAAGATAAGGGGCGAGCTACCACGGCTCAGTGAGTAACATATTTCTTCTAAGCGGATCGAACAATCACCATGCAATAATATCAAAAAATATCACAACCCATAACTCAAACTCAAAGTACAATATAGCCAACAATATCTCAAATGTATGATAACTTTTCAATAAGAGTCATCCGCATCAAATTACTCAATAAAAACCCACTTAATAACAATAGCCAATCATTAATGGTCTATCCATTGACTAATCTCATCACATAACACGTTGATGGTTCATCCACCAACTAATCTCATGCTTGTCATCAAACTATGGTCAAGTTTAACGCCGTGACAAAGGCGACCAAGTTTACCCCTCTTGGCAAGGTCTACCACCTATTATAAGCCGGCGGTTCGGCCCAGAAGGACGTCCTGACAATATGCATACTCCTTCCTCAATGGGTTCTCAACATAGGAATACGAGCAGCAGCAACTTATAACTCAATCCAGAAATCCATAATCAACACCAATAAATCCATTTCACAAAACATTTCGCAACAAAAATAGCCCTCGGTTAATCCTCTTCACAAAACTTTTAATATAAGCATTCACAAAAGCTTCATTTCAATAACGTCATAAGACTTTTCAACTCATTTCACAATCGACGAAAGGTAGCAAATGATCGATCCAATTTATGCAGAAAACATACTTCACTGTATTAAAAATTATATCTCATTATCAAAATATGAATTTGTAAATTCATAAAAGATATAATGTCCCTCACCTGGTAATAAAAAAACTAACTCATATGTGTTCCTCGAGCCGACGGTTCCAAAATCCTATTAAACATACGGAAAACAAATCAAAACTGAGTAATACTTCCCCCTAACGCGCGACTCAAATAAGCTAAGTCTAACTAGCCAATAATCCGACACCCACATGCCTACGACGGTTTGCTCAATGGAAAAAAATCTAATGCCAACCACAACGAACAACTCGCACACCAAATTTCCACGCGCCATAACTTCCTCCACCGGACTCCGTTTTGCGCGCTCTTATAGTCAAAACGAAACTCATCCAACATACTATGGATGTCCCAGCACAGACAACCCAAACAACAGCCCAAAAACGACAATAAAAGCCTTGGAAAGTACTGTTCACGAAATTCCAGATTATGCTCTCAACTTGAAAATTTGATTTCGAACAAACCGTAACTCCGAATCGATATCCGTCAAAGCGCACAGGCCCACAACACCATAATCTTTCATTTTCATGGATATTTAAGACTTGACAACTCAAAAACTTGAACTACGCAACTCAAATCCACATAACTCTTATTTTCGAGCCATAATTGAAAAATTACTTCGATAGGACTAACGAGGGTTGCGAGTACTTACTAGTCGTTGCGTTACGTAGTCGGAACGGTTCGGCAAGGACCCGCTTGCACAAACCCTTCCTTTCACTCTTCCCTTTCTCCTCTCCTTTTTCCTTTTCTTTTCCTCTGTTTTTTCTTCTCTTCTCCCCCAAGCTGCTTCCTTCCTTTTATCTTCACTTTTTTTGACTTTTGAATTTTTTTTTTTGTAATCCTCCTTCATACTAAGTCTTTTGACCTGGTCAAAAGAAGAGGCAAATATTACAATAACACCAAGCCCAAGGAACCAAGTCATAAGTATACCGATTCTCCTATTTTCGACTTATAATGGACATGCCAGCTTTGGCACATATATCCGAGATACGAACAATCGAGCAACTAACTCAAAATGAGAATACGATACAGGAAAACATTGCAACAGAGTCGACGTATGAAACAGAGCAAAAATGAACCAAGCATCATTGATTGAGATGGCCATTCAAACACAAATTGCAGATTGCAGCAACGAATTACGATTTGTACTCGATGTTGCTGCTCAGAAATTAAGGAGCAAACAAAGCAGAAAACGCAAGTACTTGAGAAAGGGTATGTGACTAGGAAAACTTAAGAGAATCTTACGCGAGGAAATAGTGTTGTTAATTTTCAAATTATAACCAACATATCTCTTCAAAATGAACTTCCAACTTCTTGGGAAGCATGTCAAGGCAAGAAGCACACTTGAACCGATAAGGCATTAAGTAAGATCAACGAGTAGATATCGATTTCTCATCCAGATTCTTATTCTTCTCTTTACCGCGAAATTCCAGCACCATCCACTTCAAGAATCAGAAGGGTAATTACCCACATATATTGTTTGGGAAAAATCGTGCCCGAAGATATGGCACTGACTATTGCCGACACAACGGCAAGATTCCAGCCCCGGCGATTGAAGAGATCAGCGACAAACATAATCTGGACAAGAAACATAAAAGGTGGATGGAAACCGGAATACACAAAAATGAGCCCAAAAAGTGTAATAGCAGGCAATTGAACGGAGAGATACTTGACTTCGCTCATTCTTTGGAGATGAAATCCTCTAAACGAGATAAGCACATGCCAACAATCCCTGCGTGAGCCTAATCGAATTCAGCGAGGCAACATTACAGATCGCTCTTTCGGACAATTCATCGAACACCTTCCGCGCATCGTCTAACCCATGGCACCATTCCATACTTTGACACCACCGTATTGCACACAAACACATCACTCTCGGACCAATTTTTAGAATACAACGTTATGGACCGAAGAAATGGTGAATCTCGTTCGCGACAATGGCTCGGTGATGATCCAGTAAGGCAGTACGATGAAAAGGCAGAAAAACAGAGCATAGATCAAGAGGCAACTCTAGAATGAATCGGGATCACATTTAGAGTTTCATCGGGGAAGATATGACCTGGTAAATGTGGCGGTGGGTGTGGCCAAGGGTACAGAGTCCAAATCCGTGCAAATTGAAACTCCACCGAGTTGATTCTGATCCAACTCCAGTTCAGGTTTAGCGACAAGTAAGCGAACGGCATTGGTTTTAGGCTAAACTGGAGCTTCTACGATCATCACCGCAGTGCGGAACAAACGTCTGGAGCTTCAGGAACGGTTGGACAGAGATTGGAACGCGGAGAGCTAGCTCCTGAGCACCGGGAATAAAGGATCCGAAAACAGAGCCTCTGGTGCGTCGGCTGAACCTTAGCCAAAAATTGAATCAGGAGGGAGGAGTGTTCGGTTCCACCTAGAGAGAGAGAGGAGAGTCGCGTTCGCCAGAGCATAGTGATCAGGTTGTGGAGCCTGTCGATTGCACCCTCCGCCGTTCGTCTCTGGTTCTCCCTATCTTGCAATCTCATGCGTCTCGTAATTCACTGTTGAAAATCCATATCCATCTAGTTAACCCACTTTAAACTCTTAATGTATATATGTTATTTAGATAAAATCGCTATTTTTACTATAAGATGCTAAAGACATTGCTTTCGACACTGCACAAAATCCTCAATTTTCGTATTGATTCACAATGAAGAATAATAGAAAGTTAGTACTTGGCAATGAATTTGTAAAATTACAGCAACAAATAATGTGGAGGAATTGAAATTTTAATTAAATAGAAGTAAGATATTAAATAAGATGATTTGTACTGACCATGGATTGCAATGATAAGAACGAATATTATAATATTACATAAAAATAACAATGCCAAATGCAACTAAGGAAAGATATATTCAAATAAGTAATAGCCAAAACTTACAAGATTAATAAAAGTAAAAAAATAATGGAGGAAAAAAGGAAGCCGTCTTGGTATTTTTAATAAGGGTGAAGTAGGATCCATCTTGCAAGCCCATCAAGACTTCTCTGAATTTGGAACAGTCTGATGAGTCCGTTATTTTCTCAGAATGAAGAGAAAGTCACAAAGGTGGGTTGGATTTGATAGATATGAACCCATTTAATATTCATATTTTTTTGAGTTTGCTATTATAAATCAATTTATAACCCATTAACTGAATATAACTAATCCATTTAACGCATTGGACCATCATACATGGGTTAACAAATGAATCTATGATCCATTTTGACAAGTCTGAGCGGCAACATCAAACTTTTCACTTTCAGCAACTGTCAGCCTTGGCTTTTCATTAAGCCATAGATCGCTTAAATAGTTTACCCTTCTTATATTCCCCTTCACCGTTTCTCTTTAGCTAGATCCTTGTCAGACTCAACTGTATTTCCTCATTTCTGCTTAAATTTGTTAAAGTTATTTAAGATCACCTATTCACCGCCCTCTAGGTGATCCTTGCTAGCTACTTCAGTCACCCTATGCACAACTCTCTCTCTCTCTCTCTCTCTCTCTCTCTCTCTCTCTCTCTCTCTCTCTCTCTCTCTCTCTCTCAATTTGCATATTGAAGCAGATCATTCAGTGACCGCAAGTTGCTTCTTCAGGATGAAACTAATGGGCTCCGCATTGTTACACAGAATTGCTATCCATCTCCATCTCTTTTGATTTCTTTCAACGTATCCAACTCTGTTGGGATTTGGCAATTTTTCCGCTTACCCTCCTCATTTCCTACCAAAATTTCTCTTTCCTTTTCTATGTCTATCCCAAAAAAAAAAAAATGGGCTAAGCAACAAAATATCACTTTTGGCTCACTGGTCCTACATTTTGTCTCAGTAGATGGACGAGTGCCCCCGTAGATTCGCGAGTAGAGAGACAGTGGAGGAAAAGAGAAGAGACGCATTCGTTCATAAGTGAGGGAGATATTAAAGGCAAAGATAATGACAAAACGACAGTTATAAAATTTTTATTGGATTCAAACGTGAAAGAGAACGTCTCTATCCTTCCAATAGTTGGTATTGGTGGGCTTGGAAAAACGGCACTTGCTCAATTTATATATAATGATGAGATGGTTAGTAAACACTTTCACTTGAAATTGTGGGTCTGTGTCTCCAATGACTTTGACGTGAAAAAAATAGTCACAAATATCATAGCTTGTGCAAAGAAGAAAGCACATAGTGAGAATGCAATGGAACAGTTGCAAAGTGAACTGAGGGCAGAGATTGATGGAAAGATATATGTCTTAGTTTTAGATGACTTGTGGAATGAAGAACCAGAAAAATGGTCGAGCTTGAAAGAATTACTGGTGGGAGGTGCTAGAGGAAGCAAGATCCTTATAACTACACGCCTTCCTTTGGTTGCGAAGATCGTTGGCATGGCTCCGCCTCTTCTTCTCGAGGGCTTATCTGAAAGTGCATCTCTTGATTTATTAATGCAAATGGCTAGTCGAAAAGAAGAGGAGATACAAGATCGTGAAATGCTAGCTATTGCCACAGAGATAGCTAGAAAGTACTATGGGGTTCCATTGGTTGTTCGAACCATTGGGGGTTTACTATCCCTTAAAGAAAGTAAACACGAATGGTCCCAATTCAAAGACGAGGAACTCCCAGAAGTGTGTCAAAGTGAAGAGAACATAAAATCAGTTCTTAAACTTAGTTATAACCATCTTCCTTCACATTTGAAACCGTGTTTCGCGCTCTGTTCATTGTTCCCTAAAGATTATGAGATAAAGACACAGACTTTGGTCGATCTTTGGGTGGCAAAAGGATTTATTCGGCCATCAAAAAAATATCAACCTTTAGAAGACATTGCTTGTAAATACTTCATAGATCTACTTTGGAGTAACTTCTTCCAAGAATTTAAAAAATGTCCATACACGATGGAGGAGACTTGCAAGATGCATGATTTGATGCATAATCTAGCCTACTTGGTTGTAGGGACCGAGTGTTGGGTGGCAGGGGGTGGCACAAAATCCATACATGAAAGAGCTCGTCATTTATCTCATCGTTTAAATTCCAATTTGATGGGTGAACTTCGAGTCTCACGCTTCAAGTCCCTTGAGAACATTTCTGTCTGTCGTTGAATATCAGAAAATTGTATCAAGAAGACCAACAAGTGAAGCGGATCTACACCAACTCATTCAAAGTTTCAAAAAGTTACGCATCTTGGATCTACATGTCACATCTCTCGAGAAGGTGCCAAGATCCATTTGTAAGTTGAAGTATCTCATGTATCTTGACCTCTCTCGAAATGAAAAACTCAAAAGGCTTCCTAAATCCATTACGAGATTTCAGAATTTGCAAACGCTTAATCTCTATTATTGTTTTGCCCTTGAAGAATTACCAAGGGGCATAAGGAAGTTAGTCAGCCTTCGAAATCTAAATATAGATGGTTGTTTGAATCTTAGTTATGTGCCATGCGGACTAGGGCAATTGAGTTCTCTGCATAGGCTAACACGCTTAATTTTGCCCAAAGATAAAGCTCTTGCTAAGGATTGATGCGGACTTGGGGAGCTAAAAGAGCTTAATTACATTCGGGGAAGCCTTCACATTGAGAATTTGGGAAGCGTGCCAGATGCAGTAGCAAAATCCAGGGATGCGAACTTGATAGGGAAGCATTCTCTGGAATCTTTGGAACTTACATGAAACGATTTTGATACCGATGGTGCAGTAATTGGGAATAGAGATGAAGTGCTGTTAGATGGACTGAGGCCGCACTCAAATTTGCAGAAGTTGACGATCAATGGATATAAAGGTGAGAGCTTTTCAAGGTGAATGATGGATAATCTAGTATCTTCTTTGCCTAAATTAGTTGAGGTATGCTTCTACGGTTGTGGAAGATGTAAACATCTCCCTCCACTAGGCCAACTACCTCACCTCAAGACTTTAAAGATTTCGTGGATGACTAAATTAGAATACATCGTGTTGGACCATTCATTCACTTCAACAATATCATTACCTAGTCTATTGAAATTAGAGATCTTTGGCTATACGGAATTGAGAGCCATGCCACTAACTCCACATCTTGAGCAATTAAGCCTGATTGGGGCCCACCCAGCGTTGATAAATATGATAGTTGGCCTTAATAAGTTGAAGATTCTGGAAATCTGGAATAAGTGTTGGTCTTCTATGGCACATGTATAGTTAAAATAAATATAAACGCAGCGGAAAGATATAACTATACATGTATCTCCAAAGGCGTTGTTCGTGCGTTTCAATCAATAATCGGAAAATCATAGGGGGTTAAATGGATTACCTTTCGTAGCGTGCCCAGAACGATTTCGGTTCGGATGTTCTTCAGTTCGAGCCTCACAAGCGTCGGACCTCTAGTTCAGACACACCACCAATCGTACGACGAACGGAAGGAAGAACTTGCGGAAAATCACCAATAGAATTGTGCTAGCAATCTTGTGGCGACAATTTTTCGCATTCTCAATATTTTAGTCACGGCGTCGGAAGAGAGAAAACGTATTTTCTTTTTTTGTTCTCTCACGCACACTTTCATCTTCGTTCTATTATTGCTGATCACCTTTTTTTTTTTTTTTTTAATTTTGGCGATCAGCAACAGTTGCTGATCGCATGCACGATTAGCAACCGTTGTTGCTGATTGTGTGCATCATGATCAGCAACCGTTGCTGATCGTGCATGTATGTACATGTGCACATGATCAGCAACGGTTGCTGATCATGATGCACACGGTCAGCAACCTTTTGTTGATTGTGTGCCCCTCTTTTTTTTTTTAAATAAAATTTAAAACGTACACGCACAGCAACTATTGCTGTTCGTGTGCACTTTTATATTGTCTTGTTAATGCCCCATTCAACAACATATATATATATATATATATATATATATATACACACACACACACACAAACATAGAAGTGCATGATCAACATATGTGTATTTTGTGAGCATCATATGCACACACGCCCATGACAAAAATTGAATTAAATTAAGTTCCGTTTAATTTAATTTCAGTCCGACTTAATTTGATTGCAAACATATTTGCAATATCATCTCTTTCGTACAACGTCTTTCAAAATTGGTTATGGTGTGTGACATCCTTAGGTTCATCACTGAGCTGGTAGTAAGACTTGCACTAACACATTTGTACTCCCAAGAGAATTGATTGTCTCGATCAACCTCTAGATCCTACAAGCCATGATTGACATCTAGCAATATGTCATGACTACCCAGACAGTGTGAATGCTTTAAGAACATTATGAACCTGTAAGCTTTGACTATAGTGTAATTTAATCCCTCTGCCTTACTATGTCTTGATCGAACAAAGACCGTGGAATATTTATCAAGCCACCAATTCGATCATATGCATAAACCTAATTGACATGCATTTTATATGAGACATGAACAGTTCTTTCTCGGTTACAACCCCGGCCGAGGATTTTAATGCCGTGTCAAGATTAGATTGCATAGAACATCATTATTGTACCTTGCGTATAACAAGGAGACAGATTCCGTTTTGTGCACACGTGTAACTTCGTATGTGAATGAACTATGGCCATCAAGTACAGAGATGGATCAACGAACCAAGCAATATATGCACCTGTGAACCATAGCCATCTAACACACAAGTCAACACTGTGCCTCAGGTCTAAGGATTATTTACACAAAACCAGAGCATGAACAATTAGGCATTGACCACGATAAAAGCTTCCATGTTGCTAATCGTTAAATGCGTGTCACGTTCAATGAACTTGTCCGGTACAAGCACCTGTGTTCTAACTCGAGCATTACAATACCCAATGACTCGTGACTCGTCATTCCCTTAAATATGCAATACTTAATGGTAAAGTTATGAACACACTGATCTCAACAGGATTATTGATATCCACTCAATGATCTATCGACCGGGACCAATTTAAAGATTCAGTCTAACTGTGAACCTGTCACGCATATTCTTAACATCTTAAGAATAAGTCCAGTCACAACTGATCTTATGGAATCATTCATATATTTAAACAATTGGACAAATGAATGAATACGTCCTTGCCATTAAATAAATAATGTAATTGAAAATACAACTTAAATCCCTAACATGTAACTATTACATGATGACTTTAGGGCATACATCTAACAATATGGAGTTTTTAGAATGTGTGCTTGAGGAGTGCTGGAAAAGTCTCACGTCCCTTGAATCTCTTTTCATCTGGCAATGTCCTTGGTTAACTTCCCTCTCAACACCACCACCGCTGGAAACGCGACATCAATCCAACCTGTTGGATCTTGATTCTTCGGATTCTGAGGAGCTGGATTTAGGGAAAATTCCAAAAAAGAACCCAAAGTGGACATATTTTCTCAAATAAGGATCCGAAGTGGACTTTGTTTCAAATAAGGACCTGAAGTGGACCCATTATCTCAAATAAGGACCCGAAGTGGCTAAATCAATATCAAATGAGGACCTGAGCTCTCTGGTCAACCAAATATTCGTCAGCCGGCGAGCGGGTGACATTTTTGACTACCGGAGTTTGGGCAATTTTGTCCAAAAAAAATATGGGAAAAGATTAACAAATCCTAAAACAAACAAAAAAAAACCCTAGTTCTTCTACGTTCTTCCCTGTTCCTTGGTACCCATTCACTACGATGTTTGAGATCCAAATTTTCTGTTCGTGGAGGCGCCAATTGAAAAACACCAAGAAACCCCAAGCGCTTCTTCCTTTGTTCGTGGAGACCCAAATTCTCTATTCGTTTTTTCTCTATTCGTGAAAGGTCGAGGCCCACCTTACGTTCAATCGAGGTCAGTTTTCCCGTCGTCTTAGGATTTACTCACGTTAAACCAACAAAATGTAGACAAAGCTCGTGTACAAAGCCCGATTCTCCATCATCTTTTCCCAGTTTTGCCATTTATTTTGTTATGCACTCACGTTTAACCGAGGTCAATTTCGTTCAAATTGGTGCAGCCGATCCTTTGTTCGTCCAATAGAAAGTGATTGTGGTTCGTTGACGCAACATGGCAACAAGTTGTAGGCAGTGATGACAGCGATGGTAGGAGAGAGTTTGTTCCGTGTTGTTTCTGTTTGTTTTGACGGATTTATGAGTGAATGTCTCCTTTTGTTCGAATGAATGCATATGAGCTGCGTTTACTGTGTATTTTTAATTGGATATGCTGCCGTCATGGTCCTATGTGCTGGTGGTGGTGGTCCCTTTTTTGCAATCTTTTAATGCTTTTTTTGTTTGTTTTTTTTTTCTAGTGTATATTTTGTCATTTATGGCCGGAGCACGTAGCATTCCTAAAATCTAAATGTTGGTTTTTGAGATATACTACATTGATCATACCAACGATAAAATCACTCACCATAGCAATAAAAGATGTTTTTTTTTTTATGATGCTCTTACAATAGAAGTAGCACTTTTGTGCCCACACGAGTCCGAATGAATATTACCACTTAACTAGCATTGAAAACATTTCAAATCCATGATGCACAATTTTTTTTTGTGACAAACGGTATCCAATAAAAGCATGGTACGTAGTCACTAGTGTGACTAGTTTTCTTTCATTAGTCAGTGTGGTAAGATGTATTGCAATTTTTTACTGTTTTTGTTTTGTTTTTTCCCGGTGTGTGTTTTGCATGGAAGTATATTGACTTTATTTTTTGATTTCACTATGTACCAGTCGAGGGGTGTGAAGAAGTGAACTATCCCATATATGATAGTAGGCGTGGTAAGGTCACTGAGGATACTGAAGAAGATGGGTTTGCTTTTGTTGATCTTGATGAGTTATACATGAGAAATGTAAGATGTGCTGATGGTGATGGTTCGATGGAGAGGGATATGGAGGTTGGAGACATCAGTATGTACGTAGATGTTTTAGTTGATAACGTAGATTTTTTGAACAAGAATAGCGAAAATGATTATATGCATCATGAATTCAATGCTGAGGTTGATATGGAAAATCCCGTCTTCAAGTTGGGGATGTGCTTTAGTAATGCGGAGGAGTTTAAAGAGGCCGTTAGGAACCATGCTATAAAAAATGGGAGAAAGGTGAGGTTTGTCAAGAATACACCTAATAAGTTGAGGGCAGTGTGTTCAGAGGGCTGTGATTGGCTAATATATGCTTCTAAAGTGCAAAGGGAGCATACCTTACAAGTCAAAACCTTCAACCCAGTACATACATGTAATAGAGCATTACATGTTCCTCAAATAAGTGCTAAATGGCTAGCAAACAAGTACTGTGATAGGTTGAGAAATAATCCTACATGGCCAGGTGCTTCAATGAAAAAAACAATGGAGTCTGAGAATGTTTTGAAGTTGTCAAGGACAATGGTTTATAGAGCTAAGGCAATAGCAATGAATATGATCACAGGGAATGAGGAGGAGCAATTTTGGATGCTTAGGAGTTATTGCCAAGCACTTCTTGACGCCAATCCAGAATCCACAGGTATAATTAAGACCGAACAATGTCAAGACCAATTCAAGTTTAGGGGAGTCTATATTTGCCTAGATGCATTAAGGAGGGGCTTTATAGAAGGATGTAGGCGCTTTGTGGGGTTTGATGGTTGTCATTTGTCATCAAGCTACAAAGGTATATTTCTAGTAGCGGTTGGCGTGGACGGCAACAATCAGATGTATCCATTTGCATGGGCAGTTGTCGGACAAGAAACATACAAGACATGGCACTGGTTTATTAGTTTGATTACGGAAGATTTGGGGATTATGGACCCTGAAAATTCAAAGTACTAAACTTTCATGTGTGATAAATAGAAGGGATTGGTGCAAGCACTAGCACATCTAATGCCCGAAGCAGAACATAGATTTTGCTTAAGGCATCTTTATGAAAACTTCAAATTGCATCACAAAGGAGTAGAACTTAAAAAGCTTCTTTGGAAGGCTGCCATGACAACTAGGGTGTGTGATTTTGACTTGGCAATGGCATAGCTAAAGGCAGTTGATGAGAAAGCTTATGATTGGTTATCCCAGAGGCCTCCAATGCAATGGAGCAAGTCCTACTTTAGGACAAGCTCAAAATGTGACATTTCCTTGAACAATTGGTGTGAAAGTTTCAACAAAAGCATCATTGACACTAGGGACAAGCCTATCATCACAATGCTTGAAACTATAAGAGTGCAGCTCATGGAAAGGATTCATAAGCAAAGGGATGGGATGACCAAGTACATTGGTGTGATCTGTCCTAATATCGAGAAGATATTAGATCTTCAAAAATAATTTTCAGCATCATGGATAACCACTTGGAATGGAGAGGATGAATTTGAATTGAGTGGGCCATATGGAGACAAGAGAGTTGTTAATATTAGACATAGATCTTGCAGCTGTAGAAGATGGGACATCAGTGGAATTCCTTGCTGTCATGCTGTGGCGGCTCTTATATACATGAGGGAAGAGCCTGAAAAATGGATTCACACTAGTTTCAGTAAGGAAACATTCATGCAGCTTTATAGTCATGTTGTGCATGTTGTAGATTCTAAGGCCACGTGGCCTGTTAGAGAGCCATTACTCCCACCAGATGTGCCCAAGCAAGTTGGCAGAAAGAAGAAACAAAGAACAAAATCAGTGAATGAAACAACTGGTAAAAAATTGAAGACAAGAAAGAAAAAAGTTGTGCGAGAGCCTGTGGGAACAAAGTTGAAGAGACAAAATACCACAATCACTATTGGAAAATATGGTGGGTTAGGCCATAACAAGTATCATTGTAAGAACCCACCAGTAACATCAACAATAGCAGCATCGGCCCCATTAGCTTTTATAGTTGCCTCATGCTCACAGGATGTGGTAGAAAATACTCCCTCAGGCCCAACATCCTAACCTAAGATGATTGAATTTCTTGTGTCAATGTTTGGCAACATTTCAAGTTCAATATCATCTATGGGAAGTGAGAAGATGTAAGTATTCATTTGTGCTTGACTTTGTCATAAAACTATTTTTACTTGTAATTGACTTTGATTTGACTAATGATTTATTTTGTGATTTAACCGTAGGTAAAGAGGAGGATATGAGGACCTCAATATGAAAGTGGTTGAAGACGAGCAACTTTTTTGAGATATGCAAAGCAACAAGACGAACAACACAAACTCCTTTTGTTTCACTGTTAGTTGATATGAATGAATTTGTTTTGGAAGCATCTTAAAGTTAAATTATGTATAAGTAAACTGTGTTGGGATGTTACTTTTTGCCATCATATAATGTGAATCAATTCAGGTTTATCTAATGCTATTTAGTTTGCTATGGAATGTCCCAGCACTTCATTGTAGTATAGGCGTACTAACAACAAGTTTAAATGAGCTCATCAATCCAACAAGAAAATATAGAACAGCAACATCAAAAAAATGACTTCCAAAAAGCAATGAGGACAACAGTCCAGCGACACACCAAGTTAAAATGCCCTGTATTATAGGCCAAAGAAAAAATATAGAACATCAATGGGCTCTGTCAAAGCTTGAGCTCTGTACACGACAAATACAGAATAGCTGATATAAATGAAACCAAAGATAGCTTGTAGTACCAAAAAGCATCATCATTGAACACTTGAATTAATTGAACTACATTATTTCCATCACAAAAAGAGACTAACATACGAGTTCACAACTTTAATATGTGTGCACAACACTACAAGAAAGAGAGGACAACAAATGAGTTTACCAAACAACCTCCCACTGATCATATGCACTGTGAACAGCCCATCCTACTACAACCAATCTAAGGCACCCAATGAAAGTTGGAAGACTTGAATAGTGGGCTGATGAATTGATGCGATTCTAGTTCTTCTGATTTCATCTCTTTGGTCCAATCTGGCTATTCTGCTCATGACTAATAGGATGTTGCACTGTTAAGTCCACTGGTCGGTTTGTTGAGGAAGAGAAGCCTCAGGCGGGTGACAATTTCCAGAAAAATGCTAACTCTTCTCTTTTGACCATCACTTAGTCCCTTGGTGCCCCAACCTCCAATTCTTGTGTCCATATGGTATCTTGCAGTCCCATTTCGCTTATAGCCGTTTTTGCTCTTTCTTTCTTCTCGGATACTAGTATGGAGTCTGGCAATTGTGTCCATGGTATGGAGTCTCTCACAGTTAGCATTGTTATCAATACATCGTCTTGCATTATATAAGCTTGAATTCATAAAAATAGAGAACCCTGATGAGTGATGAGAAGTAAAATATTGTGCAACATGCTAACGGAACCATGTGATAGACAAGCTAAGTCTAGTCATTTACCAAAAAATACAAGGCAATTAACCCTCAAGAGTCGAGCACTTTAGAGTTAACAGGGACGAAATTTTGGAAAGAAAGCCTCATCAGGGAACTATATCAGAATAGGACAATGCATTATCACTGAACATACTTGAAACATATGGAAACCTATAAAAGGAATACATGAATTGGTTGTGCACAAGAGTTATTCCTCCAGCAGTCTGCTTCAAACTTGGATGAATGTGAATCTCCACCCAACCCTCTGGAGATGGAGCAGGTCTCACCATATTCGCAAGAAATCAGCCAATACTTGTTGAATTCTCAGCTGATCACCACGGACAGCTAGAGTTTTGATTTCAACTAGAATATCACGAATCAATTGCAAACCTCGTTCTCTCAGCAATATCATTACTTGGTAACAACAAGCATTCATAACACTTCCAAGAAAGAATTCACCCTTCTCAAGCTCCAAGAACTAGCAATCTTTGTATTGCTAATGCAAGTCAAATTTACCAGAAATACGAGGCAGAAAATCCCTCCCGACCACATTCTCAAGCATTGAAGATTTTCAACAACTAAAAAGCACACCGTTTGATTAAAGCAAGCATCCGCAATAGAAATCAACAAGCAAAATGTGACTAAAATGCAGTCACCGTTACTTGGCCGCCGACAATAGCGATCGACGGAAGCGCCTCCTAAAGAGACAACCCCTTGCCGCCGTGGTCGCCTAAGTGGTCCACTCGAACGGCGACGAACTTGAAGCTTGTGAACAGCGAAACCTTGGAAAGAAGAGACGACGACGAACAATAGACTAATGCTCGCGAGGAGCGACAAGAATCAATCAAGTATTAGCGAGGACCAGGCAGCGATTTGGTTGAGGAGCAGCGTTGGAGAAGAAGAAGAAAACGTAAACATTTAGAGGAATAACCTAAACTTAATCCATTCGGGAATTTTCCTATTTTTTTAGCTAATTACAAATTTCGGACAAAATTGCCCCTTGCCGGAAAATGTCTGCCAGCAAACATTTCACCGACCGGGAATTGAGGTCCTTATTTGAGATTGGTTTAGCCACTTCAGGTACTTATTTAAAACAAAGTCCACTTCGGGTCCTTATTTGAGACAATGGATTCACTTCAGGTCCTTATTTGAAACAAAATCCACTTTGGGTACTTATTTGAGAAAATAAGTCCACTTTGGATCCTCTTTTGAAATTTTCCCCTGGATTTATCCAATTACGACAAAAGCAGCGGCGGCGACAACCACCTCATCTTGGATTCCCATGGACGATTCCAGAATCTCCGCACCGTGTGTACATCTCTTCCCTTCCAAAACTAGAATCTCTCCCACAGTGGCTTCTATAGGCTAGCAATCTTGAGGGGGGAAGAACAGTAATGGTGCCAAAACTTGTGTACGGAGGCCACTTTAGTGCCAAAACTTTCATTTGGATCACTTAAGTGCCAAAAGTTTATGCCGGCGATCACTTAAGTGCCAAATCGAAGAAAAAACGATCACTTAAGTGCCAACGGCGAGAAATTCCGACCAAATTTAATACGTGGCTTTTATATTTAAAATTTGGGAGAAGAACAGCATTGGTGCCAAAACTTGTGTACGGAGGCCACTTTGGTGCCAAAACTTTCATTTGGATCACTTAAGTGCCAAAAGTTTACGCCGGCGATCACTTAAGTGCCAAATCGGAGAAAAAACGATCACTTAAGTGCCAACGGCGAGAAATTCCGACCAAATTTAATACGTGGCTTTTATATTTAAATTTTAATGACACGTGGCATTTCCACGTGTATAATTCAATTTTGTAAATATTTTTTTCTGATTTTTTTCTTTCTTTTCTTTTTTCCTTTCTTTTCTTTTTTTTTCCTTTTCTTTCTTTTTTCTTTTCTTTTCTTGTTTTTTTCTTTTCTCTGTTGATGTTTCCGGTGGCCGGCGTCCGGCCACCGGCCATGGCCGGCTTCGCCTTCCTCCGAGCGAGGCCCGGCGAGGCCGCCGTGGCCTCGGCGAGGGCCGGCCTCGCCGAATCTGGCGAGGCGAGCCCTCGCCGGGGCTCGCCCTGCTCGCCTGGGCAGGGCGAGCCCCAGCGAGGGCTCGCCTCGCCAGATCCGGCGAGGCCGGCCCTCGCCGAGGCCACGGCGGCCTCGCCGGGCGCCGCCTTCCTCCGGGCGAGGCTCGGCGAGGCCGTCGTGGCCTCGGCGAGGGCCGGCCTCGCCGGATCTGGCGAGGCGAGCCCTCGCCGGGGCTCGCCCTGCCCAGGCGAGCAGGGCGAGCCCCGGCAAGGGCTCGCCTCCCCAGATCCGGCGAGGCCGGCCCTCGCCGAGGCCACGGCGGCCTCGCCGGGCGTCGCCTTCCTCCGGGCGAGGCCCGGCGAGGCCGTCGTGGCCTCGGCGGGGGCCGGCCTCGCCGGATCTGGCGAGGCGAGCCCTCGCCGGGGCTCGCCCTGCCCAGGCGAGCAGGGCGAGCCCCGGCGAGGGCTCGCCTCGCCAGATCCGGCGAGGCCGGCCCTCGCCGAGTCCACGGCGGCCTCGCCGGGCGCCGCCTTCCTCCGGGCGAGGCCCGGCGAGGCCGCCGTGGCCTCGGCGAGGGCCGGCCTCGCCGGATCTGGCGAGGCGAGCCCTCGTCGGGGCTCGCCCTACCCAGGCGAGCAGGGCGAGCCCCGGCGAGGGCTCGCCTCGCCAGATCCGGCGAGGCCGGCCCTCGTCGAGGCCACGGTGGCCTCACCGGGCCTCACCCGGAGGAAGGCGGCGCCCGGCGAAGCCGGCCATGGCCGGTGGTCGGACGCCGGCCACCGGAAACATCAACAGAGAAAAGAAAAAAAACAAGAAAAGAAAAGAAAAAAGAAAGAAAAAAAAAAGAAAAGAAAGGAAAAAAGAAAGAAAAGAAAAAAAAATGCCACGTTAGCCTCCGGCAAGCCACATCAGCCTCCGGCGAGCCACATCAGCTTGAAAAATTAATAAAAAAATGCCACGTCGGATTTTCGGCGAAGTGGCACTTAAGTGATCGTTTTTCACAACTTTTAGCACTTAAGTGATCCAAATGAAAGTTTTGGCACCAAAGTGGCATCCGTACACAAGTTTTGGCACCAATGCTGTTCTTCTCCCTTTAAAATTTAATGACACGTGGCATTTCCATGTGTATAATTCAATTTTTTAAATATTTTTTTCTGATTTTTTTCTGATTTTTTTTTCTTTTTTCTTATTTCCGGTGGCCGGACGCCGGTGGCCGGAAATAAGAAGAAAGAAAAGAAAAAAAAAAGAAAAGAAAGGAAAAAAGAAAGAAAAGGAAAAAAAAAGAAAAGAAAAGAAAAAAGAAAGAAAAGGAAAAAAAAAAGAAATGCCACGTGTGCCTCCGACGAGCCACATCAGCCTCCGGCGAGCCACATCAGCTTGAAAAATTAATAAAAAAATGCCACGTCGGATTTCCGGCGAAGTGGCACTTAAGTGATCGTTTTTCACAACTTTTGGCACTTAAGTGATCCAAATGAAAGTTTTGGCACCAAAGTGGCCTCCGTACACAAGTTTTGGCACCATTGCTGTTCTTCCCCCCAATCTCGGGTGTCTCGAAATTATTAATTGCTACATTTTGAAGGCATTACCAAAGCAGATCGAGGCCCTTCAATCACTTCAACAGCTTGAAATCACTGATTGCCCCTGGTTGACGTCATAACCAGAAGGAATGCGAAGGCTTGCATCCCCGACATATCCCCGACGTCTATATTGGATTATGAAGGTATGTGGGGACCTCCTCCTTTTTTTTCTCCATATTTTTTCATGAATAATGATTTTTCGAATAGGGTGTTTCGATGCTTGATTCGATTGTTGGGGAACATGTTAACCCCAAGGGAAAACACAGAGAGAGAGAGGGTCGACGACCAGTCTGAACTTAGACACTACATGCTGCTGATCTATTAATTCCTGAAATTAGGCGATCCCTAGACCTGTTGAGCACCTGTCTGAACTTCCAAAGTGGAATTACCATGGATCAAGTACCGGTCGAGCTCCAGGGGAGGATAGAGAAGTGATCTTATTGTATGCACTTGACAACAACATTGTGTAAACTAAAAGCTAGCAAATTGTTTTGTATTATAGTAGAGTTTCTAAAGTCTCTTTGTGAAGAGTTTGAACAGAGAGAGAGAGAGAGAGAGAGAGAGAGAGAGAGAGAGAGAGAGAGAGAGAGAGAGAGAGAGAGAGAGAGAGAGAGAGAGAGAGAGAGAGAGAGAGAGAGAGAGAAGGGAAATGCACATTCTTGGTTTGCTGTTCGGCCATTTTGCAGAGGTTCTTAGGTAAATCCTCTGCCAATTTTGAGCACCATCTTAAGCAATTGAGTAAACGTTTCACATTAAAAGAGGTCTTATGACATTTGGACTGGGAGTCTAATCTATGCCTTCTCCATTTTGATCATTGCAAGGTTGTCCTGTTCATTTTGTCTAGTTGACAATTGACATGGACTTCATCTCCTTGTGACGACAATGTCTGCAAAAGAAATGCGTGCTGTGTGAGGCAGAATGAATAAACAAAGTAGTAGTCATTGTTATTGTTTCTTTTGATGACTAAATCAATCACTTCCAGTTTTAAGTCTATGTTGTGGACATCATGTGGAATCAATTTTTCTTGTATCCACTCTTGTCTCAGATTTTTCTTGTTCCGCAGCTTCAATTGGTCATACTGATTATTGCTGCGTACGGTAGTCTTGCTCTGCCATGGCGATATATGATGGATATTTTCGCCAAAGCTGTTGGCAAGAGTAATATGTAATTATGCCAAGTTTGTGAAATAAGTACTTCAATGTGATTGCCTTTTGATTTCGAGAGGAAAGAATTAGGTGCACTATCAAGATTTAGGAATTGATCGTCCACTATATCTAATGAAATATCAGAATGACATGTTTGTTGATAGATCCCTCGTAAGGTGGTTTATCTCTTAAACTGTTGCACTCTGCAGTCTGCTTCCTTCAACTATGCAATTGCCGTGAGTTTTTTATTTGTTCACAAGCTCTCTTTGGGGAATGAGGCCTAAGAATATCCTGGAAATGGTTCTAAAGGGAGAAGTCTAGTTATGTTACTGTTTTTAGTTTATTTTTCAAGGAGAATGTGGTAGCGTCCTTAGGGAAATTGATAAGACTAGCTATTTATGCTTCAAAACTGTAAGTTTTTCCTGCTTGAAACTAGTTTTCAAAAAGCAGTTTTCTACTTTTCGGCGCTGCACTTGTTAAAAAGACCCTTTCTTTGAAGTACCCATTTCATTCTTTTATCTTTTCAAAACTAAACTCTCATGCATGCCAGAAGGCAAGTCATGCAAATAGACCTTGTCGTTTGAACTATCTTCCATGAGATTAAGCTTCCATGAGAACTCACTGACAGCTAGTCCCGTGACAGCAAAAACATAGAGTTCTGTCTTGCTAAAATAGAATAAGAGTGGAAACACCAAAAGCTTTTTCTAAGTTCAGGGTGTATGCTTTGAAGTTGGAGAACAATACTATTACAGGCTCGAGAGTCTTCTCAACTTAGATGTCACGCCCTACACTGGTAAGATAATTGCAGAATATATTTGGTATGTTTTAATGCCTAAAACCTTTATGTGCAGTGCACAAAAAGTTGAACAATGCGAGAACTATTATGTATAGAGATCATAAGTTTGCATTTTTCTTCAATCTACCATCAGAATTATTATGTCATATGTTTTATGCACATTCAACTGTTGAGAAACGAGAACAATGAAGACATATTTTTGGGCAATTTTCTCATCTTCTTTCACTCTGTACATATATGCATATATCATACAAAAAAGGAAAGAATAAACAAGATTACAACGATTACACTTTCCTACTTTATCTCCGAGTATCCTTGATTGAATCAATTCAAATCAAGATTAAAAATAAAATCATATCTTTCTCCAACACTCCCCCTCAAGTTGGTGCATAGATATCTTGGATGCCCAACTTGTCAAGTGAACTGTAAAAGATCCTACTCGATACAGCCTTCGTTAGTATATCCGCCAGTTGATCTTCCGATTTTACATACGGAAACCGAACCACTTTGGTATCCAGATTCTGCTTAATGAAATGACGATCTACCTCAATATGTTTTGTATGATCATGCTGAACAGGATTATGAGATATATCGATGGCTGCTTTGTTGTCGCAAAACAACTTCATCTCAGGTATAGGAGTATAACCGAGTTCTGTCATTAATCTCTTAAGCCATAGAAGTTCGCAAAGACCTTTGTGCATCCCCCTGAACTCTGCTTCCGCACTTGATAATGCTACAACATTTTGCTTCTTGCTCCTCCAAGTAACTAAGTTTCCTCCGACAAAAGTAAAATATCTTGAAGTCGACCTCCGATCAGATACACTCCCAGCCCAGTCAGCATCCGTAAACCCCTCAATTTCAATGTGTCCATTCTTCAAAAAACGAATTCCTCTTCCTGGAGCTCCCTTCAAGTAGCGCAGTATTCTTATGACAGCATCCATATGATCTTCACTAGGGGCATGCATGATGTCACGCCCCGAACCCTAACGGGCTCGCAACACCCCTTCAACGGTCGTAAAGAACGCGACGTCCCAGGACGCATCGCCGACCCAACCAAATTACGCAAGCGGAAGCAAAATAAAACAACCCTGACATTAAAAGAAATATGACTAAAGGATAGGACAACAAAAACTTTAACGAGCGTAGAATAAAAACCGAATCCATAGTAGTCGTACATTAGGCCACTAAGGTTAAATCCGCACCATCAACAAAAAGGGACAGGGGCTGGGTAGACTGCAAACAATACCAAAAAGAGAGTATCACTACCAAAAAGGAAACGTCCTAGCCCTACACCTAAGCGTCCCTACGGCGTCCAATCCGGATCGAACCCAAAGGAGTCTGAATCGGAATCCGAGTCTATCTCAATCGGGTTCTCCTCTGTATCTCTCTGCTCGGCCGCCATAGGCTCCTCTTCGGGCTCAGGTTCGGGGACAGGAGTCGGCACTGGATCGGGATTCGCCGGGGGACCGTCGGGGTCTGACACCTCACCATCGGGAGCGAACTTGTCCCAGGGCTCCCAGTTGACCGCGTCTTCGTTGGAGTGCCTCAACCCCTCAAAACCTCGGATTGGCCCTGAGTCCTCCAACTCGACCCGATGGGACCATGCTAAGTACTCATGACGCTCCAGCTGCTCTAAACCAACGTCTACCAAAATATACGTGCGATGCCTAATGTAGGACTCTCCCGGGTTCGGGCCCGGGTACACAACGTCCTCATGCCCCGTGTGCATGGGGATCCCAAAACGCCTAGGAGGCGCCATACTCAGGGACGGGGATCTGAAAATGGTTATATAATAACCGTGAGAACGAGTCTCAATAAGCGACACCCTAAACCCCACCTAGGCTATTGCGTACCCAGACAAGTCAAACAGGCGAATCACCAGGCAATATAATAAAATTCACACGACACTTACCTCGCCTCGGATCCTGAACAAACCCTGCACATTAGTCAGAACAAGAATAATCCAACACTATATCACAACCACCCGGCACACACTTCCCACTCGAAATCAGTAAATCATCCCAGCAATCACACGCACCATTAGCCACTCCAATCACACGCTCAGCCAGCCAATCCAATCACACTCAAGTCGCATGCACGCGTCCAACCAACTTTCCTCTCACGGGCTCACAAGCCGCCCAATCACTCAAACCAATGGCCGCCGTTCGCACGTCCCAAGCCATATCAATCATACCATTCCAATGATCGACGTAAACACGTCCCGGTCTATCACACCTTTAACGGGCCACCGTCTGCACGTCTCAAGCCCGCATCCATTTGGCCCATCGGCCGTTCATACCTTCACACGGATCGCCGTCAACACGTCCCAAGTCCGTAGCCCTCCGATCGATCCGGGCTCAAATCGACAGGCAAACACGCGCCATTCAACGAATAAATTTCAAGCCAATTACACTAATATTCAATAATCACAATTTAATTCTAAATTCACATTTCGCCACCTCAGCATGCGAATTTGCCGTACAAGTCGGCCATGCACAATTATCCAATTCAAACATACTAATCTAGCCCAATTCAAATCACTCGGTTCTAATGTACATTAACTAAATTACGTTACGCCCTAGCCATTCTAACCCGAGACATGCCAATTAAATACCCAAAATACTAAGTAGGGCTTAGGATAGCACTTACCAAATTTTGGCCCGGGAAAAATCGACTCGGGCTCAAAATAGCCCTGGTGAACAGTACCGACCGGGCGCGGGCGCGAGCCACACGGGCACGGTGGCCGGTCAGCGTGCCTAGTGCACGGGCGCGGCGAACGTGCGACGTGGCCGGGGCGCACGGTCGAGCGGGACGAGCGGCGCGCCTAGGCCGGACGGGCGAGGTGCCGAGTGCACGGGCACGGCGAGGGGCACGGCGGCGGGCACGGGCACGGCGAGGGGCACGGGCACGGCGACGGGCGCGGGACTCGGCTGGGGAAGCTCCGGCGCGGTGGCACAGCGGCTGGGGGGGCTCCGGCGCGGCGGCACAGCGGCTGGGGAGGCTCCGGCGCGGCGGCACAGCGGCTGGGGGGCTCCGGCGCGGCGGCACAGCGGCTGGGGAGGCTTTGGCGCGGCGGCACAGCGGCTGGGGAGGCTCGGGAAGGGCAGCACAGTGGCTGGGACGGCTCGGGGGTGGCGGATAGCAGCTGAGACGGCTCCGGCACGGCGGCAGTGGCTCAGGCGAGCTTGGCCACGGCCGGACAGAGGCTGGGGTGGCTCCGGCGAGGCGAGACAGCGGCTGGCGAGCTCGGCTACGGCCGGACAGAGGCTGGGGCGGCTCCAGCGAGGCGGGACAGCGGCTGGCGAGCTCGGCCACGGCCGGACAGAGGCTGGGGCGGCTCCGGCGAGGCGGGATAGCGGCTGGCGAGCTCGGGACAGCGGCTGGGGTGGGATAAGGCGGTCGGAGGGAAACTCGGCGGCGACGGGGGTGGTGCTGAGTCGTCGGGACGGTGCTGGGAAGCCGACCGGCGCCTGGGCGACGTCCGAAACTCGCCGGTCGCGGCGGCGAGCGGTGGGAGTGGCGGAACGCCCACAGGAAGGAGAGAGTGGGCGTCTAAGGCGGGGTCGGGAGGTTGGAGGGGAGCTCGGCGGCGACAGGGGGTGGTGCACAGGCGTCGAGGCGGCGCTGGGGCTGGCCGGACGACTGGGCGATGGCCGGGACTCGCCGGACACGGCGGCGAGCCGAGCTCGCACGCTCGGGCCGAGGGGAGAGCAGCGCCGGTCTGGGTTGCTGGGCGACGCGGCGGCGCGGCGACGGTGCGAGGGAGGACGGTGGCGTCGGGCGGAGGCGGGGTGGCGTCGGACGGAGGCTGTGGAGGTCGGGAGTGGCTGCGGGGGTGGAGGGGCTGCGGATGAGGTGGACGGGGGAGGAAGGGGGAGCGGCCGGTCGACCGGGGCAGCTGACAGGGCGGCGGCGGCGTGAGGCGGACGACTGGGCTCACGGTCGGCGTCTGCAGCAAGGAGAAGCAGAAGCAGCAGGCGACGGTTCGGGCGAGCTGGGAAGGAAGGACCAGCAGAAGAGAGAAGAGAAGAAGAAAGAGGGGGAGGAGAGAGAAGAGAGAGAGAAGGGGAAGGGTTTGCATGGGGAAGGGACACTGTGGGCGTGCAGGGGGCGTGCGTGCGTGCATGGCGTTGCCGTGTACGGGGCGAAGAGAAAGAGAGAGAGAGAGAGAGAGAGAGAGAGAGAGAGAGAGAAAAGAAAGGGAAAAGAGAGGGACGGACGTGCGCGGGAGGGAGGAGAGAGAGACGTGCGGGCGTGCATGGGGGAGAGGAAAAACGCAGCGGGAGGAGAGAGAAGAGGGAGAGAGAGAGAGAAAGAAAGAATTAAATGCACTCTCAAGTGCGATCGGATGGTCCGATTTTGAATCCGAAAATAATCCTAGGGTCCAGATTCAATCTAAATAAAAACTAAGGAATAAAGGGCCAAAGTAAATTAGAATAAAATAACTCGAAAATACACTACGAGGGAGGTCTACTAGTCCGAAGTCGCACCCGGTCGAAAATCCATTTTTCGCACACTCCCGGCAATATTGACGCTAGCCACAATAATATTGACACCGTCCAATTTAATTTGACCCGGAACTCCCGGAAATTGGCTGCCAAGTTTGGGGTCTAAATAACGGCCAAATTCGATCGAGTGTGATTTTAACAAAAGTCTCTATTTTTAAAACAAGAACTCGAGAGTGATTAGTTCCCGGGTGAGATTCTATTATAAGCGCACTGACAAATTACACGTTTTATAAATCCCCAAAAATGGGCCAAAATTCAGAATGTCACACATGAACTGACTAACAATACTCACAACATAAGCAATATCAGGTCGAGTATGCGACAGATAAATTAATTTTCCCACCAACCTTTGATACCTTTCTTTGTTAGTTGGTATCTGATCTGGATACTCCCCAAGTCTATGGTTCTGCATAACTGGAGTGTCTACGGGCTTACAATCTAGCATCCCCACTTCTGCTAATAAATCCAACACGTACTTCCTTTGCGAGAGAAATATTCCACCTTTAGATCGTGCCACTTCTATTCCTAGGAAATACTTTAGTCCCCCTAGGTTTTTCATCTCAAATTCTGAGGACAGTCGTTCTTGGAGTTTAGATATTTCCTCTGAATCGTCCCCTGTAATGATCATATCATCAACATAGATAATCAATACAGTTATTTTTTCCTGACAACGCCTTAAGAATAATGTGTGATCTGCACCACTCTGAATGTACCCATATTGCTTCATCGCTGCACTAAACCGGCCAAACCAAGCACGGGGTGATTGTTTCAACCCATACAAAGATCGTTCTAGCTTGCAGACCAATCCAGGCTGTGAAGGAAAAGTGTACCCCGGTGGAATATCCATATAAATTTCTTCTTCCAGATCGCCATGAAGGAACGCATTCTTGACATCAAACTGATGCAGTGGCCAATCTAGATTCGCCGCTAAAGACAGTAAGACCCGAACAGTGTTAAGTTTTGCGACAGGGGAAAACGTCTCCTGATAGTCTACCCCATATGTCTGTGTGTATCCCTTCGCTACTAGCCGTGCTTTGTATCTCTCGACGGAACCATCCCCTTTATACTTAACCGTGAAGACCCATTTGCACCCCACTGTCTTCTTCCCTTCAGGTAACTTCATCAACTTCCAAGTCTTATTCTTTTGCAACGCCTCCATTTCCTCCTCCATCGCCTGAACCCACTTAGGATCTTCCAAAGCCTCTTGCACCCCACTCGGGATTTGAACTGAAGATACATTCAATACAAAAGCCTTCAATGGTTCTGATAGTCTCCTCGTCGAAACATAATTTGCAATAGGGTACTTGGATTTCTTCCCCCCAACATCAGGTGAGTATCGGTCAGGAGGCTTGCCCCTATTATGTCTGTCAGGCAACTTATATCCTACAGATATATCAGAATCATCAAGCAAACAAGATGTAGTAGTAGGGAAAATTACCTCAGGGATATTCTCAGGAGATGAGTCAGATTTGGGTGCTGAAGAGAGAGGGGGCTGTTCTTGTATATTTGGTTCTGGTACATCCATAACTATCGGTTGCAGAGCTTGCTCATTGTCACCATTTTCCACTAGTTGTTTTTCATTTTCTGGCAACATTCTCACCGGTTGTTGCTCATTTTCGGGCTGCACCTTTTGCGCTTCCTTCTGTCCTCCAGACATGACACCACCAGCTTGCCACCAATTCACACTTTCTTCCTCTATCTCCCCCTGAAAGGAAGAATTGGTGCTCGGATAGAAAAAATCTGACTCAACAAATGTGACATCCATTGTCACATAGGTCCTTTTAGTAGTCAGATGATAGCAGCGATAACCCTTCTGATGTGTACCATATCCCAAGAAAACACATCGAACCGCACAGGGATCGAGTTTGGTTTGGTGAGCCTTTGAAATATGGACATAAGAAACACAGCCGAATACTCGAGGGGAAATAAGCAAGACAGATGGTAAGGTAGCATGTGTAGACAGCACTTGCAGAGGTGTCTTGAAATCCAATACCTTGGATGGCATTCGGTTTAGGAGGTGAATAGCTGTCGCAACTGCATTGTCCCAGAAACGTTTAGGAACGTGACCTTCAGTGAGAAGGGCACGAGCGGTCTCTAAAATATGTCTGTTCTTCCGCTCCGCTACTCCATTCTGCTGTGGTGTGTGAGCACATGACGTCTCATGTAGTAGATCATGTTCCTGAAAATAGTCCTTAAGTTGCGCGTTAACATACTCTCCATCATTATCACTTCTTAAAATTTGTAATTTTCCACCAAATTGTGTTTGCACCATTCTATGAAATACCCGAAAAACATTAGCCACCTCATCCTTATGTTTCAAGAAATAGAGCCAAGTCATTCTTGTGCAATCATCCACAAATATAACAAACCAGCGATATCCCGAAACTGCAGTAACGGGAGAAGGCCCCCAAACATCAGAATGGACTAAGGAAAACGCAACGCTACTCTTATTCAGACTGATTAGAAATGGCACACGATGGCTTTTGGCCAAAATACAAGTCTGACATTGAAAAACTGAATCTGGTAAACTAGAAAATAATTCAGGAAGTAAATGTTTCATATAGCCAAATGAAGGATGCCCCAATCGGCGATGCCATAGCCAAATTTGCTTCTCTTTGCTACTAGATAAGCCTCGCACTTGGTGCACCCTCCCAGAACTGAAGTCATCCAAATAATAGAGCCCCCCTCTTAGTACCACGCCCAACTATCTCCTTCGTGAGAATATCCTGAAAAAGACAAAACTGTGGATACATCAAGATAACACAATTCAAATCTTCAGCCGCTTGCCCCACTGATATTAATTTCGTGGACAAAGATGGTACAAGTAAAGTATTCAATAGTGACATAGAAGAGGAAATAGCAACAGTTCCAGCCCCGGTCACTGGATATACAATCCCATTAGCATTAGAAATATTCTGCCGTCTAGGTTTAGTATAACTGACAAAATCATCTTTTGTGAAGGTCATATGATCTGTTGCACCTGAGTCAATAATCCATTGACTACATTTATCTCGAGAATTACTAATGAAAGCATGACCATAATTACCTTTACCTCCAGTGATTGATTCACTGTTTGATTCTACCTGTGGCATCAGTGATAGCTGAGCCTCCCTGGTAACAAGTGATGCCTTCCCTGTTTCACCATTCGTTGCAATCTCTACTTGTTTGCGTGCTTTTAGCTCCTTCCACCAATCAGGATATCCAATCAATTTGAAACACGTCTCCCGGGTATGCTTCGCACTCCCACAATTAGAGCAGCCACCAGCTACTGTCAAGGAAGGTTTGCTTCTCGATGCTCCACCCGGTCGACCTCCTCTTGTCAAACCACCCGGCTTTGTCATTTGTAATGCCGGTATGTCCCGAGTTCGGTCAAAGATCTGCAATCCCGTCTTGCCTCCTTGAGACACCATAGCTGCAGACGGGTGTGTGGTATCTCCGTGTGCTAGCATCACACTCTGCCGTACGTCTTCCCGTCGGACACGAGCATAAGCCTGCTCAACTGTAGGAAAAGGCTGCATTTGAAGTACGTCCGCTCGAACTTTATCCAAGCGGTCATCCAACCCGTCAAGGAAGATATAGACCCGATCTTCCTGAATAGCTGAATTATATCGCTCGATATCAACAGGGCAAACCATCGGATTCGGGCGGCGAAAATCAATTTCTCTCCACAAACCCTGCAGGTTGTTGTAGTATGCCTCAATTGATCCTCCTCCTTGTCGCATCCGAGCAACACGCCTCTTCAAGTCATAAACCTGAGAGGCATCTGTTCCGTCAAAGAAAGTTGTTGCAACCGCATCCCAGACAGATTTCGCTGTTGGGAAGCGAATGAAATTGCCAATCAACGCCGGATCCATGGAGTTGATAAGCCATCCTTTCACAGTCGAGTCTTCTGTTTTCCACTTCCGAAAGCCAAGATCTGTGGGCAGTGGCTGAGGAAAGTCTCCGTTGATATATCCCAATTTGTCTTTGCCGGTGATGTACATCTCGACAACCTGAGACCACAATCCATAGTTGGCTCCATCCAATTTAATAGCAATCTGAGAAGAAACCGAATCATTCTGCGGTGTTGGTGATGGAAGAGGAGGGTTCGTCTGGTTCTGGGTGAGAATCTGAGTTAATTTGGCAGTCAAATTCTCCAAAATAGCTTCCGTGGTCGAATTCCCCCCTGGTTCTGGTGGGGAATCATTGTTCCGGTAGGGTTTTGGTTTGACATGGATCCAAGTTCAATCGCGCATCAAAGATGAAGAAGATCGGATAAGATGCACGCCGGACGGCGCAATAGAGAAAGCAAGCCCAAAAAAATTATTTGATGATTGATGTATAGTACTCCAAGGATCAAACCCTAAGGCTCTGATACCAAGTTAAGAAACGAGAACAATGAAGACATATTTTTGGGCAATTTTCTCATCTTCTTTCACTCTGTACATATATGCATATATCATACAAAAAAGGAAAGAATAAACAAGATTACAACGATTACACTTTCCTACTTTATCTCCGAGTATCCTTGATTGAATCAATTCAAATCAAGATTAAAAATAAAATCATATCTTTCTCCAACATCAACAAGTGACCTTTTTTTCTTTTTCAATTTCTACATTAGCATATCTTGTTTCACATTTTAATGTAAGTATTACTATGAGATAGATTCTGAGGTTTTGGTATAGATCTGCGCAGCAAATCAAGGATATGAATGGCGACAATAAAATAGAAAGGGCTTATCTTTTTATGTGCTACATGCTACTAATCTATTGATTCCCGAATAATCAGATGATTCCTAAGCCTATTGAGCACATGTTTGAACTTCCCTAATGGAACTATGATGGATCGAGTACTGGTCAATTCTGGGGGAGGATAGTGAAGTGATCTTACAGTAAAATGACATAAACCCTAAACTGTCTTACTATATTTACCTTCACATCATTCCATCAATTTCTTGATTTTTTAACATCCCTCAAGCAATTTCCATGGATCCTTTCTGAGGTGGCAACAATATCTTGGTGCTCATCCACGAAACAAGTATTATGTCATAAAAAACTGTTCATCCATAAGATCACCTGAACAAGTTGATTAAACAAGAAAGGGCGTTTCAATTACTTTACGGAGAATTATAGTTCGTGTGCAGGTTATTTGCCATTCATACAAACCAGCTGGGGAGCTGATCCCACAAAACAAATGTGCCAGGGTTGCTGAAATTTTACAGTAACCAAAATGGGTATTCAAAAACATGAGTTTTCTATCATCAATTAGAAAGTTTTAAAATGGACAAGTTCAACACTTATGGCTGAAAGTTCATATTAGACATGGGATTGAGCAAGAGTACACCATGCTGCAGACAATTATTCAATGGCCATTGGGTTGTCATGGTTGACGATATCCAGGTGCCCAAGTGAGAACTTGTTTCGCAATGAATTTCCCTACATATAGTTGGATTATAGGCTCAAGTTGATGAGAAAATTTGTATTGTGATACGAGGTTTTGTGTCCATATAGGGGCCTTATTACTGTGCTATTGGAGCTGATAAGTCATTTGGCCGAGACATATCTGATGCTCATTGCAAGGCTTGCTTATATACAAATATCAACATTAGTGGCACCAATGGAGAGGTGATGGGGGGCAAGGTAATATCGGACCTCCATCTTGCCTGCTTTTACTGAAAAAAAGAGCTTACAGAACTGTTGCCATCAACACTGGCTTCAATCATGCAGTGGGAATAAAAAGTGGGACGAAGCGTGGGAATTGAGGCGGGAGATCTATATGGTGTTCAAGATTCCTTCTCGAGGTGAAATTACAGTTACTTGCTCAGAAAAATAACGGAATGCCATTAACGGCCAATAGAATAAGTGCATACAGATATGTTCTACAGCATTCAAATACTTAATAGTTTATGTTACTTATATAACAGAGAATAATTGAGTAAGCTGGTCTCCGAAATCATTGAATCTTTGATTCGTATGAGTAAGGCAATTCTTCCGTTGCTTTACTTGGTTATCTAATCGATCCACAAAAAATTAATTAGTGGCGACTCACAAATAAAAATTATTTGCATGTTAAAAATTTGAACCATAAGTCGCGATTTGGTATAGGCTTGGGAGAGCCCGAGTTAAGTCTAGGTTTAATAATTCATTAGTCGAACCCCTAGGCTAAAAGAAGTGTGATTTGATCGGTTGTTTATAATGAGAAGATCAATCATAACTAAATTTCGTTGTTGCTCCATGTGTTAGGTTGGAGGAGTTTCAATAGCTATGGGGTAAGTTACGGAGCAGAGGTGATCAATGGACAATATCGGGTCCAGCCTGACCCTTACGTTGGGGCTAATTTGTTACCTAGATCAAGTTAATTTATTTGAGCTTTCTTGTGATCTTCTGACCTTGTTCAAGGTGACAAGGTTGCTTATCTTTAAATATTAATCTCTTTCAGTAGTTTCAATAAATGTTTGGGTTGAGGCTTATGCCTCAGAAATGGAATTATTTTTGTTTAGATATGACAGAGCTGATTGCGATGACTAGCCACAAACAAGTGGCGTTCTAAGAGGTGCATTGCCTATTAAATACCTGACTTCGTTGAATATCTGGCAAAGCTTAATGACGAAGATTGCAGACCACTAGTTGAAAGGATAGCCGTAAGAACGTCACGTGGAGCTTAACTTGTTCCTTAAAATGCCTCCGAAGATTGGTAATGAGAGCTGGCTTCAATTGGATTTCTTGGGGGCAGCTTTATCTATTAAAGGACCAAAGTATTTGGTCTGTTGAACTTAAGAGTGACTCCATTACATTTGGTGGAAGCTTTTTAAAGTGAGCACTATACTAAAGCG
Organism: Syzygium aqueum; assembly: GCA_031216185.1. NCBI lineage: Eukaryota > Viridiplantae > Streptophyta > Magnoliopsida > Myrtales > Myrtaceae > Syzygium > Syzygium aqueum. The sequence continues at coordinate 10,463,899 of CM062232.1, read as the reverse complement.
TCATGTCGAACATATCGCTGGGACTACAATTTTATGGGAGGCCACTCTTGAGGCTGAAGCTCTTGCTGCTCAGAAGCTAGCATTCAAGATCTAAATTCGAGCTGCTGGTTAAGAAAGGCCACATGCATTAATCAAATCAACGAGGTTCAACAAGCTGAGAGATTGGAAATCCCTTTTCCTCTAGATTTCAGTTACATTGAGAGAAGATCCTCATGTAACTGAAGCTTCCCAGAGGTAGAGAAAATTAGGTGTCCAAGCTCAAACTTACTTTCCTTTACATTGGTTTCATCCTGCATTTATAAGTAGTCTCAACTTTTAGGCCAATTGAGTTCACCATTACCCTTTAGCATCATGGACATCTTCCTGTATTCGAATTGTCTGTTACTTCGATATTTCAGCTCAATTCATTTAAACATTAACTGTCCTCAAATGCTGAACACATTCACTTTGGCATGTTTGACTTTGTTTTGAATAAAAGTCAATTTGACTTCTGATTCAATAAAACATGATATGCACTAGTCAGTTTCATCTCTTCCAATTTCTTATTGAGAGAACTTTGGGAAGTACAAATAGACTGCAATTCTCGGTGTTGCATGAGTTAGTCCGTGGATCTCGGCAATTCGTTTCTTTTAAGTGAGGCAAATAAATATTCTCATGAAAATGGAAAGTGCAGTACAAACACAAAAACAACAATTTGGCAATACCATTACTTGCCATTTTGCTTATGCGGGTTCGTTTCTATTTATTTCCTGCTCACCCTAATTTAACCGTTTTGTTCAGAACAGATAATTAGCAATAACACTAATGCTAAGTTATGTATGTTGATATTTGAATTTTTGCAGGCAAGTCGAGTATGGATTTATTAAAAAGATAAAGATAAAGAAAAAATTGATAACAAACAAAAAATAATATATTAAAACCAGGCCCAATCAAAGTTCAATTTATTAAATCCAATTCATGAAGCCCATGAAGTTTTAGACTTGGACCCGACCCATCAAAGCCCAGCAACCTCATTTGAGCCGAAGGCTGAAGGGGGCTCTCTCTCTCACTCTCACACACCTCACACAAGCTCGGCTGAGGACACTCTCACGCTCACTCTAGACCAGTGCGTGTATGCGTGCTTATACCAAGATAAGAATGAAGCGGAAAAAAGAATTGTGAAATTTTCTATATATTTCTGTGTTTTGATCATGGCAACAAAATCATGATCCCAACTCAGATAGTATTAGAGTAGGTGTTCCTGAGTTCCAATTTTTCAAGTCTCTATTTGTCGCCCCAATTACATATTTAAATACTTTAGTTTTAGGTCAAAGTCTAGTCTACGTGTAAGGATAAGTATTATTAAATATTAAACCACTTGTTCATCTCACAGCTCAAGTTTAGAATGATTGCCGCAGTGGTCCCACATTCTGTCTCGAGATAGAGTTCGCGATCTCCATGATCCTCTCGCTCTCCTCGAATGCAAACAAATGAAAACATGTGGAGCTCTTCAAAATGTTGGATCTGAACCAGCCAGTTGGTTTGGAACTAGACCGGGTCAAACCCGTAGCATCAAAGCTTAACTTTGACCAGGTTAAACAAACCATGCACAAAGTTCACCAAGTCCCCCTTTTTTCTCTTTCAATACCTTAAAAAGGAGAGCGTTCTTCCTCCAAACAAATTCTTACAAATTAATTTGGTATATGGTAAATTAATTCGATTATTGGTAACTTTTGAACAACACTTGTAAAATTTAAAAAGGTAAGTAATCTACTAATTTATTTGGACTTTGGTAACTTCCTTACAGTATGGTTAATTTACTAATGTTAATTGCGAAATTCCCACTACAAAAAAACATGAAATTTGCGACGAAATTTTTTCCGTCGGAAATTTGCGACGGATAGTATTTTCCGTCGGAAATTTGCGACGGATAGTATTTTCCGTCTCAAATTTGCGACGGAATTTGCGACGTATTGTATTTTCCGTCGCAAATTTGCGACGATTGTAGATTCCGTTGCAAATTTGCGACGGAATTTTCATTTATTCGTCGCAAATTTGCGACGAATGAATTCCGTTTTCATCGTACTTTAAAAATTATTAAATAATAATTCTTAAGTGATTATTCTTTTTTGGGTTTGTGCCTAATTGAAGGTCTCGCAATTCAAGTGGACTTTGCAATTCTCATCAATATTTCAGTCAAATATTTGGGTAAGTCTTCTTTACATTGTAATTTTTTCTATGTTTGCAATTTCATATTAATTGTTGTGTGAAAAACAAAAATTATAATTTCCAAAATTTTATAGTTTTAATTAAGAACAATAGATATGATATTTTAAATATTTTACCATATTTTTTTATTTTAATACAGACACAATGCAAAGAGAAAGGGCTTGGATGTATAATAAGAACTTACCTGGACGTCAAAGATTGACAGATGAGTTTCGTACTGGGTTGGAACTATTTTTAGACTTTGCTAGTAGTAAATATGAGTTTATGGATGGAAATAAGTTAAGGTGTCCGTGTAAAAAGTGCTGTAATCGTAAATTTTTTGTGTGTGATCAAGTTAGAGAACACCTTACTAGATTTGGGTTTACTCCGAACTATTATAATTGGACTTCCCATGATGAACCATTTATATCTGATGAAGGATATGGAAGAAGTGACCAATTTTCAGTTAGGGAAGAATGTGGCTATTACGAGCAATTGAATCCATACGAGAGGATGGTGATTGATGTAGCTAGTTATAATTTTGTCACGGAATCAAATCATGCAAATACTAGTTTTACTCCTACACGTGAACAAGTGGATACTAGTCATGCTTCACAATTGGAAGATATAGGAGTAAGGGTTTTGAGGAGAATGTGTATAATGAAACTTTTTAATCTAATCAGTTCTGGGATGTGTTGAAAGCAGCAGATGAACCTCTATGGGCAGGTTGTAAAGACCACACTAAGTTATCGGTAACGGCCAGACTATTAAATATCAAGGCAGAGCATAATGTGTCTGCGGATTGTTTCAACTCTTTTGTTGAAGTAATGCGAGAATCATTGCCTCATGATAACAACATGCCAAGTGATTTTTATGATATGAAAAAGCTAGTGGATAACTTAGGTCTTCCGATTATAAGAATTGATGTATGTAATAGGGGTTGTATGATATATTGAAGAGATGATGAAAATGCAGAATCTTGCAAATTCTGTAGCCAACCTAGGTACAAGATTAACAGGAGGCCGGGTCGTAATCATAAGCGTAGAGCATGCAAGTAAATGTTTTATCTGCCCTTAATCCCCAGATTGCAAAGGCTTTATGCGTCTAAAGCCACTGCTGAACACATGACTTGGCATACAAATCATAAAACAGAAGAGGGTCTAATGTGTCATCCTTCAGATGCGGAGGCATGGCAACATTTTGATAGAATATACCATGAGTTTGCAATGGAACCTCGGAACATCAGGTTAGGTCTTTGTGCCGATGGATTTGCTCCATTTGGGAAAACAAGAAAAAGTTATTCATGCTGGCCAGTTATCTTAACGCCGTACAATCTTCTACCGGGTATGTGCATGAAGACACCTTATATGTTTTTGACATTGATCGTGACAGGGCCGCAAAATCCGAAAAAGTTGATAGATGTTTATATGCAACCTTTGATTGAGGAGTTACAACGGCTTTGGATTAAAGGTGTCCCTACGTATGACGTTTCTATCGATCACTCATTTGTAATGAAGGCTACCCTTCTTTGGACGATAAATGACTTTCCAGCTTACGGAATGTTATCTGGATGGAGTACAGCTGGGATCTTAGGATGTCCAATATGTTTGAAGAGGTCAAAGTCATTTAGATTAAAACATGGAAAGAAGCCTAGCTATTTTGATTGTCACAGATAATTTTTACCGCCAAATCATCCTTTCAGAAGGAATAAGAAAGAGTTCATCAAGAATAGGACTGAAAGAACGCGTCCACCATTGAGGTTGACCGGCGATCAAATTTTGTAACGTGTGCAGGACTTTCCAACTGTTGTTGAGAACCCGCACAACACGACTTTTGCGTACGTAAGTACACATAAGTGGACAAAACGCAGTATATTTTGGGATCTACCATATTGGAAGGCCCATCTTATTCATCATAATCTTGACGTCATGCACATAGAAAAAAATGTTTTCGACAATGTCATAAATACTGTGATGGATGTCGCCGGAAAAACAAAAGACAACTTGAACGCAAGAAAAGATATGAGAGATATTTGCGATCGGCCAATACTAGCTGTGGATGCAAGCAGTAGGGGACCAAAACCGAAAGCAGTTTATACATTGGATAAGGAGCAGAGGCGAGTTGTTTGTCAATGGTTGAAATCTGTGCGGTTTCCTGATGGATATGCTTCGAACCTCGGGAGATGTATTGATTTGAATGAATGCAAGTTGACAGGTTTGAAGAGTCATGATTGTCACATCCTGATGGAAAGACTACTTCCAATAACTTTTAAGGAAGTTCTACCGAACTTTGTATGGGGCGCCATTACAGAATTAAGCAATTTCCTCCATGATATTTGCTCGTGGTGCATTGCATTGCATAACATGGACACGCATTGCGTATGCCAAGAGTGAGGCATGTGATGAAATTATGCGAGAATGCGCGTCTGCCATGAGCATGTGATCACCTAAAATACCCTGAAGCGTTATACGCTGGGTTCAGATAATAATGAATTGTGTGATCACCTGAGGACCTTCGGGTCGATACCGTCCTCATGCACTTTGAAGTAGGACGACGCCCGATACGTCCGGAAGGCGACCATCCTCATGTACTTTGAAGCAGGCTCTGGTTCGCAAGGAGAACAGTATTGCACCTCATGCACTTTGAAGCAGGCTAGAGACATTGTGCCAGATCGGTTGCTGCGCCTCATGCACTTTGAAGCAGGCTAGACGCACCGGGCCGTGAAAAAAGTGATGACTCGAGTCGTAATAAGAATAATAATTTGGGCAAGTGTGCTAGTGTGGGCTAGTGGGCCGAAGGAATGTGCATGACATGTCGATGACATTTGCATACATAAACACGCACTGACTGGCATGCGAGTATGTGAGACTCGGTACGTGGGCATGTGATTGGCGTACGTGTGGTAATATGTGCCACGTATTTGCCGTGACTATATTTTATTAAATTTCCTAACCTGCAGGGTCTATATAATTGCCGGCTTGGGCCCGAGGGCCTAAGCCATTGTTTGTGTTATGTTGTTTGTTGGTCGGGAGATTGTACGTTAGCCTAGCCTAGGTTTAGGGGTTGTATTCACTGAGAAGTGTTCTCATTGATTTTTAAACCAAACATTTCAGATCCCCAGCTTTGAGGATGGCAGGTGTGCCGATTCGTTTTTGGGAGAAGCCCCGGCTAGAAATGGTGTTTGACCGCCGTGCCTCGTACCCTCTTTTGATGGGTGGTTGTTAACCCATTTTGGCTATTGTAAATGTATCCGGGGTAGACAAGAAATGTATATGTTTTTAATCGTGCTAGATTTTGATGTTGTGTTATCCTTGGTTGTCATGTATATTAGTACGGGTGTATATATATATATATTTATATACGTTGCTTCCGCATGTGTATTATTCTCTGTGTGTTGGGTCGGCGACGCATCCTGGGAGCGTTGCACCATAATCGACCAGAGAGGGATGGTACGCTTCATTGGGGTTCGGGGCGTGACACGATCTTCTAGTTCTAGTGAGGGGTCAGCCACATATGCTGGGGGCTCTATCAACATTGCGGAGCATCGCAAACGACTGGTAAGTCTGTTACATGCGTTATAACTTAATTTAATTCAATTACTCAAGAGTACATTTTGTAGGCACATGAATTGGGGATAGAACCGACATTTGCAGCTACATTTGAACACACATTTCAAAAGAAAGATAAGACATGGACCGACGATCGAGCAAAAACTGTTAAGGTATGTAAAGTTATGCTTTGGCTTATATGTAAACTACAAGTTTGACTGTGAATGCTTTGCTGATTGATGGTATATATATATTATATATAGTGATTTTATTTTCATCTACATTGTTAATGTAGGACAACTATGATAAACTTGTAATGAGCAGTGCTAGTGGTAATGATGATTGTCCTGAGTCCCGGCCACCAGTTGATAATATGACATTATGGTTGGAGGCAACGGGTGGACCGAAAAAAGGGAAAATATTTGGGCTGGGATCGTTGTCAAGGATGTTTATGCCGAATAGTCCTGGAAGTTCATCATCCGCTGGGACTGGTCGAAGGAGGTCACGACCAGACAAGTAATTGACCCAAGAAGTGAATCGTCTGAATGATTTACTTGTTAAGAAGGATGAACGAATACATAACTTGGAAGAACAAATGAGATTGGTTATGCAACACCTTAACATCGATCACAATTACGGTCCTCCTGAACCTTCAGCCAATCCAATAAGTGATGCGCACAATGATGACCAACACATTGATGCCGGGAATGCTGATGCTGATGATGATGATGATGATGACGGTGATGATGATTTTCTCCAGCCTTTGTAGTTGACATTTTTAGGTAAGCAATCTTGGTTTTTCATAATTTCACTCATATTCATATGTATGAACATTTATGTTCGTTCTGAAACGTATTTGTATTATTTTACACCTAGTTTGTTCCACATCCATGCATAAACGCTTTTTTTTTATAATCTGGACTGATTTATGTATCGACATTTCCTCAGGTCTCGACAAAGATGACTACTTTTGGTGTCCTGCCATCGTACAAAGGCTGCGTCTTCTTTTGTATGGTTTTTTTTTGCGTCTTCTATGGTTATCCCGTCTCTTAGTTCATGTTTTGAATGTATTGTAAGATTGGATATCGAATAGCATTATGTCAAACTATAAAACTTTCCTTTTGTTATTTGTTTTAATTATATGTCATTGTGGCTGGTTTGTCAGAAAGTATGGTTTGTTCGTTTTTTTGTTTCAATTATATGTCATTGTCTCCTTTGATTGATATGGACAATAATTTATGGCCAAAATGATGTAAAAATAACGACAAATATTTTAAGCCGAATTTTGCTATTATTAAAGTTTGTTGCTAATTTGCTATGAAATTCGCGACGAATTTTCCGATGCAATTCGTGACGAATTTTTCGACGATTTTGCGACGAGTTTTCCGACCGATAGAGTTCGTCGCAAATTTGCGAAGAAATTTGCGACGGATTTTTGTGACGAATTTTGCGATGGACATAGTTCGTCGCAAATTTGCGACGAAATTGCGACGGATTTTTGCTACGAAATTTGAGAAAGAAAAAGCCGTCGCAAATTTGCCACTAAATTTGCGACAAAATTGTGACGGATTTTTGCGACGAATTTTGCGACGGACAAATCCGTCGCAAAATTTGCAACGAAATTTGCGACGAAATTTCGACGGATTTTTGCAACGAAATTTGCGTCGAATTTTGCGACGAATTTTGCTACGAATTTTGCGACGGATTAAATCCGTCGGAAATTTGCGACGGAATTTGTGACGGATTCTATTCGTGGCTATTTTGCGACAAAATTTGCAACGAATTTTTTTTTGTCGCAAATTTGCGACGAAATTTTGAATTTTCCGTCGCAAAAATTTGCGACGCGCTAGTTGCGACGGAATTTTTTCCGTCGCAAAATCCGTCGCAAATTCGATTTGTGACGGATTTTTCCAAAATTTCCGTCGCAAATTTCGTCGTTAATCCAGTGTTTTTTTGTAGTGTCCAATGAAGTTGGTAATTCCCAAAATCATCGGTAAATTTCTAAAAGTTTTGGTAGTTTACAAACCACGTTTGCAAAATTTGAAGAAGTTCGAAACTTACTGATTTATTTCGGAAATTTCCTATGTGGTTGGTATTCCACTAATCCCACTTGCAAATTTACAAAGAAGCCGGTAAGTTACTAATTTAGTGTGACATTCCGAATTTCGACCAATTTTTGGGATTTATAAAACGCGTAATTTGTCAGTGTGCTTATAGTAAAATCTCGCCCGAGAACTGATCACTCCCGGTTATCATTTTAAATTAGAGATTTCGCTAGAATCGCACTCGATCGAATTTGGCCGTTATTTAGACCCCAAACTTGGCAGTCGATTTTCGGGAGTTTCGGGACGAAATAAATTGGACGGTGTCAATATTATGGTAGCCAGCGTTGAGATTGTCAGGAATAATGGAAAAAGGGGAGCTTTTGATCGAGTGCGAATTTGGACTAGTAGACCTCCCTCGCTATAATTTGGTTTAATTAATTTGGCCTTTGTCCCTTTTTATATGCGAGGCTTATTTTGGACCGGTAGATAATTTTCGATTTTAAATTTGGGCCTTCGGATCGCATTTAATATATGAATGTTCAAATTTTTCTTAATCCTATTTTTCTCTCTCTCTCTTTCTTTCTCTCTCTCTCTCTCCTCCCCCTCTGCCGCGCCAGCTACGCGCACGTCTCCCCGTGCGCACGTCCCTTCCTCCCCTAGCCATGCAGACCCCTTACGTCTTTTCTCTCTCTCTCTCTCTCTCTCTCTCTCTCTCTCTCTCTCTCCTTCTTTTTCTCTCTTTTTCCCCCTGCCGCGCACGTTGTGCCCGCATGCACGTTTCCCCCCTGACATGCACACACTCTCTCTCCTCTTCCTTCTTCTCCTTCTCTTCTCTCTCTTCCCTTTTCTTTTGGTCTTCTTCGGTCCCTTCCTTCCCCGACGAGCCTGCATGTGGCCCTGCTCCATCCGGCGCCTGCCCAGCTCGCCGACCGCCGCTCGCCGGACTGACCTTCGCCTCTCGTCACCACCGCGCGCCATCCCGCCGCCGCCACAGTAGTTCTCCCCCCCTCTCTCGCCCACTCTCCTCCCCGCGGTCCCTCTCGCCCACTCTCCTCCCCGCGGCCCCTCTCGCCCTCCGCCCGACGCTGACCGCCCGAGCTCGCCGGGCCGCCGCGTGCCGCCGCCGTCGCCAGCTCGGCCGCCGCCGCACCGTCTGTCCGTCGCCGGCGCGCTGCCGCCGCGTGACCATCCCTCCCTCGGTTTTTCTTCTTCCTCGGCCTCCCCTTTTCTGGCCGAGCTCACCAGCCACCGCGCGCCGCCATCCCGGACGCCGTCGCCTCTCCCCTCAGCTCACCACCACCGCCCCAGCTTCCCCTCTCGAGCCGCCGCGTCGCCGCCACCGCCAGCTCGCCGGAGCTAGCCCAGCCGCCAGCACGTCGCCCCCAGCCGGCCGACCGGCCAGCCAGGCCGTGGCCGAGCGGCCCAGACCAGCCCCGGGCCATGGCCGAGCAGCCTAGGCCATGGCCGAGCAGCCTAGGCCATGGCCGAGCAGCCCAGGCCGTGGCCAAGCTCGCCCGGCCGTGGCCGTGCCGTAGCCGAGCGTCTCGGGCCATGCCCATCGCCGTGCCCGTCGCCCGGGCGTGTCCCCCGTCCAGCCGGCCCGTCGCCCGGCGCGTCGCCCGTCCAACCAGGCGCGTTGCCCGTCCGCGCCCGTGCCCGCGCCCGCGCCCGCGCCCGTGCCCGCGCCCGTGCCCGGGCGCGTCGCCCGTGCCCGCGCCCGTGCCCGCGCCCGCGCCCGCGCCCGTGCCCAGCCGTGGCCGAGAGTTTTGCCCGTGGCCGACCGCCGTGCCCGCGCGTGTGCCTAGTCCGGTACTGTTCACCCGGGCCATTTTAGGCCCGAGCCGATTTTCTCCGGGCCAAACTTATGTAAGTGACTTCCTAAACCCTACCTAGTACATTGGGTATTATTAGACTTGTCTAGAGTTTGATTAGTATCGGTTTAGGGATTAAACGTGGATTCGGGTTAATATTCGTATGTGTGTGATTGTTATATTAAATTGCGATATTTATGGGGCTTAATTTAGTAGCTAATTAAGGGGGCCAAATGATCGTATTATCGTGGGTTAGAACGGCTAGGGCGTGTTTTAATTTAATTATATTACGTTATAGCTACGTTATTTGAATTGGGTTAGATTATTTGTTGAATTGGATGATTGTGTGTGGCCGACTTGAACGTCGAGTCCGTATGTTGAGGTGGCGAAATGTGAATTGGGCTGAGTTGTGAATATGAAATGTTTAATGCAATTGGCGTGAATTTGGTTGATTGGATGGCGTGTGCTTGCTTGTCGATTTTAAGACCGGATCGATCGGAGGGCTACGGACTTGGGACGTGTTGACGGCGGTCCGTGTGAAGGCATGAACGGCCAATGGGCCAAATGGATGCGGGCTTGAGACGTGCGGACGGTGGCCCGTTAAAGGTGTGATAGACCGGGACGTGTTTACGTCGGTCATTGGAACGATTGATTGTGTGGCTTGGGACGTGTTGACGGCGGCCACTGGTATGGTATGATTTGTATGGCTTGGGACGTGCGGACGGCGGCCATTGGTTTGAGTGATTGGGCGGCTTGTGAGCCCGTGAGAAGAAAGTTGGTTGGACGCGTGCATGCGACTTGAGTGTGATTGAAATGGCTGGTTGAGCGTGTGATTGGATTGGCTGGTTGAGCGTGCGATTGGATTGGCTGGTTGAGCGTGTGATTTGATTGGCTGGTTGAGCGTGTGCTTGAAGTGGCTGGTTGAATGTGTGGTCTAATTAGTAGGGTGAATTGCATGCAAGTGTGGTTGGCGTTTGAGCAATTGCGATGTGCTATTTAGTTACTATTATTGCATTACCATGTTATGACTAACGTGCAGTGTTGGCATAGGCTTGATGACGAGGTAAGTTCAATAATGCGAATTATATATCTTATGGGGTAGATTGCATGTACGACTTGTCCGGGTACGCATTGGCCTACGTGGGGTATAGGGGGTTGCTTATTGAGACTCGTTCTCACGGTTATTATATAACCATTTCAGATTCGCAATCATGAGGGATTGGAGACACTTCAAGGTTATCTCGGAGATCGAAGACGAGTCAAGTACTCGGTATTTTGAGTCCCCTTTTTTGTAGAGGAGTTAAGTTTGCGAACCATTGCCTTTTTAGGAACGTGGTTTTGTTGTTGTGGCCTAGCTTAGGGAATTGTCTTTTGTGGACGTCGTATGTATTCGTCAAGTGTAGAAATTACAGTTATTTGTTTATTGCTATTGCTGCCCCCTTGTCATTATTAATTGTCCGGGATTATTTCTATTTGTTTCCGCGCATGCTCAATCTCTGATGTTTGGGTTGGGTCGGCGATGTGCCTGGGACGTCGCATTCAATGATCGACCATCGAGGGGTGTCGCGAGCTCGTTAGGGTTCGGGGCGTAACATCCCACTGATTTGGTATCAGAGCAAGGCTAGCTCGAACCAAGATGGTCGAAGCTTAGAGTGATAAGGAGCGATGATTTCGGGGTAGTCAGTTAGGAAGACTTGTTGGCCATGCGTTACCCAGATTGTGTGATTGTGATTGCTGAGTGACGTATGCAATATCATGTGAAATGCAGGTGCGTCAGGACTTGAGGTTAGTACACGATTCCTATTTCTTTGTGATTGAGTGATGTTGTGATAGACTGCCTGCTTAGTGAGTTGTTGTGATTGACTGCCTAGAGCTTTAGACTGGTATAGTTGGCCTAGGTTTTAATTCTCGTGAGGAATTATAGCGGGTAAGTGGGTAGTGTGAACCTTGTGAGTATGAGTGGCCGAGGATGAGGTCGAGGTCGAGGTCGTATAGGTCCGCAAATTGAAGTTATGGGGGATCCCAGATGGGACGAGATTTTGAGGGCACTCGAAGAAGTTGGAATTTTAATGGGAAGGCAAACTGAGGAGCGGAATGCTACTGCGCTACTGATTCAGAGGTCGTTGTTGTCACCACCAATGGAAGTAATGGGAATCATGGGCATAATGGAATTGTTGGAAATCAAGGTTGAGGGCAAGTTAATGCAGTCAGATAGATGCGTCAGCTGGTGGGATAATATTTGAATTTGAAACCTCTGGAGTTCGATGGTAAAGGTGACCTTGAGGCTATATTACTTTGGATAGAGGACCAAAAAGGGGCTTTTGAGGTATCCAGGTGCACTGATGAGGAGAAAGTGACCCTGGTTATATATCAACCCTAATGAAATGCAAAGGATTGGTAAGTGGGCCCCCGAAGTAGGATATTTCGAAGGGCATATTTCTAAGCTGGAATGTTGTTGTCGAGGCCTTTATTGAGAAGTTCGTTCAAAGAGTGTGCGAGGACAGAAAATGACATAGTTCCTTCGACTTCACTAAAATCGGATGTCAGTCGATCAGTACGAGGTCAAGTTTGTAAGGATCGGGAGGATAGGACAAGGATGGTTAAGGACCGTGAGGATAGGACAAGGAGGTTTCGGGACGGATTAGAATCGGAATTCCGCATTCAGTTAGCACTTTTGGGTCTCAAGGGATTACGATGAGTTGTACGAGAGAGCTCGATGGTTAACACGAATATGAGTGAGAGGACTGCCGCTTTTGGATCGTAGTACGCGCCAGCTAGGACAATAGGAACTTTGGAAAGAAGCCTATGACAGAGAATATGAGACTTGTCCCTCTGGTAAGGAAGAACTCTGGAAAGTCGAAATACTATCCAGTGCCGCATATCGGTCTTATGGAAAGAGGCATAGGTATGGCCATTGCCAAGGTGGAAGTAGAGCATGTTGTGGATGTGGACAGTAAGGTCACCAATTGAAAATTGTGGAACCGGCAGGTTAGGTCACTAATGCAATCGCTACAACCGCAAGTAGGACATTAAGCGAGAACTGACTCACAGATTAATCAGAATCAGCTAAGGACGTAAGGAAAAGTGTAGTGGCTGAGAAGGAAGTGAAGGATGTGCCTTGAAAGTCTAGGTGCGTTATGAGATAATATTGGGTACAGTAGGAGATGATTTTGAAGTTATAGTCCGAGTGGTCAGGTAAGACTTAAAATCAATTTTATAAGGAATCGACGCAATCGGTTTAAGGATTTATGGATTACTGATGACATTCGTGGACGAGTTGGGAAGGATGAGTATTGCTTAGGAATTACAGATTTTGTAAAGAATCGATGTGAGTTGTTTTGGGAGACTGTTGGATTGAAATTGGATGGATTGAACTTTATTTTCGAGGTGTAAAAAGATGATTAATTTGTGGCCGATTAGTTGGTTGAGGAATCAAGACTAAAGGACATAGCCGAGGTGTGTAATCTTCCCGATGTCTTTCCTCAGGAATTGTCGGGATTGCCACCTGTTAGGAGAGTCGAGGTTGTGGTTGAATTGGCTCTAGGGACAAAACCGACCTTGGGAACGCTCTGCAAGATGTCACTGTCGGAATTGAAGGAATCGAAAGTCCAAATACGGGAATTATTGGATGAAGGTTTTGTTCGTCTGAATGGGCCTTCATGGGGAGCGCCAGATTTATTCGCAAGGAAAAAGGATGGATCATTGAGATTGTGCATTGACTACAGACAGTTAAATCAGGTGACTATTAAGGTTAAACGCCAGTTGCCAAGGGTAAATGACCGGTTCGACCAGTTACAAGGGGCATCAATAGTTTGTAAGATCGACTTAAGGACTGGTTATCACCAATTGAGGATTAAGAAGGAAGACGTGCCGAAGTTGGCATTTAGGACGAGGTATGGACACTATGAGTTTACGGTGATGCCGTTTGGACTGACGAACGCCCCTGCAGCCTTTATGGATTTAAATGAATCGGGGAAGCAAGGAAATTTGGGCTTGATTTTAAGCCTTTCCATCTACCCATATTCTCAGCAATCCCTTGTGTTTGTGCATGTGTGTTTCTGCAAGTGTTATGGCTGGTACATGAATGGAAGTTGCTGTTTGAGCTTGCATGGAAAGAACCGAGCATGGTAATGCTGATGCATGTGTGATTCTAGAGCCCAAAGGGTGTGTTAACCATAGATCTTAGCTCGGTGAACCTTGCATGTGAGTTTCGAGTCTCTTGAACCGAATAGATGCAAAATGGTGATGAGCTTAGGACTCCTATATGCTTGTTAGTCGGCTGTTGGGTTACTGTGGAAGAGAAGACAGATTCGTGAGCCTTGTGAATGCAAAAAGGAGTGAAAAGTGCATGAGGAGCTAGGAAGGGCAGATCTGGTCGCCTGGGGCTTCGATCTTCTTCATTTTTGTTCTATTTCAAAAAGTCGAGATCTTAAGTTGAGTCCCTCACAAAAGTTGTTTGAAATCCTCCCCTTTATAACGTATCTTAATTTCAGATTTTTATAAGGTGATTTGGATAGGACGATAGTCCATTTTCCTCACCGTGCTCAAGCTGTTTTCTATACGATTTCAGTGACCTTTCTGTCTTCTCGATTTTTCTACACAAATTTGTAGAACGATTCTGAGGAAACTTTCTTCGTAAAAAGTCTTAGAGACATCCTTCTCTACAACATATTTTAAATCCAAAATTTTTAGAGGTGTTTTGAGTCCTGGGAATAGCTATTTTTTTTTTGGAGACAATAATCCTGTTTCGGTGAACAGTTTTTGTCCTGTCTTGAGCCACCGAAAAGAAATACTTACCAAGGCTTTTAATCTTCGAGTTCTTCATGAAAGTTATTCATTTTGATCTCTCCTAATACATGTTTAAATATCAGAATTTTTTAAGGTTATTTACTGTACCTGGTGTCTTAAATTCATCAGGAGTGCAAAACTGGTCGATTCTGTACAGTTGTGAAAATCCCTCTTTTTCTACTTGAGAACGTGTAAATTGTGGTTCGATGCCTTCTGAGAATATGATGTGCATATCATGAGCTTTCAAATGAGGTATGGTTGGTCGTACTTGGATGAGAAATGGTTGAGGAAATGGGATGACCTTGTGGATACAATTATGGTGATATTCATGAGTGGTTGAATTGTACCGATTTGTATGTGTGACATATAATCTATCTCCATGGAGTACCAGTGACGATCACTTTGGACTGTGATCCTAAATTTACTACAGCCTTTTGGAAAAGTCTTCATACGGCATTAGGAACGAAGTTATAGTTCAGCACGGCCTATCATCCCCAAACGGATGGCCAGTCTAAAAGTACGATTCACACTTTGGAGGACATGCTGAGAGCAGGTGTTTTGGATTTTAAGGGTGGTTGGGAGGAACAGTTGCATTTGATTGAATTCGCCTACTACAATAGCTACCAACAGAGTATCAGAATGACACCGTTTGAAGCATTGCACGGCAGAACCTGCAGAACACCGGTTTGTTAGGATGAAGTTGGTGAGAGGAGCATTACGGGTCCAGAGTTAGTACGACAGTCGATTGAGACAATCAAAGTTATCCGGGACAGACTTAAAACCACACAGAGCCGCCAAAAGGATTATGCAGACCGGAGACGTAGGCCTTTGGAGTTTCAAGTAGGGGACCACGTATTCCTCAAGGTGTCGCCGATGAGAGGATTATGAGGTACGTGGGTCCATTCGAGGTCTTAGATAGATTAGGCACCATGGCTTATCGTCTCGCGCTACCGCCAAAATTTGTCTCAAGTGTTCATTGTGATCCTCGTGTCTAAGCTACGGATGTATGAACTGGACCAGACACTTGTGCTGAATTACGAAGAAATAGACGTGGATGACAGAGTGTCTTACTTGGAAAGTTAGTGAGGATCGAGGACAAAAAAATAGAGCGAGTGTTGCAGAACCGGACGATTCCGATGGTGAAAGTGAATTGGGAACGTCATAGGACTGAAGGTGCGACATGGGACAGCGAAGAGTTGATGCGATACCAATACCCTCATTTGTTTGGATAGTTGGGTTGGGTTGCAAATTTCGAGGACGAAATTTTTGTAAGGGGGGAAGAGTTGTGACATTCCGAATTTCGACCAATTTTTGGGATTTATAAAACGCGTAATTTGTCAGTGTGCTTATAGTAAAATCTCGCCCGGGAACTGATCACTCCCGGTTATCATTTTAAATTAGAGATTTCGCTAGAATCGCACTCGATCGAATTTGGCCGTTATTTAGACCCCAAACTTGGCAGTCGATTTTCGGGAGTTTCGGGACGAAATAAATTGGACGGTGTCAATATTATGGTAGCCAGCGTTGAGATTGTCAGGAATAATGGAAAAAGGGGAGCTTTTGATCGAGTGCGAATTTGGACTAGTAGACCTCCCTCGCTATAATTTGGTTTAATTAATTTGGCCTTTGTCCCTTTTTATATGCGAGGCTTATTTTGGACCGGTAGATAATTTTCGATTTTAAATTTGGGCCTTCGGATCGCATTTAATATATGAATGTTCAAATTTTTCTTAATCCTATTTTTCTCTCTCTCTCTTTCTTTCTCTCTCTCTCTCTCCTCCCCCTCTGCCGCGCCAGCTACGCGCACGTCTCCCCGTGCGCACGTCCCTTCCTCCCCTAGCCATGCAGACCCCTTACGTCTTTTCTCTCTCTCTCTCTCTCTCTCTCTCTCTCTCTCTCTCCTTCTTTTTCTCTCTTTTTCCCCCTGCCGCGCACGTTGTGCCCGCATGCACGTTTCCCCCCTGACATGCACACACTCTCTCTCCTCTTCCTTCTTCTCCTTCTCTTCTCTCTCTTCCCTTTTCTTTTGGTCTTCTTCGGTCCCTTCCTTCCCCGACGAGCCTGCATGTGGCCCTGCTCCATTCGGCGCCTGCCCAGGTCGCCGACCGCCGCTCGCCGGAGACCTTCGCCTCTCGTCACCACCGCGCGCCATCCCGCCGCCGCCACAGTAGTTCTCCCCCCCTCTCTCGCCCACTCTCCTCCCCGCGGTCCCTCTCGCCCACTCTCCTCCCCGCGGCCCCTCTCGCCCTCCGCCCGACGCTGACCGCCCGAGCTCGCCGGGCCGCCGCGTGCCGCCGCCGTCGCCAGCTTGGCCGCCGCCGCGCCGTCTGTCCGTCGCCGGCGCGGTGCCGCCGCGTGACCACCCCTCCCCCGGTTTTTTTCTTCTTCCCCAGCCTTCCCCCTTTTCTGGCCGAGCTCCCCAGCCACCGCGCGTCGCCATCCCGGACGCCGTCGCCTCTCCCCTCAGCTCACCACCACCGCCCTAGCTTCCCCTCTCGAGCCGTCGCGTCGCCGCCACCGCCAGCTCGCCGAAGCTAGCCCAGCCGCCAGCACGTCGCCCCCAGCTGGCCGACCGGCCGACCGGCCAGCCAGGCCGTGGCCGAGCAGCCTAGACCAGCCCCGGGCCATGGCCGAGCAGCCTAGGCCATGGCCGAGCAGCCCAGGCCGTGGCCAAGCTCACCTGGTCGTGGTCGTGCCGTAGTCGAGCGTCTCGGGCCATGCCCATCGCCGTGCCCGTCGCCCGGGCGTGTCCCCCGTCCAGCCGGCCCGTCGCCCGGCGCGTCGCCCGTCCAACCAGGCGCGTTGCCCGTCCGCGCCCGCGCCCTTGCCCGTGCCTGCGCCCGTGCCTGCGCCCGTGCCCGTGCCCGCGCCCGCGCCCGTGCCCGCGCTCGTGCCAGCGCCCGCGCCCGTGCCCGTGCCCAGCCGTGGCCGAGAGTTTTGCCCGTGGCCGACCGCCGTGCCCGCGTGTGTGCCGAGTCCGGTACTGTTCACCCGGGCCATTTTAGGCCCGAGCCGATTTTCTCCGGGCCAAACTTATGTAAGTGACTTCCTAAACCCTACCTAGTACATTGGGTATTATTAGACTTGTCTAGAGTTTGATTAGTATCGGTTTAGGGATTAAACGTGGATTCGGGTTAATATTCGTATGTGTGTGATTGTTATATTAAATTGCGATATTTATGGGGCTTAATTTAGTAGCTAATTAAGGGGGCCAAATGATCGTATTATCGTGGGTTAGAACGGCTAGGGCGTGTTTTAATTTAATTATATTACGTTATAGCTGCGTTATTTGAATTGGGTTAGATTATATGTTGAATTGGATGATTGTGTGTGGCCGACTTGAACGTCGAGTTCGTATGTTGAGGTGGCGAAATGTGAATTGGGCTGAGTTGTGAATATGAAATGTTTAATGCAATTGGCGTGAATTTGGTTGATTGGATGGCGTGTGCTTACTTGTCGATTTTAAGCCCGGATCGATCGGAGGGCTACGGACTTGGGACGTGTTGACGGCGGTCCGTGTGAAGGCATGAACGGCCAATGGGCCAAATGGATGCGGGCTTGAGACGTGCGGACGGTGGCCCGTTAAAGGTGTGATAGACCGGGACGTGTTTACGTCGGTCATTGGAACGATTGATTGTGTGGCTTGGGACGTGTTGACGGCGGCCACTGGTATGGTATGATTTGTATGGCTTGGGACGTGCGGACGGCGGCCATTGGTTTGAGTGATTGGGCGGCTTGTGAGCCCGTGAGAGGCAAGTTGGTTGGACGCGTGCATGCGACTTGAGTGTGATTGAAATGGCTGGTTGAGCGTGTGATTGGATTGGCTGGTTGAGCATGCGATTGGATTGGCTGGTTGAGCGTGTGATTTGATTGGCTGGTTGAGCGTGTGCTTGAAGTGGCTGGTTGAATGTATGGTCTAATTAGTAGGGTGAATTGCATGCAAGTGTGGTTGGCGTTTGAGCAATTGCGATGTGCTATTTAGTTACTATTATTGCATTACCATGTTATGACTAACGTGCAGTGTTGGCATAGGCTTGATGACGAGGTAAGTTCAATAATGCAGATTATATATCTTATGGGGTAGATTGCATGTACGACTTGTCCGGGTACGCATTGGCCTACGTGGGGTATAGGGGGTTGCTTATTGAGACTCGTTCTCACGGTTATTATATAACCATTTCAGATTCGCAATCATGAGGGATTGGAGACACTTCAAGGGTATCTCGGAGATCGAAGACCAGTCAAGTACTCGGTATTTTGAGTCCCTCTTTTTGTAGAGGAGTTAAGTTTGCGAACCATTGCCTTTTTAGGAACGTGGTTTTGTTGTTGTGGCCTAGCTTAGGGAATTGTCTTTTGTGGACGTCGTATGTATTCGTCAAGTGTAGAAATTACAGTTATTTGTTTATTGCTATTGCTGCCCCCTTGTCATTATTAATTGTCCGGGATTATTTCTATTTGTTTCCGCGCATGCTCAATCTCTGATGTTTGGGTTGGGTCGGCGATGTGCCTGGGACGTCGCATTCAATGATCGACCATCGAGGGGTGTCGCGAGCTCGTTAGTGTTCGGGGCGTAACATTTAGCGGAATGTTGGTAAATTTATTAAAGTATAAGTAAGTTACTAATGACAATTGTATAATTCCGGAAGAGTTGGTAGATTCACTAATTTATTTGGACGTTTTGGAACGTTGATAATTGTTTTTATAGTGTTGGTAGTTTAAAAAACAAGCTTGTAAAAGTTGAAAAAGTTGGTGCCTTACAAATTTAGCGGCAGGTTGGCAAATTCTTTCTGGAATCGGTAATTTACTAATCAAACTTGTACAATTTCAAAATAATATCGTGAGTTACTAATTTTGTGGACCGTTAGTAAATTTACTGTAATGTCGGAAAATTACTAATGATATACTTTGCAGAATTTTACGGGAGTTGATGACTTACTACTTTGTTTGGACATTGGTAAAAATCCCGATGATGTTGGTAATTTACTAATGGGTGAATTGACAAGCAAGTAAAGGGCGATATTTTTTCTACCTATAGTATTCGAGGATTACCGGCAACATTAAAACTTTACCAACAAGGAAATTTTTCAGCATTTATGTCTGAAAAATGTGATACATAAAGCCAAAGCTGGCAAGCGAACACCTGCTTCACCGACAATAGATTCTCTTCTCTTGCTCTCTTGTTAAGCAAAGTATATATGCAGGAACAGATGGAATTTCTTAGGTGCGCATGTCGTGGGCCTCAGCGGATCAGGATGAGGATTGGATCCTTAGATTAGAGAGAATATCAAGCAATAGTTGACTGGCGACATTACAATCCAGACTTGACATTTACTTCAATGTTTAATTAGGGGCAGATAATTAACCATAAAAATTTATATTCCATGAATGCGCATATGTTGGTGCTAAATGCTTAAAAAATAATTGTCTATGTATACATAGATTTTATTTTTTTTATAATTCCCATCACCGGTATTTTATATATATTAATGATTTTCTCTATTACCAAACCATTCATCTGAAGAGTGCCTATTTTACAAACCATGAATCTTCGTTCCTATTCCATGCTTCAGACAAAGCGGTGATAGTCAAATTCAAATTTTGCTCGAACTTTTAAATTTGTAGTGGCCGTTTAGCCCAGAAAGATGAAAAGTATTCATAATTAGACGACTCAAAATTCGAAGGAAAAAAAAAATTCACCGAAGGACGAGTTTCAAGTTGAAACTATGGAATGTTATAAACACGAAATGAAATAGATGAGAAGGTGAGCCGTCATTCGTTTATATTTTCAGTTATTTTGTCTGTCCATTGATCTTTTTTTTTGTATGTTTTGTTTGGAACAGATAGAACCGTGCTTCTATCAAGAGCGACATTGCACAGCGCTTTCGAGATTTGTGCTAAAGGAAGGCCGTATATATTTTGCGAAGAATCATTTCGCGGTTAAGAACAAGGATATTAATCGTGTTGTTAGTGACAACAAAAACGTGTGGGTTTGTCTCCTCTCGATCTCGATCTCGAGATTGATTATCTCTTGCGGCGTAGATTTTGATGGTGTAGTGTGAGATGGTTTCTTGCTTTTTGCAGTCTTCTTGCCAATCCAAAGGAAATAAAGGTTCGGCGTCTTTTTTCTTCTCTCTTTGTTTTTATCCTCTTTGATGAATATCTCGGCTTTTTCAGAAGGTTGAGTGCTGCGATAGGTGTTTTAGATTCGCAGAATGGAAACCATGGAAAGAAGCTACTGAGTCTTCTCTGCCTCCTTGTTCTGTGTTCTTCTTTACCTGAAACAACAAGAGAGAGAGAGAAAGAAAAGAAAAATGTCGATTCTGGGGTTGACAGGTTCAGTTGGAATAGGTCTACCACAAGAGATTCCATTGATTAGTCATATTAATGAGGAATTAAAATTTCTATTGATCTTGTAAAATAATGCAGATACAGATATTCGAACATTTAAAGTAAGTGGCGAAGTTTTAGTCGATGATCGCGATACCAAAATGAACTTCACAAAGCGAAGAAAAATAATTAACTGGAAGTATCAATAAATAGAAAATAGATTAACAGCCGACGTCTGAAACTATCGAAACATAATTATCTTAATAACTAGTGGTAAAATCTCGTGCGAGGTTAAGTCACGTGGATGCTCACGAGCAAGCTTTCCACAAAAACTAATATTGTTATGGTTACTTTGGCAAATCTTCGATTTTACGTAATTCTCTAATATATATCTATTCGATATATTTTCATATATTCTATGCATATTTTGGCTTTCTCGTCAAACAAATTTATAGACGAGAGTGTTTTTCTCTCATTCCAAATTTACGAGCAATTATATTTCTATTTGAATTTATTACTCTATGGTTTCCTTTTCGTTTCTTCTTTGCATGGTAAGAAGAAAGTAATTGATATCGATAATACATTCATATCTCATAGCAAGTGGACCGACACATTAAGAAATGCTCTAAAGTTTCATGTGAGTAATGAGATGTGAGTTTGAAAGTGAAGAAGACGTAACTAGAGTTTCAACCTCCAATTTGCAATTTAGACAAAGAAATGTGTAAAAGAACTCAAAGGAAAGCACAAATAAGCAATCTTTTAACTATAGAAACCTACAAATTTATTACGGCAAAGGACGCACAAGATCAAGATCAATTAGATTGAAATCTAATTTTGAACTTTGAAATATAATTTTCTGACAATTTGAATAAAAATATGCAATTAATTGTGTATTCTTATGCCGTCACATATAGAAGTTTCTACTATTCTACGTGGCCTTGATGATTTCAAGGATGAGACCATGAATAAAACCTTTATGGTAATGCTTTATACCATTGAATCATAAAAATGTAATCAACTATACAATTTGATACTGTACTATTATTGTCACGCCCCGAACCCTAACGAGCTCGCGACACCCCTCGATGGTCGATCATTAAATGCAACGTCCCAGGCACGTTGCCGACCCAACCCAAACATCAGAGATTAAGCACGCGCGGAAACAAATAGAAATAACCCGGACAATTAATAATGACCAGGGGCAGCAATAGCAATAAACAAATAACTGTAATTTCCTATACTTGATAGATACATACGACGTCCACATAAGACAATTCCCTAAACTAGGCCACGACAACAAAACCACGTTCCTCAAAGGGCAATGGTTCGTAAACTTAACTCCTCTACAAAAAGGGGGACTTAAAATACCGAGTACTTGACTCGTCTTCGACCTCCGAGATACCCTTGAAGCGTCTCCAATCCCTCATGATTGCGAATCTGAAATGGTTATATAATAACCGTGAGAACGAGTCTCAATAAGCAACCCCCTATACCCCACGTAGGCCAATACGTACCCAGACAAGTCGTACATGCAATCTACCCCATAAGATATACAATTCGCATCATTATACTTACCTCGCCATTAAGCTCATACCAACACTGCACGTTAGTCATAATACGGTAATGTAACAGTAGTAATAATATAGCACAATGCAATTGCTCAAATGCCAACCACACTTGCACGCAATTCACCTTCCTCATTCGACCACACGTTCAACCAGCCAATTCATTCACACGCTCAACCAGCCATTCCAATCACATGCTCAATCAGCCAATCCAATCGCACGCTCAACCAGCCAATTAGATCACACGCTCACAGCCATTTCAATCACACTCAAGTCACATGCGCGCGTCCAACCAACTTTCCTCTCACGGGCTCACCAGCCCCACAATCAATCAAACCAATGGCCGCCGTCAACACGTCCCAAGCCATACCAATCATTCCGTACCAGTGGCCGCCGTCAACACGTCCCAAGCCACACAATCAATCGTTCCAATGACCGACGTAAACACGTCCCGGTCTATCACACCTTTAACGGGCCACCGTCAGCACGTCTCAAGCCCGCATCCATTTGGCACCTCGGCCAGTCATGCCTTCACACGGACCGCCGTCAACACGTCCCAAGTCCGTAGCCCTCCGATCGATCCGGGCTTCAAATTGACAGGCAAGCACACGACATTCAATTCAGTCAATTTCACGCTAGTTACACCAAGCAATCCACGATCACAATTCAATCCAATTCACGACAAGCCACACCAACCCACGACTCGACAATTAATCCGCCACATACGAACATCAAATTCACCCACGAATGCCACAACAAGCCAATCACTGATCCACCAATATTAGCCACTACTATGCACTCAAAACCATCTAAGTCGGCCACACACCATCATCCAATTCAAACATATTATCTAACCCAATTCAAATAACGTAACTATAACGTAATATAATTAAATTAAAACAAGCCCTAGCCGTTCTAACCCACGACAATACGGTCATTTAGCCCCCTTAATTAGCTACTAAATTAAGCCCCACAAATATTGCAATTTAATATAACAATCACACACATACGAATATTAACCCGAATCCACGTTTAATCCCTAAACCGATACTAATCAAACTCTAGACAAGTCTAATAATACCCAAAGTACTAGGTAGGGTTTAGGAAGTCACTTACCAAGTTTTGGCCCGGGAAAAGTCGACTCTGGCCTAAAATGGCCCGGGTGAACAGTACCGGACTAGGCGCGGTGGCCGGCCATCGTGGGCACAATGGCCGGTCGGCGTGCCTGGCGCGCGGGGGCGGGCATGGGCGAGGGCGCGGGCGCGGGAGCGGGCACGGGCGCGGGCGCGGATGGGCAACGCGCCTGGTTGAACGGGCGACGCGCCAGGCGACGGGCCGGCTGGACGGGCGACGCGCCCGGGCGACGGGCACGGCCACGGCCACGGCCTGGGGGCTCTCGGCCACGCCTGGGCGAGCGGGCGTGCGGCCTGGTTGGGCGGGCAGGGGGCTCGGCCACGGCCTGGGGGGTTGGCTGGAGCTGGCTGGCTAACCGGGCCGGCGACCGGCGGCGGCTACGGCGGCGAGCAGCAACTGGTCGGCAGTAGGGTGGCGGAGGCTCGGCCATGGTCGAGTCAGTCCGGCCAAGGCGAAGCTGGGCGGCGTCGGGCGGACAAGCGGGGCGACGGCCAGCTGGGTTGGGCTGTGGCAACGGGGCCGGCGAGCGACGGGCTGGCTGGACGGCTGGGCGGCGCCGGGCGGGGCGGCTCCCCGGCGACCCACTCGGAGAGAGAGAGGAGAGTCGGCCGAGGGGTGACGAGGGAGAGAGCTGGGGGGCTGAGGGGGCGCGAACCGGCGGCAGTCGGGCAACACGGCGGACGGCGAGGGGCTGGGGAGTTGGCCGGAAGGCTGGGTGGCGGCTGGGCTGCGCCGGGACGCGGCGGAAGGACGAGCTGCAACGTCCACTGGTTCGGGCGGAGACGGCACCCACGTGCAGCTCGGGTGGCCGGCAAGGGAGGCCGAGCGGCGACTGGCGGCGACGCGGCTCGACTGGGCGGAGGTGGCGGCCGGACGGCGCACGACGCGGTGGTCGGGCACGGCGAGTGGCCGGTCGGGCGAAGCAGAAGCGGGCAGAACCAGTTAAAGGGGGGGGAGAGGGAGGATGACCGGCGACGGGGGCGACCGGCGGGATTGCAGCGGCTGGTCGGGCGGCGGCGCAGCTCGGTCGGGCTACGGCGGCGCGAGGCACGACGGGGCGACCAGCGGCGGTGGCAGTCGGCGAGCACAGAAGCCGAACCGTTCGGGCCATGCAAGAAGGAAGGAAGAAGAAGGAGAAGAAGAAGAAGAGAGAGAGCAGGAAGAGAAGAAGAGGAGAGAGAGAGTGTCAGGGGGGGGAGTGTGTTCTGCATGGGTGCAACGTGCACGCCGAGGGAGGGAAAGAGAGAGAGAGAGAGAGAGAGAGAGAGAGAGAGAGGGAAGTCTGCATGGGGAAGAGAGAGAGGAGACGTGCGGGCAGACGTGCGCAGGGGAGGTGACCGGGGAGAGAGAGAGAGAAAGAAAGAGAGAGAAAGAGAGAGAGAGAAAAGACATCACTTGAGTACGATCCAACGCTCGGAATTCGAATCCGAAAATGGTCCTACGGTCCAAATAACCCCTAGAATATAATAAGAGACAGTGGCCACGAAAATTAAAGAAAACTAACCCGAGGGAGGTCTACTAGTCCAAATCCGCACCCAGTCCAAAATTTCACTTTCTCACTATTTCTGATAATCTCGACGCTGGCCACAATAATATCGACACCGTCCAATTTATTTCGTCCCGAAACTCCCGGAAATCGACTGCCAAGTTCGGGGTCTAAATAACAGTCAAATTTGATCGAGTGCGATTCTAGCGAAATCTCTAATTTAAAAATGATAACCGGGAGTGATCAGTTCCCGGGCGAGATTTTACTATAAGCACACTGACAAATTACGCGTTTTATAAATCCCAAAAATGGGTCGAAATTCGGAATGTCACAACTCTTCCCCCCTTACAAAAATTTCGTCCTCGAAATTTACAATCCTACCCAATTATCCAAACAAATGGGGTTACTGGTATCGCATTTGCTCTTCACTTTCCCACGTCGTACCTTCGGTCCCATGGTGTTCCCAAACAATCTTGACTATCGAAATCTTCTTGTTTCGCAACACTCTTTCTATTCTGCCTCGATCCGAACTGGCTTTTCCACGTACGACACCCTGTCGTCCACGTCTACTTCTTTATAGTTCAACACGTGGGTCGGGTCTGGTTCATACTTCCTCAACATAGACACGTGAAACGCATTGAGCACTTGAGACTAATTAGACGGTAGCGCGAGACGATAAGCCATGGTGTCTATTCTCTCTAAGACCTCGAATGGACCCACGTACCTCGAGCTCAACTTCTCTTTCTTACCAAACCGAGACAATCCTCTCATCGGCGACACCTTGAGAAATACGTGGTCCTCTACTTGAAACTCCAAAGGCCTACATCTCCGGTCTGCATAATCATTATGGCAGCTCTGTGTGGTTTTAAGTTTGTCCCGGATAACCTTGATTGTATCAATCGACTGTCGTACTAACTCTGGACCCGTATTGCTCATCTCACCAACTTCATCCCAACAAACCGGTGTTCTGCGGGCTCTGCCGTACAATGCTTCCAACGGTGCTATTCTGATACTCTGCTGGTAGCTATTGAAGTAGGTGAATTCAACCAAATGCAGCTGTTCCTCTCGGCCACCCTTAAAATCCAAAACACATGCTCGCAGCATGTCTTTCAAAAATCTGAATCGTCCTTTCGGACCGGCCATTCGTCTGGGGATGATAGGCCGTGCTAAACTGTAACTTCGTTCCTAATGCCGTATACAGACTTTTCCAAAAGGCGGCAGTAAATTTAGGATCACGGTCCAAAGTGATCGTCACTGGTACTCCATGGAGACAGATTATATGTCACACATACAAATCGGCGCAATTCAACCACTCATGAATATCACCATAAATGCATCCACAAGGTCATCCCATTTCCTCAACCATTTCTCACCCAAGTACGACCAACCATACCTCATTTGAAAGCTCATGATATGCACATCATATTCTCAGAGGGCATCGAACCACAATTTATACGTTCTCAAGTAGACGAAGAGGGATTTTCACAACTGTACAGAATCGACCAGTTTTGCACTCCCGAAGAATTTAAGACACCAGGTACAGTAAATAACCTTCAAAAATTCTGATATTTAAATACGTATTAGGAGAGATCAAAATGAACAACTTTCATGAAGAACTCGAAGATTAAAAGCCTTGGTAAGTATTTCCTTTCGGTGGCTCAAGACAGGACAAAAACTGTTCACCGAAACAGGATTATTGTCTCCAAAACAATAGCTCTTCCCAGGACTCAAAACACCTCTAAAAATTTTGGATTTAAAATATGTTGTAGAGAAGGATGTCTCTAATACTTTTTACGAAGAAAGTTTCCTCAGAATCGTTCTACAAATTTGTGTAGAAAATCGAGAAGATAGAAAGGTCACTGAAATCGTATAGAAAACAGCTTGAGCACGGCGGGGAAAATGGACTATCGTCCTATCCAAATCACTTTATAAAAATCTGAAATTAAGATATGTTATAAAGGGGAGGATTTCAAACAACTTTTGTGAAGGACTCAACTTAAGATTTCGACTTTTTAAAATGGAACAAAAATGAAGAAGATCAATGCCCCAAGTGACCAGATCTGCCCTTCCTAACTCCTCATGCACTTTTCGCTCCTTTTTGCATCCACAAGGCTCACGAATCTGTCTTCTCTTCCACAGTAACCCAACAGCCGACTAACAAGCATATAGGAGTCCTAAGCTCATCGCCATCTGTGCATCTATTCGGCTCAAGAGACTCGAAACTCACATGCAAGGTTCATTGAGCTTAGATCCATGGTTGACACACCCTTTGGGCTCTAGAATCACACATGCATCAGCACTACCATGCTTGATTCTTTCCATGCAATCTCAAACCGCAACTTCCATTCGTGTACCAGCCATAAAACTTGCAGAAACACACATGCACAAACACAAGGGAATGCTGAGAATATGGGTAGATGGAAAGGCTTAAAATCAAGCCCAAATTTCCTTGCTTATCCGATTCATTTAAATCCATAAAGGCTGCAGGGGCGTTCGTCAGTCCAAACGGCATCACCGTAAACTCATAGTGTCCATACCTCGTCCTAAATGCCGACTTCTGCACGTCTTCCTTCTTAATCCTCAATTGGTGATAACCAGTCCTTAAGTCGATCTTACAAACTATTGATGCCCCTTGTAATTGGTCGAACAAGTCATTTACCCTTGGCAACTGGCGTTTATCCTTAATAACCATCTGATTCAACTGTCTGTAGTCAATGTACAATCTCAATTATCCATCCTTTTTCCTTACGAATAAATCTGGCGCTCTCCATGAAGACCCACTCCGACGAATAAAACCTTCATCCAATAACTTCCGCACTTGGACCTGGAATTCCTTCAATTCCGACAGTGACATCTTGTAGAGCGTTCCCTAGGTCAGTTTTATCCCTAGAGCCAATTCAACCACAACCTCGACTCTCCTAACAGGTGACAATCCCGGCAATTCCTGAGGAAAGACATCGGGAAGATTACACACCTCGGCTATGTCCTTTAGCCTTGATTCCTCAACCAACCGATCGGCCACAAATTAATTATCTTTTTACATCTCGAAGATAAAGTTCAATCCATCCAATTTCAATCCAATAGTCTCCCAAAACAACTCACATCGGTTTTTTTTTTTTTTTTTTTTTTTTTTTTTTTACAAACTCTGTAATTCCTAAGCAACACTCATCCTTCCCAACTCGTCCACGAATGTCATCAGTAATCCACAAATCCTTAAACCGATTGCGTCGATTCCTTATAAAAATTGATTTTTAAGTCTTACCTGACCACCCGGACGATAACTTCAAAATCATCTCCTACTGTACTAAATACTATCTCATAACGCACCTAGACTTTCAAGACAAATCCTCGGATTCCTTCCCAACCACCACGTACATCTTTCCTTCAGCCTGCGATTAATTTGGTTATTCCATGGGGCAGCTCCCGCTTAATGTCCTACTTGCGATGGCTGTTGCTATGTTAACGGTCTAGTTTATCGGTTCGAGCAATTTCTCACTTAATGATCATGTTGGTCACATCAAAGATACTCCCCAGGTTCACCTGGCAAGGGCCATTTCCGTGCCTCTTTCCACAAGACCGACATGCGGTGTTGGAGTAGTAATTCAGCTTTCCAAAGGTTCGTTCTTACTAGAGGGACAAATCTCTGATTCACTGTCATAGGCTCCTTTCCAAAGTCCCTATTGTCCCTAGCCAGCATGTACCGCGGTCCATAGACGGTAAATCTATCATTCATATCCCTTTCAACCGTTTAAGCCTTGTCATACAGCTCAATACAATCCCTTAAGACCCAAAAGTACTAACTAATTGCGGAATTCCGGTTCTAATCCGTCCCAAAACCTCTTGTCCTATCCTCACGGTCCTTAACCATTCTTGTCCTATCCTCACGGTCCTTAACCATTCTTGTCCTATCCTCCCGGTCCTTACAAACTCAACCTCGTGCTGATCGACTGACATCCGATTTAAGTGAAGTCGAAGGAACTATGTCATTTTCTGTCGTCGCACATTCTCTGAACGAGCTTCTCAATAAAGGCCTCAACAACGACATCCCAGTCTTAAAAATATGCCCTTTGAAATATCCTACTTCGGGGGTCCTCTTACCAATCACTTGCATTTTTTTTTTCCTTATAAATAATATGTAGCCAGGGTCGCTTTGTCCTCATCAATGCACCTGAATCCCTCATAGCCCCTTTTTAGTCCTCTCTCCAAATTAATGTAGCCTCAGGGTCACCTTTTCCCCATCGAACCTTGCAAGTTTAAAGAAATTTCCAAAATTTTTCCAACCAACTGACGCATCTGTTTGACTGCATTAGCTTACCCTTGACCTTGATTCCCAACATTTCCATTATACTTATGATTCTTGTTATTTCCATTGACAACAACCACAGTAGTCTCAGCATCAGTAGAAACAGTAGCATTCCGCTCATCAATATGCCTTCCCATTAAAATTCCAACTTCCTCGAGTGCCCTCAAAATCTCGTCTCATCTGGAAACCCTCACGACTCCAACTTGCGGACCTACACGACCTCGACCTCGACCTCATCCTCGGCTACTCATACTCACAGGGTTCACACTACCCACTTACCTGCTATAATTCCCCACGAGAATTAAAGACCTAGGCCAACTATACCAGTCTAAAGCCCTAGGCAATGAATCACAACAGTTCACTAAGCAGGCAGTCAATCACAACATCACTCAATCACAAAGAACAGGGATCGTGCACTAACCTCAAGTCCTGACGCACCTGCATTTCACATGTTATTGCATACGTCACTCAGCGATCACAATCAAACAGTCTGGGTAACGCATGGCCAACCAGTCTTCCTAACTAACTACCCCAAAGTCATCGCTCCTTATCACTCCAAGCTTTGACCATCTTGGTTCGAGCTAGCCTTGCTCTGATACCAAATCAGCGGGGATGTCACGCCCCGAACCCTAACGAGCTCGCGACACCCCTCGATGGTCGATCATTAAATGCAACGTCCCAGGCACGTTGCCGACCCAACCCAAACATCAGAGATTAAGCACGCGCGGAAACAAATAGAAATAACCCGGACAATTAATAATGACCAGGGGCAGCAATAGCAATAAACAAATAACTGTAATTTCCTATACTTGATAGATACATACGACGTCCACATAAGACAATTCCCTAAACTAGGCCACGACAACAAAACCACGTTCCTCAAAGGGCAATGGTTCGTAAACTTAACTCCTCTACAAAAAGGGGGACTTAAAATACCGAGTACTTGACTCGTCTTCGACCTCCGAGATACCCTTGAAGCGTCTCCAATCCCTCATGATTGCGAATCTGAAATGGTTATATAATAACCGTGAGAACGAGTCTCAATAAGCAACCCCCTATACCCCACGTAGGCCAATACGTACCCAGACAAGTCGTACATGCAATCTACCCCATAAGATATACAATTCGCATCATTATACTTACCTCGCCATTAAGCTCATACCAACACTGCACGTTAGTCATAATACGGTAATGTAACAGTAGTAATAATATAGCACAATGCAATTGCTCAAATGCCAACCACACTTGCACGCAATTCACCTTCCTCATTCGACCACACGTTCAACCAGCCAATTCATTCACACGCTCAACCAGCCATTCCAATCACATGCTCAATCAGCCAATCCAATCGCACGCTCAACCAGCCAATTAGATCACACGCTCACAGCCATTTCAATCACACTCAAGTCACATGCGCGCGTCCAACCAACTTTCCTCTCACGGGCTCACCAGCCCCACAATCAATCAAACCAATGGCCGCCGTCAACACGTCCCAAGCCATACCAATCATTCCGTACCAGTGGCCGCCGTCAACACGTCCCAAGCCACACAATCAATCGTTCCAATGACCGACGTAAACACGTCCCGGTCTATCACACCTTTAACGGGCCACCGTCAGCACGTCTCAAGCCCGCATCCATTTGGCACCTCGGCCAGTCATGCCTTCACACGGACCGCCGTCAACACGTCCCAAGTCCGTAGCCCTCCGATCGATCCGGGCTTCAAATCGACAGGCAAGCACACGACATTCAATTCAGTCAATTTCACGCTAGTTACACCAAGCAATCCACGATCACAATTCAATCCAATTCACGACAAGCCACACCAACCCACGACTCGACAATTAATCCGCCACATACGAACATCAAATTCACCCACGAATGCCACAACAAGCCAATCACTGATCCACCAATATTAGCCACTACTATGCACTCAAAACCATCTAAGTCGGCCACACACCATCATCCAATTCAAACATATTATCTAACCCAATTCAAATAACGTAACTATAACGTAATATAATTAAATTAAAACAAGCCCTAGCCGTTCTAACCCACGACAATACGGTCATTTAGCCCCCTTAATTAGCTACTAAATTAAGCCCCACAAATATTGCAATTTAATATAACAATCACACACATACGAATATTAACCCGAATCCACGTTTAATCCCTAAACCGATACTAATCAAACTCTAGACAAGTCTAATAATACCCAAAGTACTAGGTAGGGTTTAGGAAGTCACTTACCAAGTTTTGGCCCGGGAAAAGTCGACTCGGGCCTAAAATGGCCCGGGTGAACAGTACCGGACTAGGCGTGGTGGCCGGCCATCGTGGGCACAATGGCCGGTCGGCGTGCCTGGCGCGCGGGGGCGGGCATGGGCGAGGGCGCGGGCGCGGGAGCGGGCACGGGCGCGGGCGCGGATGGGCAACGCGCCTGGTTGAACGGGCGACGCGCCAGGCGACGGGCCGGCTGGACGGGCGACGCGCCCGGGCGACGGGCACGGCCACGGCCACGGCCTGGGGGCTCTCGGCCACGCCTGGGCGAGCGGGCGTGCGGCCTGGTTGGGCGGGCAGGGGGCTCGGCCACGGCCTGGGGGGGTTGGCTGGAGCTGGCTGGCTAACCGGGCCGGCGACCGGCGGCGGCTACGGCGGCGAGCAGCAACTGGTCGGCAGTAGGGTGGCGGAGGCTCGGCCATGGTCGAGTCAGTCCGGCCAAGGCGAAGCTGGGCGGCGTCGGGCGGACAAGCGGGGCGACGGCCAGCTGGGTTGGGCTGTGGCAACGGGGCCGGCGAGCGACGGGCTGGCTGGACGGCTGGGCGGCGCCGGGCGGGGCGGCTCCCCGGCGACCCACTCGGAGAGAGAGAGGAGAGTCGGCCGAGGGGTGACGAGGGAGAGAGCTGGGGGGCTGAGGGGGCGCGAACCGGCGGCAGTCGGGCAACACGGCGGACGGCGAGGGGCTGGGGAGTTGGCCGGAAGGCTGGGTGGCGGCTGGGCTGCGCCGGGACGCGGCGGAAGGACGAGCTGCAACGTCCACTGGTTCGGGCGGAGACGGCACCCACGTGCAGCTCGGGTGGCCGGCAAGGGAGGCCGAGCGGCGACTGGCGGCGACGCGGCTCGACTGGGCGGAGGTGGCGGCCGGACGGCGCACGACACGGTGGTCGGGCGCGGCGAGTGGCCGGTCGGGCGAAGCAGAAGCGGGCAGAACCAGTTAAAGGGGGGGGAGAGGGAGGATGACCGGCGACGGGGGCGACCGGCGGGATTGCAGCGGCTGGTCGGGCGGCGGCGCAGCTCGGTCGGGCTACGGCGGCGCGAGGCACGACGGGGCGACCAGCGGCGGTGGCAGTCGGCGAGCACAGAAGCCGAACCGTTCGGGCCATGCAAGAAGGAAGGAAGAAGAAGGAGAAGAAGAAGAAGAGAGAGAGCAGGAAGAGAAGAAGAGGAGAGAGAGAGTGTCAGGGGGGGAGTGTGTTCTGCATGGGTGCAACGTGCACGCCGAGGGAGGGAAAGAGAGAGAGAGAGAGAGAGAGAGAGAGAGAGAGAGAGAGAGAGAGAGGGAAGTCTGCATGGGGAAGAGAGAGAGGAGACGTGCGGGCAGACGTGCGCAGGGGAGGTGACCGGGGAGAGAGAGAGAGAAAGAAAGAGAGAGAAAGAGAGAGAGAGAAAAGACATCACTTGAGTACGATCCAACGCTCGGAATTCGAATCCGAAAATGGTCCTACGGTCCAAATAACCCCTAGAATATAATAAGAGACAGTGGCCACGAAAATTAAAGAAAACTAACCCGAGGGAGGTCTACTAGTCCAAATCCGCACCCAGTCCAAAATTTCACTTTCTCACTATTTCTGATAATCTCGACGCTGGCCACAATAATATCGACACCGTCCAATTTATTTCGTCCCGAAACTCCCGGAAATCGACTGCCAAGTTCGGGGTCTAAATAACGGTCAAATTTGATTGAGTGCGATTCTAGCGAAATCTCTAATTTAAAAATGATAACCGGGAGTGATCAGTTCCCGGGCGAGATTTTACTATAAGCACACTGACAAATTACGCGTTTTATAAATCCCAAAAATGGGTCGAAATTCGGAATGTCACAATTATTACCAAAAAGAAAATAATTTAAATAAAATCTACAAGTAGAGTTCACTAATCTCAAAGCTTGATAGTTTAATGCAAATGTAAATTCAATTAGAGATGTATAATCAACTAAATTCGAAGTAAAATCCTAGCATAACATTGTAGTTATGCAATTAATATAGATGAGAAAAAAAAAGTGCATTTACCGACGTAGAACCACGATGCTAAAAAATTCACAAGGTCAACAACCCAGAGTGTACTAAAATTCTAACACAATCATCTCCAGAAAGATAAGCAAAACTCCAATAGTTAGCAGAAAAAATCTTGATGACTAGAATGCTCTAGCCACATCACCCAAAACAAATTTTTAATTGAGATGCACAAACAACATAATGTTCAAAATTATAGTTATATTTTCGTTAAAATTAGAATCTCGCAGTGTTCAGCAAAAAGTTTTATACCATAATGAACAGGAAGGTATAGCCTATGCCTGCCAATGGCCATTGAGACTAGCGCCTAAGTATATCTAACCAAAGGAAAAAGGACCAATGTCTGATTTCATGAATTTAGGAAATGCATTAACAAAAAACGAAAAAGAATATATAACAAAAACTCAAGCGAATCGTAAGCAAAAAAATAATATTATAAAGAGTACTTAATTATTAAAATCAATATATCTATGTTTATAATATAGAAAATGTGACATTCTGGATTTTGGTCCATTTTTTAGATTTATAAAACGTGTAATTCGTCAGTGCGCTTATAATAGAATCTCGCCCGGGAACTGATCACTCTCGGATTCTTGTTTTTTTTTTAAAAAAAATAGAGATTTTGCTAGAATCGTACTCGATCGAATTTGGCCGTTATTTAGAC
Organism: Syzygium aqueum; assembly: GCA_031216185.1. NCBI lineage: Eukaryota > Viridiplantae > Streptophyta > Magnoliopsida > Myrtales > Myrtaceae > Syzygium > Syzygium aqueum. The sequence goes on along the minus strand of CM062232.1, from coordinate 10,429,753 downwards.
CCCGAACTTGGCAGTCGATTTTCGGAAGTTTCGGGACGAAATAAATTGGACGGTGTCAATATTATGGTAGCCAGCGTTGAGATTGTCAGGAATAATGGTAAGAGGGGAGTTTTTGACCGAGTGCGGATTTGGATTAGTAGACCTCCCTCGTTATATTTTGGTTTAATTAATTTGGCATTTGTCCCTTTTTATATGCGAGGTTTATTTTGGACCAGTAGATCGTTTTCGATTTTGAATTTGGGCCATCGGATCGCATTTAATATTTGAATGTTCAAATTTTTTTCTTATTCTAATTCTCTCTCTTCCCTCTGACCGCGCGCACGTTCTCTCTCTCCCTCTCTCTTTCCTCTCTCTTCTGCTGCACCTCTACTCTCCGCGCACGCCACTCTCTCTTTCCCATGCAGACCTCTCTCTCTCTCTCTTTCTTTTCCTCTCTCTTTCCCCCTCGGCTGTGCACGTTGCGCCCCATGCAAACCAACCCCCTGACACACACACACTCTCTCTCCTCTTCCTTCTTCTTCTCTTTCTCTTCTCTCTCTCTTCTCTTCTTCTTTTCCTCTTCTTCAGTTTTCCTTCCTCCCCGACGAGCCTGCATGTGGTCCCTGCTCCATTCGGCGCCTGCCCAGCTCGCTGACTGCCGCTCGCTGGACTGACCTTCGCCTCTCGTCACCACCGCGCGCCATCCCGCCGCCGCCTCCACCTTGCCGCCGCTGCCACAGCAGTTCTCCCCCCCTCTCGCCCACTCTCCTCCCCCGCGGCCCTCTCGCCCTCCGTCCGACGCCGCCCCCGACCGTCACTACCGCGAGCTCAACTCTCCGAGCCGCCAGGAGCTCGCCGCCGCCACCGTCGCCGCCGTGCCGCTCCGTCGCAGCCGGCTCGCGCCCCCCCTCCTCAGCCCCAACCTCTCTCTCCTTCACCCTTACCGCCCCGGCCGACCTCTACCCCTCCTGCAACTCGTCGCCACCGCGTCGCCGTCGTAGCTGCCTGCTGCCGTCACCGTCGCCGCGCTGTGCCGCTCCATCGCCGCCAGTTCGCCCTCTTCCTCAGCCCCGGTCTCTCTCTCTCTCTCTCTCTCTCTCTCTCTCTCTCTCTCTCTCTCTCTCTCTCCCTTCAGCTCGCCACCGCCGCGCCGCCGTAGTTGCCGCCGCCGCCGGTCGCCGCCCCAACCAGCTAGCCCCGGCCAGCCAGCCAGGCCGTGGCCGAGCAACCTAGGCCGTGGCCGAGCTCGCCCGGCCGTGGCCGTGCCGTAGCCGAGCGTCCCCGGGCCGTGGCCAAGTTGCCCAAGCCATGGCCGAGTCGTTGCCCACACGCACCAGCCGCGCGCCCGCTCGCCCGTCGTGGCCCATCGTCGTGCTCGCCGTCCCAGCCCCGTGCCCGTTCAGCCGGCCCATCGCCCGGGCACGTTGCCCATTCCGCTTGGCCGTGCGCCCCGGGCACGCCGTTCGGCCACCGCGCCCGCGCGCCAGGCACGCCGATCGGCCATTGTGCCCGCGGTGGCCGGCCACCACGCCCGTGTGGCCTACGCCCGTGCCTAGTTGGTACTGTTCACCCGGGCCATTTTAGGCCCGAGCCGATTTTCTCCGGGCCAAACTTAGGTAAGTGACTCCCTAAACCCTACATAGTACTTTGGGTATTATTAGACTTGTCTAGAGATTGATTAGTACCGGTTTAGGGGCTAAATGCGGATTGTGGTCAATATTCGTATGTGTGTACTTATTGGATTAAATCGTGATAATTGTGGGGTTTAATTAGTAGCTATTTATGGTTGGTTAATTATCCGTATTGTCATGACACGTGTGGGGAAACTTGACGTTTGATTGCGGCCGATTTGGATGATTTTGGGTGCATATTAATGGCTAATAGTAGTGAGTCAATGACTGGCTTGTTGTGGCATTCGTGGATGGATTTGATGTTCGTATGTTGCCAATTAAACGTCGAATTTTGTGACATTCTGAATTTTGGCCATTTTTGGGGAGTTATAAAACGTGTACTTTGTCAGTGCGCTTATAATAGAATCTCGCCCGGGAACTGATCACTCTTGGGTTTTTGTTTTTAAAATAGAGACTTTTGTTAAAATCGCACTCAATCGAATTTGGCCGTTATTTAGACCCCAAACTTGACAGCCAATTTCCGGGAGTTCCGGGTCGAGATAAATTGGACAGTGTCGATATTATTGTGGCTAGCGTCAGTATTGCTGGGATTATGTGAAAAATGGATTTTTGACCGGGTGCGACTTTGGACTGGTAGACCTCCCTCGTAGCGTGTTTTCGAGTCATTTTAATTTTATTCTTCCTTGGCCCTTGCCCATTATTATTTTTCTAGGATTTAATTTGGACCCTAGGGCTATTTTCGGAGTTGATTTCGGACCACCCGATCACGTTTGAGAGTGCATTTATGCCTCTCTCTCTCTCTCCTCTCTCTCTCCTCCCGCGCGCGCCTCTTCCTCTCGCCCCCTGGACGCGTGCGACGTCCCCATGCAACGTCCGCCCTTCCTCTCTCTCTCTCTCTCTCTCTCTCTCTCTCTCTCTCTCTCTCTCTCTCTCTCTCCTCTTCTCTTCCCCCGGTACACGCAATCCCCATGCACGCCCGCGCGCCCCCATGCACGCCCGCGCACCCCCATGCATGCCTACGCCACTTCCCCGTGCACGTCTCCCCTTCCCCATGCACGCGCGGCTCTTCCTCTTCCCCTCTTCCCCCCTCTCTCTCTCTCTCCTCTCTCCTCCCTTCTCTCCCTTTTTCCCGCTCCCTCTCTCTTCTTCGTCTTCTTCCCCCGCTCGGCTTCTGCTCTGCTTCTCCTCGCTGCAGACGTCGACAGCGAGCCCCGCCGGCCATCTTGCGCCGCCGTAGCCCGACGGTGCTGCACCGCCGCTCGCCAGCCGCGGGCAGCCGTCGGCCACTCCCCCCTTCCTCCCCCGTCCACCCCGCAGCTCCCCCTCACCTCCTCAACCCTCACCCGACGCCACTCAGCCCCCGCCCGACGCCGCTCCGCCAGCCATCGACGTCGCCGCCTCCCTCGTACCCTCGCCGCGCCACCACGACGCCGGGCAGCCCAGACCGGTGCTGCTTTCCCCTCTGCCAGGGCGTGCGAACTCGGCTCGCCGCCGCGACCGGCGAACCCCGAGCGTGGGCCAGCCGTCCGGCCGGCTCCCCAGCGCCGCCCCGACGCTCGGGCACCGCCTCTGTCGCAGTCGCAGCCGCTGTGCGCCTTCGCAGCCGCTCCGCCCGCCCCAGCTCTCTCTCTCTCTTCCTCTTTTGGCCTCCCACCGCTCGCTGCCGCTCGCCGCCGTGTCCGATGAGTCCCGGCCGTCGCCAGTCGCCCGGCTAGCTCGCCGGAGCCGTCCCAGCCACTGTCCGCCACTCCCGGAGCCCCCCAGCCGCTGTGCTGCCCTTCCCGGAGCCCCCCAGCCGCTGTGCTGCCCTTCTCGGAGCTCCCCAGCCGTTGTGCTGCCCTCCCCGGAGCCGTCCCAGCCACTGTCCACCACTCCCGGAGCTCCCCAGCCGCTGTGCTGCCCTCCCCGGAGCCCCCCAGCCGCTATGCCACCGCGCCGGAGCCTCCCCAGCCGCTGTGCCGCCGCGCCGGAGCCTCCCCAGCCGAGTCCCGTGCCGTCGCCGTACCCCTCGCCGTGCCCGTGCCCGTCGCCGTGCCCGTGGCCGAGCCCCGCGCCCGTCCCGCTCGGCCGTGCACCCCGAGCACGTCGCACGTTCGCCGCGCCCGTGCACTAGGCACGCTGACCGGCCGCCGTGCCCGCGCTATCCGGCCACTGTGCCCGTGTAGCCAGCTTCCGCGCCCGCCCGGTACTGTTCACCCGGGCCATTTCGGGCCCGAGTTGGCTTTTCCCAGGCCAAATTTTGGTAAGTGAAATCCTAAGCCCTACTTAGTATTTTGGGTATTTAATTGGCATGTCATGTCTCGGGTTAGAATGGCTAGGGCGTAACGTAATTTAGTTAAGGAATATTAGAACCGAGTGATTTGAATTGGGCTAGATCAGTATGTTTGAATTGGAAAATTGTGCATGGCCAACTTGTACGACAAATCCGCATGCTGAGGTGGCGAAATGTGAATTTAGAATTAAATTGTGATTATGGAATATTAGTGTGATTGGCTTGAAATTTATTCGTTGAATGGCGCGTGTTTGCCTGTCGATGTGAGCCCGGATCGATCGGAGGGCTATGAACTTGGGACGTGTTGACGGCGGTCCGTGTGAAGGTATGAACGGCCTATGGGCCAAATGGATGCGGGCTTGAGACGTGCGGACGGTGGCCCGTTAAAGGTGTGATAGACCGGGACGTGTTTACGTCGGTCATTGGAATGGTATGATTGATATGGCTTGGGACGTGCGGACGGCGGCCATTGGTTTGAGTGATTGGGCGGCTGGTGAGCCCGTGAGAGGAAAGTTGGTTGGACGCGTGCATGCGACGTGCGTGTGATTGGATTGGCTGGTTGAGCGTGTGATTGGAGTGGCTAATGGCGCGTGTGATTGCTGGGATGATTGACTGATTGCGAGTGGGAAATGTGTGCCGGGTGGTTGTGATATAGTGTTGGATTGTTCTTGTTCTGACTAATGTGCAGGGTGTGTTCAGGATCCGAGGCGAGGTAAGCGTCGTGTGAATTTTATTATATTGCCTGGTGATTCGCCTGTTTGACTTGTCTGGGTACGCAATAGCCTAGGTGGGGTTTAGGGTGCCGCTTATTGAGACTCGTTCTCACGGTTATTATATAACCATTTTCAAATCCCCGTCCCTGAGTATGGCGCCTCCTAGGCGTTTTGGGATCCTCATGCACACGGGGCATGAGGACGTTGTGTTCCCGGGCCCGAACTCGGGAGAGTCGTACATTAGGCATCGCACGTATATTTTGGTAGACGTTGGTCGAGAGCAGCTGGAGCGTCATGAGTACTTAGCATGGTCCCATCGGGTCGGGTTGGAGGACTCAGGGCCAATCCGAGGTTTCGAGGGGTTGAGACACTCCAACGAAGACGCGGTCAACTGGGAACCCTGGGACAAGTTCGCTCCCGATGTTGAGGTGTCAGACCCCGACGGTCCCCCGGCGAATCCCGATCGAGCGCCGACTCCTGTCCCCGAACCTGAGCCCGAAGAGGAGCCTTTGGTGGCCGAGCAGGGAGATACCGAGGAGAACCCGATCAAGATAGACTCGGATTCGGATTCGGATTCAGACTCCTTTGGGTTTGATCCGGAATGGACGCCGTAGGGACGCTTAGGTGTAGGGCTAGGACGTTTCCTTTTTGGTAGAGACTCTCTCTTTTTGGTATTGTTTGCAGTCTACCCAGCCCGGTCTCTTTTTGTTGATGGTGCGGATTTAACCTTAGTGGCCTAATGTACGATTACTATGGATTTGGTTTTTATTCTACGTTCGTTAAAGTTTTTGTTGTCCTATCCCTTGGTCCTATTTCTTTTAATGTCAGGGTTGTTTTATTTTGCTTCCGCTTGCGTAATTTGGTTGGGTCGGCGACGCATCCTGGGACGTCGCGTTCTTTACGACCGTTGAAGGGGTGTTGCGAGCCCGTTAGGGTTCGGGGCATGACAAATTTGTGGGTTGATGTGGCTTGTCATGAATTGGATTGAATTGTGATTATGGATTGCTTGGTGTAATTGACGTGAAATTGATTGAATTGAATGGCGTGTGCTTGCCTGTCGATTTTAAGCCCGGATCGATCGAAGGGCTACGGACTTGGGACGTGTTGACGGCGGTCCGTGTGAAGGCATGAACGACCGATGGGCCAATTGGATGCGGGCTTGAGACGTGTTGACGGTGGCCCGTTAAAGGTGTGATAGACCGAGAGGTGTTTACGTCGGTCATTGGAATGACTTGATTGTGTGGCTTGGGACGTGATGACGGCGGCCACTGGTATGGTATGATTGATATGGCTTGGGACGTGTTGACGGCGGCCATTGGTTTGATTGATTGTGCGGCTTGTGAGCCCGTGAGAGGAAAGATAATCGAACACGTGTGCGCGATGTGACTGACTGAATTGGCTGATTGAGCGTGTGATTGGATTGGCTGGTTGAGCGTGTGATTGGATTGGTTAGTTGAGCGTGTGATTGAATTGGCTGGTTGAATATGTAGTCGAATTGGTAAGATGAATTGCATGCAAGTGTGGGTGGCGTTTGAGCAATTGCGATGTGCTATTTAGCTACTATTATTGCATTACCATGTTATGACTAATGTATAGTGTTGGCATGGGCTTAATGGCAAGGTGAGTACAATAATGTGAATCTTTATATCTTATGGGGTAGATTGCATGTACGACTTGTCTGGGTATGCATTGGCCTACGTGGGGTATAGGGGTTGCTTATTGAGACTCGTTCTCACGGTTATTATATAACCATTTCAGATCCGTGACTATGAGTGACTGGAGATGCTTCAAGGGTATCTCGGAGATCGAAGACGGGTCAAGTACCCGGCATTTTGAGTTTCCCCTTTGTATAGAGAAGTTAAGTTTGCGAACTATTGTCCCTTTTGAGGGATGTGGTTCTGTTATTGTGACCTGGATGGGAGTTTGTCTTTTTGTGAAAGTCGTATGTATCTGCTAAGTGTAGGAATTACAGTCATTTGTTTCGTTCTATTGCTATCCCTTGTCATTATTAATTGTCCGGGTTATTTCTATTTGTTTCCGCGCGTGCTAAATCTCTGATGTTTGGGTTGGGTCGGCGACGTGCCTGGGACGTCGCGTTCAATGATCGACCATCGAGGGGTGTTGCGAGCTCGTTAGGGTTCGGGGCGTGAAAGAAAAGCAAAAGGAAAAAACTTCGATTAGATAATATTTTCACAGTGGTTTAAGAAAAAAGGATTGGGGGAGACCATCCAATATGAAAGATATAACTATTTCAAGCCTTTCAAAACAAACTTAACTGTTGCGAGATTCCTTGGAAGATCAAATACTTGCCGATGTTTTGGGTTGTTCCTGCTAAAAAAATATTATTGGATATGAAAGAACCTTTCCGTTGAACAAAAGAAAGTAATCAGACGTGACTCCTTTTGCAAGAATGAAATGCAAAGAAATCCTTTTCTTGTGTTCGCGGTAACTGAGGAGGCAAAGAAAGGGATCAACTCCCAAGTTTCCTTGCTGTGTCGACGTAAGAAAGGAATGTTCCTCTTTTCTTTCTCTTATAGTAATAATTCAAGTAAAATCTACAAGTACAATGAAAAATTTGACTAATCTTAAATCTAGATAGTTTAATGGAAATGTAAATTCAATTAGAGAGACGTATAATCAACGAAAATGAAAGTAAAATCCTGACATAATATTGCAGTTACACAATTAATAGAAGAGAGAAAGAAAAAAAGTACATTTACTGACATAGAACCAGAGACTCAAAATTCATGAGGTCAACAAGCCGGAGTGTACTAAAATTCTAACACAATCATCTCTAGAAAGATAAGCAAGACTCCAATAGTTAACAGAAAAAACTCTTGATGACTGGAATGCTCTAGCCACATCACCTTAAACAAATTGTTAATTGACATGCATATTTAGCATTAGGTTTGAAATTATAGTCATATTATTTGCTAAAATTATAATCTTGCAATGTTCAGCAAAAGACTTAATAACACAATGAACAATAAGGTATAGCCTTTGCCTGCCAACGGGCATTGAGACTACCGCGTAAGTATACCTAACCAAAGGAAAAAACAAAGGGAATGTCTAATTTCATGAGTTTAGGAAATGCACTAACAAAATAAGGAAAAAGAATATATAAGTAACACTCAATCGAATTGTAAGCCAAAAAAAATTTATACTATAAAGAGTATATAATTATTAAAATCAATATATCTATATGTTTGTAATATAGAAAAGCAAAAGGAAAAAAACTTCGATTAGATAATATTTCGATGGTGTTAAAAGTAAAAAAGAATTGGGGAGACCATCCAATATCAAAGATATAATTGTTTCAACCCGTTTAAAACGAACTTAACTGTTGCGAGAATGGGATCAAACACTTTGCCGATATATTGGGTTGCCAACTTGAACATTTCACTTTTAGCTCTAAAGTTGCTCCTGCTAAAATACGATTATTGCTTATGGAAGAACCTTTCCGTTGAATAAAAGAAAGTAATCAGATGTGTGGCCCTTCTTGCGTTAAGGGTAACTGAGGAGGCAAAGAAAGGGATCAATTCCCAAGTTTCCTTCTTGTGTCGACAAAAGAAAGGAATGTTCCTATTTTCTTTCTCTATATGATGTGCAACAAGGATAATTGAAAGCAGCACTCAAGAACCATTCCTTCCCTACTTCTTCTCTTTCTCTTGCCACTTGCATTTCATTCAAGCTCGCTGCTGTCAAATTCGGTCCTTCGATATTACCAATATTCCTGGTAATTTTGCTCTCTGAGTTATTTTCACCATGCATGTATCGGATTTTTTTATAAACTATTAGATCAGTGATTTGTTTTCGTCAGAATTTCCATTGCTTTTGCAAGCATGTTAGACGAGTAAACACTAGAAGCACGAAAGATTTTAGACAAACCAATCATGGACCTCGGTCCCGACCTTGATGAGTCCCATATGCATATTGATTTATGCCTCATCTTGTAATGCGCATGGATGATGGGATTTCCTATTTTCAACAATTCAAGTTTGTCCACCTCTTATGGTGGATTTCAAGCTCTATGATTTCACAAGCATCGGCAAAACAGATAAAGGCTTGTTTTTATTTTTTTAATCCAATCTCATTTCAGATGCATGTTAACATTTTTTTTGGTCTGAAACATATGTAATTTTCACATAAATTACATATAATCTTTTCATAATTTTTTAATACATCAATGATATTTTAAATTTTTATATAGAGCAAAAAACTACTTTTGCTTTTAAAAAAGCACAAACAAACAAGTCCTAAGAAACCTCAGCTAACTCTTATCGTCACGATTACTTTCCTTCATTTTATTTTATTATGTGTCATTTTTGAAACCAAACTAAATATATATAATCAATCAATAATAAAAAACTTTGATAAAATGGAGTTAAATGGTTACCCACATAATCACAAAGCTCCATCCTTCCCATTTTCCTTAACATCCACGAAGACATATCACTGTACAATAAAGTAGAAAACAACTCAATCGTCTAATTATATCTAATGTAATTTTTCTAGAACAATATATCAACATTTACTTGCCTTACTTATTGAATTTGATTATATAAGTATACAATAACTATAGGTAAAAGAAAATATTTAAATGGCAAAATTTGATTGCAAAACTCCAACGTATATACATAGTTTACAATAAAGTGGGAAAGAACTTAATCATCCCATTTAATCTTTACCATACAAGCACAACATCATCGACTTGCCCTACTTATTAAATTGGATGTGATCTTTTACCTATCTAGTGAATTTGTGTCACTTTCGTCCCAATTTAATTGTCGTCCTAACTCCAACCTCAGCTCTCACAATCCACTGTATATGTAAAAATTATAATCCTACCTTAACAAGTGAATTGATATGGGTATTTATAGTAAGAGGATCAAAATAATTGCTTAATAGGATTATGTCATATGGATAGGCTACTACGAACCAAGGGGCTCTCAATCCAATTATATACAACCAGGAGTCAATAGGACACGGGCCGACACCAAGCCCCAATAGAAAGGCATAGGGAATAGGCCGGGTCATCTTTAAAGAGCCCTACTCTAAGCTCACTAAGTCAAAACTCTCCAAAACATATCAAACAAATAAGAACAACTTACGATCGTGCCACCTATCTTAAGTCGCTCTTGCATAGAGCAGTGCTAATGTGAAATAACCTATAACAAGTCCCTAATAATGGCATTTGCTAGTAAATTTAGGTAATTTTATATAGGAATAATTTATTTATTAAATATGAAACAAACCATACATGAGAGTTCATTGAAGTATGCAAAAAGGATAGTCATGCATAGAGAAAACACATAAAAAATAATGATTAAGACCATTCCTATTATTGTTGGGACGACAAGAATGTTGCAATTTAACAAAAGTAGATGTGCGACATGCATAGCACATTATTATGAAGAAGACTAGCTGTACTTCGTATAAAAAGAAATGATTATTATCATAATAATATAATTATTATTGCATTTTTTAGGTGTAAAAAGAATGATCCAAGTTGTTGCAATATCTCGAATTTGAATTTAAATAAAGTAAATAAGAAAAGCTAACTTTACATTAAAAGATAGAGGCAAGCTGATAGTATGATCATATAGGAAATTCGACAAAGATTTGATTGTGTATATTGAATAGAGTTAAATTAGAAGAAGAATATATTAGGGGATAGAAATAAGAGCCAGACTTAAAAGACAAAAGAAAAGCTACAAATTTCAGTTGTTTAAAGGATTTCAAACTAATCGATATGATTATAATAAAAAACTGAAATAGTAAAAGATTGTGTACAGATATAGGATTTTACTTTGCATAAATGTGCAAGTTTTGGAATTGTCTAGTATGGAAAGAGCTTTAAGGCAGTTTTAATTATTTATTTGGATAATAGGAAAAAATAAAGGAAGGAAAACAAAATATAGAAGCATTGATCAAGGAAGCAAACGACTTTGTGAGATTAGCAAAGAGAGTGAACTTCCTTAATCAAACTGTAATGTTTTAGTAAATAATAGCAATAATGTCACGTGACAATATGAATGAGAGTTTTGAATTGAGATGTGTAGTGTTGGTATCGGAATGTTAACAAATCAATTATGTTACTTATGCGTATAAAACTTTCTATATTCCCAGAAAGAATCCCTATCCTAATGTGTATTGCATATGTGTAACTATATATTCCCATATATATTGGTTTCTAATTAATTGTAGCTCACGTCTCACAGTGCTCGTATATCAAAGCAAACTAACATTCCCTAAGTTTATAACGTAAGCTTAGTTACTAACTTCGTCATACATTAAATCCATCCCAAGAATATGAAAAATGATTGGTCATCTTTTCACAAAAAGGTAAAGAATGAAACCTTAAAAAAAACATCAGTTTTCTTGTGGGCATCGGATGCGACCTGAGTGGGTTTGCATTTTTGGTTGAGGCTTGCGTGGATGATAAGAATTCCTATCTATAATAAGCCGAAGTCGGTCATAGAGTTGATAATTAGATTTGTTAGGCTTTTGATTTGCCAGTCTCCGAAGAGCATCAACATTAACTTGTTAGGCATGTTGTGAGAAGTCTCTAGCCTTGGACCTACTGCACTAATATCTTCTGATTCACAGAGAGACAGAGAGAACAAAAATGGCGGAAGCTGTCATCGTTGGTATTGCTGGAAAGATCGTTGCTTATCTGGTTCCTCAAGCACTAGAAAATGTTGGAAAGTTATGGGGCGTTAAGCATGAACTTGAGGTGCTCAGGGACACTGTCTCCACTCTTCAGACAGTATTGGACCACGCAGAAGAGCAATACCACCAGAGTCCCCAAATTAAAGTTTGGGTTGATAAACTGAAAGAAGCTTTCTACGATGCACAGGACGTGCTTGAAGAATTTAATATAGAAGCCATGCGACGAGAACTGAGGGGCCACAATGAAGTGATGAAGGAGGTAAGGACATTTTTCTCAAGTTCAAATCAGCTTGCTTTTAAAATGAAGATGAGTTACAAACTAAGAGCAGTTAGGGTGAGAATCGAAGCTATTAAGGCTGATAAGGGATTCCACTTGGATGAGCGCCCCGAGAGAGAGTGGAGGAAGAGAGAAGAGACGCATTTGTTTATACGTGAGGGAGCTATTATAGGGAGAGATGAAGATAAGAAGGTGGTCATGGAATTTTTACTGGATTTAGACGTGCAAGAGAACATTACCATCCTTCCAATAGTTGGTATTGGAGGGCTTGGAAAAACAGCTCTTGCTCAACGTGTGTATAATGATGACATTGTCAGTAAACATTTTAACTTGAAAATGTGGGTTTGTGTCTCTGATGACTTTGACATCACAAAAATAGTGAAAAATATGATAGATTGTGCAAAGAAGAAAGAACCAACCGAGGTTGCGATGGAATGGTTGCAAAGTGAATTGAGGGGAAAGATTGATGGAAAGAGATATCTCTTAGTTTTAGATGATGTGTGGAATGTAGAACGAGAAACATGGCTGAGCTTGAAAACTTTATTGTTGGGAGGTGCTGGAGGAAGCAAGATCCTCATAACTACATGCCTTCCTTCGGTTGCGAAGATCACCGGCACTGCTCCGCCTCATCTTCTCGAGGGCTTATATGAAAGTGCGTCTCTTGAATTACTAATGCAAATGGCTTGTTGTAAAAAAGAGGAGATACAAGATCCTGACATGCTAGCTATTGGTAAAGATATAGTTAAAAAGTGCTCCGGGGTTCCATTGGCTGTTCGAACTATTGGGAGTTTACTCTTTAAGAAAAGTAAGCACGAATGGTTGCAATTCAAAGAAAAAGAGCTCCTAGATGTGTCTCAAAGGGAACATGGCATAATATCAATACTTAAGCTTAGTTATGACCATCTTCCTTCACATTTGAAACAATGTTTCGCATTTTGTTCATTGTTTCCCAAAAATTATGAAATAAAGAAGCAGACTTTAGTCGATCTTTGGATGGCCGAAGGATTTATCCAGCCATCAAATAGAAGTTCGCATTTAGAAGACATTGCTCATGGCTATTTCATGGACCTATTTTGGAGCAACTTCTTTCAAGATTTTCAAGAAGACAAGGAGACTTGCAAGATGCATGATTTGATGCATGATCTATCCTGCTCCGTTGCCGGGACCGAGTGTTGGGTGGCATGGGATCACACAAAATCCATACACGAAAGAACTCGTCATGTATCATATGGTTCAACTTTCAATTTGATGGGTGAATTTCTAATCTCGTGCTCAAAAGCAAGTGCGTTGAGAACATTTCTATCTACTGCCAGTTATTGGGAAATGGAACTAATGAGTGAAGCAGATCTACACCAACTCATTCAAAGTTTCAAGAGGTTGCGCGTCTTGGATCTGCATGCAAAAAATGTAGAGAAGGTGCCAAGGTCCATTTACAAGTTGAAGCATCTCACATATCTTGATTTCTCTGGCAATGACAAACTGAAAGGGCTTCCTAACTCCATTACGAGATTGCAGAATTTGCAAACTCTTAATCTCAATAGATGTTCTAGCCTTGAAGAATTGCCAAGGGGTATAAGAAAGTTAGTCAGCCTTCGAAATCTATACATAGATGATTGTCATAAACTTGGTTATGTGCCAAGCGGACTAGGACAGTTGAGTTCTCTGCATAGGCTAACACGCTTCATTTTGCCCAAAGATAAAGCTCTTGATAAGGATTGTTGCGGACTTGGGGAGCTAAAAGAGCTTAATAACATCCGAGGAAGCCTTCGCATTGAGAATTTGGGAAGCGTGACGAATGCAGTAGCAGAATCCAAGGCTGCAAACTTGATAGGGAAGCATTCTCTAGAATCTTTGGAACTTAAATGGGGCGACTTCGATATTGATGATGCAGTAATTGGGAATAGAGATGAGCTGCTATTAGATGGACTAAGGCCACACTCAAATCTGCAGAAGTTGAGGATCGAAGGATATGAAGGTGAGAGCTTTCCAAGGTGGATGATGGATAGCCTTGTGTTTTCTTTGCCAAAATTAGTCGAGGTAAGCTTGAACAGTTGCAGAAGATGTAAACGTCTCCCTCCACTAGGCCAACTACCTGGCCTCAAGATATTAGAGATTTCGGAATTGACTGAATTGGAATACATCGTATCGGATCATTCATCCACTTCAACAATATCATTTCCTAGTCTATTGAAATTAGATATCGATAGTTGTGAAAAATTGAAAGCTATCCCATCAACTCCGCATCTTGAGGAGTTAACGCTGATTGGGGCCCACCCAGCATTAATAAATAACATAGTTGGCCTTAGTAAGTTGAAGAGTCTAGATATCAGGTTGATGGAGTCTCTAGAATATGTGCCCGAGGAGTGCTGGAAAAGTCTCGCCTCGCTCGAATCTCTTAGCATAAGCTATTGTCCTCGGTTGACTTCCCTCTCAAAAGCACCACCACCACCACTGAGTACGCGACATCAATCCAACCTCGTCTTGGAACTTCAGAGTCTCCGCTCCGTGGATCTCGTTCTCGTTCCAAAACTAGCATCTCTCCCACAGTGGCTTCTACAGGCCAGCAATCTCGAGCGTCTCTCTATTGGGTGGTGCTCCAATTTGAAGGAATTACCAGAGCAAATCGAGGCCCTTCAATCACTTCAAAAGCTCCAAATCTGGTCTTGCCCCTTGCTGCCGTCGTTACCCGAAGGAATGCGAAGGCTTGCGTCCCTTACCCACCTAAGCATCGACGATTGCCCTGAATTGGCGGAGAAGTGCAAAAGAGATGGAGGCGAGGACTGGTACAAGATCGCTCATATCCCCTACATCCGTATTAATTGATTATAAAGGTATGTGAGGACCTTGTTTGTTTACCCAGTTTTTTACATGTATAATTTTCGAATTGTGTTTCGATACTAGATTTGATTTTGGGACATGAATTAACCCTAGAGGAATACCAACACGATTTTGCAAACACCCGTTCGCTTTCGTTGTTTCTGGACAGAGAGAGAAGGTTGATGACGGGTTGCATTCTGATGTTCTGAAAATCTTTAATCTTCCGAAAGGAAAACGACCCACATCATGTATTGGGTCGGGTTCCCTTTTTACAACTTCAATCAGATTGTATATTCAAGTAGAAGTGGGATATTGATGCTATTGTTGATAGTGACAGATCAAGAATGGGTATGCTGATATCTTCGTTTTCTTTTGTCTATTGATTTGCTCAATAAATTAATGACCAAGTCATTGAACTTTCCTCTTGCATTTTTTGTGAGATCTTTTCGGGTCATTGCCTCGTGTTCGTTCTGCTCAGTCTTTGAGTGGGTAAACAAATTTTCATTCTTTCTATATACACACATATATATATATATATCACTTTTTATATACAAATTTTCGGGTCATAGCTGGACTTGCTTCTAAACATACCCCGTGAGACCCCCCAAAAGAAACCCCAAAACCAGACCCAGACTAGCCCGACCTGACCCGTCGCTGTGGTTATATGCTGAACGGGTCTCGGGCAAGGGTTTGCGACGTTGATTTGGTAATGGAGAGAGGACAATTGCCACTGAGTTCAACATCATCGTTAATGCTTTCTGCGGTTTTTTTTTTTTGAATTGTTGGTGCCTCTTGAGAATTTCTCACTTTGTTCCGGCTCCTGATCAAAGTTGACTACTTCAGTTGGACGTCATACGAATTTGTTTTTGTATCTTTTGATTGGGTTCATTGCTTGATCTGGCGGTGAAGATGAGCTGAGTTTGCTGATTTGGCTCCTCGAACTGGACTTGCAGCTCGAAAACTATTATGATGTGTGGTTGGTGACTGCTATCTCAAAAGCACTTTGGTTTGGATCATCACGCTCTGTATTTCATGAGCGGTATAGTTTGTCATCTACATGGAAGCGATGTTGCACCGCATTTCGCTGCTCTTGCTGTTGTACTACTAAGTTGTTTTAACCATTCCATCTTCTTGATTTCTACCGCCTTCATTTTCTAGAAATCATGCTTGCAAAATAAGTAAGATTTTATAAATCTACTCTCAGTTTATCCCTTTATTTTTGGGTTAGAATCAATTTCGAGTGGGCTAAGACTACGCCGCTCGATCTCTAAGCTTATACCTCCATCGAAACCTGCGTGTGTAAAATTGTTAATGGCAATTGTATTCGAACCTCGCTGTTTATGCTTCAAAATGTAAGTTTTTCCCACTTGAAACTAGTCTTCCAAAAGTGGTTTCCTGAGATTAAGCTTAGGGCGGAAGGTGCTGTCTTTGAAGTACCCAATCCATTCTTTTTATCATTTCAAAAGTAAACTATCATGCATACTAGCAGGCCAAGTCATACAAATAATGCTCGATGTTTGAACTACCTTCCATGAGATTAAGCTCCCAGGTTTTTTGTTTTGGTAGATATGTCTATTTACTCACACTGCTTTATTTTTCAGACTAGGCAGAAATGGCGTAGATTTTGGCACCGATGACACAATGCCATATGAGGATGATAGAGAATTCAGAGACTGCCATAGCAAACACATGGATTTTTCTCTTGCTGAAGCAGAAGAAGAGTGTAAACACCAAGAGCTTTTCTAAGTTCATGGTGTATGCTTTGAAGTTCGAGAACAATTCTATTACAGGCGTGAGAGTCTTCTCAATTTGGACATCAGGCCCTCCACCCATACGATGATTGCAGAATACATTTGGTATGTTTTAATGCCTAAAACCATTAAGTGTGGTCCACAAAAAGATGAACAATACTAGATCTATTCTGTACTGAAATTATAAGTTCGCATTTCTCTTCGATCTACCATCAGAATAAGTATGTCATATGTTATATGCACATTCAACGACTGACACCTTTTCTTTTTTCTTTCAATTTCTCCATTAGCGAATATTGTTTCACATTTTGAGGTTAGTCTAACTATGAGTCAGGATCAGAGGTTCTGGCATAGATTTGCACAGCACATCAAGGGTATAAATGGCAACAATAAAACATGTAGCGTTTTTCCTTTTACATGCTACTGATCTATTAATTCGTGAATAATCAGATGATCCTTAGACCTATTGAGCACCTGCCTAAACTTCCCATGTGGAACTAGGATGGATCAAGTACTGGTCAAGCTCTGGGGGGACGATAGTGAAGTGATCTCATCGTAAGATGACATAAACCCAAAACTGTCTTACTATATTTACTTTCACATCACTCCATCAAGTTCTTGATTTTTTAACAGCCCTCAAGCAATTTTCAAGGATCCTTTCAGAGGCGGCAACATTCTCTTGGTAATCATCCACGAAATAAGTATTATGTTGTCATAAATTGTTCATCCATCAGATCATTTGAAAAGTTTCATCAAATGAGAAAGGACATTTCAATTAGTTTACGGAGAATTGTTGTTCATCTGCAGGTTATTTGCAATTTATACAAACCAGCTGGCGGCCGATCCCAGTGAACAAAGGTGCTAGGGTTGTTGAAATTTCCAATAACCCAAAGGCTATCAATGACGTTTCATGGTAGGAGATCCAAAAGCATGAGTTTTTTTTTTTTTATCTTGAATTATAAAGTTTTGAAGTGGACGAGCTCATGACTTTTGCTAAATGTTCACATTAGGTATGGGATTGAGCAAGGAAACACCCTATTCCAGACAAATATTCGATGGTCATTAGGTTGGCCTGTTAGAGGATATCTAGGTCCCCAAGTGAGAAATTGTTTCCAAATGAATTTCCCTATATATTGATGGACTATAGGCTAAGTTGATGAGAAAATTTGTATTGTGATGTGATGTTTTATGTTCATTTAGGGGCCTTATTACTGTGGTGTTGGGCCTGATAAGTCATTTGGCTGAGACATATCCGATGTTTATCTTTTTTTTTGGACTTAAGACTTATTCGATGTTCACTATAAGGGTTGCTTATATGCCGATATCAAATTTAGTGGCATCAATGGAGAGGTGATGCCGGGTCAGGTAATATCTGACCTCCATCTTGCCTGATTTTTCAAAACAGAAAAAAATAACAAAAAAAGAAGCACAAAACTGTTGTCATCAACACTGGCTTCTATTGTGCGGTGAGAATACCAGGTAGGACCAAGCGTGGGAATTGAAGCGGGAGATCATCTATGGTGTTCAAGATACCTTCTTAAGGTGAAATTTCAATTACTTGCTCAAGAAAATAATGGAATGCCATTAACGACAAACAGAATAAGTGCATATAGACATGTTCTTTGGTATTCAAATACTTGATTGTTTTTGTTGCCTATATAATAGAGAATAACTGAGCGAGCTGGTGTCGTCCTCATGTTAGATCCTAAGCCAAAAGAGGTATCTGACTTCACTATCACCATTTACGCAATCTATTACCCCAAAGTTGATAAAAACACTCTTCCTTCTCAGGGTGACTAAATGGAGCAGGATTCCACACTAACTACAGGTTGACACCATAGAAATAACATGGACTTGGTTAAGTATTTTTGTTCATTGAAGGACTTTAAGAGTGTGCTCCCGTCTTTTCTGCAATACAAAAAGCATCAGAGAAGAGGGAGGCTTTGAAGTGATAAACAAGGCAATCTTGAATCTCTCATTATGCCGTGAGGAGCACATTAGCGCCTTTGGAGAAGGAAATAACAGAAGGTTGACAGGAAAGCATGAAACAGCCAACATCAATACATTTTTTTTGGTATTGCTCAGAAGAAACATACCAGTTGCTAGTCAAATTTGAAGATTGCCTTGTTAATGAACTCAAATTTTGTTGTGATGCCTGAATTACTTGAATTGTTATGCAGAGAGTTGCCAATCGTGGTTGCTCAATCCATGCGGGCCGTGGCATTGAGAAGCAAGGAAAAGGTACTATAACAATGACCATACCAGTTCCCTTTTGTGCTCTATCTGAATATCAATCAGAGATGCTCAGCTTTAATAGATGATTCCAGAAACAATATCATAAGAAAATAATATACATAATTATTCTTTATCTTTTTGGTCTCACCCGATTCTATGATTGCTACTGTACAAGGAATTTTAACTTTTTACAATCATAAAGCATTCCCACGGTTTTGCTTCCTAAACTGAAGTTAAGGCTTGGATATCTTAGTTCTTTTAGTGCCTCAAAAAACTTCATGCAATGCTTCACTATTTCTAAATATCGATAGAAAATACAAATTCACCTTCCTTGCTCCGTTAGTTAATGGCATAAAATGATAAACAGGTTGCTTGGAAGACAGGCATCCTGCCTCAAACATGGACCCATACGTTTTGACCTTGTTACTTGCTGAAACTAATTTATGGGCGCCCCCCATCAAGGCTGAAGCTCTTGCTGCTCAGAAGCTAGCATTGATGGTCTAAAGCTGCTGGTTAAGAAAGGCCAAATGCATCAATAAATCAGTGGAGACCTCCAAGCTGAGATACTATGAACCCTTTTTCCTTCAGATTTAGGTCACTGAGAGAAGATCCTCATGTGAATAAAGATTCCCAGAGGGAGAGAAAATTAGATGTCCAAGCTCAGACCCTACCTCCTTTACATTGGTTTCATCCTGCATTGCATTTGCAAGTAGTTTCACTGTTTTGGGTATTTGAGTTTGCCATTACCCTTTAGTGTCATGGACATCTTCCTGTCTTTGTATTTTCAGTTACTTCGACATTTCAGCGTTATCCATCCAAATTTTCAGTGTCCTCATATGCTGAGCTCATTCAATTTGGCATTTCCAACTTTCTTTTGACTGAAAGGCAGTTTGACTTTTGATTCAATAAACATGAGATGCACGAGTTAGTTTCATCTCTTCCAATGTCTTATTGAGAGAGCTTCGGGTAGTATAAACAGACCGCAGTCCTTGGGGGTGACGCAAGTTTGTTTGTGCAGCTTGGCAAGTTATTTTTGTTGGCGAGGCAAAGAAATGTTCTCAGTGAGATGGAAAGCACAGTACAAACATAGAAATGGCAATTTGGCAGCACCTACCATTTTGCTTCTATAGAACTGAATGTTACTCTCAAGGTCCTTTTACTTTTCATCTCCTCGCTTTTGCTTCTATAGTACTTTATCAGTCCTTAAGTACTGGTCCGCTAAGTGTCCACGTGATGTTTATATTGATTTTGATCCCATAGTGCACTCAGCTAATTGAAATGAAGATATACTAATCAAAACATGAAGGCAATATAAAGAGATCGACACCAAGCATCAAAAAGGCAACAAAGATAAGTAAGAACAATGTGTGGAAAGTAAACCTGACACAAGTTGGGTAAAGAATATACATGGTCTTATTATTGAGCCATGGGACATGAGCCACGTGAGCTAGAATCAAATCGAAGGCTAATTCTGACAAAAAAGAATTCTCTCCTAAAAGATACCCACTAAACTTTACTTGAAATAAAGACGTGTATCGAAGAGATCCAGAAATGCAATTATAAGATATTTTATATCTCATTTTTTTCGTAGCTTTTTATCTATGTTTTAGTGGAAAAACATACCACATACCTAGAGATGGACAGACAAAAACAAAAAAAAAATATAAAAAGGAGAGTGATTAGTGAAAGAACACTCTATACTATAGGAGCTGTTGAACGAAGAGCTACCCGAAGAGATACAATAGAAAAAGATTCAATCTGGTAGAGACTCATCCGGTCAAAGCCACATTGACGAACGCTGAGAAAAAGCCAAGAGTGAAATGGACATCCAACGAAGAAGACTGACATTTTTTCCATCGAAAGAAATCAAGTAACACAGTGTACCAAAGCCAGGAAATCTAATACAATCACACCAAGCCCGACAAATCAAGTCATAAGTATACCGATTCTCGTATTGTCGACTTATAATAGACGCTCCAGCTTCAGCACATGTATCCGAGAAAAGAATAATCGAGCAACTAAGTCAAAATGAGAATACGATACAGGAAAACACTCCAACAGAGTCGACGTATGAGACAGAGCAAAAATGAACCAAGCATCATTGATTGAGATGGCCATTCAAGCACAGATTGCAGATTGCAGCAACGAATTACTATTTGTACTCGATGTTACTGCTTCGAAATTAAGGAGCAAACAAAGCAGAAAACGCAAGTACTTGAGAAAGGGTATGTGACTTGGAAAACTTAAGAGAATCTTACGCGAGGATATAGTGTTGTTAATTTTCAAATTATAACCAATATATCTGTTAAAAAATGAACTTCCAATGTCTCGGGAAGCCTGTCGAGGCATAAAGCACACTTGAACCAATAAGGCATTAAATTGACTCACAACGTAAGATGTCACGCCCCGAGCCCGCGACATCTCATAGCTGGTCGATCAGTGCGATATCCCAGGAATTACCGTCGACCTCAATTTTCCATCAGAGATTTACCTCCACAGCGGAAATAATAAATCACCTGGACAATTAAAAATCTGGGGAACATTCAGGGAGAATATACACATATCCATTTCTATTATCAAACTTAGAAAATATTTACAAGTCACAATTCCCATAAGCACTAGCACATCGCATTAAAACCACCGGTACACAAAATGATCATTGACCTGGCGTTCTAAACTCAAAAATGGTACTTTCTAAAAACCTACCATCCTGAACCCCTAAAGTTAACCCCTAAGCCCCTTTACTTGGTGTCCACTCTGAGTCTGACTCATCGTCCTCTGAATCCGAGCTCTCTGAACTTCCCTGAACGACCGGCTCCTCAGAGGACTCTGGCTCGACTTCAATTTCAATCGGATGATCAATGTCACCCGACTCGGTTGGAGCCCCATTTTGATACTCCTCAACTAAAAAAATCAAAGAAATTAACCTCGGGCACATAATTAGGATCTATGTACTGATGAAAAGGGAGTATGTACTTTGGTTCTCCCTCGGGCTCCTCAGACTCATCAGGCTCAATGGCAGGTTCTACTTTGGGCTCTACCCTTTCTGGTTCCTCTTCAAGAATTGGTTCTAGGTCTATGTCCTTTGGTTCGTTCTCAGCCTGAGATGCTTCTGGTTTTGGTTCATGCTCAGCCCCTGACGATACTTGCGCGGCCGACGCCGGATGCATTCCTAACTGGGCTAAATTAGTCTCCATGCTGGTCAACTCACCATCAATAGGGGGTATGACGGAGGGGTCCCAATCACCAACTAAGTCAAACGGGACATCAAAACCCCTAACGGGCCCAAACTGATCCCCGTCAACATCCCGAAAGAACTAGGCCGCATACACATGGGTCTCCCACAAGGGTAGTCCTACTTCTACGAAAATAGTTGTAGTATGCCTAATCTAGGTCACGTTATCTGGCATAGGAAATTCAGCATTGTCGCTCTCGATGTGCACTGGTACCCCAAAACGTACTTGTGGCGGTGGTGGAGGATTCATGGGTCCGTCGGGGTTTTGAAATTGTTGGTTGAAACAACCGTGAGAATAATTCTCAGTAAGCTCATCCCTAAACCCCACCTAGGCTATCACGTACCTCCAGACAATCACAAAACACACACACATTCACGCACATAAAATCGTCACATAACGGGCACCTCATGAATCAACCACACGCATGTACAATTCTCATTTCACACATTCTTTCCGTTCTCATTTTCTCTTTCCCACATCACTCGCCAGTGACCCCTCGTAAACGTACACGCCTTAGGTACATTGCGACCACTTATCACAACACTTCAGGGCCCGTGTCAACATACACACCTCAGGCCATGTATCTTGCCCGCGTAACACGTCTCAGGCTCAACACCTACCACCTACTGCGCAACCCGCATTGAAGTACACGCCTCAGGCTAGCAGTCCTCCGGTAGTACCGGGCATCGTCCCGCGTTGAAGTACACGCCTCAGGACGGCACGAATTCCACGATCACCCATGCCATCTCATATTCACTTTCTTACTTATGCACATGCTCAACAAGCAATTGTCACACACAATTGACCCTTCGCACGTGGCCCGCGCATGCATTAATCACACCAAATCCATGCACAATCACCATTTGACATGACCAAAAATAATAATTAAAATAATCTGGCCCACGCGTACACCCAACATGCATAATTAAGTCAACCACTTACACAATCACACACTCAATTTCCAACACCACACTCGGTCATAATTCCGACCCACGAAAAACGCGGAAAGTGCTATTTTTCTCTAACCAAATGGCTTCAAATCGATTCAGGTCCTTCATGAGACTTTCTCGCCATAAATTCTCGGTTCTAAAAATCCAACTTGCGATCCGATCGGCCCATCACAGCCCCATGAACAGTAGTCCACAGTCCGCTGTTATTCTGAATTTTCCAATAAAAATTTTCCGGTTTCAATTCTAAGGCCCGCCACATAATTCCACTCCTAAATCATGCAATTCCGCACCTACCCTATACCCGGTTTCACCCAAAATCGCCCGTCAATACCCGAAATCCTAAATTGGGTTTAGAGCGCGACTTACCCACATTCTAGACTATTGCGGCTAGAACGGAAAGCGGCGGCACTCAATTGGGGACGACGGCGTGGCTTGGGCGGTAGCGATCGGCAAAGAGAGAGAGAGAGAGAGAGAGAGAGAGAGAGAGAGAGAGAGAGAGAGTGTACGGTGGGGGGGTGTTCATGGCAAAGAAAGGGGGGGTTTCACAGGGGAGAGAGAGGGAGAAAGAGGGGTCAAAGAATAAATATCCCAATTTTGACCAAAAGTGGAAAATGACGATCTCGCCCCCATCTAATCTTTTCAATTGACGCTCCAGATTCAATCCTATCTTGAAACCGATGGCCCAGATCGAATCTTACTAAAAATATCCAAGGGTATACTTGTAATTTCTCAAAAATTCCAAGGAAAAAATTGTCCAATCAAAAAGTTAGGGCAAAATGACCAAAATGCCCTTTGCCCATAAAACATGCCCTTTGTTAATTCTCAAGGGTATTTTTGGTACTTTCTCCGTTTCTTGCCCAAATTGAATTTTCTGAAGGATTCGAGCGCACCCAAAAATCGCACGTGTCTTCCACAACGTCGTCCTAACATTCTGTTATGATTTCCTAATTTTCCGATGTCCAATTTGGGCTAAATTCAATAATTAAATTCTATTAAACGCAACTCGAGCATTTCTCAAACTAACAGGCGGCTTGTTGGGGAAATTCGCATATTCGACCCGTGACTGACAATAAATCGAGTCACATGCAAGTTCGTTCGATACGTGACGATCTCAGTTGTCATTAAAAAAATTCGAAGATCAATAACTAAATCCGAGGGCACGATCGTTTGGTATAGGTTCAGGATCGTTCGTCAATTCATTTCGTGGTCCAGCGGTATCACCCGCGATCCACTACTGTGACAGTGGCGAACTGATCCCTGACTATCTTTAGATCGGCCAACAGTGGCTCAAAATATCACCTCGACGATTTAATGGTCGAAAGTCAATCCACGATCGAATTTTCTTTAGTTGTACGAATTTAATTCCTCGATTAGTCTTTCCGTAATGGTTAGCATCCCAGGAATGATCAGTTCCGGGCGAGAATTTACTACGAGCACATTCATAAAACTTAGTATTTTATAAATCTCAAATGGACTATTTTTCAGGATGTCACATAAGAACAACAAGTTGATCCCGATTTCTCATCCAGTTTCTCATTCTTCTCTATACCGTGAAATTCCAGCACCATCCACTTCAAGAATCAGAGCGTAACGACCCACATATGTTGTTTGGATTTAACATGATGCTAACGCTTAGATACGAATTTAGAAGTTGAGAAAAATCGTGCCCGGAGATATGGCACTGACTATCTCCGACACAACGGCAAGATTCCAGCCCCAGCGATTGAAGAGATCAGCGACAAACATAATCTGGACGAGAAACATAAAAGGTGGATAGAAACCGGAATACACGAAAACGAGCCGCAAAAGTGTAATAGCAGGCAATTGAACAGAGAGAAACTTGACTGCGCTCATTCTTTGGAGATGAAATCCTCTAAACGAGATAAGCACATTCCAACAATCTTGTAATAGCAGGCAATTGACCTTAATCGGGGAAGATATGACCTGGTAAATGTGGCGGTGGTGTGGCCAAGGGTACAGAATCCAAAACTGTGCAAATTGAAACTCCACCGAGTCGATTCTGATCCAACTCCAGTTCAGGTTTAGCGACAAATAAGCGAACGGCATTAGTTTTAGGCTAAACTGGAGCTTCTACGATCATCGCTGCAGTGCAGAACGAACGTCTGGAGCTTCAGGAACGGATGGACGAAGATTGGAATGCGGAGAGCTAGCTCCTGAGCACCGGGAATCAAGGAACCGAAAACAGAGCCTCTGGTGCGTCGGCCGAACCTCTGCCAAAAATTGAATCAGGACTGCGGAGTGTTCGGTTCCACCTAGAGAGAGAGAGAGAGAGGAGAGTCGCGTTCGCCGGAGCATCGCGATCAGGCAGTGGAGCCTGTCGATTGCACCCTCCGTCGTTCGTCTCTGGCTCTCCCCATCTTGCAATCTCAAGCGTCTCATAATTCACCGTCGCGTCAATTTGTGAAGGCTTGACATCTACTATTGCCCCTCGTTGACATCATTACCAGAAGGAATGCCAAGGCTTGCATCCCTTACTCACCTACACATCTCATTTTGCCCAGAATTGGTGGAATGGTGCAAAAGAGATGCAGGCGAGAACCGGTACAAGATTGCTCATATCCCCCCACATAACTCACGATCCCAGATTTTTACATGAATCATAATTCTCGAGCTGTCTTTCCCAGATTTTCACTTGATTGGATTGGGGGACATGGACATATCGGTGGAAGGCTTTGAACATATCCTTGGATGTAGGTATTTGTAGGGTGTGCAAACGTCGCTTTACTCTCAAACGTGCGAGAAAAAATTATGAAAATTCGTACTTCTTCTCATCCAATTCCCAGCTCCTTAAATCTGGCTCGCAATTTATGTTGTAGATATGGCGTGCAATCTGCTTATATGATTTCCCAAGGAGCAAAGTGACTGCACAGTCCGATGATTCTAGAAAAACTCTCATAGATGTAGGCTCTGTTTATTTTACAATTTTCAGGAGTTTTTTCCGGTATTCGTTTCATGAAAAATAAATTGGTCATGGAAAACATTTTCCCTCAATGGAGAAAACACCTTCAAAAGTGAAGAAAATATTTTCCACTTTTTCAAAAGAGGAAAACATTTTCCCTCCTCCTTCTTTCATCATTCATTATAATTATTTTTATTTTATTTTTTAAAATTATAATTTTTTATTATCTTTTATTTTTATTTTTTCTTTTTCTTTCTCTTTTCTATCTTCTTCTACGGCCGATCGCCGGCCACAATGGAGGTCGGCGACAAGCCACGACGGCGGCCGGCGACCAACCACTGGCGAGCTCAAGCCTTGTCATAGGTTGGAGCCTCGCCGGCTTGTGGCAAGGCCAAGCTTCCCCGAGGTCGGCAATCTCGGGCCTCACCATACCCAGTGAGCTAGGCGAGGCTCAAGCCTCTCGGGAGCCTCGCCCGAGGTCGCCAGAGCCTCGCCCAACTCGCCGGCCTTGGGCAAGCTCGGCCTCACCTCAAGCAGGCGAGGCTTGAGCTAGCCTGTGGCCGGTCGCAGTTGTGGCTAGAGAAAAAGAAGAAGAAGGAAAACAAAAAGAAAATTACAAATTAAAAATGTTTTTAAAAAATAAAAAATTATTAAAAAGTAGTGCGATGAGGAAAATATTTTATGAAACTTTTTCAAATTTCAGCTAAAAACAGGAAAATTGTGCCATTTTATAGGAAAATGGCTTCTTGGAAAATATTTTCCAAAAACGTAACGTTTTTCACGAAACAAACGGAGTCGTGGTGATGAAATGTTTATATGGAGAATGGCTTATGGTTTGCTTCCCTAAAAAATAACTTTTATCTCAATGTGTTCCCATAGAATCGGAGGTTCTAGCATAGATTTGTGCAGCAAATCAAGGGTATGAATGTTGACAATAAAATAACGTAGTGTTTTTCTTTTCACATGCTTCATGCTGCTGACTATTAATTTCGGAAATCAAGCGATTCCTCGACCTGTTGAGCACCCATCTGAACTTCTAAAGTGGAATTACTATGGATCAAATACCGGTCAAGCTCCAGGGGAGGATAGAGAAGTGACTTATTGTTAGCATTTTACAGCAAACGATGTGTAAACTAAAAGCTGCAAATTGTTATGAATTATAGTAGAGTTTTAAAGTCTCTTTGGGAAGAGTTTGAAGGGAAATGCAATGACCTTATCTTAATGTCATGGTGAAGGTGACCTACACTTTCTTTAGGAGCTAACACCATTAACTATTTCCCTCCACACAATTCGTAGCCCTATCTGCTAAGGAAAAACTGATAAGAAAGAAAGATTAAAAGAGAATGGTATTTATTCTCTTATAATGGTGTGTGAAACAATGTACATGAGATGTCACGCCCCGGATCCCGCTGAGCCGGTGACATCCTTACCTGGTCGATTAGGGCGACGTCCCAGGTTATCGCCGACCTCAAATTGCCATCAGAGATTTACAACCACAACGGATATTAACAAACAAACCCGGACAAATTAAAACTGGGGAATTAATCAAGGAGAATATACATTTCTCTTTCCATTCAAAACTTATAAAATTTTCACAACTTACAACCAGTCCATTTTACCACCATCGCACACACTTGCACACCATGATACACACCATCGACATTCCAAAAAGATCGATGACCTGGCTTTCTACTCCAAAAATGGTACTACCCAAAAATTCATAGTTCTGAACCCCAAGACCATTACTTACGCCCCCTTACTCGGCGTCCACTCTGAGTCAGACTCATCGTCCTTTGAATCCGAGTCCTCTGAGCTTCCCTGAACGTCATTCTCAGTGTGCACAGGTACCCCAAAACGTACTGGCGGTGGTGGGGGATTCATGGCTCCTGTCGGGGTTCTGAAATATCGGTTGAAACAACCGTAAGAACACTTCTCAGTAAGTTCACCCCTAAACCCCACTTAGGCTATCACGTACCTCCAGACAATTTCAAAGAAACACAATCACACGCAAATGCCAAATCACCACATATCAAACATGTCAATTATTTACCTGAGCCTATACTGCTCACTCCCTGCACATTAGTCAAAATAGCATCAAATGCAATCACATGCATAATTAACTCACATTCTCGCGCATTCGTTCCATTCTCATCTTGTCTTTCCCACATCATTCGCCAGTGACCCGCGTAAACGTATACGCCTCAGGTACACTGCGACTATCTTATCACAACACTTGAGGCCCGCGTTCATGTACACGCCTCAGGCCATGTATCTTGCCCGCGTAACACGCCTCAAGCTCAACACCTACCACCTACTGCGCAACCTGCGTAGAAGTTCACGCCTCAGGCTGGCAGTCCTCCGGTAGTACCGGGCATCGTCCCGCGTAACACGCCTCAGGACGGCACAATTTCCACAATCTTACATGCCATATCACACGCAATCACTTTCTCACTTATGCACATGCCCAACACGCATTTACCACATACAACTGGCCCATCACACATGGCCCGTGCACGCACCAATTACATAAAATCCATGCACACTCGGCATTTGACATGGCCAATATAATGATTAAAATCATTTGGCCCACACGTGCACTCAATAGGCATAAATACATCAACCAATTGCCCAACAACATACTAAATTTAATCATCACAATTTATTTATAATGTAAATACATATCCGATATTTAAATTCTCATTTTTCTCCCACCAAACGGCGTCGGATTAATTTCGATCCTTCACGGAACTTTCTCGCCATAAAATACCGGTTCTAAAAACCCAACTTGAGTCCCGAACAAATCATCACAGCCCCATGAACAGTAAATCACAGCCACTGTTATTAACTAATTTCCAATAAATAATGCCCGAATTAAATCTTAAGGCCCGCCATAAAATTTCCGCTCCCAATTCATGCAATTCCGCACCTAATTTCATACAGATTTCGCCCAAAATCGTCCATCGATACCCGAAGTCCTAAATTGGGTTTAGGCGAGACTTACCTAGTTCTAGACTAAATCGGCTAGAACGAGGAGCGGCGGCACATAAACGGACACAACGGGCACGGCGTACGGCCTCCGATGAGCGGCGGTGAAGCTCGGCAACAGCGATTGGCTTGCGGCGGCGGTGTGGGTCTTGCTCGGTCAAAAAAATGGGTCTCGGCGAGAGAGAGGAAAAAGAGAGAGAGAGAGAGAGAGAGAGAGAGAGAGAGAGAGAGAGAGAGACGGCTAGTGGTAGCGGAATGGGTAGCGGCGCCGGCGTACGGGCGGCGGTGACCGGCGGCGATCGGCAAGGAGAGAGAGAAAAAGAGAGTATGGTGGAGGGGGGTGGTCTCACGGCAAAAGAAAAAAAACAAGAAGGGGGGGTTCTCACGGGGAAGAAGGGAGAAAGAAGAGAAAGGAGAGAGAAATGGTCTTCTTGACCTAAATAGTGAAATTAGACAAAAGGTAGAAATGACCATAATACCCTTTCCTCTTATTTTTAATCCAACGATCCCGATTCGATCTTATCTTAATCCGACGGTCGAGATCGATTCTTGCACAAAAATATCCAAGGGCATACTTGTAATTCTCAAAAAGTCCAAGGGCAAAATTGTCCAATCCAAAATTTGAGGGCAAAATGACCAAAATGCTCTTTGCCCATAAAACATGCCCTTTAATAAATCGTAGGGGTATTTTGGTCACTTTCTCCGTTTCTTGCCCAAATCGAATTTTTCCAAAGAATTTAAGCACACCAAAAATTGACACGTGTCACGTGCAACGTCGTCCTAGCGTTTCGTCGTGAATTCCTAATTTTCCGGTATCCAATTTAAGTGAAAATTCAATAATTAAATTCTATTAAACGCAACTCAAGTGTTTCTCGAGCTAACGGGTGGCTTGCTAGGGAAATTCGCAGAATCAACTCGTAACTGATACTAAATCGAATCATGTACAAGTTCGTTCGGTACGTAACGATCTCGATTGTCATTAAAATCGCAAAGATCAATCACTTGATCTGAGGAGTACGATCGTTCAGTATAATTTCAGGATCATTCGTCAAGTCGTTTTGTGGTCCAACGGAATCACCCGCGACCCACTACTATGACAGTGGCGAACTAACCCCTAACTATCCTTGGATCGGCCAACAGTGGCTCAAAATATCACTTCTGCGATTTAATGATTGAAATCCATTTACGATCGAATTTTTCTTTAGTCAAGCGAATTTAACTTCCCCTAATGGTTAGCATTCCCAGGAATGATCAGTTCCGGGCGAGAATTTACTACAAGCACATCTCATAAAACTCAATTATTCAATAAATTCCAATTGGTGGAAATTCCGGAATGTCACATGAGAAGCCTTTATATAGGCTTAGAGAAGTAAAAGGAGCCTAGCATTCTTCCTATGTGGGACCAAGAGAAAGAGAGATGTAAAGGAAAACCTACAAACCTATACAACATGTTCTAATATGTTCTAACAAAAACCACCAACATTTTTGTGCCCTTCAAATCACTCTGTAGTCTATACAAGAAGTTGCACCTCCAACAAATTACATCTCTCTCTCTCTCTCTCTCTCTCTCTCTCTCTCTCTCTCTCTCTCTCTCTCTCTCACACACACACACACACACACACACACATTCTTGGTTTGCTGTTCAGCCATTCTGCAGAGGTTCTCAGGTAAAGCCTTTTGCCAACTTTGAGCACCATCTTAAGCAATTGAGTACATGTTTGACATTAAAAGAGGTCTTATAACAGTTGGACCGGGAGTCTAATCTATGACTTCTCCATTTTGATCACTATAAAATTATCCTGCACATTTTGTTTGGTTGACAATTGACATGTTCTCCATCTCTTTGTGACAATAATGTCTGCAAAAGAAATGCATTTGTGTGAGGCAGAATGAATGACTGAAGCAGTAATCTTTGTTGTCGTTTCTTTCTATGACTAATGTGGACCTCATGTAGACACAATTTCTCTTGTGTCCACTCTCATCTCCGATTTTTCATGTTTTATGACTTCAATTGGTCATACTGATTATTGCTGTGTTTGGTAGTCTTGCTCAGCCTTGTCAATATCTAATGGATATTTTTGCCAAAGCAGTTCGCAAGAGTAATTTACAATTATGCCAACTTTGTGAACAAAGAAAATACTTCAATATGATTGCCTTTTGGTTGCGACAGGAAAGAATTAGGTGCACTACCAAGATTCAGGAGTTGATCATTCATTATAACTAATAACATATCAGAATAACATGATTGTCGATTGATCCTTAATAAGTTGGAACTTCACTCATCTTTGAACAATTACACTCTGCAGTCTGCAGTTTTTCAATTCTCTAAGTGTATCAAAAAGCGGTTTTCTGTTTTTTGGAACTGGCACTTGCTAAAAAAACCTCTTCTTTGAAGTACCCAGTCCAATCTTTTACCTAAACTCTTATGCATGCCAGGAGGCCAAATCAAACAAATAGAGCTCGTCCTCTAAACTATCTTCCGGGAGATTACACTCGCGGGTGTTTTGTTTTCGGTTGACATGTCTATTTCTCACACTGCTTTGTTTTCCAGACTAGGCAGAAACAATGCTGATTTTGGCACCGATGACACAATGCCAGATGAGGATCACAAAAAACTTAGTGACTACCAATCCCATGACAGCAAAAACATGGAGTTCTCTCTTGCTAAAATGGAAGAAGAGTGGGAGCACCAAGAGCTTTCTAAGCTCAAGGTGTATGCTTTGAAGTCCGAGAACATCACTATTAATATGCTCAAGAGTCTTCTCAACTTGGACGCGACGCCCTACACTGATAAGATAATTGCATAATACCATCGCATTTCCCAATATGGAAATTTAGAAGTTGAAAATAATTAAATCCAGTTATGCTTAAAATAAAAGAATATAAAATGAGTTAAATTTCATTTCATTTTAGATTAACAAAAATTTCATTTATGGGGTGCTCACGAAAATAAGATCAAGGTAATGTGCATATCCTTTTCACGTCATTGTTTTTAGTGTATTTTTTAGATACTTAATTCCTTATGTGTTCTACGTGTAAGTGTCTCGGTAAAAAAAAAATGAGCCTTTAGGTAGAAGTGATGAAGAATGGATGAGTCGCGATAAGAGTAATGATGAAAAAGAGCTAACTTTTATTTTCAAAATAGTAATATATCCATATTTAAAGGAAACCCATAAAAGGGAAGTACCTAAATTTAAGGAAACCATGCAAATAGGAAACAATGAAGGGCGATTGTGTCTATTTAGTGAAAATGGATTAATTTTAGTCATATATGGTGTTAAAATAGCCATGGCCTATTCTAAGCAAGTTTTGATGATGGGGTATATCACTTAATAATTAGGGATGTCTTAATCTCTTCGAGTCAAAACCCATTTGATAATTATCTGTATTTACAGGACAAGAGACCATATGAAAATTACAAGATCAATGAGATTCTCTCACATAGGGAAAAAAGAAGTTGCCATGGTCGTGTTGGATCTAAATCGATCGAAGGTAAAATTGTCCTATCATTTTTAGGAAAATTAACTTAAGCTTGTTCTCTGGTTCTAGGTCAACCACAAAGCGATCAAGCTTCCACAAAGCAAGTTTCTTCAAAGATTGATGGGGCGTGAATATGGCGAGAGTTGCCTGTAGAAACTACTTCGCATGCAGAAACTGCTTCGTCGATTTAAATGACAAGGAAATCAAAAGCGCTTTAAAGTTAAATTGCAGAAAACTGGATATTTGACTAAATTAATGGAATTGAGTTCGGCGAGAAATCTCAACGAAAATGAAATGACAATGCTCGAAACAAAGGAAATTAAAGCTACACACTCTTAAAATCTGAAGGAAATTGAAGGGCAAGCACTTGAAAATGAATGCTTTGTAAGAAATGAATGATTTTAAAAATGTTTTTCTAAAATTGGTCGCTTATATCATTTGAAATAATCAATTAATGAAAAATATGTTTATTATTGATAACAATTCATGTTTAAAAATTTTGGTGGAAGATGAATTTTTTTCATTCATTTATTTTTATAAGTGATTCAAGCAATCATTTTTTTGAAATTTTTTTTCCAAATTATTTATTTTCACAAAACATAGCCACCCTTCATTGGAATTGAAATAATTGGATAGTTACGCGTTGATGCTGAAATGGAAACATTGCAACGAAGACAACATGGGTAGGTATTTACAATGCGCATTATGAACAACAAACTTAATGCCAAAGCTGAAACTGCAATTGAAAGACAATACTTCAAGAGGAAAATAAGAAGAAAAAAAAACTTAATGCCAAAGCTGAAATTGCATTTAAAAGAAATTACTTCCAAAGGAAAATTAGAAGAAAATTCGGTAGAAAAATTATCCAAAAAGTCCTAAACCTATGGCATTTTTGCTAATTCAGTCACAAACCTTTTAATTTTGTTAATTGATTTCTAAGCATTTTTATGTTTTGTCAATTAAGAGTGCATATGGCCAATTTTAACTAGAAATCGCTGACGTGAACACCGTTAATGTCACGTGGAACATCTAGCACTGATGTTAATAATTTTTTAAATTTTTTTTTAAAATTGAATTTTTTTTTATTTTTTCTTTTCCTTTCTTTCTTTTCCTATTTTTTTTCTATCAAGTCAGCGAGGGTTGCCGGTTGGCCGACCCTTGCCTATGTTGGCGTGGGTCGGCCAATGGCCCTCATTGGGCTTGGATGAAAAAAATAAAAAAGAAAGAAAGAAAGAAAGAAAAGAAAAATATAAATATAAAAAATTAAAAAAGTATTAAAATATTATTGAAAATTATCCACGTCAGTCTCAACCGTGCCATCTAAGACGGTTGTTGTCCACGTTAACAATTTTCGACTAAAATTGATTAGATTGACTCAATTGGCAAAATATGAAGATGTTCATCACTCACTCAGCGAAATTGAAATGTTTAGGATTGCATTGACAAAAGTACAATACGTTTATGACTTTTTAGATGATTTCCCCAAAATTCGGTAGAGTTTTGGCATAGCTTCAATGTGTCTTCTTCCTCTATGCTCTTTCCTTTTATACTCCTGGAATTTCCTTGGTGGTTATTGCAATTCACGTGCAATCCCCTTCTTTAACTCCTCCACGTTTCCACGATCTTCTCCATCTCTATGATTTCAATAACTGCTTCTCTCATAAGAGCTAATGTAAGTCCGGGGGAGTTGCACAAGAACCCATAAAATTTTCGCGTCTGGTCATTCGGATTCGAGTTCGGATAGAATAGGATAAGGTGGGATAAGAAATTTTCTAAATATCTTACGGATTAAAGAAAATCCTATCATATGTTTGGTGGAATCAAGATAGGATTGAAAATATTAAAATTTTTTTTGTCTTATCCTGTTGCTTCGACTTCCACCTACCATTGCCAACACTCCCCGTAGTGCCCCAAGTATGCTGTCCCATCCGTTGTCCTTTGGTCGGCTTCCTCATGTTGCCATTGTCTATGCAAACCTCACGAGGTTCACGACCCCTATCTACGTAATAGAGACGGAGAGGTGGAATTTGAAGGGGTTGATGCAGGTTGCCCTTTGGTTGGAAACCTGATTTTTAGACCATGTGTGAATACAAATCATAGCCATATGATACTTCAACAAGTTCCGAATTTCAAGAAAAAGGTAACAATCACACCTGCTTCCTCGACTATCTCAGGTTCTATTTACGAAGCTGTTGACACTTAAATTTTACCGAACATTTAGTGTAATTTGCATAAAAATTAGGGATTAAATTTTTAACCCCTAAACAAAAATATTTAAATTGCATAACATATAGTTTAGGTTCATTTAAATTTAATTGCATTTTTTTACATCAAATTGGCGGTGGCGAATGAGCTTAAATTTCATCGAACAAAATTCGGTTCGCTCGGGAATGTAAGGGCCGGGAATTTCAAGACGAACGGGCTCGGTCGTTTTAATTTGAGCTTAATTCAGCCCAAGTTAATTCAACCCATTTAAATATTAATTAAACCTAAGCCCAAGCCTAAGCCTATTAGGACTAGTGCCCATCTAAATTGACCTAGGATTAGTGATATATATACATATTATTAGGTCAGAATTGAAAAACACGTCACAATTTCAGATCTGATTTTTGGAGAGAAAAAGTGAGAGAGATCGTCGTGCCTCAGCGGCCGCTCGCCGCGCCCCGTCCCTCCGTGCGCCACCCCATCCCGCCACCGCCTCTTCTGCCTTCGTGCCACCACACGCCGTCCATAGCCAGCCGCCCCGTCGTCGTAGCTGTCCCCACGATCGACGACACCTCCACGAAGCCAGCGACACGCCACTAACACCAACACCAAGCTGCTGCTCCTGCGTCCTTGAACAGCCACACGACTTCCCCAGTCAACAAAAGAGCACCACGTCTGCTTCAGTCAACCTTGAAGCACGTCCACAGAGAAGGATTAAAAAAAGAAGAAGACCATCCAAGAGAGAAAAAGTCAAAGAAAAGGGGTACACGGCCACCAAAAAAAGTAAAACAGAAGAGGAGGAGGGGGACGTGAATTAAGAAAAATCAGTCAATAAAAGGCCTTGTCTTTCGGGGGCTCTCCGAAGATTAAAAGAAAAAGACAAGACACAAGAAGAAGACGCAGCAGCTCTTTGCGTCCGTGCACTTCACCAACGTCCAGCGAGCTTTGCTCTAGTTTCGCTTGCCACAACAGTCCAACGAAGCACCATCCAGCGAACTTTTCTTCCACCGTGATTGCAAGGCCAAATCGTGAC
Source organism: Syzygium aqueum (assembly GCA_031216185.1). Classification (NCBI taxonomy): domain Eukaryota; kingdom Viridiplantae; phylum Streptophyta; class Magnoliopsida; order Myrtales; family Myrtaceae; genus Syzygium; species Syzygium aqueum. Next base: position 10,394,597 of record CM062232.1, on the reverse strand, counting down.
TCCGAGACAACGTCAAACCATCCTTGTTGCACGAAGACGTCCAGCCTTGCCATTGCCTTGCCATCCTGACGTTGCCGGTGTGTTCCATCGGAGCAGCCACCGAGCGCACCGCCGGCCGTGCTGCTGTCCTGCCAAACCAACGTCCCCGTGGTGGTGTCCGTGAGTCCAACCGTGAGCCCCCGCCAAGTTTCTGTTCAGCCGGTCATCGCCCTCGCCGTGTTCGACGCCCACACCGCCGTTGTCACCGACGCCACCGTTCCCGGGGATGCCGCGTCGATATCGCGCGTGAGTGCCGTCCCGACGTCACCGGTGTTGCTGTTCGGTCGTCGCGAGCTCGATCCCGATTGGTTCAAAGTTGGAAATATTTTCAAATTAGGTAAGTGGATATATTCTAAATATTCTCTTCAAATATTTAATTTCCTAATTTGCATGTTTGAATATTTCGTGAATATCACGTGAATATTTAGATATCTTAAGATAATGTTTGATATATCCGCGATATTTTCAAATATTCAAATTAGGAAAATTTTCTAATTTAGCAACGTATCTGGACGACTATCCGACTTTAATCCTAAGGTCCGATACGCGGCGATACGGGAAATTATTATCCTATCCATAACTATTTGGATACGATAATGAATTTCATTAGCTTTCCAAATTTGAATGATCGAATATCCGTTAATATCTATAACCCTATAGATATAACCGATAGTTCGAATTTTGTGCCTAATCCGAGTTTGAAATAAATTTGGTGGATCGTGTGGTTGTTTTGAATGTGGTTGCTATCCATGTTTAAATTGCTTTCTTTCCTTTTCAAATAAAACAGAAAATTCAAAAATATTAACTAGATTTAAATTAGAGTTTTGCATGTCTAGGATTTTTGAATATATCCCGAAGGATGAGATAAGTATTTAATTTAAATTAGGACTTAAGGTGGCATGTTTCCTAATTTAAATTAGGTATTGTTTTAATCCTAACGGATTATTCACGTTATTTTATTATTCCGAATTTTCATAAAAAATCCCCCCAAAAAAATGGTGAATTGTTTCATGTTTTATTAGAATAGATTGCATTTTAATTTAAGTAATTTATAATTTCGAATTTTTAATCAAAAATCCCAAAAAAGAAATCATTCTAGGGTAGATTAAGTCATCATAGATTGCATTTTAATTTAGGTATTTTTGAATTTCGAATTTTAAACAGAAAATACCAAAAAAAGGAAGTTATGAAGTTGCATGTTAATTTAGGCATATTTTTAATTCCGAATTTCATTGATTAAAATACCAAAAAAATAATCATCCTTTCGTCATTAGAATTAGGTCACGTCGTCGCGTGTCATATAGTATGCATGCTAGGTTACATTAATTTGCATGTCATATTTTTGCACGTCATTGCATTTAGGCTAGGTTTCATTTAAATAAAGTGAAAATCCAAAAAAAGAGAAATTGAGTGATTGTTTGTTAACTAGAAATCATATTAGGATGCTTGATGTGATTTTCTAGCTAACAATGCAGATGCTTGGGCTGGTTCGAGGTAAGTTGCTCTCCTAAGCTTACAGTTTATTTAATGCTTTGATTATTTGGTGTTAAATTGGTGGTTTGTGCACCCGCATGAAAATCTCACATGTTATTGACTAAATTGAAATGGATCCAAATTGCATGCCAAACATATTTTTTTGAAAAGAAAAGGTACCGAAAGGGCGTTAGACTAGATCTAGCGTAATCAAGTCCCCGGGCTTAGAATCTCTGGTTCGTAGGAATAAAACATATCTCCCTATGTTTTATTTAGGTTTCTAATCAGCCTACCGTAAAATGATTAGTGGCTACTCCAAGCATGAAAACATTTGCATGTTAAGAACTTAAACCCTAAGTTGCGAATTGGTAGGGCTTGGGAGGGCCCGAGTTAAGATTAGTCTTAATAATCCATTAGTCCGAGAAATTGATAAATTTTTTAGGGTCGCGACAGTAGCACAGACAATTCTCTCTGGCTTTTTAAGTTTGCGAGGTCCGTGAGCATAGCTCTACTTAACGTCACTCATGCACTTGGCTCATGTGTTACTGGACAAAAGATCCCGGAACTCATCACAATGCAGCATCGAAGCCACGCCACCTGGATAGAAGAGCCTAGAGTATCAATAGATAAATTAATAGGAAAAAGAAAAAGAGGAGCAGAAAGAAAAGGCTTCAGAAAGACATGCGAGCAAGAAGGAAAGACGATTTGTTGAGACGACCCTGCGATCGGAGGCCACGACCATCGTCTTCATACTCTTTTTTACCTTTGGAACATGATCGGCGGTGGTAGGAGGCAATGATGATTGGTGGTGGTCGGAGGCAATGACAATCGCACGGTGGTTGGAAGTGATGACGATAGTATCCCAACGAAATCTGATGCATCTCTTATCACTCAATGTTGGAAGATAACAGGTTTTTGGTAAGATTATTTGAATTTTTTTTATTCAATCTGGGCTTATCCCACCTCCCGCACCGGATTTCTTATCCGCCATTTCATCCAAGTATATCCAGGTTTATCCGGTCTAAAGGACATTGCCAAACACCAAATAGGATAATTTATTATTCTATCCTGGCTCAAATTCAGAGCACCAAACGTAGTGTTGGACGTTTATCCTAAACTTTCAACCGTCAGAAAAAACGTCAAATATGAGCCTAGCGTGGTGTTCTTTTTTTAAAAGAGGGTTAAGAATGAATCTAACAAGATCCTGTTCTCCACAAAATCTTAGCAATAGATGTCTTCCATGGGGCGAATGATGCCAATGATTTGGAAACCTTATTCGTACCGGAGAGCGAACTGCTGTCGATGGTGCCGCTGTTGAACAGGACTCGCCGTAGCCTCCGACCAGCCTCGCCGAATGCACAGAGGACCAACAGGCAAGGAGGCCACGCGAGGCAAATCTGCCCAAAAAGAAAAGTATCTAGGCTCGTGCCCTGTGGGTCCGGCGTGAAGAGCAGAGAGGGGAAGAGCCACATGAGAGAAGTTCGGCCGCCTCTGAAAATTCTCTCCCTCTTCTTTCGTTCCTGTTCCTTTTTTCCCCTGTCAAGCGGTGGAGAAGATCTTTCACAAAATTTTCAGATTTTTTTCTACAAGTTTTCGAATCTCTTCCTCAAATCTCTTCTAGATACCCCTTTTAATTTACCGCGAAATGCAAGATCCTGGAGATCGAGGTTTGTCCTCGTGAAATAAACGAAAAACGGAGCTCATATGGCTTGGCACTGGTGCGGAGCGAAAAAAAAAAACAAAGAGAAGGAGGAAGATGATGAACAGGTAAGAAAAAAGAAAGGATTAATACAATGAAAAATCCCAAAACGATACACTTATAATAAATTTACCTTGAATTAATTTTTTGATCATCAAAAATCCCAAATTGGTATACTTGTGACAAATTTACCTTCCGTTAAATTGGATTAATACATGAAAAATCACAAATTGATAAATCTGTGACAAACGAAGGGGTAAAACCCAAATTGGTACACTCGTCAACTGCCATGTGTTATCTAATTCAGCAATTTGAAGGTAAATTTAACAAAAACTAACGGAGGATAAATTTGTCTTAAGTGTATTAGTTTGAAGTTTTTGCTTGTCAAAAAATTAATTTGGGGTAAATTTGTTATATGTATACCAATTTGGGATTTTTCATGGTATTAAACCAAAAAGAAAAAGGGTTAACACCACAAAAACCACAAATTATGCCTACCATGACAGAAATACTTCGAACTTTTTTTATGTCACTAAAATATCCTAAACTTGTCAATTGTGACACAAACACCAAACCCTTTTTTTGTGTCATAAAAAATTCCGAACTTAAATCAGCGTGACAAATATACCTTGAATGGAACTGAAATAGATGGTGTATATGTCAAATATGTATAAGTTTGAATTTTTCATGACACAAAAAAATTTGGGCCAATTGTGTGGACAAGTTTAGGATTTTTGGTGACACAAAAAAATTCGTGTATCTTTATCACAGTAGGCATAATTTGAGGTTTTTTTATGGTATTTGCTAAAAAAAAGAACAAGAAAGAAAAAAATTGGACGAAAATACCCCATTGTGACATGTGAGAGGCACATGCTCGCTGGCCAACGAGTTCAGGTGCTTATTCAAAATTAGCCATTCAGGCCCTTATGTCAAACAGGGTCTATTCTAGACTTGCTTTTGAGAAAAGAACCACTTTAGGTCATTATCTAAAAATTTGTCCCTAAATTGAATATATATTCTCGTTGTCCGCAGTTTTGCGCCATATTGGGGAATTAATTATCGAAGGATGTTTCCAAAGTTAATACTTCATTCCAAAATACAATCCATGCCCTAAAAAAATCATATATATAAATTTTAAAATTTACTTACATCTCCACCATAGCCATCAATTGATCCATTAGTAACTACCGAACCTCTAGCACTCAGCTGTATACCATGGTCATAGTTGGTCATACCCAAGGACTTCGACAGTCTAATCCATTCACCGACAATCACGCTCGAATTGATTCACCTTGTATCTAATACTTAAAAGTACATTGAGATTCAAGCAATATAGCTTTGTATCCATTCACTAACAATTGAACTTGGGGCAACTCGTTTCATATCAATCACTTGAAAGTACATTGAGATTCAAGCGATATAGCTTTATAATAGATTTTTTGTGAAAAAAATGGAGATATGCATGAAAACTTAGATTTTTTTGTGAAAAAGTGAAGATGTGCATAAACACTGAATTTTGACATTGTCCTGACATTGAACAGATTATTAGAGCTGTTGACATTATTCTTTACAGCTCTTACATATTGCACCCCATAAAGTCCAGATAATCTGAGACACGAGAAATATAGTCCAGACAACTCGTATATCATAATATAAAATCACATCCTACTTCCAATTTACTGTAGGTGCGATGTGGTTTCATGCTTGACAAACTTCACAAACCATTGTATCATGTCTGAATGAGCCTCCATCGCAGCAGCTTCGTCTTCAACCTTGTATCTTATCGTCCATCCATGAGAAGTTTTGGGATATATCTTCACGAATCCATCAACCTGAATGAAAGAATAAAAGAGAATCATTTCTAAACTTGTCATGCAGGAGACTACAAACGATACAGAAGAAAGTCAGATTTGATTCTAGAATCTGAAAATCCTGGTATGGAAGAGCCATTGAGACCCCACAAATCACAGTGATTGATGATATTGAGCATCATTTGGAGAGGGCAACAGGCTATCTAGTGAACAAGGGCATAAAGCTCATTAACAGACAAGATATTACTTCATGATGTTGTTGGAAACCGACAGCTTTAGTTACAACATTTGCACTGGCCTGAAAACAATGAAGTAATGGAGGATATTTGCATCTGATCAAAAAACTTTGCCCAGTCTTATCTTCTCTTTAAATGGCAATCAGAGTCTAACATGTTCGGCTTTCATGTTGGATAATGGAGAGATAGGACTATGCTACTTATTCCTTGATGACGTACCAGCTTAAATGAAAGAACGTTATCTTTCTTAGACTAGTCTTCCGTTTGTTGAACATGTATAGCACCATCAGCTTTTTGAATAGTTTAGCATCCGGAACAATATCGGATTTATCTAAAGGCATACTTATACATAGATTAAAAGCAATGGGCTTTGTTACCTCGGACTTGGCCGCGAGCACCTCTTCAAACTGTTTGAGGAGTTCAGGTGGAGACATACGATCTATCTCAGCTCCTAGCACAGCAATAGGAACCTTAATCGCTGCCACAGACCAGTCAGATGAATAAACTAGTCATGAAAGTGCACAAACAAAATGCTAGATAGACCTTTTTTAGGCCACACTAAACGAACTCGAATTAGCCCATTAAGGTCTATAGACATTTTTTCTGGGCAACTGGAATAAAATGGTTTTACAATGCTCGTTTCGGATCACCGAGCTCATGCATTCATGGATTCAGATGATAATAAGAAGGAAGGCTGCATAGGCAGAGAAAGTGTGACTGCCCTAGATCGTAAAACATCAAGAAGAAGAGGTTTTATTCATAGGCAGATAATATTTATTGCCTTCATTTTCCAGCATATTCATGCTTGAAGAAATGCAACTTGATGTACATACTTATTTCCTGTAAAACTTCAACATGTTATGTATATCAAGAGCTGCGAAGTCTCTATGGATGCAAAATGGCAGACATACCTTTGATATCATCAGGAGTGACAAATGCAGGGTGTATTAGCACGGCAGCTTGGATGAGCTCACACTTGGCTAACTCAACCACAACCTTAGCTGAAGAAAGAAGACAATTTAAGATAAGCCACTATAAAGAACAATACTATGAGATAAAAAAGATGAAATGTTATGCAGAGATATTTCTTTTGTCTGATATGTTGGTCCGTGGTCTGAAGATTAGCTTCACGTACCACCCCAGCAGAAGCCTGCTGCCCCTATCTTAGATATGCCTTTACTTTCCAGAGCTTGAATTATAGGTTTTGTATCTTCAAATCCCTTATCCTGTAAAATTGGTGTTAAGCTTTAGGCAAAAGAGATATCTACAGGGAGCATGCACCTTCCACACCTTGATGAGTTCAAATGAAATTCAGCCAAACCGAAAATACAGTTAGTTACCATGTAACAAGCAGCGTGGAGCCAAGCCGCTAAAAGGAGAATTCTGATAACCAAACAAAATGGAGCCCATTTAGGAGTGGGTCTATTCTATGAATCGATCAAAATGTCTCTCTCATCTCATGTGTAAATTGGGGGATCATAAAATTGTCCACTTAAAAGTATCGACATCCTCGTCCATATTGGCTCGTGACAGGCAGCGTTAGTTTTATTTGAAAAGTGGTTTAACCCAGTTTTGCAAACCATTTTATAAGGGGAAAATTGTCCAAAAAGTCCTAAACATATTGTATTTTTGCCAATTCAGTCTTAAACCTTTTAAGTTTGCCAATTAAGTCCTAAACATTTTTACTTCTTGCCAATTAAGTTATAAACCTTTACACTTATTGTTAATTGAGTCCATCTAGCCAATTTTGGGCGGAAATCACTAACGTGGATGCCAGCCAGCCATGTTGCACTGACGTGGACATTTTTGAATAATATTTTAATAATTTTCTGATTTTTTATGGTTTTTTTCTTCTTCTTTTTCCTTTTCTTTATTTTTTTTTAGGTTTTAGAGTTGGCCGGCGAGGGTAGCTAGCCGACCCTCATCGACCACAGGCAAGGGCTAGCGCCACAGGCGAGGGCTGGTCGACCCTCACCGGCTCTAGGCAAGGGTGTCGCGGCCCTTGCCAGCCAAAGCGAGGGTGCACAAGCCCTCGCCCATAACCAACGAGGGCCGCGATGCCCTCACTAGATCTGGCTAGGTGAGGGCTTGGCAGCCCTCACCGGCCCAAGGCGAGGGCATGCGCGCCCTTGCTTTGGCTGGTGAGGGCGGCGAAGCCCTCGCCTATAGCCGACGAGGGTCGGCCAGCCATCCTCACCGGCCAACTCTAAAACCTAAAAAAAAACAGAGAAAATGAAAAAAAAAAGAAGGAAAAAACCATAAAAATTTCAGAAAATTATTAAAATGTTATTTTAAAATGTCCATGTCAACGCCACATGACCGACCGGCCTCTACGTCAGTGATTTCTAGCCAAAATTAGCTAGATGGACTCAATTAGCAAGAAGTGTAAAGATTTAGGACTCAATTGACAAGAAATGTAAAGATTTAGGACTCAATTAGCAAACTTGAAAGGTTTAGGATTGAATTAGCAAAAGTGCAATAGATTTATGATTTTTTAGACAATTTTCCCAATTTGTAAGCTTATAAGAGGCTGCATCTATTTTGAGTCCAATAATCTCAGCTGTCGCTCCCTGCTTTTATCAAATCAACAACATAGTCTATCCTCGAATCGTACATCTACTTGAGAGGTCTCCTTAAGTGATTCGTATGTAAGACCTACCCCACAAATGGTCACCACTTTTTTTAGTTATTTGAGTACTCTTGTGAAGGCTTGACACGTGTGGATTTGGGTGGGTTCTCAAATTGGTATCAGAGCAAGGACCTCCTCTGGTATACATGTGGTTCCCCGATGGACTAGGCCCCTGGCTGATTAGATGAAAGTGGGGAGTGATCATTGGGGAGAGAGGCTCATATAAGGTGCGGTTCCTAATAGACTTCTATAATGGCAAGGGCGGGATGGGCCGAATCCCACGTTGGATAGGGGAAATTCGATTTGGGATATGATCCAACACTGATAAGGAGGTAAGTACATTATAGGGAAGGAATTTACGACACCTCAAATCCCACATATGATAGAAGGGATCCATTTTAAATGATTCATAAGTAAATAACAACCTAGATTGTCACTAGCTTATCTGGTTATTAAGACATTTCTCTTAGAGGATTGGCCTACGTGAAACAAATCTGGTTGTAACATAGTAAACAAAGGACCATCAAAATAATATTACCTCCCTTGTATGCAAAATCCTAATCCATGGTTTCTCTCTTGCGTCTCTTGGGTGTATTATGTGCATTATCATAGAAGTTAAAGACTTCCAATGCATTCTCTTCTAGTAATTGACATGAAAAATGGCCATAGGCCACACGTACTATCAAGCAGGATTTTGCATTACCGCCAGCTAAAGAAGGCTAAGGACTTACAGACCAGTTCCTAATGCGTTGATGAGCAACAGACACCAAGTTTGAAAACAGAGTTGAATGCATTAACTATTCCATAGTCCCAAACAATAACGTTGGTATGGTCAAGGTCATTCATATTTAATCCGTATATCTCACTTAACATTCCAACTAACAACAGATGAGATTCGGAAGCACTTTCAGATATGTATGAGAAAACAAAACATACAGTTCCATGATCTTTTAGCCAAACCATAAAAGGCCTCTCGGGATTCCCTGGTGCAAAGGGATCTCCGTTGAAATAGTCAGGAACAACCGCATAGAAACCAGCAGCGGCAACTTTGTCCGCAAGTTTCCTGCAAATCCGGAAGCATTGCTGACAGTCGAGTCTTTGGAAGAAGTCATAAATAAATACCAGAGACTGTTGTTCGACATTGTACTTCCATGCGATACAGACATGACAGAATAGCATCAACCACACTTCTCCAAGGGAATGCATACCTAAAATTCGGAGCTTCATACCCTGCACCATAGAGAACACAATCAATTAGAATACCATATATACATGACAAGGAGCCGAACAAATTTGGCCAACGATAAAGTAGATTAAATCCATTCTCTTTCTGCATTACGACTTCCAGAACTTACCATCGAGACTCGAGACCGCGGCAAAAGAAAAAAACTTTCAAGAAAAAGATTGTAAAGTGTGAATGCGCAGGCACTTCTGAAAGAAGGAAGAGACAACTAAACTGAAGTCGACCATTGATTATAAATACTCATTTTCCACCACAAAGTCGACCTTTGCTGATCAAAACTAAGCTCATGTCTCTTTACTCATAGCCTTAAAACAGAACCTGGAAACCATTCATCACAAAAACTCACTAATAAAATCCTAACAGATGGCAATGAATGAAGCCCGCTTCACATAGTGAAGCCAAGAGCAAGAACAAAAAAGGAAGGAAAAGAAAAGAGCAAAACTTTGACTAGTGTGAGATTAACGCACCGAAGATGTCAGAGAGAAGAAGGATCGCAAGCCCGGAGTCCTGTGAGCCGAGGACGTAGGCATTGAGGCCACCAAGTTGCTCCATGTGTCTCCCTCCGCCACTTGGAGCGAGGGTCGGAGGGTTTTCGCAGCACTGTCGACCAGACATTGCTGTGAATAAGAACTTTCTTCCTTCCAAGATCGGCGATCAATGCTCCGAGAAGGCGAAGGAGACGTGGATTTAGAAGAAGAAGAAGAAGAGAGGGAGTGAGCGAGGGAAGCAGCAAGAAGAACGTCCGCGTTAGTTTAACGGTTCATTTTTTTATTTTGCATCACCAACGAAAAATAAAGTTAATGTGTCCGATTTTTCTTTTGACCGCAAATTGTCCGACAAATCTTTTGAAAATCTAAAAAGTAGCATTATGATATATATTAATTAATTGCATGATTGATAAAGCTAAAGCATTTTAACTCAAATTCGCCTGTCTACTGTCAATCCTGGGTACGGCGGGTTACTAAACTGATCTTACAAGATATTACATGATGTTAAAAGAAAATTTAAAATTTGATTTTTATTAGCATAAAAAATTGTGTAACTATACATTTATCCGTTCGCTCAAATGCTTATGTTAATTGGTAGTGATCGCACAAAAATTTACATAATGTATAGTCTGAAGTAAACTAACGATATCCGCTAAAGGGAGGTGAACAGTAGTTGTCAATTACGATACTCATAGGCAGATGTGTAGTCCAATTTTCATTTCTCATATGTTGTTGAATCTTGCACGTTCATATGTAATTAACCTTCTCGAAAAGGGAACAATTAATGTAACTATGGTTTTTTTTTTATTTTCTGTTTCTCCATATCTCTCCAACTTTGTCGGATGTTTTCAAAGAGATCTAAATTTTCAGTTTTTGTTTCATTAAAAATAGAATAATTGTTTGGCGTCCATGTGTGTGTCCATTGTCACACGAGTGTCTATTATCACACTAGGGGCTTGCGCTTCCTTCGTGGAGTAGCTTTTTTATTTTTTTATTATTTTGTTCATTAAAAAGCATATGTGGAAGCCTTTCCATAAAGTTTTGTGAAAATAGAGCAATAAATGAATTTCTTGCTAGTCATTTAAAAAAGGGTTAATACCACGAAAAATCTCAAATTGGTGCACATATAATAAATTTATCCCAAATTAATTTTTTGATCACAAAAAATCCAAACTTGTACACTTGTGATAAATTTATCATCCGTTAGTTATTTCCGTTAAATTGAATTAATACCACAAAAATCACAAACTGGTACACATGTAACAAACGGAGGATAAAATCCCAAATTGGTATATACGTCAACTGCTATGTGTTATCCAATTCAGTAATTTGACGGTAAAATCTAACGAAAATTAACGCAGGATAAATTTGTCATAAATGTACCAGTTTAAGGATTTTGGTGGTCAAAAAATTAGTTTGGGGTGAATTTATCACAAGTGTACCAGTTTGGGGCTTTTCATGGTATTAACCCTTTAAAAAATCCAAGCACCACATTAATTAGATTTTTAAACACTTAGCCAATACTCACAATTTATCACTAATAACAAGGATTAAAGTTTCAAGAACAAGATTGGAAAAGTATGGATACACATGCACTTCACAACGACAAAAAAAGTGAAGAGAAAACTAAACTGAAGTCAAGTCAACCATTAAGTGTGAATAGTCATTTTCTATCCTATTTTTACTAACCTTAATTATCCAACTGAAATTAAAGCAGTAAATTTGTCCTCATAATTTTAGTTTTTGCATTTTTATATTATATGTAGTTGCCATAATTAAGAATATCATATGTTTTCCTTTTCTTTTCTTTGTTCTAAGCGGGTTGTTACTATGCATGTGAAAAGCACTAGTTTTTCTATTTTTATTTTTAGATTTACCCATTGCAAATATAATCTTTCTAGAAGAGAGAATTTTCAGAAAAATATAGTTCTTTTTCTACATTTTTGAGCAAATTTATGGATAAATTGTCAATTAGAATGGGGGATTATTTGAACATGAACAACTTTTTAACACAGCCAAATAATAGTAATTTTTTTATTTTTTTGGTGTATATCATGACCAATCTCTTTCTAGTGGCACCATTTCCAATTGGGAATGGTGAGGTAAGGAGTTCAAAACTTCCCACCACGTGGTTTCTTACGGGGGTTTCCTTGGTGGGCCCAGTAGGGGCCCGCCACTTGCCTCTCACCGAGGAGCTCCAAAGTCCAGGGTTACCTGACAGACAAAAAAATTGATCAAAGGCAATTTTGTCTATCTAGTGAAAATGGAACAATTTAAGTCATATATGGTGTGGAACTAGGCAGACCCTATTCCAAACTAGTCTATTGATGGTGTAATATCATAGAACAATTGCATGTTTTCTTCTCAATCTCTTTCGGTCCAAACTGGTTTGATAGGTGTTGAGGTTAATAACAAAACCTCAAGAGGGGTGAAGAGGTTGTTTCAACACTTTAAAACAATTCTTCGTGGAATATAACTAGTCAATATTTTGATAGATGCAAACACAAATAAGATATAGTCAGATGCAAGTGCTTCTGTCAAACAGATAATGAGATAGAAGATATACTAGTAGATATATAGTGGTTTGGCTTTTAACTAAGCCTACATCCACTCTTCAAACTAACAGCCACCAACAAGGCCGGAATTCATTAGTAATATCAAGAGACATTACAAAGTAGCAAATGTCGCATTAACCCGAAATTGCCAGATCCCACTATCAATACACAAGCACCACTTTTACACCTGTATACTTCTCAAATCACATATTACATACAGAAGCAACCTCATAGAGAATATAATCAGAAATACACATCTTCTATCAACAACAACAGAGCAAAGTTGAACACTCAAAGCATTAGACTAATTTTGTTCGTTTCCACCAACCCTACTACTTGTCTCGAATTGAATTTATAACCATTAAACCTCATATGACCATTTGAAACTCAAATCCCTCAAGTAGCTGTTGTTTCTACAAGTAGTTCTAAAACAATCGCTTTTGCTTTTATCCAAAGTATGTCTCCTTTGTTGTCTTGCCCATATATGGTAAAACTACTCTTAACTCAAATCCAGTCCTCTTGCCACGAATCCCAAGCCTTGTTGACAAATGTTTTCCTTTCCTTTAATGTTCATATGACATGAACAAGCGACCAACACCTTCATGGCCAGTGATAGAGGGATGATACAGGACTCCTACTTAGTTGATATAGGGATATGCCTTTATTAGCAACCTAGTGAGTCTACCCAAGTCGCCTGCAACTGCTATCCTTTGGTCTTCCGGAGTATATTAGTGATCTAGACTTCACTCAATTGCTCACCTTATCATGGTACCTCCAAGTCCTCACGAACATCTTGTTCTTTCTAACTTGTCACTTTGTATCATGGTCCAGCCAGCTTCTAATCATCTTTCCACTATATACTTCGAAAGCTAATGGTGACAAAACATTCCTTACATCAACCTTACAATGTCTAGGCCTTCTTATACGAGTGGTAGAAGCACGTCACACGTCTTCCACCTTGTCTAATAGAGGAAGCTGCTCTTGCTAGCAATTCAGTGAGTCTATCCACACTACTCACCATTGATAGAGTCAGAGCACTCCTCGTATCATGTCATCTCACCTAGGATATAAGAAGTTGCTACAGTTGTGTTGGATCTAAATCGATCAAAAGAAAATCTGACAAACAAGTAATTAGAAAAATAAACTTAAGCCTGTTCTTTGATTTTAGGTCAACCACAAAGTGATCAAACTTCCACAAAGCAAGTCTTTTCAAGGATTGATGGCGTGTGAATATGTGTGAGAAAGGCGTGCTAGCTCCTAAGAGCAAAAAAAAAAAAGTAGAAGCTACTTCTTCAATCTAAATGACAAGGAAATTAAAATGCTTGAAAGTTGAAGTACGAAAAACTGGAAATTTGGCTAATTGGGAATCAAGTTAAACTAGAGTGAAGTGCGAGAAATCTCAAGGAAAATGAAATGATAACACTGGAAACAAAGGAAATTGAAGCTGTAAACGCTTAAATCTAAAGGAAATCGAAGGGGAAGCACTTGAAAATGGAAATGCATTTCAATGGGATTGAAATGACTGAAAATTTATGTATTGACGCTCAAATGGGAATATGGAAAGGAACACGAAATTGCCATTCACAATGTGCATTAGAAACAACAAACTTAATACTAAAGCTAAAACTGCAACTGAAAGACATTACTTCGAAAGGAAAATGCTTCAGAAGAAAATTTGGCAGGGTTTTGGCATTGCCTCAGCTTGTCTTCTTCCTTAGTGCTCTTTTCTTTTATTTTCCTAGGATTCCCTTCGACATTTATTGCTGTTCACGTGCAATCCCCTCTTTAACTCCTCCTCGTTTCCACGATCTTCACCACTTCCGTGATTTCAGTTACTGCTAGCAATGGTTATCTTGCAATAATTTCCTCCTCTCATGCAAGCTTAGAGCGCAAATGATAACTATTCTGTTCTAAAAATAAATTTTTCTATTTTTATTCCAAGTACGAGTTTTCGAGCCAAAATATGCATTTGATAACGACACAAATTTCTATTTCTGAAATAGAAATTCATTTGATAACGACATGAAATTTCTCCCCCCCGAGCAGCCGGCAAATGAGAGGCGGTGGATGGTGGCGATGGCCGGAGGCGACTGGCAACTGGAGGCTGGCGGTGGCAAGAGGTGGCTGGCATTGGATGGCGGAGGAGGATAGCGGATGATGGCGGAGGATGGCAATGAGAGGCGGCCGATGACGAAGGACGACGATGGGAGGCGGGTGGTGGCGCGAGGTGGCCGGCATTGGACGACAAAGGAGGACGACAACAGGAGGCGGCCGGCAGTAGAGGACGACAATGGGAGGCAGCTGGCAGGTGGGCGGTGGTGGGAGGTCGGCAATGTTGGGTGGCGGTGGAAGGTGGGTGATGTTGGGCGGCGACGGCAGGCGGGCAGCGATGGGAGGTGGCCGGTGTTGGGCGATGGCGGGAGTTAGCGAAGGATGGCCAGAGGCGGTCGGCGGCAATCGACAGTGGGAGGCCACCGGCATTGGGCGGCAGAGAAAGGCAGATAGTGAGAGGCGATCGAAGGCAGAGGATGGCGACGGACGGCGACGAACGACGGCTAGCAAATGATGGAGGACGACGGCCGGCAACAGTGGGAGGCGACCGGCAGTGACGACAAGCGGCCGATGGGCGGCCGGCTAGTAATGAGGGCAAGTAATGAGAAAAGTTTTTATTTCTCATTTTTGTTCTAGAAATAGAAAAGTAACAAAATTTTACTTCTAATTTCTGTTCCAAACCTATTTCTGGAGTAGAAATTTGTTCCAGAAATAGAAAAATTAAATTGTGCTATCAAATGGATTTATGTTCTAAATTTATTCCTGGAAACAAAAAAAATAGAAAAATAAATAAATAAAATGGTTATAATGGACGCCCTAATTAAATTTAGTGAAGTTGCACAGGAACTGTCACGCCCCGAACCCTAACGAGCTCGCGACACCCCTCGATGGTCGATCATTAAATGCAACGTCCCAGGCACGTCGCCGACCCAACCCAAACATCAGAGATTAAGCACGCGCGGAAACAAATAGAAATAACCCAGACAATTAATAATGACAAGGGGCAGCAATAGCAATAAACAAATAACTGTAATTTCCTATACTTGATAGATACATACGACGTCCACAAAAGACAAGTCCCTAATCTAGGCCACAACAACGGAACCACATTCCTCAAAGGGCAATAGTTTGCAAACTTAACTCCTCTACAAAAAGGGAGACCCAAAATACCGAGTACTTGACTCGTCTTCGATCTCCGAGATACCCTTGAAGCGTCTCCAATTCCTCATGATCGCGAATCTGAAATGGTTATATGATAACCGTGAGAACGAGTCTCAATAAGCAACTCCCTATATCCCACGTAGGCCAATGCGTACCCAGACAAGTCGAACATGCAATCTACCCCATAAGATATAAAGATCCACATTATTGTACCCACCTTGCCATTAAGCCCATGCCAACACTGCACGTTAGTCATATCATAGTAATGCAATAATAGTAGCTAAATAGCACATCGCAATTGCTCAAACACCACCCACACTTGCATGCAATTCATCTCACCAATTCGACTACACATTCAACCAGTCAATTCAATCACACGCTCAACCAGCCAATCCAATCACACGCTCAACCAGCCAATCAAATCACACGCTCAACCAGCCAATTCAGTCAATCACATCGCGCACACGTGTTCGATCATCTTTCCTCTCACGGGCTCACAAGCCACACAATTCGATCAATACCAATGGCCGCCGTCAACACGTCCCAAGCCATACCAATCATACCATACCAGTGGCCGCCGTCAACACGTCCCAAGCCACACAATCAATCATTCCAATGACCGACGTAAACACGTCCCGGTCTATCACACCTTTAACGGGCCACCGTCAACACGTCTCAAGCCCGCATCCATTTGGCACCTCGGCCAGTCATGCCTTCACATGGACCGCCGTCAACACGTCCCAAGTCCGTAGCCCTCCGATCGATCCGAGCTTCAAATCGACAGGCAAGCACACGCCATTCAATTCAATCAATTTCACGCCAATTGCATCAAACATTTCATATTCACAACTCAGCCCAATTCACATTTCGTCACCTCAACATATGAACTCGACGTTCAAGTCGGCCACACACAATCATCCAGTTCAATCATATTATCTAACCCAAATTAAATGACGTAACTATAACGTAATACAATTAAATTAAAACACGCCCTAGCCGTTCTAATCCACGACAATACGGTCATTTAGCCCCCTTAATTAGCTACTAAATTAAGCCCCATAGATATCGTAATTTAATATAACAATCACACACATACGAATATTAACCCGAATCCACGTTTAATCCCTAAACCGATACTAATCAAACTCTAGACAAGTCTAATAATACCCAATGTACTATGTGTCACGCCCCGACCTCCACGGTACGCAACAACCCGTTCGGTGGTCGATATAGTGGTGCGACGTCCCAGGATGCGTCGTAATCGACCCGTTACCCAAAGCAGAACATAAGGCACAAGCGGAAGCAAAAATATAAATATAAAACACCCTGACGGAATAGATATGAGAACCAGGGAAGCAACACAAAGAGATATGAGACAACGTACACATCCTTAACCAAAACTACTAGAAACATTCTTACATCGTTTCAAGGAAAGCAACATTAGAGGTGAGATGCAATCAAGAGAGACAACAGCCAAAAAGTAGAGGGTCCTCAATCCAAAAAGTGTCTACCCTCACAAAAGAAAACCAAGCCTAGCCTAGGGCACCCAGTCCGGGTCTGAGCTATCGGACTCGGACGAACTGTCGGGTATCTCTGAATCCTCGCTAGGAATCTCCTCCTCGGACTCCTCGGTATCCATCGGCTCGGCCTCGTCGACCTCCATTGGCTCCACCACTGGGTCCTCCACTCCTAGCTCGTGATCTATACCTCCTAACTCTTCGTCTTCGGCGGGCTCGTACCAAGCGAAAGGACCTATGGTCTCCTCCTCATCCATCTCGGAATCCACAACCTCACCACTCGGGCACTGCGGATCAAGCTGGCCCTCTATGGTGAACGGAACATCCATCGTACGAAGGGGACCAAACTCGTCTCCAAAACGGTCTCGAAAACACCAGGCTACATACTCGTGAATTTCAGGATGTGTCGTACCTACGTCTACAGTAATCTGAGAATAGTGCCTCAAGTACACTTCTCCATTCCCCACCGGATATGTAGTCATAATATGCTCATACTCTAAGGGAATCCCAAATCGTACCGGAATATGTGGCCTCGTCATGGGCGTGGGTCTGAAAGGTTGGGGTTATAAAAACCGTGAGACACATCTCAGTGAGTGCAAACTCCTAAACCTAAATTAGGCTAACATGCATCTCCTGACGGGTAAAACAAATCACATAAATATAAGAATGACTTAGGCCCGTAGGCCCCAGTCGACATTCCAATGACCCTGCAGGTTAGACAATCCATAATATCACATTTCACGAGCGGCAATCTCGATCATGCATACGTCACACGCATGCTCAAAACCTTTAGTGACAATTCCAAGTATAGTTCACCGAGTCACACCATTCAGCATGCCAACTCATGCATTCATATGCATGCAAATGCCACTAACTCGTCATGCCCATAATCAAACTCCTATGGCATCCCGACACAAATTTTCATTCATGTTCCAATTATAGAATGAAATCTACTTAGACACGTCCCATACCATGTCCAGCGGATTCCATCGCATAATCAGACACTATGCATCACACGTTAACCATTTATTTCATTAACTCGACCCGAAGGCCCGACCCGAAGGCCCGATCCGAAGATCCGGTCCGAAGACCAATCACAACACTCCGTGGCCAGCGTAGAGACGCCCCAGGCCCAGTGTCTCTAGCCCGCGTCCCTACGCATCAGGCGCAACACCGATCTCCTTACAAACCAGAGCCCGCGTAAACGCATCAGGATGGTTGTCTTCCGGACGTACCGGGCATCGTCCTGCTCGAAAGTGCATGAGGACGGCACTCCCCGCGTAAACGCATCAGGGCGAAGGTGATCACACATTCACACAACCGGTTTTATCTGAACCCCGCGTAAACGCATCAGGGCATAATTAGGTGATCACATGTCCATGGCATACACGCACTCTCGCACAATTTCCACAAGCCTCATACTCGGCATGCACAATGTGTAGCCATGTAATTCCGCACACGAATGTTGGTGCAATGTACCATGGCAGAATGTCCACGCAATTCAATGCCAACATATCATGATCAATGATCCACAACGTATGCTCAGTCGGCCCAATCAATTAATTCGGGGCATCACATGTGAATATGGCATTTATGACGTACATTGATGATTCACCAATCACATTCCACATTGTCGATTACACGAACATGCGACATAGTAGACCCAAATCATCACAATTGCCAAACCGACATACAAGTCAATCATCCCGGCAATCCCGGCAGTCCAAATCAGTTTGACTCTCAAACTATCGTGGAATCGGCCCTCGTAATCCAATGTGGACAGCAGCTAATTCTATCTATTTCAACCTCTAATTCTCTTCCAAATTCTGTTTTGTCAACCATTACCAATTTCCCGACACCCACTACTAACATGCAATCCATACCCGTCCGAATTAGTGCTAATCGACTAACCGACACACCCTAGGCCCGTTTTAAAGCGCATTATCGTTCTAATTAGGGTTTAGAGGTTTTCACCCACCTAAGTCCAAGCTCGGGCGACGGGGAATGGCGGCCGATCACCGGTGAACGGTGGAACCGGCGGCACAAGTCCCAAGGAAGCGGCGAGCGGCGGTCCGGCGGTCCACAGCAACCACGGGCGGCGATGTGAGGCCGGCGGGATTGCTGTTCACGGCGAGGGAAGGCTGGACGAGCGGCTGTGCGGTCCCCGGGCGGCTGCTGTCCACGGCGGTGGCGGCGAACAGCGTGCAGTCCGGTGACGGCGCGGCGGCGTTGGCTCGGCCTCGGCGAGCGGCGGTCTGTTCCGGCGGAAGGGGACGGAACAGGGAGAGGCGGACGGAGAACGGAGAGGAACGGCTAGGGCGGCGACGATGGACGGCCACAGCGGCGGCGACCGGCGACGGCGTGCAACAGCGGGCAGCTTCGGCGGCGGTTCACCCCTGCATGCAGCCGCGGCGGAGAGGAGAGGAAGAGGGAAGCAACGGCGGGTTGGTGGCGCGGCTGGCCGGCGCTCACCCGTGCATGCAACCGGGAGGAGGGGACGGCGGCGAGGGGGCAGCAGCGACGGTCCCGGCGGCGGCGACGCGCCACGGCGGCGAACGAGCTGCCTTTCCCCTTGGCTGACCGGCGTCACTCCTTTGCATGCAGCCGGAGAGGAGAGGACCGTCGGAAGGGGGACAGCGGCGCACGGCGAGCTGGCGGTGCAGCGGCGAGCTCGGCGGCGACGCGGCGGTGCTGGCCCCGGCAACGGCGGAGCTGGTCTCGGCCGCTCGGGAACAGCGAGGGAGAGAGAGAGAGACGGAGAGAAAGAGAGGGAGCGGTCGGGTGGCGGTGAGGCGAGAGGGGGCTCACGGCGGCAGCTCCAGCAGGCAGTGGTTCCGGCGGGTTGTGGACGGCGGCGTGAGGCCGGAAGGGAGAGAGAGACGAGGACGGGAGAGAGATAGAGGGAGAGGGATGGCCGGCGGGTGAGAGTGTGAGGGAGGGAGAGAGAGAGAGAACATGAAGAGACAAATGGGGAAATCATGACTTGTATGGGGGAGAGGAAGAGGTGGAGTGTGAGTGTGGGTGAGGTGATGTCATGCATGGGGAAGGGGGAGAGTGACAAGTGTCACATCCCCACAAGGAATCAAATTTCGGAATTCCAAGGGTCACGGGGGCAAAACTGACAAATAAATCCGGTACCGGGTCGGTTTGCCAAAATTTGACCCTACAAGACCTATCCACGCATGGCCAACTTAATTTGGCGTCGTCCTTGAGAAAATCATCCCGTAACTCACGATAATTGGCCTCGAAGTCCGGACTAAATTCCACGATTGAATTCATCAATTTCTCATTTTCTAATTCTCTTACTAACGGGTGGCCGTTTAGGATTTACGCGTATCGACCTCGGTTGCCCGAATCGCGACGAGCTCGATTGTCAAGAGACGAGAGGAATTATTGCTAGTTCCGAGGACGCGATCATCCAGCTCGAGTTCCGAAGACCGGTCCATACTGGCCCAAAATATTTCCTCGTCATTCTTCTAAATCGGCTTAATTCGCGATCGGCCCCTGGTCCACGTATTTATTCCTAGTTGGCCATTCCCATTTGGTCAGTATCCCGAGAGTGATCGGCTCCGGGCGAGACTCATGAAAATGAAATATCGAATAATACTCGCTTTATTCATTCCAGCGACTGAGTCAAATTTTGGGATGTTACACTATGTAGGGTTTAGGAAGTCACTTACCAAGTTTTGGCCCGGGAAAAGTCGACTCGGGCCTAAAATGGCCCGGGTGAACAGTACCCGACTAGGTGCGGTGGCCGGCCAACACGGGCACAATGGCCGGTCGGCGTGCCTGGCACGCAGGCGCGATGGGCGCGATGGCCGCGCGGCGTGCCCGGGGGTGCACGGCGAGTTGGACGGGTGAGGCGCCTAGACCGGATGGGCAAGGCGCCGGGCACGCGGCCTGGGCGTGCGGGCAACGGCTCGGCCACGGGCGCGGGCATGGTCACGGGCGCGGGCACGAGCACGGGCGCGGGCGCGAACGGGCAACGCGGCTGGTTAGATAGGCAACGTGCCTGGTTAGATAGGCAACGTGCCGGGCAACAGGCCGGCTGGACGGACGACGTGCCCGGGCGACGGGCACGGTGATGGGCTACGGCGGGTGAGCGGGCGCACGGCTTGGTCGCGTGGGCAGGGGCCGGCCACAGCCTGAGCAAGCTCGGGCACGGCGACGGGCACTCCCCGAGGCCACTCGACCATGCCCCGAGCAGCGGCTGGTCAGGCCAGCCGGCCGGCCGGCGGCTGGTGCACATGGCAATGGGCCGGCCACGGCCTGGGCAAGTGGCCTGAGCTGCTGGTCGGTTGGCTGGTCGGCGACCTGCGGCGGGCGGCGGCGACGGGAGGACGGCGGGCGACGACCAGGACGGACGGCTAGGCGGCGCAGGGCCGTGACAGGCGTGGCGGCGACCAGACGCGACCAGCTCGAGCAGTAGGCTGGGCGCGAAGGGAAGGGAGAGAGAGGAGGCAGTCGGTCAGGGGAGAGCTGCAAGCAGCAGCGGCGACAGTTGTCGGGCGGTGGCTGGCGAGCGGCGCTCGGCGACTGGTCGGCGGAGAGAAGGAAGAGGAAGGCCGAGGCGGTGGCAACGAGAGAGAGAGAGAGAGAGCTGGGGGGCTGAGGGGGCGCGGACCGGCGGCAGTCGGACAGCACGGCGGACGGCGAGGGGCTGGGGAGTTGGCCGGAAGGCTGGGTGGCAGCTGGGCAGCGCCGGAATGCGGCGGCGGGCTCGCTGCACGTGCGAGCAGGGGAAGGGGGAGATGGCCGGGGGTGAGGGCGAGAGGGAGAGGGGGCTGCAGGCTGAGGGGGAACGGCGGGGACGACGGGGCAGCACGGCGACCTCGCGGCGGCGACGGGCAAGCTGGCCGAACCGGCGGGTGGTGAGCTGGCGAGTCGCGGCGGTCGGGCGTAGCGAGCTCGAGCAGTGGGCTGGGCTCGCTCGCGGCGACGACAGCGATGCTTGGTGCGGCGATGGTCGAGTGCGGCGGGGTGGACTGGGGGGAACGGTAGTTGGCTGGCGACGGCGCTGTGGCTGGCAAGCGCGGCGACGGGCAGAGGTGGCGCTGGACTGGGGCTAGAAGGAGCTGTGGAGGAGGAGAGTGAGAGGGGGGGCTTCTGTGGAGGCGGCGGGGACCGGACGGCGGCCGGTGGCTGCGGGCGATGCATGGCGGCCGGGCAGTGCGCGGCGTGGTGGTCGGGCGTGGCATGTGGCTGGCTGAGGCGAGCTCGGCGATTTGCATCAGGCAGCAAAGAGAAGGAGCAGAAGCGGCAGCATCGGGCAAGGGGAAGGAAGAAGAGGAAGAGAAGAAGAAGGAAGAGGAGAGAGAGAGGGGAAGAGAAAAAGGAAGAGAGAGAAGAGAGAGAGAGTGCATGGGGCAGAGGGGGGGAAGACGTGCGAGCGTGGGTGTGTCTGCATGGGGAAGGAGCGCACGCGGCAGAGGGAAAGAGAGAGAGAGAGAGAGAGTCTACGCACTCGAGTGCGATCCAACGAACGAAATTCGAATTCGAAAACGATCCTACGGTCTAAATAATTCCTAGAATATAATAAGAGACAATGGCCACGAAAATTATAGCAAACTAATCCGAGGGAGGTCTACTAGTCCAAATTCGCACCCGATCCAAAATTCCACTTTTCCACTATTCTTGGAAATCTCGACGCTGGCCACAATAATATCGACACCGTCCAATTTATTTCGTCTCAAAACTCCCGGAAATCGACTGCCAAGTTCGGAGTCTAAATAACGGTCAAATTTGATCAAGTGCGATTATAGCGAAATCTCTAATTTAAAATGATAACCGGGAGTGATCAGTTCCTGGGCGAGATTTTATTATAAGCACACTGACAAATTACGCGTTTTATAAATCCCAAAAATTGGTCGAAATTCGGAATGTCACAGGAACCTCATAAATTTCAGAGTTGTACAAGTTTGCTATGAACTTTCAACCTCACGTAAAACCACTTATACTTTCATTTCGTTACGACATTCAATCCTCCCCTATTTTTCCGTTTGTGCTTGTGTATCATGTGATTTTTCAAGGCCAAAAAACGGTAACTCTTATTGATTTTTTTAGTCAAATCACTTTTTACCACTAAATAGATATTGCTTGAGATGTGAGTCTCATGTGGAAACAACTTTACATATTCTAAGGGATTGTTCAATTGTCCGTAGGGTATGGCTTGAGTTTGTTCCACAACAATATTTGTGAGAATTCTTCTCAATGAATTTGTCGCAATTGTTGAATTCAAATCTCGCTAATAAAGGGCAATCGAATTTTCATCATAATTGGAGCATAATTTTTGGAGTAGGTGTGTGGCTTTTTTGGCAATGGAGGAACAAATCACTTTTTCAGGTTAACTTTGTTTTCCCTTCGAATCCGGTATAGATAATTCAGTCATACGCAAAGGAAATCATTAAAGCTTCATCTGTGATACACTCAACGTTAAGTGGATCATGCACTTCTCCGATTTTGATCAAAAGGGATCTTCCACCTTCTGGGTGGATTAAACTAAATACTGATGGAGCCTCTAAAGGCAACCCAAGACTTGCTGTGCAGGGGATTTATTTAGAAATGAAGGGGTAACTAGCTTGGTGGTTTTGTTGCATTCATAGGAATATGTTCATCGACACAAACATAACTTTAGGCTTCGTGGTTGGGAATCAACTTTGCAAAATAACTAGATTTTCATAGAATCATCATTGAGATTGACTCTAAAGCCATCACCAATCTTGTTAGTCTAGAGCTTATGATTGAAAGGTCGATCCTGCTTTGCTTAAAGATATCAGAATATTGCTGCACTCTCACTCTAAGTTTAAAGTGCAACATAACTTTGGAGAAGGAAACTGCTCTGCCGATCAACTTGCTAATCTTAGAATCGATAAGCGCTTGGATATTAGTTTTTTTTTCATTATCTCCTATGGAGTTACTTCTTGTTTTATTAAGTGATAAAATAGGAGTAGTACATTTACGACGTTGAATTTTTGTATTCGGCTTTAGCCCTTTTTCATATGGAGAAAAAAGAAAAGAAAAGAGCCCCACTTTAGTCCGTCATTTAAAAGCTTCCCTCAATTGAATATATATCCTCATTTTCTGCAGTTTTGTGCCGTATTGGAGAATTAATTATCGAAAGATGTTTCCATTCTAGACAAAGATCGATGCTTTATTCCAAAAAATAATCTATGCTTTTATAAAATCAAAAACATATATTTTTTAAATTCACTTACAACTCCACCATAGCCATCAACCGATCCCTTAGTAACGACCAAACCTCCAATACTTGGTGGCATACCATGGTCATAGTTGGCCATACCCTAGGACTTCGATAGCCCGATCCAATCACTGACAATCGAACTCAGGTCACAACTAAATTGTCTAGTATCGACCACCAAAAGTATATTGAGATTTACGCAAACTATAGCTGTGTGATAGATTTTTCGTAAAAGAGTAAAGATTATGCATGCAAAATGATTTATGAAATGAATCGAGGGATTGGAACTGGGACTATGATGGCCAGATGCTTGTACTAGAGCACTTACACAGAAGCAACGAATGTAGGAACTCCAAGTAAACGTTATTCTTTCCAGCTCTTACACATTACACCACGTAGAGTCCAGATAAACTGAGAAACGAGAAATATAGCGTCTGACAACTCGTATATCACACTAGGGAATCACGTCCTACTTCCAATTTATTGAAGGTTTGATGCGGTTTGTTACTTGACATACTTCACAAAGCATTGTATCATGTCTGAATAAGCCTCCATCGCAGCAGCTTCGTCTTCATCCTTGTATCTCACCGTCCATCCATGAGTTGTTTTGGGAAAGACCTTCACGAATCCGTCAACCTGCACAACGAGATTGAAAGAGAATCATTTCCAAGCTGCTCATACGAGAGGCTGCAAAACAGAAGAGAGTTGGATTCGAATCAAGAATCTGAAGATCCTGGTATGGAAGAGCCATTGGGACCCCCACAAATCACAGTGATTAATAATATTGATCATCATTTTGAAAGGCAAAAGACTGTCTAGTGAACAAGGGCAGCTTCGTCTTCATCCTTGTATCTCACCGTCCATCCATGAGTTGTTTTGGGAAAGACCTTCACGAATCCGTCAACCTGCACAACGAGATTGAAAGAGAATCATTTCCAAGCTGCTCATACGAGAGGCTGCAAAACAGAAGAGAGTTGGATTCGAATCAAGAATCTGAAGATCCTGGTATGGAAGAGCCATTGGGACCCCCACAAATCACAGTGATTAATGATATTGATCATCATTTTGAAAGGGAAAAGACTGTCTAGTGAACAAGGGCAAGAACCTCAATTACAGAAGATAATTCATCCATGATGTTGTTCGAAATTGACAGGTTTAGTAACAACATTTGCACAGGCCCAAAAACAATTAAGGAATTGAGAAAATTTGCTTCTGATCAAAAACTTTGCCCTGTCTCGTCTTGTCTTTAAATGGAAATCAGAGTCAGACATGCTCGGCTTTCATGTTGGACAATGGAGATCGTCAAGTATCAGCTCACAAGAAAGAATTTTATCTATTCAGGACCTATGTTCCGTTTGTTGAACATGTAAAGCACCATCAACTTTTCGAATAATTTAGCATCCGGAACAATCGCAGATTCATCAGAAAGCATTCTCATACACAGATCAAAAGCAACAGGCTTTCTTACCTCGGGCTTAGCAGTGAGCACCTCTTCAAACTGTTTGAGGAGTTCAGGTGGAGCCGTTTCATCAATCTCAGCTCCTAGCACAGCAATAGGAACCTTAACCACTGCCGACAGACCAGTCAGCTAAATAAACTAGTTATGTAAATGCATCAACAAAATGCTAAATTGACCTTCTTTGGGCCATACTAAACAGACTTCAATTAGCCCACTAACATCTACACACATTTTGTCCTGGCTTTACAATGCTCGTTTTGGACCACTGTGCTCATGCACTCATGGATTCAGACGATGGTAAGAGGGAAAGTACAACTGCCCTAGATTGTAGAACATCAAGAACAAGAGTTTTCATTCAAAGAGGCAGATAATATCTATTGCCTTCATTTTCCAGCACTCTCCTGTTTGAAAAAATGCAACTTGATGTACAGACTTATTTTTGGTAGCACTTCAACTTGTTATGTAAATCAAGAAGCTGCGAAGTCTGCGTATGGTGCAAAATGGTGTAGACATACCTTCGATATCATCAGGAGTGACAAGTGCAGGGTGTAATAGCACACCAGCTTGGATGAGCTCACGCTTGCCTAACTCAACCACACCCTTACCTGAACAGAAAACATTTTAAGATAAGCCAGCACAAAAAACAATATCATGCGAAACATATAAATTGTTGTGCAGAGATATTTCTTTTGTCTGATATGTTGGTCCGTGGTCTGAAGATATGCTTCACATACCACCCCAGCAGAAGCCTGCTGCCCCAATATTTCGAAATGCCATTACTTTTCAGAGCTTGGATAACTGGTAACGTATCATCAAATCCCAATTCCTGTAAAATTGGTGTTTAGCTTTAGGCAAAAGAGATATCTACAGGGAGCATGCACCTGCCACACCTAGAAGAATTTAAATGAAATTCAACAAAACCAAACACTAGCAACGAGAATAACTCAATACAGACCAAGACTAACACAACAAGAATACATGAAAAACCCTTTAAATGGTACAAGCACCATGGGGTAACGGAATTCACTAATCGGTGAATAATCAAGAGTACAGGAGGTCTTCAACCCAGAAACATCTAATGATGTAAACTTCTTTCTACAAGCTATATGATCACAGGCTCCAAAATAAAAAATTACTGTCCACAATCTTAAGACTACAAGCTCCAAACTGCAAAGCATGTGTAAATCCACGTGAGTCAAGCCGCAGAAAGGAGTACTCAAATAACTCTACAAAGTGGAGCCAAGTTGGGAGTTGGTCTATCTTATTAATCAATAAAAAATGTCTCTCCTATCTCATGTGAAGATTCGAGTATCGTAAACTTCTCCACTTAATGGATTGACATTCTTGTCAATATTGGCCCATGACCTGCAGCGATAATCCTATTTGAGATGTGATTCGATGCACTCTCGCCCCTCTGCCATCCTATAAGCTTGTAAGAAGCTGTACCTTGTTTGAGTCCTCTCGTCTCTGCAATCACTCCCCACGTTTGTCAGATCAACTGCATAGTCTATCCTCAAATCACGTATCTACTTGACAGATCTTCTCAAGTGATTCATAATTAAAACCAACGCCAAAAATGGTCAACTTTGTTTGGTTACTTGAGTACTCTTTTGAGGGCTTCATAGGCATGAATTCAGGTGGGTTCACACAAATCATATCAGAGCGAGATCCCCTCCAGTAGGTGCTTTGTTTTAGGATGGAGTAGCCCCATAGCCGATAGATGAAGGCATGGAGTGATTGCTAGGGTGAGAGGGCTCATACAAGGTGTGGCGGAGTTTGTGACACCTCAAGTCCCACATTCAGATGGGAGGGGCCTTTCTTTAAGTGATTCTTAAGTAAACACTAACCCTAAATGGTCACCTGGTTATTTTGTTACTCAAACATTCCTTTTAGGGGTTTGGTCTACGTGAAACAGATCTAAGTGTAACATAACACCACGTCAAAGAAGAAAGTAAATGAACAACAATAGAAATAATATTACCTCCATTGTATAAAAAATCCCAACCCATGGTTTAACTCTTCTCTCTCGGGTGTATAATGTGCATTGTCTTCGAAGTTTAACACTTCCAAAGGCAAGAAACTCTTTCTAGTAATTGACACGAAACATGGCCACAGGCAACAACGCACGAATCGGTCTGACTACACATCAACAAACAACCTAATAATTTCAACACTCTCAAAGTTTAGCCATACTATTAAGCAGGACCTTGCGTTAGTGAAAGCTAAAAGAAGGCTAAGGACTTACAGGCCAGTAGTTCCAACAATTAGGAATTGATGAGAAACAGACACTAAGTTTGAAAAGAACTGAGTTGAATCCATTAACTATACAATAGACCCAAAGATGGAACTGTGTCAAATGAATGAGCTGCCAGCAGAAACAAAAAAATAGTCACATTGGTATGGTCAAGGTCAATCATGTCCTAGCCGCTATACTCACTGAACATCCCAACTACCAACAGATGAGAACCACAAGCACTTTAAGACAATGTATGAGGGATCAGAACATAAAACTCCATGATCTTTTACCCAAACTGGTACGGACCTCTCAGCATTCTCAGGATCATAGGAATCTCCACAGAAATAGTCAGGAGCAACCACGTAGAAACCAGCAGCCGCAACTTTGTCCGCAAGTTTCCTGCAAATTCGGAAGCATTGTGACAGTTAATTTTTCGGAAGAAGTCGTGCATAAATACAAAACTGTTACTTCACATGGTACTTCCGTTTGATGCAAACATCAGAATAGCATCAATCACACTTCTCCAGGGGAGCGCACTTCCAGGAATTCAGCTAATCTGCGATAGTCCATACCTAAAATTCGGAGCTTCATACCCCGAACCATCAAGACACACAATTCAAATTAGAATACCATAGGTACATGACAGGGAGCAGAACACATAATTTGGCCAACAATAAAGTGAATTAAATCCATTATGTTTCCACATTACGACTTCAAGAACTTACCATCGTTACTCGGGACCGCAGCAAAAGGAGGAAAGTTTCAAGAAAAAGATTGTAAAAGTTTGAGAACACACGCACTTCACAGAAGAAGGAAAAGAGAATACTAAATTGAAGGCAACCAGCGATTGTAAATAGTCATTTTCCACCACAAAGTCGACCTTCCCCAGTCAAAACTAAGCTCAAGTCTCATCATTCACAACCTTTAAATAGAACCTGGAAACCATTCTTCACAAAAACTCACCAATAAATTCCTATCAGACGGCAATAAATAAAGCCCACTCCATACAGTGAAGCCAAGAGCTAGAACAAAAAACGGAGGGGAAAGAAAATGAGCAAAACTTGCACAAGCGCGATATTACACACCGAAGATGTCGGAGAGGAGAACGATCGCGAGCTTGGAGTCCTGCGAGCCGACGACGTAGGCGTCGAGGCCACCCGGTTGCTCCACGTGTCCCGCCCCGCTACTCGTATCGAGGGTCGGAGGGTTTTCGCAGCACTGTGGACCAGACATTGCTATGAATAACAACTTCCGTCTTCCCTCGCTCCGATGATCGACGACTGACGAGGGGAGAAGGTGAAGGAGACGTGGACTTATAAGAAGAAGAAGAAGAAAAGTACTGAGTGAGTGAGTGAGCGAGTGAAGCAGCAAAAGGAACGCTCACGTAAGTTTTGACTATTCGTCTCTTATTTTGCATCATTATGGACGTCAATCATATTGTCCGACAAATAATTTGTATAGGCGCTTGTAACTTTAACAATATTTTATTTACAGAAAGACGAATATCCTGAGGCGGCTGGGTGCTGCGTGACACGCGTAGGTCCGATCGGAATGGAACACGAAATTCACGGTAATGATAGAAACATTAATCGTTCTTTTATCGGACGTCTAAATTTATTTGTTTCTTCTCTATGTGTTACACTTTTATCGGACAGTCTTTGAAGAGATCTTAGTTTTCGGTTTCTGATTTCGTTTGACAACAGAGTAGTTGTTTGGAGGGCATGTCCATCTGCCATCGAATGAGAACGTGGCGGTTCTAATGAAAGTACAGATTCCAGATTGGAGCACAAAATGAAAACATTTTAGTTTGTGGAGAAAATAGAGCAATAAATGAATTATTTTCGTGATCATTTGAAATATCTAATTACCATGTTAATTAGAAATTGTTGATAAACAAACGATAATCCACAATTTTTACCAATAAAGTGTTGGCCTAGATGGCAAGAGAGTTTGCTCTTCTCCTAGTTAAAATCCCAAATGTACCATGCCGATGTGGGGGACTATGCCCTTACAATCCTACAGGATCAATCAAGATGCACGAAATCTAGCCTAGACACCACCTGACCTGCTATATCAAGAAAAAAAGAACTGAAAATTTTCATGCCACACAGAATTTTGCTAATATGGGTTAGGGATCTCGACAACTTTGTTGATGTTTTCTTCAAGCAGAGCTAGTATAAGCCCGACCTTACCCTCTCAGGAAAATTGTAATATCGAGTGCAAACCCTAATGTAACCCTAA
The DNA here is from genome assembly GCA_031216185.1 of Syzygium aqueum. Lineage (NCBI taxonomy): Eukaryota > Viridiplantae > Streptophyta > Magnoliopsida > Myrtales > Myrtaceae > Syzygium > Syzygium aqueum. The sequence continues at coordinate 10,364,560 of CM062232.1, read as the reverse complement.
AAATAAAGGGGTGGTTTCACAAACCCCGACCAGGGACTTAAACTAGCATCAGAAAGCAAGTATACAGACTGAGACTGTAAAAACTTTTTCACTGGGAAGTGCAAGGTGTAGGCAAACAATCGAGAAAATACCCATGGAGAGTTCTTGCCTTCAAGGTCAGACATATGTTCTTTTTTTATGGGTAAAGAGTTTTGAGGGCGATGAGATTGTGACCAAAAAGGGTTTAGAAGTAGAGTTAAGACTACGGTGACTGTGCACGACCTCTGTAGGTAGATTCTGAGCATGTCCAGTTTGCATGCTCCAATTACTCGGTCGAGAAATAGAGATGACAGTTACGTTAGGCTGCACGATTCATGGCCCCAACACGGCATGCCGTAGGTCGTGCTTGGAATGGCTGGTCTGCTAAAGTGATTGATTGCTTTGATCACAGAATTTTGGCAATTGATTATATCATGTGCTTTTGTGAACGGATTCTAGATATGACAGTTTCTTTTCTTACATTAATTGATAAGAGTGGATTGTTAGTGTTGGCTTGTGCTCACAGTTACCGCCCAGTCTTGAGTCCCTGTTTTGTCCAGGCGAAAACATAGTGCTTCTGTCTGGACCATCGTGTTGGGCATAAGGAGACTCTTGCTAATAATCCGGAGAGTGATGTCTGATGGAAGACTTTTGCTTGAAGCCTGCTTATGAGATCAGTGAAGGAAGAATGCTTGATGAATCCAAGATGGTTCTGGATTTTGAAAAACGAAGAATCTTCCCAGGATCAGATTTGGCTAAATTTGCACGATGGCATAGCTGTCAATGATGTCATCGCATCTAGAGAACTTTTAATGTCCAAACAACCTGACTCAGATGTGGTCAAGAAGCTCTGAGCTGAGACCATCAACCATCTTTTCCGAGCTTGCCCGATAGCTAGGAAATTTTTGAATTACTTAGGAATTCCTTCCACCTTAAGAAAAGAATATGCAGGATTGGATTCGCGAAGACAATTGGAGTAAGGTTCAGTATCAGAGGCCAAAAATCCCATGGGGAGAATGCTCTTCCATGCGGGGCTTTGGTGCCTTTGGATAGAAAGAAATAATTGTTATTAAAGACCTTTTCTTTAGTGACTCCACCGGCGGTACTTGCTTGTATAGCAGAGAATGTGACTTGACTTGGTTCCTTTGATGTAATTCTGGTTCTCACCGGAAAAAAAACACGAAATCTGGTTAACCTCTTGTTGGACCAGGTATCGAATGAGTAGATTGCCAACAGTCGGCCCACATAAGTTGGCCCATCTCAGCCCAGTAGTTCTGTTTTTCTGAAGCAATTGCCGTATCGACCGAACTTTCCATGCAAGAAACCTGGAAACTGACAAAAATCAGAAAACTTTTTGTGGGGTAGTCATCGTTTTCATTCATCACTCTCCCGGGGTCTCTCCTGGGTTCCCCATAATCCACCAACATCCACCGTGTTGGATTCTTCTGCAGTAGGGTTTTTGTGGGGTTTCTCCACATCCGCTTGGCCATATATAACTGGATTCTATCGAGTTATACGAGAGAGGCAGAGAGAGAGAGAGAGAGAGAGAGAGAGAGAGAGGGAAATGGGTTCTCTGAGAAATGGAGCAGAGAGAGAAGAGGCCGGGGAAGAGGAAGAAGAGCCAATTCTGAAGAAGCAAAACCAGAGGTTCTGCATGTTCCCCATTCGGTACAAGCCACTCTGGGAGATGTACAAGAAGGCTGAGGCCAGTTTCTGGACTGGTACTGCCCTGCAATTCTCCTTTTTTTCTTGTAATTGCGTTTGTGAATGTGTTTTTGAATTGGTTTCTCTGTTTCATCATGTGTGATTCCTTCTTTCCCATTATATTGGAGTGATATACTTATATGCAGTATTATTCTCGGAAATATTTCGATCTCATTAAAATTTTCGAGAATTGCCTTCTGTTTCATTACTTGTGTTCATCCCTTGGTTTATTTCAACGATATGTGCTTGGTGTTTCGGATATTTTATTCTGTGCTTTATAAGGATTTCACTGACTTGTTGCTATGGACCTTTGGGCTCTCTTGGTTTCTCTGTAAAGGGGGGGCTCAGCCGATCAGTAAACGTGTAATTTGGCCTATGTTTTTAATTTATCAAGTAAGATTACAATGGACTATTTAGGGATTGGTTTTGTTATCTGATCATGTATGTGTCCTGATTTAGTATCAAAGACTTCGCATGTACTTTTCTGTGAGAAATGGAGAATGATCGAATAATGCAGTGGAGTATTTTTTGTCATGGAGAAAATATGATTAGAGACGAAGGGTTGCAGCACAATTAGAATGAGTGATGGTTGTGAATGAATTTGGATGACAATTGTACAAAGATTTCAAATTCTGAGTCAAATCCTTTTGTTCTAGCCATTCTCCATTGTGTTGGTGCACATGTTGAGATCTTAAATGAAGAAATTTAAATGCTTTGAAGAACACGTGAATCCTGTGCTCATTTTCAAAGTAGTTCTGGAGCATACATCTTGGTTCAGTGTATCGCATATCCACAATATTAAGGTAATAATTCAGAACACCTCTTATTTCAGTCTTGCACGGCATTTTGCTTGCTAAGATGCAAGCAGCTTCATATGAGAGTATTTGTAATTCCATGTGCAGACACTGATGGTTAAATATTTATTGCATCAGATGGCAAGTACCAGTTAAATTTCTAATTTTTAATCCTCTTTTATTGGGTTTGCAGCTGAAGAAGTTGATCTGTCTCAGGATTTGCAGCACTGGGAAGCTTTGACAGGCTCAGAGAAGCACTTTGTAAGCCACGTGCTGGCATTTTTCGCTGCATCTGATGGTATTGTGTTGGAGAACTTGGCTGCAAGATTTTTAAATGACGTTCAAGCTTCAGAGGTAACCCTCATCAGATGAAGAATCTGTTATTTGTTAATATATTTCGACTAGATCGTATTGGGGATTGAATGTGCTATTCTGTTATAGCTTTGATGTTAAGTTGGGAAATGTGACACAAAAAGGAGGAATACACATATGATGAATTATCACTGTGCTCTAAAATAGTGAGGTTGACCGTATGGGATAAGTTCTCCGCTTATGCTCTGCTATTGTCTCTTTCTCGATGCACGTATCTATCTCATTTTTCTTCATTTTCTATATCTTGTTCCTATCTCATGTTTTTTATTGTTCTTCAATGGTTGGTGAAACACCCATTATTAGATTGGTCATTGCTTTTATCTTCTTCAAATATCTGGAAGAGTAATTCCTCTCAATACACTTTCAGGCACGAGCCTTTTATGGATTTCAAATTGCAATGGAGAATATTCATTCCGGTATTGCATATCAGACTGGTTATTTATTATTATTCAGTGTTATGCAATGTATGCTCGTTGTTATGGATATTATTGTGGCATCTTACAGAGATGTACAGCTTACTTCTGGAGACTTATATAAAGGATTCAAGAGAGAAGCACAGATTGTTCAATGCAATTGAAAACATCCCATGTGTGGCTGATAAGGCTGAATGGTCATTTAATTGGATACAAAGGTGATACTCATTTATTTTGGCAAATTTGATCTTGGCATTTCTTACGTATTGAGTTCACGATGGATGCGATAATAATGTTAAAGGTCACTGCAGTGGTTGAATGTTCATTTTCATTCTTAACTTGTGATTTAACATTATTCTCAGAGGTCATTTCAGTAGTTGAATGTTCCTTTTCATTCTTAAGTTTCTGATTTGCAGTTCCTCTTCTTTTGCGGAAAGACTAGTCGCTTTCGCTTGTGTGGAAGGAATTTTTTTCTCTGGGAGGTACTTTCTTGATAATCTTCAATGGCTCCACTTGATATTTAAGTTAGATAGATTTCAATGCTTAACTTTTTGAATAACATGGTTTTATTTGGGGGTTGTGATATTTTCCCCTTTGTTTATTGGCTGCTTTTTTATTCAGCTTCTGCGCTATTTTCTGGCTCAAAAAGAGGGGATTGATGCCAGGTCTGACATTTTCGAATGAGCTCATTTCTAGAGATGAGGGCCTCCACTGTGACTTCGCTTGCCTTTTGTACAGGTGGTTTTTCTTTTCCAGAGTTAGTTAAAATTAGCTATGGTCAATGAGGTGATGGTCCGTCATTGTTTTTCAATAGGTAAGATTTTAAATGGGTTTCCTTCATGTTAGTTTGTTGCAGAAGCAACTACATCAAGAAAAGGTTCATAAAATTGTTCAAGAAGCAGTTGAAATAGAGATCCATTTTGTCTGTGAGGCACTCCCATGCGCGTTAATCGGCATGAACTCAACTCTAATGAGCCAGTACATAAAGTTCGTCGCCGACCGGCTTTTGGTATATTTCCTTTCCTCTTAAATGCTTTTTCCATCACTTCTAGGGTGGTTTCATTTTCTGTAACTTATTGATTCATACTTAAAAATAATTTCAGGTTGCTTTAGGATACCAGAGAAAATATAACGTGGAGAACCCGTTTGAGTGGATGGAGTTCATATCCTTGCAGTGAGTATTGAAATCAGATGTTTTGGCTTCTTTATTGTCAACCTGGATTTATAAGCTCAGTGATTGATCATTTGATCAGACTAATTCTGCTTTTAAGATTTTAACCTCATCTATATTACTTCTCGTCTTTAGCATGGATATCCTATAAAATAATGAAAAGCACTTAATAAGGAACAAAACTTGTTTGCCCAACTAGAGGGTAGATAGCAATCATTTTCAGGCTCAAGCTAATGCTGAAGCATGCTATTGAATTAATCATTTCATAGTCATTCTGGTGGAAGGATTTTAAATATTAGGAAGACCAAATGTCATAGTCTTATGGGGTGGATAGCAGTCATTTTCAGTTTAAAGCTAACGTAGCGATCAATGATGTCTTCAAGGAATATGGATTGAGTGAAGGAAAGATTTTGACATTTTTTATAGGGTCCTGTTTGTTCGTGTCTGATAGTCTTTTTCCCTTTGTTTTGAATCACTTGCTTCTTTGTGAAGTTTTGTTTATCTGGGAGTTGTTTAATGTGAGGCTTTTTGTTCCTGACCACTGTTGCGGTTTGCAGATTGAGCCTTATAGTTTGAACTCCTTGAATTCAGCCTGAGTTCGAGTTTGTTATTCCTTTTTGTTTCTGCTGTGCAGAGGAAAAGCCAATTTCTTCGAGAGACGGGTAGGCGATTATCAAAAAGCATCTGTTATGTCGAGCCTTCAAGATGGTGGCAAGAACTTTGTCTTCAAGCTTGACGAGGACTTCTAAACAGTTGGAAAATTGCTAGGGTTTCATTTAGCATAGAGATGCTGAAAGCGGGCATCGTAAATTTTTTGTTGTCATCACAGCACGGAACTTTGTTTATAGTATATCCCATTAAGAAGTAGCCTTGAGGTATCGGTTCATTGTGTGAATTGTCAATTCCTAGATTGATTTTGGCCGTCTAAAGTTCCTTTCAAATGAATCGTCATTTTGGCTGCAAGTTGTTGTCAATTTAGGTGTGGACCTTTGGATGCTTTTATCATATGTCGGTCTAAGTTCTCCAAGGTTTTCTTGAGCTGCTGAAGCATCCCAAGGAAGAACTAAATCATATTTCAAGTAGATGAATATTTATATATAAACTTGTAATATCTTGCTGATGTAGTTAAAGTGATAATTACCAAAATATTATATTTATTGCAATATAATGTCATGTTATGTGCTCAATTTTGAACTATAATCTAAATACATTGTTATTATAATTATTACAGCGTTAATAACTATTACATTGTAGCATTATTCCATTACTGCAACCAAATGGGCCGCTAGAAATTATGTTATCCGATTTCAACATACATTAATCGAAGGATATGTTCGCGTGCTTCAATTAATCATCCTCACATATGACCATCGTCCATAGATCGCGGTTCTGATGGTCATGTGCTCACGATTCAAAGAAGCATGTCATATAGAAAAGAGATGACCCAAGAATCATTTTGCGACAGTGCCAACAATCATTTTGCGACAGTGCCAACACGTACATCTGCGGTCTGACTTACTCGCAAAGAGCGAAGCTGTACCATGCAAGCCGCTTGGGAGGTTTCTTCCTCGAGAAGAAAACAAATCTCGGTCGATGCAAGCTCTCTGCAAAACTCACAAGCGAAAATTTGAAGCCACATATGAAATAGACAAGCAGCACTCGACCCACTGGCAAATGTTTGAGCGGCACTGGCGCCACGCAGATGGATCCTAAGCTAATTGAGGACACAGAGCCTCATATTAAACCATGGATAGTATCATTCACTACTGTCAATGAGAAGAAGATGGTGACCCGAAATGAACGACCCAAACATAACATAGCATCTGCAATTATGTCATGGTGGAGATATATTTTTCACCTGCAAGCGGTCCAATTGACGGTCCTCCGAATCGCCTTCGAAACCTCAAAATATTGCACTTAAATGCACATTTTGAATCCGCATGAGAGAGTGACATTCTTCTACCAATGAAGGGGGAAAAAGTGACATGTGAAGGGCAAGTATTATCCAGTTAGTAACCATATTTGCACAATAGTCGACCAGGTGCACTTCAGAGGGTCGTTCTCCTTGATGCTCATGGCAAGAGGTAACTATTTGACATTGATCCAGATCATGAATCTAAAAAGCAATCGTCCACACCAAGTCATGACTGTATCTACGAAGCAAGCAGATGTTCAATGAATGAAACTGCATTTGCAGCGACACACGCCTCTCTGTCTCAACCCCAAGAAAGAGCTGGTGCACTAAGAATACAGCATCCAATCACAGTAAATCACATGCTCAAATAGTTCAGCTCAACAAACAAAACGCGGGAGGTAAACTGGCGAAGAGAATGAGATGATCCATTTTGTTATCGACTTTACCAAACATAAAGTGCAATATATACTTCTACATAAAGCAGAGTCATCATCCATCATTTGACGCACCTACAGCAGGGTCATTGCTATCAGAATCCGCATTCAAGTCAACCAAAGGTGAAATTGAACTGGTAGTCGAGGATCAGGTGGGTGAAATGACACCCCGTTACCGGTATTTGCTGCAGCAGATGTTAGAATCAGCCCCTGACCTTCACTGCTTCACGGGCTGCTATTTCCTTGGCCCTTTGGGCTCTTTCAGACACCTCTTCCTGTGAAAAAATTGATATTGACGTTTATGCATACAAATCAATAAAGCAATGGACTCTTACCACTTACAGTACAATTTTACAAGGCTTTTTCTACTGGTTAATCTGTAGTTATTTGCTGAAGTCGTAAAGACCAGCCTGAAGGATGACAAGAGAAGTCGAAACCGTCTAATGCGAGATATAGCAATCTACAAAAATCCAGTAGAACGAGTGATTACAATTGCATTTTCATACGATCAGAGAATTACCAGTCCTTGTATTCTTTGTGCTAAAAAATAGAGAAGTTCTTTAATTACTTGTATAAGGTTTTCAATTCGCAAGACTGTTTCAGTTCTGACTCCTACAGATAATATCTATTCTACATCCTAATAAATATTGAGTACAGCCACTAAAAGGATCATGGTAGTTTTCATTCAATGACATCCTTCTTATTCTCAATGATGATTCAGCTTCTTATGAAAATGTTCGCAGACACCACCTTTTCTTCTTCATCAAATTGGGTTCCTTATGTAGGGAGCAAACCTCCCTGATAACTTCAGATCAATGAGCTTCATAACTAGATTGCATCGAGGGAAGAATCATGAGATCAAACAGGCACATGCTAATTACCTGGAATTCTTGCACTTGCTTCTGTTGTTCAGCTTGCAACCTCATGATTGTGCTCAAGAACTCCCCAACCGTGGACTCAATACGCTCGTTTAGCGCTTAGCCAGAGCCTTCCCCAAGTAAAAAGTGTCAAACACGGCCATGCTGTCATTTTCACCTATACAATTTCAGCAAACGGTCCCTAAACAATGCAACAAGTGCACGATGAGGACAATCTGTGTCACGATTGAAATAAAATGCCAGGTGACCCAATAACAATAAATTTGACAACCCCCTCCCCCCTCCTTGTATCCTAGACTTTTTACCATTAGAGAATGTGCACAGCACTTTGAAAAGGACACGAGACGGTCTAGAGAAGAATAGTCATTAACAATATAGATAAAACTCTGAAAAGAAACTAACAAAAGGGGAACCCACAATAAGAAAGCTAATGAAAATATTAACATTGCAAGTCTGATTTTTGGTCCTTAATCATGAAATTAGCAAAGATGCGTTAATTAGTGGACAATAGTGCAAGAAATAATAAGAGATCAAGGATTAAACTCAGCTAAACAAGAGCCGTTGGCAGTGTGATAACTCAATACAGTTTCCATTACTACAATTAGGCAGGAATTCATGCCTATAGCAAATTTTACAGAACATGAACCAAGGAAATATAAGCTTGTCAAAAAAGAAAAAAATCCTCCGCCTCATATTCTTTAACATCCTAACCGACAACAGAAGTGCCTCTTCGGCATCACAGATCAAAATTCTACAAAGCTAATACAGGACGACAAAACTGCGAAAATGAATTGCTCTTATTTCCCAACTAATGTTCATCTGAGTTTTTCCTCTTCTTTGTCTTCTTATTCGGACGCTCCATCAAACCATCTTCTTCTCGCCCCTCTTGAATCTCCTCACGCCCTCTCTTTTTCTTAGAACTCTCTCGCTCTTTAACAACAACCCCATTATCCAGTAAACTACTGTCATCTCCTCCTTTTTTCTTTTTCTTCTTCTTACTCGACTGCTCCGAGAAATCCTCTCCACCTTTCTCTTCCCCTTCAGCGCTCTCACCTGCCTTCTTCTTTGCCTCGTCAACAGCCATTACTCTGCCTTCATTCCTCACTCCAGCCTCCATCCCATTTTCCCCAAGATTACCAGTATGATCTGCATCCACCTTCTTCTTCTTCGACTTCTTTTGCTTTTTCCCATTGCCACCCAAACCCTCGTGATCCCCTTGACTCGGCTCTTCACTGAGTTCAACCGTTACAGTCTGTCTCGGGTCCACACTCGGCTCAGTCTCCTGAGGCGGCTCTTCAGCAGAATCTAATTTGCAGTGCTTGTTTTTGCGTTCAGATTTAGGGGCCTTTAGTTCCTTGTGCAAATGAGCCAGCTCATCAAAGGCGGTGGAAGCACGCTGAAGATAAGCGCTAATAGCATGGGAAGCACCGTTCTCGACCGTCACAAACTTGGAGAGGATCTTGGCAGCTTTAGGGAGAGATATCGGCTTGGAGGAAATAACACGGCCCGCAAGTGTCTTCATTCTAACACGGTCCAATAGTAGCCTTATCCTCAAATGATGTTGCCTCCAATTCAACAGTCTTAACACTGGACTACCCGTTGAACCTGCAAGGTGAGAAAATCAAGAACTACATGCTGAGTCCAGAGCTAGCACAACTCAAGAAATACACATGATCTCACCTAGAGTCCATCCCACACTTGCCCTAACTGGGGTTTCAGATATATATATATATATATATGCGCAAGCACAAAGCAAACAACTGAATTCAATACTTTTAGTTCAACAACTTCTCGACCAGTCTTCTTTCTCTCAATCATAAATTTCATTCCTTAACCTCAACTTACTAGCTACCCTTCGTGGCGCGAAGTTTCCAATAAAAAGTGCAGAGATTTACCGATTAAAACAAGGACCCAGATACTAAAACCACCTAGAAAAATCGAAACAAGCCGCAAAGAAGCCATATGTCGTCGGCGCAAACTTGCAACGCTCAAGTTCTCTTCGAAATTTCTGCTTTTTTCTTTGGTGGGTAGTAGCCGAAACATCCTCAAAGCATCCCCAAAGACGGGCTTTGCCCGCCAAAGCGCTATTCGCGATGATTTCGTCTTTCGCTCGAGCTTCATACGCAACAAGAAGCGAACAGAACCGCATTTTTCACCAAACAGAACTCAATGGCGAACGGCGGATTCGGGGCACTGACCTCGTGAAACTCTAGCAGAATCCACCGGGATCCACGAGAAGCAGGAGGCGGCGGCTGCGCGTCCGGTTTTGCGCCGCCCTGGCTGGCGGTGGTGCGGCGGCGCGTTTGCTCGACCGGCGGGTGCGGTGGCCAAGCTTTAGGTCTTCTCTTCACGGTAAAGAAGGGGGAAAAATGGGAGTATAAAAGGCTATATAAAAAGGGAATATGGAAAAAATAAAAGAAAATTAAAGATTATTTAGAAAAAGAGAGATTAAATTTATAAAAAAAAAAAAAGGCAAATTACAGTTTCAATGTAATGACAGCTTAAAATCCTAATTTTATATTTTTTTAGTTTGTGTACAAAATAGATGTATTTGTATGCAAAAAAAAATACGAAAAAGTGTGATTGGGTTATTCATTGAAATGGTATTCATATAGTAAGATGAGAAATATTTTTTATTTAAATTAATAAACATTAGAGATAATGGGAATAGCGAGAGTGTTCGACCGTTAAATCTTTTCATTATTTTGTGATATGCATTGTTCGATGTTCGTCTCATGGCATACATGGATTCTCCCTTTGTTGGAAGAAGAAATACGATTTTTGATTTTCTGTAATTTTAGTATTTAAATGTTATTTTTTTAAGTATTGCTCAGTATAATTAATTCAAAAGATCAAATATACGCAAATTAACTTTTGAAAATTCCGTAAGACTTTTTCCATTGATATTCTAACAATAAAGATTTGGTTTATTTTTGTAAAAAAGTAAAAAAAAAAATCTTTGGGGGTGCCTCTAAACTTCCCCCATTAAGACCAAAATCACACTATTTTTGGCCGTCATCATTGTCGATATCTAAGTATCTAATAATAGATAAAAAAACAAAAAAGGTTCTTGTCTGTATCTGCTGTTGATATCCAAATGTCTAATAACAGATTAGAAAAATAAATCCCACGTTTTGAGTACGAAAAAAGTGCATACTTTCGTTCCGACCACTAGAAAAGCGATGATGTTTGTGAAGTAAAGTATAATTGTGCCCATATAGAGATTATGTATCTCTTGAGATTATTTAATTTAATGCACTGTTCACTTAAAGCAAAAATAAGAAATACATGGAGGACGCTAAAGAGAAAGAAACATGTCAAGACATCTCATCCCAGAAATTTCGGAAACAAAAGTTCACATCACGTGGTCTAACTTGATCAGACAGACTTGTTCATGGGTTTTCCAAGATTCTCCTATGATCAGATATTCCGTGCAGTTCATGTCCAGACATGCGCCACAAAATCGTATGAAATTCACATCGAATTAGCCAAAAATAATAATAATAACAACTAGCTGAATTGACCCAATCCTGAAGATGCCAACCCAGGTTTTCGTTTACATTAAGGCAGGTTAGGTGGCATTAGGCAGTGGTTCCTCTTGTTTCTCTTCTCTCTTGACAGTACTCCAGCTTTCCCTCACTCAAAAGATCAGCCCTTCCGGCACAGGTGTATTGAGGTAGTATATTTGGGCTTCTATACTCGCGAGCTGGCTGTTTCCAACAGCTTTAACTTTGGCATAGCCGAAACCATTAGGTGTTCAGCGAGTTGGCTAGTGGGTTAGGGAATAAGGTGCCAGAGAAGGAGGTCGGGGGTTCGACCACCAAAGCAAGGAAGAAGAACACCGTGCCATAGTGACCCGCAAGAAAAACATGTCCCATTGCAGTAATGCTCTCGGACAAGGAGAGATCCTCAAGCTCTTTGGCATCTGGAACTGAGCCAGTTCGTGAGAGTGATGATGCTGGAATCGCAAGGAATGCGCAGGTCGCCAGGAGAATGCACTCTGTGAATTATGCTGACAAGATAACAATTCGAGAAGGCAATTAGTAGCTGAGATGGATTGCCTTTGCAAGTCTTCGAAATCCCACAACAGGACGAGCAATGCACAGCTGATGCTTTTCTTCAGCGCATCGACCATGGAAATGTAAGCATGGCGGGTCTGTGAGCGTTGAAATCTTGAGCGAATGTTTCCAATTGAGCTGTGAACCTGTGATGCCTCTCCCATCTCAAGACCCACTATTCCGAGAAACACTTGCCTGAAGCCATATATGAAGTCAATACAGGGCAGCAAAAATTGTGGGTCCTGCATGAGGTTATGGCCATATGGCATCAATTTACCGGACATAGTCAGTAACGACTGTTACTTTTGGGGGCAGAACAAACCCATGGATCCGACTGCATCTAAACAGGTAGAAGCAGCCGCTGAATCACCCGACACCGCTACAACCAGGCAATCTCTTCAGTCCTTGACTGCGAATAACTCTTCTCGCCGAAAAGGCATCATGCCACCTCCCTACGTCTGCATATATGTTTGACAGAAGAACCCTACAAGGCCCATGAGTTGGCTGCAAATTTTCCAAGCTCTGCGCAGCCCACTCTCCTATCTCCACATTCCCATGTGTTCTGCACGCTGACAAAAGCGCACCCCATACTGCAGCATCTGCTTCCAAGGGCATGGTCCTAATCAATTCTGTAGCTTCTTGTATTTTCCCAGCTCTACCTAATATGTCCACCATACAACCATAGTGCTTAACATCTGGATCCACATCATACAAAACCTTCATGGTTCTAAAGATTTTTTTCCCTTCCTCAACTAGGCCCACGTGGCAACATGCAGTTAGGGCTCCAATAAATGTAATTGAATTAAGCCTGATGTTTCGCTTCTGCAAGTTGGAGAATATTGCAAGAGACAGATTTGCATGTCCATGCATCGCCAACCCACATATAATTGCATTCCATGGTGACACGTCCCGACCCTTGTCTCGAACTTGATGAAACACTTCCAGGGCAGAAGTGATGCTACCGCACTTTGCATACATGTCAATTATTGATGCACTCAAATTGTCATTGAGAGGGATGGAGTTCTTCTGTACATATTCATGAGCCCATGATCCTTCTTTCAGGGAACCCAAAGCAGCAATAGCGGAGAAGACGCTCGCCATTGTTACTTCATTAGGGCAGAGCCCACTTGCGACCATCTTGTGAAAGAGTTCAAGAGCCATATTTGGCTGCTCCTGCTGTGCATAACAAGAAATCATGGTGGTCCATGAGAAGACATCCCTTTCTGACATCTGGTTGAACATCTGCCTCGCCTGGTCAATCATTCCATTTCTTACAAATCCTGCAATGAGGGCATTCAGAGATGCAAGGTGGTCCTTCGATCCAGTCTCGAACTGCAGATGAGCAAGGTCAATCCTGCCACAAGCTGCATAGAAATGGATTATAGTTGCCTGGACAAAGTCAGAACAGTCAAAACCACATCTCACTATCAAATTATGAAGTTGCTGGCCCTCCACGGCTAGCACCGATCTTGCACAAGCCGAAACCAAATCAACTAGCATCACATCATTCGGCCTCGATCCAGACCGAAGCATTTCACGGCACATGATCAATGCTTCACTTAACCTCTGCACTCGCAAATAACTATCAATCAATGTACCCCACGAAACCACATCTCTACTCGGAATCTTCTCAAACAATTGTCCAGCCAAATCAACGAGTCCTGCCTTAGAATATCCGTTCAACATCACGTTCCATGAAACTACATTCTTCTCGGGCATCTCCTCGAATAACCTGCTCGCTTCCTCTATGCTCGAACAAATACAATACATGTGCAACAAATTTGTCGATACAATAACAGAACTGTCAAGTAGCAATTTAATCGCCAAAGCATGAAGCATTCTGCAGTTCCATAGTTCCCCAGAATGCGAGCAAGCAGGGATGACACTCGCCAAAGTCGCCTCATTAGGGACGACGCCAGCAACCCGCATATCCTTGAAGACCTCGATCGCCTCCCCCCAAAACTTATTTTGCGCGAACCCCATTATCATAGTCGTATACGAAACACACTCCTTCATCGTCATTTTCTCAAACACTTGGAAAGCATCCCACAAACGGCCAGATCTCACGTACCCAGCAATCATTATATTACAGCAAACCACACCAGAGCCGCCGCACGAACCAAACAGAACCCCAGCCTCACCCATCAAGCCGCACTTCGCGTACACATTGGTCAAGCTGTTGCGCACGAAGGAGTTGGCGAGGAGCCCTGTTTTGAGGACGAGGGAGTGGAGCTGGCGACCCTGCGGAACGGCCGAAACAGAGGCGCAGGACTTGAGGGCCGACACGAGGGCCAGCTCGCGGTCGTAGCCTTGCTCGTGGGCGCCTCTGGCGTTGAAGAATGTGAGGACGTGGTCTCGCAGATGGGGAGGGGGTTCGGTGGCGGTAGCAGAGGAGACCCATCTCGGATTCCGTGGAGATGGAGAAGCGATCTGGAGGAGATGACGGAATTTGGGTCTGAGCGGAATGGTCATGAGAGGCTCGAGAGAGCATGAATACGGTGGAGCTTTTGGCTGAGTTTCAACAGAGATGAAGGCCGGAATGGTTTTCCAGGTTCGCAATGTGGACAGGTTTTGGAGGCAAAAATTAACGAAGGTTCGTTCACTAAATATGTTGAATTTTGTTTGGCAAAAAATGTGATAATTCTGAAAAATATTTTTTAAGGAAAATTCCAAAAAAAAGCCCGAAATATAATCATTTTCTCAAATAAGAACCAACGACTCTCATCAGATCTAGGAGAGGGACGCCCGACCCTCCCGATTCTAATGAGGGCCACCAGGCCCTCGCCTCTGATCGGTGAGGGTCGCCGGCCCTCATTGAGGCGCCAGCGACCACTGCCTCACTAGCAATGGGATGGCAGCCACAAGCCCTCTAGCCCTATCAGCCCATCCCCTATTTTTTTTTAACTTTAACTTTTTTCTTGAGTTTGTTTTTTTATGGAAAAAAACACAAAAAAGAAAAAAATCAAAAAAAAAATTAAGAAGATAAAAATGCCCTTGACTCCAGTGAGGTTAGGCCGTTCTTTGAGACTAAGATAGCCACTTCATATCCTTATTTGAGACAATATTCATTTTAGGCTCTAATTTGACAAAATGAGGGCATTTCAAGTTTTTATTTGACGCAATGTCTACTTCACGCCCTTTATTTGAGAAAATGATAGTACTTCGGGCTCTTATTTGGAATTTTCTCTATTTTTTAGAAATTTATTATTCAGGAAAGGAAAATGATAATATTTTCAAGTGTTTAGCTGAAACCTAAAAATGAATTAGAATATATTTTTCATTGTTTGATATATGATTTGATTTTCCTTAAAAAAAATTACCTTGAATGTTTTAACTATTTTTAATTTTCTTTTTCTTTTTAATTTTTATTTTCTTTTCTTCTTTTTTTTTCTTTTTGATTCTTCCTCGGTCGCTCGCTAGCCATGGCAATCGTTGGTAATCAGCCACAAGCAAGGGACGAGCTAGCCCTAGATCAGCAAGGCTCCACCTTGCCGGCTATAGAGGTTGAGCTTTGCTGATCTAGGGTGAGCTTGTCCCTTGCTTGTGGTTGATTACCGACGATTGCCTTGGCCGGCGACCAACCGAGGAAGAATCAAAAAGAAAAAAAAAAGAAGAAAACAAAACAAAAGAAAATAAAATAAAAGAAAAATAATAAAAATATTTCCTTATGACAAACGTTTCATTAACTAAGAACCCAATCTCCAGTGTCGAGAATTCAAGCACGCCCTTCGTGGATTCAAGCTTAAGTTCCAAGGACCCAAACACAGCCTTTTTGCACTTGGGCTTAGGTGCCCAGTCATTAGGTACGAGCACCAAGGCTTCAAGCTCGGCCTAGATGGACTTGAACGTGGGCATTAGGGACCCAAGCCCAGCCTTGATGGATCCGAGCCGGGCAACAGAGACCTAGTTTTGAATGCTAGGGACTTGGAATCAACGTTAGGGTTTCTGTAACCAAGCATAAAGTTTTGATTCCAAACGCTGATACCTAGTCATATATTTGAAAAATGTTTTCCCACTTTTTCATAAAAGGTAGGGTTAATACTACGAAAAATCTTCAACTGGTACACTTGTGACAGATTTACCCCAAACTATTTTTTTGACCATAAAAAACTCCAAACTAGTACATCTGTGATAATTTTACCCCGAACTATTTTTTATACCATCAAAAATCTCAAACTGGTACATCTATGATAATTTTACCCTGAACTATTTTTTTGACCACCAAAAATCCCAAACTGGTACACCTGTGATAATTTTACCTCGAACTAATTTTTTAATATTTTTTTTTATTTTTCCAATTTTTTTAGTTTTTCTTTTCTTTTCTTTTTCCTTTCCTTTTCTTTTTTTTTTCCTTCATCTTCATTGGACCAACAATGGATTGTTATATTGTAATCAATACCACAATAACGTGACATGTAACATAAATGCTACATTTTGACCCAAAAAAAGAAACATAAACGCTAAATGAAAGACTTTCTTTTATATGTATGAATTTTCATGCTAACCACTTTTTTCTACATTTAAATGTCTCGCGAAAAAGGCATTATATTGTTATCATGTCTTTCTTATTTTTGGGTGGAAGTCGATAGGCAAACTAATGAGGTCCAATGCAAGTTTATTACCTAAGCTTGGAGTACAGCTCATCAACAATTTATATATATCTTGCTTGCCAATTTAATTTAAAAGATTAATTTACAAAAATAATATATTTTATATATAAGATGAGAGATATTATATGTGCATGGCGATTCATAAATCAATATGATAACTTGAAATATATAATAAATAAAACGCAAGAAGAATTTTTTGTACTATTTCTAATTGATATACTAAGAAATTATAAAGAAAACAAATTATAGATACAAACTTACGAATTTAATTTCAATTTAATATGCCTTACCAAATTCACACTTCCTGAATTTTTTTTTTGTTTGAGGTTAAAGATGAAGGAAAAAAAAGAAAAGGAAAGGAAAAATAAAAGATAAGAAAAACTAAAAAAATTCTAAAAAAATAATATTAAAAAATTAGTTCGGGGTAAAATTGTCACAGATGTACCAATTTGGGATTTTTGGTGGTCAAAAAAATAGTTTGGGGTAAAATTATCACAGATGTACTAGTTTGGGGTTTTTTACGGTAAAAAAAAAATAGTTTGGGGTAAATCTGTCACAAGTGTACCGGTTTAGGGTTTTTCGTGGTATTAACCCTAAAAGGCAATTATTTTCCTGAATTTAAGCATAGATTTTCTTTAATCAGGAAAACAATTTATGTTGACTCATTTTCCTAAGTAAACCAAAAGCCAAAAAATAAGAAAAATGTTTTTTCAGAATATATTTTCCATGAGAATAATGGAGCCAAATCTACCAAACACGAATTTCTTTTTTTCTTCCTTTTTGTTTATATTAGAAAGATCAAATTTTCTATTTTTATATATATACTAGCAAATATGAACAAGTGTTGTGGTGTATGCAAATTATTGAGATCTGAAATATTAAGCAAAATTACTTTACTACATAATATTTGAATCATTATATAATGGAGAAGTCCATTGATAAATATACAAAATACTTATAAATGTACAAACATATATAGAGAGAGAGATAGAGAGAGAGAGAGAGAGAGAGGATTAATTTATAATTTGAATTTTTTATAACACTTGTTGTAGGATAGAAATCCTCCAAATTACTTTATTACGAAATATTCGAATCATTATTTAATGGAGAAGACTATTGATGGAAATACAAAATACTAATAAATTGTTTGAATATATATAGAAAAAGAAGAATATTTTTCTAATTAATTATTTTAGGACTGTTGTTGTAGGATTGAATATATCTAAATTTTAATATTTGAGCACGCAAGAGATCGGCCGAATACCCTAAAAAACCTTTCACCTTAGCTTTTGTCCCAATTTATTTTTTGTTTCATAAAAAACCTTCAACTTTAGGTAATGTCCTAATTCTACTCTCAACTTTTTTTATTCCATAAAAAACCCTCAACGTTAGATTCTGTTCCAATTCTACCATAAATTTTTTTTTCCTATGAAAAATTCGAAACTTTAGGTATTGTCCCAATTTTACCTTAAAATTATACAATTTCATCAAAAATCACAAACTTTTACTTGAGTCATAAATCTGCCTCCATTAACCCTCCATCCAAAATTTCTCATTAATAACCAAGAGATGGAAAACTCTCAAGCACGAGCTGTTCGAGTGTATCGAGTGCAAACTCTTTGATCACGAGAAATTAAACATTCCCAAGTATAAGAGATTAATGAGCTCAAAATCCCTATGACGATTTTGACGGAGGGTTAATGGAAAACAGATTTGGGACTTAAGTAAAAGTTGGTAATCTTTCTTTAGACAAAAGAAATTAGAGCGAAATTGAAATTGGACCTAAAGTTGGGATTTTCTAGTTTAGGGTATAATTGAGGGTTTTTTATGAGATAATTTTTTTTATGGTATAATTGGGACTAGATTTAAAGTTGGGGTTTTTTATAGGATAAAAAAAGGTTTAGGGCGAAATTGAGACAAGAGTTAAAGTTGGAGGTTTTTTAGGATATTAGGCCCAAGAGATCAGGTAGAATCATTAATGTACGATTTTCCATGGACACATATTTATAACATAAGCAATCAAGGATATTTGTGGGGGTTCCTTAAAAGTATGAGGTAATTTTTACTTTATATAAATATCTTTTAAAATATCAGAATGGTAATATCAACCTACTTATGATATAATTTCGATTTATAACTTGAAAAAAAATTTATGTCGCATTGTCTAAACTTTGCATGGATATTTATTTTTTTCCACCGTCAGTTTAAAAAAAAAAAAACTGAGTACTGACCGGTGGGTTTTTTCTTAAAACATGCGAATTTAAGATCAAAACACCTATGCCTCGTGGTGATAAATGGAAATGAACAAGGGTCACAATTTAGGACCTTTTGTGTATAGAAAAGAAAATTGAGAAAATTATACAAAACTCCTGAACTTTGAATATTGTACATGTTTCTCTTGAAACTTTCATCTATTGCACATTGCCACTCCGAACTTTCATTTTGTTACCACCCTTAAACTATCTCTTCTATCTTCCCTAAGCATTTTACCTAATGGGGGATTCCATCTCGCTTTTTTTTTTAATTAATTTTCTCTTTTACACTTGGCTTCTGTAAAAAGAAAATAAATAAATAAATAAAATGGGAAAAGTAAATTAACTAAAATATTACTATAAAAATATATCAAAAACCAAATTTATAAATAAAATTTATATATTTTTTTTATGAAAATATTAATAGAAGCAATTAGATATTGAAAGGGAGGGAAACACAATTAAGTAAAAAGGAAAAAGGCCTCAATAGCATAAAAGTCATATAACAAAAATTGGACACTCCTCATGATTTTTTTTAAATGGTTAATTAAATGAAAAAATAGATTGATTAGTTAAAACTACTTAAAAAGATCACCCTGGATTTTGGTAAATCATTTTCTTTCGTGAGTTGAGGATTTCATTGACTTGTATAATTTTTGCACAATTTTTTTTCTATCGATCACTTCTTACATTAATTAACTCTTTGTCCATTATCAATATCAATTTTTGTCATTTGACCTTTTTTTGTTATTGAGGCATTTTCCCTTTATTTACTTTGTGTTTATTCTTTTTCTTAAAATATTTTATTTATTTTTATCAAAGTGGCCATATTTATCAAATTTAAAACAATTTTTTATTGTCTAATGCTATCATTCTTATTTATCTTTTTTTCAATTATTAGTATGTCAATTATTTAGTTTTCACCAATTTTCTATGTTTTCATTTTTTTTTCAAGAGCTAAGTATAAAACAGGGATTTCTTTAAAAAAGATGACATGAAAAATATTCTTTTACTCCTTAAAAGTTATATGCATTATACATGCTAACGGAAAAAATAACGAAAGTTAACAATAGTAACAAAATAAAAATATATTGAGATAATGTAATAGTGAAAATTCGGGGATAAATACTGCAGTTCGTTCATCCACACTCGGTCGACCATTGATCTCTCCCGGCACCAATGACTCTCTCTCTCTCTCTCTAGTCATCTTGGGTCCAAAACTCGGCTCGGGGGGCTCGATGTGATCCCGGCCTTGCGTTGGATCTCATATATGGCGGCTTGGTTGGGCCTGAGGTCCAGATGGGTCGGCGACGGGCAAGCATCGAGGGCCATCGCCGACCCCTTGCCTGAGCAATTCCGGAGAGGGTGGGGGAGGGGGCACCGCGGTGGCGGCAGTCGATTTCACCATCCATTCAGCAATCACGGTCAAACGGATACAATGCTCCCATCACATATTCAATGGTTCTACTGAACACCAGAGGCACATTGGAATTACTTTTGATCACGTGGTCGCGAATTGTTTTTTCTTTACCAATAACAGCAATGGAATTTTCTTAATATTATTATTATTTTGATCTTTATATATTTTCTTCTTCTTCTTCTTCCTTCGTCGTTGTTGTCGTTTTCAATCGATGACAACAATGGATTTTGACGAGGGGAAAGGCGAGGGGATAAGGACAGAAAAGCAAAGAGGATAAGCTTTGGCACAATTTTCATGCGAACTTATTCTGGTAACATGTGCAGTATAAATATCACCTTAGACAACTTGTATAATAGTAGTTATACCAAAATAAGTTTCTTAAATCTTGTTACAAAAACATTCATTTTTAAAAATTTGGACCTTTGGTTTGTACTCTCAATGGAAAAAAGGAAAGAAAAATCGGTCACCACAAAAAAAAAACTTGTAATTTCTTCTTTCAGATGTCATCATAAATTGATGAAAAAGATTCACTAAGGAAGAGCAATACCATATGTGTGAAAACGAAACTTTTATTTTTGTTAACTAGTCGTCAACTACCAATGGTATATGATTTAATGCACAAACAAATCATACTTTTGTAGAAAGTGTCAATCTACATTATATTCAATCTTTTTATTATTATGCTATCACTCTATTTAAAAATCCTCTGTAAAATTATACTTTACATCCATAAATTTGCGCACTTTTGCCACTTCTTGCCATTGAAATTTCCTCTATTTACAGGCTGGTAAATTGAATAAAATCTTACGTCTGTCTTATTATGAATATGTGTGAGAATTGAATTTGTTCATGCACGCGCAAATCTAGTCAAATAGGAAAATCCTATAACGATAAAACGTGCAATTAAAACATGGCAGGAAAAAAGGCAATTAAAACAAACCGAGCCGAGCGAATTGAGCAATTCGAATTGTAGCAACCGGTTCAATTAGTTCAATCTCAGTTCATATTTTTCCTCCAATGTTAGCAGTGACCATCCAACCAAAGAGGCTTATGCCCATATCACAATCTCAGACAGCTTCCCCAGTTACTAAACGTGGCATTCGTCTTTCTGTGACAAGAAGTCTTCCTATCTTCTTTTTGCTGTTTTCAGCATTTTGTGAAATGGTTCTGCTTTCCGGGTTGAAAGAGATTAACAACAACATCAAGAATAAAGATTAGTGCAACACAAATCTAATCATGAAGTTCAGTGCAAAACTATTTCTAACAAATGCAGTGACTAACTTGAAGCTACGCTTAATGAGTTCAAGAAACCCTCTATTGATCCAGGTCTATCCAATTTCGATATTCTGAGCTGTTATTTATGAACTTATTCGCATCATATTGCGGTATGTCCTTCCAAAATAATTAGGAAATGTGCAGTACATGGAAGGTTTTTTTCCCAGACATAATTGAAGAAGATATGACCTATAAGATTAAAATAGTTCTGTCTGATCAATGGTAAAGTCTTCCAGAAAGAAGGAAGGGCGCTGAAATCTGAGAGGTGGACATGATGGTAGAAATGTCGGGCAGAGGAAATGCACCCTGCCTCAGAGCGATTGCCATAATCAACCCGTATCTCCTTTCCCATTGTGAGCAACACCGGCCAGGGCCCTGCAAAAATCATCATTTATGACTGACGATACAGGCATTTTGGAATATATATTGTGTACCACAACTTCAAACTTTAAGTCCGACTCTTTACTACAAGCAATTTTAATCATCAATGTTGTGGCAGCTACCTCATTCAACACAATGGCATGCAACCTTGCTGATACACTAGAATAAATATTGAGCAAACTAACAAAAACAACTTGAATGAGTATTCCAGTGTCAACAGGAGCTGCAAAATTGGTTTCATAGCATGCAAGTTTTGAAAATCTTAACTGGTTGTCTTATAGAAATGATAACACTCAGTAAACAACAGAACTTTCTATGAATAATAATCTAATAATATACATTGCCCCTAACTTCTAAAGTTCTAAATGTTCTTTCTCCAATTTGAGCATTGCTGCCACAAATTACGACACATGCTCAGCCACTTGGGCCAACCTTAGGCGGTGCCCCTGGCAAGGGCGACAGAGGCCGCTAAACTAGGAAATGGACCTTCCCGATGTCTCATTGAAACCATCCAGGTAAGTTCCAATCTGAGGGTTCGCCTCAGAAATTCGTTATCCATTTGTAAGAGTCACAAGATCAAACTCACATAGATGCTTAAGGTGACTACTATCCGCCTAAATGGAAGGAGCATCAAAAGCTTCACTGGTGCCGGAAAAGTAAAGAATTCCTAGAAGTTCTCTCAATTAAGATGCCTAAAAGAAACTACTGCAAAGTTTTTGCTTGCGGCAGCTATTTTTACCATCACATTCTTTTGCATATAAATACCCCAGTGAGAAACCTTATAGGTGCTTTGCCTTTCTGCCTGAACAAAGAACAAGTTTGCAAGGCCACAACTCTTGTATGCAAACAAATTGGATATTGTCCAACAACACTGCACTCATTTTAAGAGCGAAAACAAGTAGCTTATTCGGACCTATGCCACATACATAGATTGCATTAACCAGAATCAGACTATTACTCGAGAGTCAAGGTCCAGAACAGTGCTATCAAGGTGTCTATACAGGTATACGGTAGACGCTTTCTCCATGCAGAATAGGGGTGCTTTGCAGCTATCATGGGTCTTCAAAAGGAACCAGGACAGAAGCCAAGACATCCTAAGAAATCTGCCCGTGGACTCCACCTCGAGCGACTGCCTGTGGACCCTAACTCAAGGGACCTTCCCTTATTTAGGACAATACAAAGATGAGGCTTTTAAGAGGAAAGGCAGGCTTTTCTTTTAGAGGCATTCCTCCTAGCTCCCAACAGCTTTTCAAGCAGCCACATTTTCTCTTTATTCTTCCTTCCCTAAGTCTAATCACACTTTTTACATGCAATTCGATGCTTCCTTCATCAAAAGAAAGTACTCTTTCATCTGTCCAACTCCCTTCTTTCCCCAAGACCAGGGGCTCTTTGGGGAGTGAGATTTGATGAAAACAAGACAAGAGGCCAGAGAGATCTCAAATGGTGCGAGAAGCCAGTTTTGGCAGTTCATGGAGACCTCCACATACCAACTTCTTTTAAGGAAAATCACAATAATACTTAGAGACGCTACTTCATATGGACAAGCTCCAAAAAAGAAAGTAGAAGAAGTTCCAAGTTAAAATGGGTGCAATCTTTCCCAAGCAATCTGCCATTTTGAAAGTTGTACCTTTTCAATGGAAGATCGGCCTTTTGGAGTACTAAAATCAGTCTAAACTATAGATAAGTATGTAGACGTCTTATAAGGTTTTTAGTATGTAATGTGATCTTTCAGTCGTGGATCAAGCTTATTAGTATGTTATTGTCCTAAAAATAACTAAAAGATGATATTTGATTTCAAGAAACCTGTTTAATATTGCCTAACCCTACAATAATTTAGACATAAGACGTCCAACGTTCCCAAGCTCAACCTATTTGTCCCAGAAATCCAGGGTCCAGGTATCCTTCATCCAGCAGACACCTTCTTAAAATTGCAGATACCTCTCAATACATATTCCATTTATCAGTCAAGTCTCCTCGATCAAAAGGAAATACCAAAAGACCCCACCATACAGCATCCTCTATGTCTTGAAATTAGCCTATAGCTTATACCCAAACAAGCTAAAGCATCAAGCCATATGGGTATCTTAAGCTGTCCAGGGGACAAAAGAAATAAGAATCCTCTCAAACTTACAGAAAAATCAACTACCCAGCTTCTTAGTGCATTGTATATGCCTCAGGAGTCTCCTTCCAACTGCTTTAACCAAGACACATTCAAAATACCATCTAAGGAGACGAACCCCCTTTTTTTTTGTCTTGAAAGAAACACACGCCTTTGGGTCATTATGATTTTTTTCTTTGGCCTTGGCTGGTGGCTTCTAGGGAAGTTAAATATCTAGGCTTGTTTGCCCCTTCTAGGATCAAAGAAAGTGGTTCAAGAAATCGAGATTCTAAACTATACAAGGGAGATATGTTTTATGATCACATCTCTGAAGAGACATGCAAGAGATAGTGAATAGCTAAAGAGAGGTATAAATCAATCCCAACAAAAAAAAATATAATCATCGCCACCAAATATAACAAATGAAATATGGAAGAGCAAGTCGGAACACAATTGCACAAGAATAATGAGTTCTTGTCATGTCATACAAGAGATGGTTTATTCAACCAAACCAACTACTGATTAGATCGCATCATGGTATCAATAGACCCAGATATGAATGCACAATAACTCCTAAGCAAGAGCACTCCTCAGGTGAAAATTACACAACCTTCTAATTTGGCATAACATTGTTCCCACATAGAAGATTTCTAAATACTTAGTTACTATAAATACTTTCAACTACTCAAAAATTCCACTAAACTCACAAGAAGCTGCATATATATTGGGAGACGTAAGATATCAACACGGAGAATTCAATTGAAAAAAAAATGGGTTTGCATTAATTATCAAAGGTAACCAAGAGCACAAGCAACCAAGGGCATGGGCACTAAGCATTAATACAAGCGCCCTAAAACTGCAGATGAGTTACTGGGCAATCCTTGAACAAGAAGCAACTCTTTGATGTATGAATTCACAATATTCAGCAATAAATCAGCAGTTGCCTCTGCAGAACAGAGCAGACCAGTAGAATCAATCTACTACCTAGAATTTACCCAATTGACACTCTAGGCAACGGTGCAAACGCTCAACAACAAACTTTCACTGAAAATCACCCATATCAATATTTTACTGATAACCGGCACGAATGCCTAATGAATGAGCAAAGACCCAGCCAAACAGGGATTATCATCTCTCTTCCAACTCCACTCGTATCACAAACGAAAAAAAAGCAATCAGAATTATAAGCAGCTACACAGACATTGATCAAACAAATGAAAAAACAAAACTTGACAAAGCACGGATTTGAAGAGGACGATGAATAGATGAGTCACTGGTTCAAAGGTCATGGAGATGCCAAGCGTGGCATTGACCTAGAAACCCCAGTTTTTGCACAAATTGAATCTCTGTGAAGAACCCTAAATTGCAACCCAAACAAATCGAACAACCAATCAATACCCAAACATCCACTCCCACTCCCACCGATTATCAATCAAGCATTCCAATTGGCAGCAAATTGAAGACAATTATCCCCGAAAGGGTACTCACTTCTTGTGCCGCCGGCCCTTCTTGGGCCCCCAGCCCTCGAGCTTGGCGACGGGGCAGCCGCAGCGTGCCCGGAAGAGCAGCACGGCGCGGCCGTTGGGAGGGGCCATCTTGCGGAGCTCGGCGCGGAGGCACTCGTAGTCAGGGTTCGACTCGGTAACGCCCTTCCAAGGGAGGCGGTCGATCTCCTTGGAGGAGCCCGATCTCACGCACTCCTCCGTCTGGAGCTGCAAATCGAACTCCATGGCCTTCTTGAGGCCCTTGCAGCCGGGTCGGTCGCAGCGGCGGGACCTGGCGCCGCAGAAGCACTCGAGGATGGCGACGGCGGCGACGAAGAAGGCGGCGAAGCCGAGGGCGTAGGGGACGACGGGGAGATCGAGGCGGAGGTGGATGGTGGCGGTGGCGGCGGCGGGGTGGGCGAGGAGGAGGGAGAGGGAGTTGAAGATGTAGGAGAAGTAGGAGGAGACGAGGAAGGCGCCGGAGAAGAGGACCAGGACGAGGATGAGGAGGTCGAGGGTGGCCGAGGGGGAGTGGGTGCAGAGGGAGGAGGAGGAGGCGTTGTGCTGGTGGTGGTGGTGGTGGCCGCCGCCGGAGAGACCGCCGCCGCCGCCGCCGCCGCCGCTCGGCGACTTGTGGTGGTGGTTGGGCTTGGAGGGGTTGAGTGTAGGCATGGCAGTGGGCGCTTGCGAAGGAGGAGGAGGAGGAGAGGAGGAGATGGCGCACGTTAAGAGAGACACAGAAGGCAATATTTTGTTTTTGTTTTCTTTTTTTAAATTAATCTTCTTTGAAGGAAAAATGATTTGAAGGGACCTCGGATTTTGATCACGTATGAACTTTTAATTTGTTCAATATAATATATAAACTTTAGTTCAATTTTCAATGTGGTTCATGAACTTTAGCTCAATATCCAGTATACTTTTAATTTGTTCAATATGGCCATCGAACTATAAATACATGCTCAAACTAATCTTTCGACCAAAAAAATAAAAAAAACTAATCCTTTTTTAATATGTCCTATCTCTAACTCTTCTCGCTTTCTAATTTTTACTCTACCTCTTGTAAAACGCGGGAGTCGAACTCTACACCTATGATGCTAACATCTTCATCCCTTGCCAGTAGGGCCGCATGTCTATTGGCCTATGAATTTTAGGTACACGTTCAAACTATAATGTTTTCTTCTTCTATTAATTTAAGTTCAAGGATAATAATTAACATTAAGATTTGAATTTCTAATTTGTTTAATACGATTTATCAAACTGGTCCATGAACTATATAAAAATATTTAATGTTGTTCTTCCATTAATTTAAGTTCGGGAATAATATCGAATATTTTTTAATATGTATCAAAAATTTATGGACAACATTGCATATTGAGTTAAAGTTCAAGAATCATATTATATAATGAACTAAAGATTATGATCATTTATGTCGTTATTCCTTCGGCGAATTATTTATTTGTGTATTTATTTATTATTGAGGTGCTAGTGCAGCAATGGGCTTTTCTTGTGGGGGGGGGGGGTGTTGGAGTGGAATCTGGGGAAGATAAAAAGCCACAAAAGGGCCGGTGCGTGAGGGTCACGCGCCGCGGGGCGCGGGGGTAGCGTGGGGGAAGGAGTTAGTATTTTGCCTTTTCTTAGGGGCTCTTTTATAAATCCTTTATTTGCTACTTGTCCTTTGGGCTTTCTCTCCTTGTTTTATTTTTTTCTCATGGGGTTAATGAATGAGCATTTAATGATGTCTTTAATAAGATGGAGCTGGATGGACGAGCTAGGGACTAGAGTGGAAATACCCCTTTCTTCGAGGACTAAGGAGCAAGCATCCCCAGGGTGGGGGCGGGCGCGTGACCCACATACCTTTTCTTGCGGGTGGGAAGGAGTTAGTATTTTGCTTTTTTTCCAGGGGCTCTTTTGCAATTATTTATTTTGCTTGTCCTTTGGGCATTCTTTCCTTTTTGTTGTGGGCTAATTTGTAGTTAATGATGGCTTTAATGAGGTGGAGTTGGAGGAGAGTAAAGGACTATGGTGGAAATATTCCTTTCTTCAAGGGCTTAGTAGCATCCTTTTCGTTTGGTTTGTGTTTTGGAGATTCACAACCTTTTGTGAACCTCCTTTTCTTCGTATTTCATCTTGTCGTTTTGCCCTTAGTCGCCGCGCGCATCGAAGCCTGATTTACTCTCAATTGAGGTCTAATTTAACCGTTTTTCTCATTTGCCGAGGAACCGCGACGTGTTCTGCTCATCATGCGAAAGAAAAGAAAAGACAAGTGACGCTGATGTAATATTGAAATAGTATCACATCAGCGCCACGTTAGCATCACATCGGCCCTCTAAAACGGGAGGGAAAGGGCCGGGGAGAAAGGAGCGGGAGTTTTCTATGGTTCAATAACGTACCGTTTCCGCCATTAACGCAACGGGCATTTTCTTCTTTTATTCATTTTTGCGATCATATCACAAAGTATTTTAGCATGAAATAACATTATAAAAAATGTTGTAAAACTTTTTGTCTCATAATTATGTTATTTCAAATTGAAGTCTTATTTAAACATAAAGATTTATTATCAGGTTACATTGTACGAAGAATTATTTATATTTAAATAAAAAATCTTACGTAAATGTATTCACCAATTTGTTAATTTTATATATTAACGTGTTCAACATAAAATTTATGACACAATTATTTTAGGTGAGACATGATGTCACAGAAATTTTATTGAAATTTCTGTAATTAAAACACGACATGCTAAGGTAGGCTTCGGACATTCATAGTCATGAAGTGATGGACGTCCACAAAAATGTACCATTCCACATAGCTATTTCGGGTATCCGACATGCTATGTGTTAGACAACCGGAGTCCGAAAAAAAGTAAAATCAATATTACGACATTCTGTTTTTTATTACAGTAAATCGTTTTAAACCTTCGTATATAGCCAGTAGAAAAAAAATCGATTTTACAATATGTTACTCGTATCTACGAATTTTATGATTGCTGGTCATAAACCTTTGTATGTCATCTAAATAATATTCTAATTTCATAACAATTACCTTTTGCTTCATTGAGCTGTGTACGGCAGTCAGAAGCGACTAACTGCCGGCCAGAGTGACCAACTACGGCAGTCAAAAACTTGTCTTAAGTTTTAATGATAGGTTTAAGTGGATCATAAATGGATCGGTTAATAACTTAAATGAGTCATAAAGGGGTTAGTTATTTAATAAGTGCAAGTGAGTCATAAATGGACAAGTCATTTTTTTTAATTCTTTTAATTTTCTGATTTTTTGTAATTTTGTAATTTTTTTTCTTTTCTTTTTTTTTTCTAGGAAATCCAGCAAGGGTTGCCACCCAGTTGCCGGTCTTTGATCTCCGATCAGTTGTCGGTTGTCGCCGGTCATCGGTCGTCGGTTGTCACTGGTCGATCATCCCCGGTCGCCAATCGTCGTTGGTTGTCGCTGGACGTAGAATAAGAAATAGAAAAGAAAAAAAGAAAAATATAACATATAAAATATAAAAAAATCATATTTTTTAAAATTATAAAAATTATCCACAGTATTTTAGCAATATGAATATTTTTAAAAATTTATAAGAAACAAGTTTTTCTAAATTGGATTTAATATTAAAGTCGTTTAGCAATACGGGTTGGGTTTGAGTCGCTATATTTGTACTACATAAATATGGATCAAAATGGGTCAGACCATTTTCGACTCCACCCAAACCCAACTCGACCCACTCATTTGACACTACTCGTTTGACACCCCTAGGGTTCTGTTGGTGATTGGGAGTTAGGATTTTGGGGAAGTTTTTGAAGGTTAGTTTTGCATATGAGGGTAGTTTGGTCTTTTTCAAAATGAGATTTTGCCCAAAAAAATGAAGAAGTATTTCGTAAAATAGAGGATGCAAAGTGGTAAAACTGTAAAACTTGAGAAGGTTTTGATATATTTTCCCCAAAAAATAATTTAAATGGGTATGGAAGGAGAGAGGGTAGTGGGGTTGCAGACATCTACAAAAATATAGGATGGTGAAATAGAGTACTTGGGTTTTTTTTAGGCATTTGGCAAAAAACTTACCACTACAAGTTGTTCGCAACTCTAGTATTTTCTCAACAGCTTTCACAAAATTGCTCTTAGTTGCTTTGAAGTGATGTAACTTTTAAATCTTTTAGCAATAAATGCTAAGATCTCTATGACTAATTTCTGCAATAAAAAATAAATATCATAATAATAATGACACATAAAATGATAATGACAAAACTAATAATGATAATATTAGTAGCAATAATGATAATAACACTTTCATGTTATTATTGTAATCATAGGGATATATATATGTTATAGTCATTATCATAATTCTGGTATTATAAAATTGAAATAAGAACGACATATTAATTCCAGTCCAATAATGTTATTGGTGATTTTTCATCATTTCGATAGCCACAACGATCTTGCAGCAATTCTTGTCAAACTCTTTAAGTATTTATAACCATAACACAACGCCTTTCAAATACATCATATCGAACACACGCTGTACAGCTACAGCATAGTTCCAACACAATTGCAGCAATATCGAACAGGCTATAAATCTTCATGACAGATGATGGGAGTATCGGTGGTTGTAGAGTTAAGGTTGAGGTCAAATTAGGAGTTTTAGGTGAATAAGGTATTTAGACTGAGATGGAGGCAATTTGGGAAGGAAAATGGTGATTCACTAATTAAAGTCGTAATTGTTACTTGTTAAGGGTGTGCATTGGTCAATATCCAATCCAGAAATTGGACCGGATTAACCGTTTCTAGGTGATTCTGGCGGGAATCGCTTTGATTGTAGAAACTATCTGGACCAAACCGAATCGGCGGAATTGACCCAAAATATATTACAGCAGAAACCATAAAAACCTTGAAGATAAAGAATTTATAGTAGAAGTCACAATAAATTAAAATAATACCGCTGGTTTCAAGATAGACAGGGTTGGTTCCCGGTTCCACGTATTAGGAACCAACCATGTTTGATCCGACTTCCGATTCTAAGGTGGGAATCAACTTATCCTAGAATCGATCACCCTTAGTATCTGTAATTACTCCCGTTCGAATTGGTGCATAAAATCAAACTCCAAGTGTAAACTAGTGATATTATAAAAAAGGGTAAAAGGTCATATGTATGTGAAAAGGCTTTTTACTTTTGTACTGATTTTCCCCAAGAGTCCCCAAACCCCAATTCCAAGAGTTTAGTTTCGAATCCCCACTTCCCGCATCTCAAGAGGATGTGTCCCCAATGCCAAAATTTTTGCTGCTTGAATCAATTTGCAATTTAGAGTCTTGTATGACATATAAATAAAACATGAGATAAATGTATTGAAAGTTCTAAAACTTGTCACAAAAATGTAATTGAGTCTTAAAACTTTTTAAAATTGCAATTAAATCCTAAAACTTGTCAAATTAGCGCAATCAAGTTATTTCGTCAACTCCGTCCAATTTGATTGACGGAAAATGTTGATGTGGCTTTTTTTTAAAAAAAAAATATTTTCTCTATCCTACGTGGCGTTGACATGGCTAAAATGACGTCGTTTTTTATTTATTTATTAAAATCTGATTTTTAATACAAATTTTATTTAAATTATATTGAAAATAAGAAAAATTACAAAAAAAGAAAAGAAAGAAAAAAGAAAGGAAGAAGTAGGGACCTCGCTGCCGATGCCATTGTCGAGCAGGCAATCCTCGCCGACCATTCCCCCACCTTTGCCGGTCCTTCCTGACGATGGTGGGGCGGTGTTGGCAGCGGCCACGAGGGCTTCCGCTTCTTCCTTCCTTCCTTTTCTTTTTCTTTTTTGTATTTTTTTATATTGCTTGTATTTTAATTAAAATTAAATAAAATTTGTATTAAAAAATCAGATTTGACCAAAACAACATTGTTTTAGCATCATATTTCATGTTTTTGCCACGTCATCGCTATGTAGGATAGAGAAAATAAAAAAAAAATCACGTCAGCATTTTCGTTAGCCAAGTTGGACGGAGTCTAGGAAGGATTTAATTGCATCAATTTGGCAAGTTTTAAGACTTAAATGCTATTTTTGAAAGTTTTATGATTAAATTGCACTTTTGCAACAAGTTTTAGGGCTCCTTGTGCATTTATTTCATAAAACATTGTGATCGCCTTTTCCTATCTCAATTCATAAACATCACACCTTATCTTACTACTTCAACCAAGAATAAGTATATAACGGTATATCTAAAAATTGCTTTTTCCTTTTATGTTTTGCCTAACTAACTGTAGTAATTAAGATTAGACATTTGCAATTATTTGTCCTTGGACCTCGAATTGCTTCTATAAATAATACCGTATGGTGTTAAAAGTATAGCCGATCTATAGATGATCAACTCTCATATTGAGTCTAAAAATCCTCTTCAGATCACTCATGATATAGTAAGATACTATATGTCTTCACAAAATGTCTAGATTGAGGCAGGCTTAATCGAGCTTATGTGGGTGGACCTAGGCCAAAGAGAAAACACTCTTATCCAAGTTGGTCGAGAATGCGCTTTGGGCCGGCAGGCTCGGGTAGGTCTAACGGGTTTTTGGATCCAAGACTGGGTCAAGTTAAAGGTAAATTTGTAGACATAGCACAGGAGAATGAAGAGTAATGATTTTAGCAAGAGAAGCCGGACGGACTACTATAATAGTTTGCTTAATCAAATTACTTAAAAAGTTATGCCAATTAAATGAATTCGGTTGTTGTTGTAATTCTTGTAAAGGGAGTGAGTTGACTAGTTAATGTACGATGCTGGCATTGGAGATTTGCAATATCATGACACACGATTCAATTACAAAATTCCATTATATCCGCATTTTGATTTCGATACGTTAAATATTGAATTACATAAATTATACTAGATGATAATATGTGTTTACTCAACACTCTTCTTTACATTATCGCAACCCTTCCACTTCTAATGCCAACGCTTCTACCATGTAAATGCCCATGTTTGTCATCGCAGCCGTTTTGCTTCACCTCCCCAAAAGAGAGAGGCAAAGAGTCATCCCTTGGCTTTAACAGATTGAAAAGGTCACACAAGCCTCTATATGAAAACATCTGAAGTCAAAAGATTCGAATGTCATGGTCGTCCTCCGTCATCCTATGGGACCATATATTATATTAAGCCCATCACTGCCAATTGGTCAGGCTTTCCGTAGGTGTTGGCTTATTATTTTTCAGCTGACCAAGGAAAACGTCTTGGAGAAAATTTGGTAAAAACAGAAAGATTTTGTAAATTTGAACGGCACTTGCTCGACTGGGAATTATGGATGAGGTGAAATTGAAGGAATAAAGTTCCATTTGTTACCGTCGTGGGTGGATTGAATAGTGATGACTTAAATCGAACATTTTCGTAGCATGAAATCAAAAGATTAAGTTTCATCTATTGCTGCTACGGATGGACGATATAATTATGCCTCAGATCGAACATTTTATAGCATTTTATACGACGGATACGCCACATGATAGAGACATGGGATGCAACCAACTTATTAAAGTGATATGCATACATATATGGTATCATATAGGATGTGATTTAAATCACCTGGATAATGGTAACTGGTTGATTACACTATAGCCTTACTATTATGCTGTATATCGATCACATAATAAATTTTCTCTGTATTGGGGTGGAAAATTTGAAGGGGTTGGAAATTTGAAACTCAAGTAACTCGATATGGTAATTCTGAGAAAGTTACACAACTTGTGTCATTTCGAGTCAAGTTTTGCATCTTTTGGGCCAAAGAGAAAATTCTGTATTTGAACACTTCAACTTTCCTGAAGAAGGGAAACTTAAATTATTGATGGAGCACGGTGTTCTTGTTTGTCCAAGTAAACCCACGTGCGATGCATAATAATGGGATAGTTGATATGTTGTGATCGACTTAAATGGACAAAAATGTCATATTCTAGGAATAATTAAAGAGTTTGTCTCAAGAAGAATTAGGAAAGAAGTCTCCATTGCCTGATTTGGGCTGAAATATTCTCTGATTTGGGCCTTTGTGAACCACGCGGCCTGCCAAGAACAATTTTGGTCAAGTTGGCTACTTTTGGTCCATTGTAATCCTGCTAGAAAACAAACTACAACCCGATGTTGGTAGTTCAAAGCCAAGTTAGCCATTCTGTAATTTGTTGGGATCAGTGTATGGAGAAATTTGGAAAGATTAGCATATGCAGAAATCTGGTCATGGCACGGCCGCCTCGAAGTGCTTGGCCTTGCCGTGCCTTCGCTCCTCTCTCTCTCTCAAAATTTAGTTTATTTCAAATTGCTTTACAAAAATGTTCCAAATAACAATTAGTAAATCATATTTCTTTAGTTAAAAACACTTGTGGTGACGTGTACCCGGTGAGGAATGTGTCTTGAGTGAATAGGATTTTCTTATAGATAATGATCACCACCAAAGCTTAAGGGAACACCACCTGCCAAGGATAAAGAATTTCGAGATAGGAAAAGTTGACTGCCAAGGCCTAAAGGAAATCCACCAAATGACTTCTTAGTTAAAGAAAAAAAAAATAAGAAATTCGCTCACTTAAGGAAACTCTCACGTATGTTTGGAAAATTTTCAAATAAGGACCCAAAGTGCTCTTATTTTCTCAAATAAGGGCATTAAGTGGACTTTGTATTAAATAAGAGCCTAAAGTGGACTTATGTTCACAAATAAAAACTTGAAGTGACTTATGTTCCTAGCAGTGACCCTCACCCAGATCTAGGAGAGGGTCGCTGCCCTCTCCCAGCTCCGGCAAGGGCTTGCTTTGGTCGGCGAGGGTCACCTACCCTCACTAAGGTGCTGACGACCTCGCCGGCCATCGCCACCGGCGATGGGGCGGCGGCCACAGGCGGGGTTGGCCTCCCCCTTGTTTTTTTTTTTTTTAAACTTTAGCTCATTTTTTCACTTTTGAGTTTGTTTTTTATGGAAAAAAACTGAAAAGGAAAAAAAATCAAAAAAATTAAAAGACAAAAATGCCGTTGACTTTGGTGAGGTGATGCCCTTTTTTGAGACTGAGATAGCCACTTTAGATCCTTATTTGAGACAAGGTTCACTTTATGCCCATATTTGGAATTTTCTCGGTATATTCAAATGCAAGTCTAGGTCGTACAAATGAGATTACACCTCTATTTATGGAGTGATGCTGCTAAACATAAGAAAACGACTCTCGAAATCCTAAAACTAAGATAACTCTTGAAGTATTCACATTATTTATGGGTCCCACTTCGGTGCAATTGGTCCCGATTATCTTGGGAAAATATTCATGAATTTAGGTTCCGTTTGTTTCATGAAAAATGAATAATTTATTTTTAAAAATTTCACCACGAGAAGCACATTACCTCCTATGGAGAAGGAAATGAGAGAAGGCTGGCAAGAAAGCATGAAATAGCCAACATCGACACATTTCCTTGGTAATGCTCAGAAGAAGCATACCAGCTACTAGTCAAATTCGATATTTTCCCATTAAAATTGAGCTCATTTTTTTTTTGTGATGCCTGAATTACTTGAATTCCGTTATGCAGGTAGTTGCTAATCGCGGTTGCTTAATCTGTGTGGGCCGTGACATTGAGAAGAAAGGAAAAGATATTATTACAATGGCCATATGTTTTCCCTTTTGTGCTCTATCTGTGTATCAATCGGAGACTCTTAACTTTCATAGATAATTCAAGAAACGCTACCATAAAAAATAGTACATAGAAAGTATTTATTGTTCTTTTTGGGCTCAATTGATTCTATGATCGTTACTATGAAAGAAATTTTAACTGTTAACACCCATAAAGCATTCCCTTAGTTTTGCTTCCTAAACAAATGTAAATCTTCATATTAGTCCTTACTAATCCAATATTTACGGAACTTATATTAAAGTTAAGACTTGGACATCTCAGCTCTTTATGTGCCTCAAAAAGTTTTCTGGAATGCTTCATTATTTCTTAATATTGATAAAACATAGAAAGTCCATCTTCCTTACTTAGTCAGTTAATGGCTTAAAATGATACACATGTTACTTGGAAGAGAGGCGTCCCGCCTCAAACATG
The DNA here is from genome assembly GCA_031216185.1 of Syzygium aqueum. Lineage (NCBI taxonomy): Eukaryota > Viridiplantae > Streptophyta > Magnoliopsida > Myrtales > Myrtaceae > Syzygium > Syzygium aqueum. The sequence goes on along the minus strand of CM062232.1, from coordinate 10,329,245 downwards.
GACCCACACGTCATGACCTCATTACTTGCTAAAACTACAAGTTTATGCGAGCCCACCCTTAAAGCTGAAGCTCTTGCTACTCATAAGCTAGCATTGAAGATCTAAAATTGAGCTGCTGGTTAAGAAAGGCCAAATGCATTAATCAAATTGGTGAGGTCCCATAAGCTGAGAGACTATGAACCCCTTTTCCTAGAGGGAGAGAAAATTAGGTGTCCAAGCTTTGACCTTGTCTCATTTACATTGGTTTCATCCTGCATTCACAAGTAGTCTCAATGTTGTGGCCACTTGAGTTCACCTTTACCCTTTAGCATCATGGACATCTTCTTGTGTTTGAATTATCAGTTACTTTGATATTTCAGCACAAATCATCCAGACATTCAGTGTCCTCATATGCTGAACACATTCCATGTGGCATGTTCAACTTTGGTTTGAATAAAAGGCAGTTTGACTTCTAATTCAGTAAAACATGATATCCACCGGTTAGTTTCATATCTTTCAATGTCTTATTAAGAGAACTCTGGGAATTATAAAATAGACCGCAATCCTCGGGGTCGCGCGAGTTGTTCCGTGGAACTTGGCAATTCTATTTTCTTTGTGAGGCAAAGAAATATTCTCATTAACATGCAAAGTGCAGTACAAACACAAAAAACAGCAATTCGGCAATACTATTGATCACTATTTTGCTTTTGCAGAATGGAAAGTTACTCGGGTTCGTTTCTATTCATCTCCTCCTCACACCAATTTAACGGTTTTGTTCAACAGCAGAACAGATAATTAGCAATAACACTAATGCTAAATTATGTATGTTGACACTTGAATTTTGCTGGCAAGTCTAGTATGCATTTATAAAAAAAAATAATAATAAATGAAAAAATTGATAACGAATAAAAAAAATAATAGATTAAAATCAGGCCCAATCGAACTTTGATTCATTAAATCCAATTCATGAAGCCCATGAAGTTTGAGAGTTGGACCGGCCCATCAAAGCCCATAGCCCGGCCACCTCGTTTGAACCGAAGAGGGGGCTCTCTCCCTCACACAACTCACAAACGCTCGGCTGAGGACATACGCTTACTCTGGACCAGTACATGTATGTGCACTCACGGTAAGATAAGAATAAGGTGGAAAAAAGAATTGTGAAATTTTCTGTATATTTCTGTGTTTTGATCATGGCAACAAAATCACGATCTCAATTCACGTGGTTTTAGAGCAGGTGTTCCTGAGTTATGATATTTCACGTCTCTGTTTGCCTCTCTAATTATATATTTGCACGCTTTAGTTTTAGGTCAAAGTCCATTCCACACGTGCGGGTTAGTGTTAATATATCTAAATATTAAACTATGAGTTCATCTCACAGCTTAAATTTAAAATAGCTACGGCAGTGGTCTCACAAAATTTCGCCGAGTAAGTCGCGGTACGAGGAGATGGTCCAGTACATGCAAAATCCGGTCATCAATTCAACACTGGTCTCTGAACTCACCGCCGAGGAGCGGAACCTCCTCTCTACTTTTGATGCTCCTGGTTTTGGCTCTATTCAGGTGCGATTGTTGTACAGTTTTCTATTCGTACCTAATTCTATGATCTAACTTGCGAATATCTTCGATGACCTCGGCGTCACGCCGGACTTCGCGGCTTCGAACTCCATCTTCGTTCTCATCAAAGGGGAGCCCCTGCTTGACACAATTAGTCTACCGCCGGACAGAGTTCGCGATCTCCACCATCCACGCGATCATCTTGCTCTAGTCGTAGGCAAACAAGAGAAGAACATGTGGAGCTCTTCGAAAGTGTTGGATCTGAACCAGCCATTTGGTTTGGACCTAGACAGGGTCAAACAAACCAAGCATAAAGTTCATCAAGTCCCCCCTTTTCTCTTTCAATACCCGAAAAAGGAGAGCGTTCTTCCTCCAAACAAATTCTTACAAATTAATTTGGTATTGGTGAATTAATTAGATCATTGGCAACTTACGACCCACTCTTGTAAAATTTAAAAAGGTAAGCAATTTATTAATTTACTTGGACATAGGTAAATTCCTTACAATGTGGGTAATCAACTAATGCTAATTGTGAAATTTTGATGAAGGTGATAATTCACTAAATTATAGGTTAATTCCGTTAAAATATTATCTCAAATTACTTGACAATGGGTCTTATGTGTTATTTATATACATGTGAGTTCCTTTCACTTATCGAATTAAACTTTTAGATTGAATTTTCTAACAAATTCCTTACAGTTTTAGTATATTATGAACCACGTTTGTAAAATTTGAAGAAGTTGGTAGCTTACTAGTTTGGGATAAGTACACTAAAAGTCTTAAAACTTGTCACGAAAGTACAGTTGAGTCAAAAAAGTTACAAAAGTGCAAACAAGTTCTAAAACTTGTCAAATTGGTGCAATCAGTCTTTCAATTGACTCTGACCTTCTTGGCTAATGAAAAATGCTGTCGTAATTTTTTAAAATATTTTTTTATTTCTTACATGGTGATCACATGAAACATAAAGTTAAAATGACGTCGTTTTGGTCAAACCTGATTTTAATACAATTTTTTTTAAACTAAAATAAACAAATAAGGTCAATAGGAGACACACACACACAGACAGAGAGAGAGAGAGAGAGAGAGAGAGAGAGAGAGAGAGAGAGAGAGAGAGAGAGAGAGAGAGAGAGAGAGAGAGAGAGAGAGAGAGATTTACTGAAATTACTCCTTTTTTTTCGTGGAACATGAGTAGATTTACTATAATGTCGGCAAATTACTAATGATACTTGCAGAATTTTAGAGGAGTTGATGATTCACTACTTTGTTTGAGCATTGGTAAAATCTCGATAATATTGATAATTTATTAAGAGGTGAACTGACAAGTGACAAGCAATTAAACGCTGATATTTTTTTTACCAAGTGTATTAAAAAATTACCGGCAACAGTAAAACTTTTACCAACAACATGGAAATCTTTCAGCATTTAAGGGCACGGGAGGGACGGTAGAAGTCTCCCTCAACCAAGAATGAAAAGCGGGATAGAAGCAGTGGTACTCATAGAGATGCAAAGCTCTTTCATTTATTTTCTGTTTGTCTCTCTCTAATTTATGTCTGGAAAATGCGATGCATAAAGCCAAAGCTGGCCAAGCTAACGCGTGCTTCTCCAACAATTGATTCTCATCTCTTGCTCTCGTGTCAAGCAAAGTATACATGCAAGAACAGATGGAATTTCTCAAGCACTAGCGACTGGCGACATAACAATCCAGACTTAACATTTACTTTAATGTTTAATTAGGGGCATTAATGAATGATAAAAATTTTAAATTCCATGTTCGCATATTTTGGTATCAAATGTTTAAAAAATAATTATTTACGATTACGCAGATTTCAATTTTTCGTATAATTCCTATCACTGGTATCTTTTATATATAGAATTTTCTCTATTGTCAAATCATTCATATAAAGAGTGCCTATTTTTACCAACCATGGATCTTCGGTTCAGAGAAAGAGGTGATGATCAAATTTAAATTTTGTGATAATTTTTAAGGGTTAATACTACGAAAAACCCCAAACTGGTATACCTGTGATAAATTTTACCCAAAACTAATTTTTTGATAGCTAAAAACCCCAAACTGATACATCGGCAACAATTTTACTCTTTATTTATTTCTGTTAAATTTCACAGTTAAATTTCTTTGAAATAACACGTGACAGTTGACTGATGTGCCGGTTTTATGTTTTACCCTTTGTTTGTTATAAGTGTATCGGTTTGTTATTATTTGTGGTATTAATCAAATTTAATGGAAACTAATAGAGGCTAAATTTGTCACAAATGTATCAGTTTGGGATTTTTAGTGGTCAAAAATATTAGTTTGGGGTAAAATTGTCATGGGTGTATCAGTTTGGGATTTTTCATGATATTAACCCAACTTTTTAATATGCAGTGCTTTCTTTACTTGAAATTTTGAAAAAAAAAAAAATTAAAGTACGAGTTTCGACACTATGGAACGATTTAACACTAAAAGAAATAGGCAGCTCAATTGTATCGATGCGGTTCTTTTAGATGAGAAGGCAAGTCGTCATTCGTTTCTATTTTCAGTTATTTTGCTTGCCAATTGATTATTTTTTGGTATGTTTTGTTTAGAACGAATACAACCATGGTTCTATCAACAGCAACATTGCACATTGCTTTTGAGATTTGCTAAAGGCAATATATATTTTGTGAAGAACAAGGATACTAATCGTGTTGTTAGTGACAACAAGCACATGATTCAAGCTTTATGCCAATAAGATTGTGAAAGAAGTTGGAGAAGATGACATGGCAATGCCTTACATAGATTCGACGTTTGTTGTTGAGTTGAGAACCTACACAGCACGATTGAAATGGATTAAGTTCCGACAGGTATTACATTATACAATTTTATTACAGTGATGATAATTTTTCAGATCACAAGTTGAAGAGTTATTGAAAGGAGATGTCATGTGCCAAAAATGTGGAGAAGGAGCGATAGTTATGAAGAAAGTAAATGGTGCCAAAGTGAAAACCATACCCACTGAGCTCAAAGATAATAATAGGTATAGTCTAATTATCATGTACCTAAAATTTGTATAAATTTAAGCATCTTTTGCAAATTGTAATATTTTATTTTCTCGAAGGTCCAACCAGGTATGTCTCCCCTTATGGGATGACTTTCTAGATAAATATCGAAAGACCAAATATATGTGCCCATTGAAGCATGAGATGGTCATTTTTACTTGGGGTGAGCAATGAATCGATTGATAAATTCCCTGTGTGATCTGGCCAGAAACCAACCCGGTGAGGCCGGTTTTCAAGAAAAATATTTGGAAACCGGCCTTGACCTGATAGGTTTCTTGTTCAGGGTAGAATCGGCTCAAAACCAACCCTAATATAATATTTAACATTATGTTCGAAATTATAGTCATATAATTTGCCAAATTATAATCTCGCAATGTTCAGCAAAATATTTAATACCATAATGAACAGTAGGGTATAGCCTTTGCCTGCCAATGGGCATCGAGACTAGCAGGAAAAGAAAGGCAACGTCTAATCTCATGAATTTAGGAAATGCATTAATAAAATACGGAAAAAGAATATATAAGTAATACTCAATTGAATCGTAAAGCAAGAAAATAATTCTATAAAGAGTACCTAATTATTAAGATCAATATATCTATATTTATAATATAGAAAAGGAAAACAAAGAAACTTTGATTAGATAATATTTCCATGGTTGTTAAAGAAAAAAGGATTTGGGGAGACCATCTAAGATATAGCTGTTTCTTGTTAAAATGAACATAATCGTTTGCGAGATTACTTGGGAGATCAAATACTTGCCGATGTTTTGGGTTGTAACTTGAACATTTCAATTTTAGCACTAAAATTGTTACTACTAAAATATTTTTTTTTGGATATAAAGGAACCATTCCGTTGAACAGAAGAAAGTAATCAGACGTGACCCCCTTTTGCAAGAATGAAATGCAAAGAAATCCCTTTCTTGTGTAATGGTAACAAAGGAGGCGAAGAAAGGGATCAATTCCCAAGTTTCCTTCTTATGTCGACATAAGAAAGGAATGTTCCTCTTTTCTTTCTCTATATAATGTGCGACGATGACAAACGCAGGCAGCACTCAAGAACCATTTCTTCACTGTTTCTTATATTGTTGCTTGCATTTCATTCAGGCTTGCTGCAGTCGAATTTGATCCTTCGGTACCACCAGCACTCCTGGTAATTTCGCTCTCAGTTATTTTCACCATGCGTGGATCGGTTTATTGTTTTACGAACTGTAAGATTAGTGATTTGTTTTCACTGGCATTTTCATCGCCTTTAATCACGGACCTCGGACTCGACTAATGTGGGTCCTATATGCACATTGATTTAGGCCTCATCTTGTGATGTGCGTGGATGATGAGAATTCCCCTCAAGTTTGTCCACCTACTGTGGCTGATTTCAAGCTCTATGCTTTCATAAGCATTGGCAAAACAGCTAAAGGCTTGTTTTTATTTTTTTTGAATCCAATCTCATTTCAGACGCATGCTAACATTGTTTTTTGGTCTGAAACATATGAATTTTTCTCATTAATTACACATAATCTTTTCATAATTTTTTTAATACTTGAATTATATTTTAAATTTTAACAGAGAGAAAAAAATTATTTTTGCCCTTTTAAAAAGCACAAACAAACAAGTCCCAAGAAATTTCAGCCAAGCCAACTCTTATCATCATGATTATTTTCTTTCATTATATTTTATCATGTGTCGTTTGTGAAACCAAACTAAGTATATGTAATACATACATATATACATATAGGCACATACACACACATCAATCAAAACTTCATTAAAATGGAGTTAAATGGTTGGCCCACATCATCACAAAGTTCCATCCCGTCCCACTTTCCTTAACATCAATTAGACATATTACTATACAATAAAGTAGAGGAAGACTCAATCATCTAATTTAATCTAATATAATTTTCCTAAAACAATATATCAACATTAACTTGCCCTACTTATTGAATTAGATTATATAAGTATACAATAATTATAGATAGTAGAAAATATTTAAAATTACAAACATTGATTGCAAAACTCCAATGTACATACATACTTTACAACAAAGTGGGAAAGAACTTAATCATCCCATTTAATCTTTCACATGCAAGAGCAAAAACATGGACTTGCCTTACTTATTAAATTGGACGTGATCTTTTACATATCCAGCGAACTGGTTTCACTTTCGTCCCAATTTAATTGTGGTCCTAACTTCAACCTCAGCTCTCTCACAATCCACCGGATATGTAAAAGATTACATCCTACCTTAACGAGTGAATTGAGGGGGTATTTAAGGTGAGAGGATCAAAACAATTGCTTAAGAGGATTATTTCACATGGATAGGCCACTACTTTTCAAGGAAGACTCAAGCCCATTGTATACAGCCACGTGTCAAAAGGACAAAGGCCGACACCAAGCCCAATAGAAAGATGTAGGGATATATACAATCAAATCTTTGCTGAATTTCCTATCTGACAATCTATTTTTTAATCTAAAGTTATTTTTGCTTTTTCTATTAATGACTAATAGACAAGCATTTCCTACTTACTGCAACAACTTTTATAATTCTTTTTACACTAAAAAAAACGCAACAGTTATTATATTATTATGACAATAACTGTTTCTTTTTATACAAAGTATGACTAGTCTTCTCATAATGATGTGTTGTCCACGTCCCGCATCTATTTTTGTTAAATTGTAACATTCTTATCATCCCATCAATAATAGGAATGGTCTTAATCATTACCTTTTATGCCTTTTCTCTATGCATGACAATCCTTTTCGTGTATTTCAATGAAATCTCCGGTAGGGTTGGTTTCATATTTAATAAATATATTATTCCTTTATACAATTACCTAAATTTCCTAACAAATGCCACTATCAGGAATTTGTTATAGGTTATTTCACATGAGCATTGCTCCGTGCAAGATGACTTGAGATAAGAGGCACGATCCTAGGTTATTTTTATTTGTTTGATATGTTTTGGAGAGTTTTGACTTGGTGAGCTCAAAGTAAGGCTTGTTAGAGATGGACTTGTCTATAATAGAGCTAAATTAGAAGAAGAATATGTTGGGGGATAAGAGCCAGACTTAAAAGACAAGAGAGATGACTTGTCTTATAGTCATGTTAAAGAAAAGCTACAAATTTCAGTTATTTAAAGGATTTCAAGCTAATCGGTATGATTACAATAAAAAAACTGAAATAGTAAAAGATTGTGTACAGATGTAGGATTTTACTTTGCATAAATGTGCAAGTTTTGGAATTGTCTAGTATGGGAAGAGCTTTAAGGCAGTTTTATTTATTTATTTGGATAATAGGAAAATATAAAGGAAGGAAAAAAAATATAGAAGCATTGATAATAGGAAGCAAACGATTTCGTGAGATTAGCAAGGAGAGTGAACTTTCTTAATCAAACTGTAATGTTTTAGTAAAATAATAGCAATAATGTCACGTGACAATAGGAATGAGAATTTTGAATTGAGATGTGTAGTGTTGGTATCCGAATGTTAACAAATCCATTATGTTACTTACGCATATAGAACTTTCTATATTCCTAGAAAGAATCCCTATCCTAATGTGCATTGCATATGTGTAACGATATATTCCCATATATATTGGTTTCTAATTAATTGTAGCTCACATCTCATGGTGCTCGAATATCAAAGCAAACTAACATTCCCTAAGTTTATAATGTAAGCTTAGTTACTAACTTCGTCATACATTAAATCCATCCCAAGAATATGAAAAATGATTGATCATCTTTTCACTAAAAGGTAAAGAATGAAACCTTTTAAAAAAACATCAGTTTTCTTGCGGGCATCGGATGCGACTTGAGTGGGCTTGCGTGGATGAACAGAATTCCTATCTATAATAAGCTGACGTCGGTCATAGAGTTGATAATTAGATTTGTTAGGCTTTTGATTTGCCAGTCTCCGATGAGCATCAACATTAACTTGTTATGCATGTTGTGAGAAGTCTCTAGCCTTTGGACCTACTGCACTAATATCTTCTGATTCACAGAGAGACAGAGAGAACAAAAATGGCGGAAGCTGTCATCATCGGTATTGCTGGAGAGATGGTTGCTTATCTGGTTCCTCAAGCACTAGAAAATGTTGGAAAGTTACGGGGCGTTAAGCATGAACTTGAGGTGCTCAGGGACACTGTCTCCACTCTTCAGGCAGTATTGGACCATGCAGAAGAGCAATACCACCAGAGTCCCCAAATTAAAGTTTGGGTTGATAAACTGAAAGAAGCTTTCTACGATGCACAGGACGTGCTTGAAGAATTTAATATAGAAGCCATGCGACGAGAACTGAGGGGCCACAATGAAATGATGAAGGAGGTAAGGACATTTTTCTCAAGTTCAAACCAGCTTGCTTTTAAAATGAAGATGAGTTACAAACTAAGAGCAGTTAGGGTGAGAATCGAAGCCATTAAGGATGGTAAGAGATTCCACTTGGATGAGCGCCCCGAGAGAGAGTGGAGGAAGAGAGAAGAGACGCATTCGTTTATACGTGAGGGAGATATTATAGGGAGAGATGAAGATAAGAAGGTGGTCATGGAATTTTTACTGGATTCAGACGTGCAAGAGTACGTTTCCATCCTTCCAATAGTTGGTATTGGGGGGCTTGGAAAAACAGCTCTTGCTCAATGTGTGTATAATGATGACATTGTCAGTAAATATTTTAACTTGAAAATGTGGGTTTGTGTCTCTGATGACTTTGACATCACAAAAATAGTGAAAAATATGATAGCTTGTGCAAAGAAGAAAGAACCAACCGAGGTTGCAATGGAACGGCTGCAAAGTGAACTGAGGGGAGAGATTGATGGAAAGAGATACCTCTTAGTTTTAGATGATGTGTGGAATGTAGAACGAGAAACATGGCTGAGCTTGAAAACTTTATTGTTGGGAGGTGCTAGAGGAAGCAAGATCCTCATAACTACACGGCTTCCTTCGGTTGCGAAGATCACCGGCACTGCTCCGCCTCATGTTCTCGAGGGCTTATGTGAAAGTGTGTCTCTTGAATTACTAATGCAAATGGCTTGTTGTAAAAAAGAGGAGATGCAAGATCCCGACATGCTAGCTATTGGTAAAGATATAGTTAAAAAGTGCTCAGGGGTTCCATTGGCTGTTCGAACTATTGGGAGTTTACTCTTTAAGAAAAGTAAGCACGAATGGTTGCAATTCAAAGAAAAAGAGCTCCTAGATGTGTCTCAAAGGGAACACGACATAGTATCACTACTTAAGCTTAGTTATGACCATCTTCCTCCACATTTGAAACAATGTTTTGCGTTTTGTTCATTGTTTCCCAAAAATTATGAAATAAAGAAGCAGACTTTAGTCGATCTTTGGATGGCCGAAGGATTTATCCAGCCATCAAATAGAAGTCCGCATTTAGAAGACATTGCTCATGGCTATTTCATGGATCTACTTTGGAGCAACTTCTTCCAAGATTTTCAAGAAGAGAAGGAGACTTGCAAGATGCATGATCTGATGCATGATCTAGCCAGCTTAGTTGCCGGGACCGAGTGTTGGGTGGCATGGGATGACAAAAAATCAATATCTGAAAGAACTCGTCATGTATCATATGGTTCCACTTACAAATTGATGGGTGAACTTCCAATCTCGCGCTTGAAAGCAAGTGCGCTGAGAACATTGCTGTGTGCTGCTAGTCATAGGGAAATGGAACCAACGAGTGAAGTAGATCTATGCCAACTCATTCAAAGTTTCAAGAAGTTGCGTGTCTTGGATTTGCATGCAAAAAAAGTAGAGAAGGTGCCAAGGTCGATCTATAAGTTGAAGCATCTCACGCATCTCGACCTCTCTCGCAATAACAATCTAAAAAGGCTTCCTAACTCCATTACGAGATTGCAAAATTTGCAAACTCTTAATCTCAATAGATGTTCTAGCCTTGAAGAATTGCCAAGAGGTATAAGGAAGTTAGTCAGCCTTCGAAATCTATACATAGATGGTTGTCATGAACTTAGTTATGTGCCACGCGGACTAGGGCAATTGAGTTCTCTGCATAGGCTAACACGCTTCATTTTGCCCAAAGATAAAACTCTTGCTAAGAATGGTTGCGAACTTGCGGAGCTAAATGGGCTTAATGACATCCAGGGAAGCCTTAGCATTGAAAATTTGGGAGGTGTGACAGATGCAGTAGCAGAATCGAAGGATGCGAACTTGATAGGGAAGCATTTTCTGGATTCTTTGGAACTTGAATGGGGCGATTTTGATATTGATGATGCAGTAATTGGGAATAGAGATGAAGCGCTATTAGATGGACTGAGGCCGCACTCAAATCTGCAGAAGTTGAAGATCTATGGATATGAAGGTGAGAGCTTTCCAAGGTGGATGATGGATAGCCTTGTGTTTTCCTTGCCAAACTTAATCGAGGTATGCTTCAACGGTTGCGGAAGATGTAAAAGTCTCCCTCCACTAGGCCAACTACCTGGCCTCAAGATTTTAGAGATTTCGAAACTGACTGAATTGGAGTACATCGTATCGGATCATTCATCCACTTCAACAATATCATTTCCTAGGCTATTGGAATTAGATATCTATAGTTGTGAAAAATTGAAAGCTGTCCCACCAACTCCGCGTCTTGAGAAGTTAACGCTGAGGAGGGCCCACCCAGTGTTAATAAATATGATATATGGCCTTAATAAGTTGAAGCATCTGGAAATCAGGGATATGGAGTCTCTGGAATGTGTGCCCGAGGAGTGCTGGAAAAGCCTCGCCTCACTCGAATATCTTCGCATCAGCGGATGTCCTGGGTTAACTTCCCTCTCAAAAGCAGGAGCACCACCGCCACCACTGGGTACGCGACATCAATCCAACCTGGTGGATCTCGATTCTTCGGATTCTGAGGAGCTGGATTTATCCAATTACGACCAAAGCAGCGGCGGCAACAACAACCACCTCATCTTGGAACTTCACACTCTCCGCTCCGTGCATCTCTTTGGACTTCCAAAACTAGCATCTCTCCCACAGTGGCTTCTCCAGCTCAACAATCTCGAGCATCTCGAAATTGGGGACTGTGAGGAGCTGGATATATGCAAAGACAAGAGCGGCAACCTCATCATCTTGGATTCCCATGGAGGATTCCAGAATCTCCGCTCCGTGGATCTCGATAGACTTCCAAAACTAGCATCTCTCCCACGGTGGCTTCTCTAGCTCAGCAATCTCGAGCGTCTCTCTATTTGGGATTGTAAGGAGCTGGATATATGCAAAGACGAGAGCGGCAACCTCATCATCTTGGATTCCCATGGAGGATTCCAGAATCTCCGCTCCGTGGATCTCTTTGGACTTCCAAAACTAGCATCTCTCCCACAGTGGCTTCTCCAGCTCAGCAATCTCGAGCATCTCTATATTCGGTTTTGTTCGAAGCTGGATTTATGCAAAGACGAGAGCGGCAACCTCATCGTCTTGGATTCCCATGGAGGATTCCAGAATCTCCGCTCCATGGTTCTCTTTCTCCTTCCCCAACTAGCATCTCTCCCACAGTGGCTTCTCCAGCTCAGTAATCTCGAGCATCTCGAAATTGGGAATTGCTCCAATTTGAAGGCATTACCAGAGCAGATCGAGGCCCTTCAATCACTTCAAAAGCTCCGAATCTGGGCTTGCCCCTTGCTGACGTCATTACCCGAAGGAATGCGAAGGCTTGCATCCCTTACTCACCTGAAAATCTACGATTGCCCAGAATTGGAGAGGAGGTGCAAGAGAGATGGAGGCGAGGACTGGGACAAGATCGCTCATATCCCCCACATAACTCACGATCCCTTTCCTCCTTTCTGAAGGTATGCGAGGACCTTTTTACCCGGACATTTTACATGAAGAATAATTGACGAATTGTGTGTTTCGATACTTGATTTGATTCTGGGGGGACATGGACAGATCGCTGAAGAGAGGGGAGGACAGATCGCCGGTACAAGATTTGCTCATTTCCGCCACATATCTCACGATCCCTAATATTCTTTCTAAAGGTACGTGGACCTTTTTTCATGAACAATTTCTCGATTCGGGGACATGGGACAGATCGCTGAAAGGTTTGGACATGTCCTTGAATGCAGGTATTTACTGGGTGTGGGAAGATCGCTTTATCCCCATCCATGCGAGAAAAACGAAGGAAAAATTCATACTCCTCATTCAACTTCGAGCTCGTCAAATCTAATCTTGCTCGTGACTTGTGTTGTACATATAGTGTTGCAATCTGTTTATTTGATTTCACAAGGAGTGAAATGCGTGCACAGTCTGATGATTCTGGTAAACTCTCGTGGATGGAGTGATGAGATGTTTCTCTCGAGAATGGTTTCTGGTTTACTTCCCTTAAAAATAACTTTTATCTCAATGTGTTCCCATAGAATCGGACGTTCCGGCATAGATCTGTGCAGCAAATCAAGGGTATGAATGGCGACAATGAAATATGTAGCGTTTTTCTTTTCACATGCTACATGCTACTGATCTATTAAACTCTTGAAATCAAGCCTGTATGAACTTCCAAAGTGGAATTAATGTGGATCAAGAACTAAAGTGATCTTATTGTTAGCATTTGACAGCAACACTGTGTAAACTAAAAGCTGCAAATGGTTTTGTATTATAGTTGAGTTCCTAAATTCTCTCTATGAAGAGTTTGAAGGAAAATACAATGGTGGGGAGAGAGAGCGAGAGAGAGAAGGGAAATGCACATTCTTGGTTTGCTGTTCGGCCATTCTGCAGAGGTTCTCAGGTAAGTCCTTTGCCAATTTTGAGCACCATCTTAAGCAATTGAGTAAATGTTTGACATTAAAAGAGGTCTTATGACAGTTGGGCTCGGAGTCTAATCTATGACTTCTCCATTTTGATCACTGAGAGGTTGTCCTGCTTTTTTTTGTTTTTGGGTCGAATGTCCTGCTCATTTTGTTTGGCTGACAAATGACATGTTCTTCATCTCTTTGAGACAACGATGTCTGCAAAAGAAATGCGTTTGTGTGAGGCAGGATTAATGAACGAAGCAATAGTCTTCGTTTTTTTTTTTCTTTTGATAACTATCTTACCAATTTTAAGTATTTGTTGTGGACCTCATATAGACTCGATTTCTCTTGTATCCACTCTTGTCTCAGATCCAATTTTATTGACAAATGACTTATTTTGTTGTTCTGAATTTGTATCTGAGTTGTCAGTCTTTGGTTTTCCTTAGTTGCTGTCGTGCAAACTTATCTTCACTCAATTTCCTGATACTGTTCCAAATTTCTTCCACGTTGCTTAAACAAAAGAAGAGAACTGTAGATCTAGTAGGTAATGAGAAAATGAAGGCCAGCACCAATGTTAGGCATATTGTTATCCCTTGTGCAAGCTCGGCTAGATCTCTGGTTATCCCAGCCATAATACGCTGTTACGGCTGGTTAGCTGTTTCCATTTTCATTTCTTTAATGCTGTGCTCTTTTGTTGGTCACCAGATTTACTGAACACTCTTTAAACTTTCTTCTCTGTTTGGATTTTCTTAAGTGGAGGCCGTACCATAATTTTTACTGAGACAAAGGAATGTGCTTCTCAACTTTTGGGATTGTTGCCTGGAGCGCGGCCATTGCATGGGGAGATACAGCAAGCCGAACGACAGGCAAATGACCAATATGCAGAATCTTTATAGGTATTATTTCATGTAAGAGTATTAATGTCGTAACACACTGAAGAGGAGATGAACAAAGAAGAGAGAGCATACTTTGTTATACGAAATTACATGACTAGGAATAGTTGGTTTACCTGCTTTCCGGTTGTCAACCACAGATAGTGGGTGACAATGTTGTGCGAGTTCCTTACTATGTTAAGCAAGTCAACCAACCTAATATGCCTAGTAGTTCATTTCCTTGGAGAGTGCTGATTTAATGACGTGTGGCATTTGCGCAAGGTATAAATGATAAGGGAAATAAATGTTACATCCAGAGGCAAAGAGATTGGTCTGTAGCTAAAAATTCCCTTTCATTATAAAATATTTTCAGTGAATAAAGGTGGCTGATGCTTTCAGTGGGGTACCTACCCTCTTATTCTCAAGTGATGAATACACAGGTATAGGCTTCAATGGAATGAATTATGAGTATTTGTTTTTGGATCTGATTCCTTGGTAGGTCCAGCATCATTACTGTGGAAACAATATTCTTTTCTTACTTACAGGTGCAATCTGTTGAAGTGATGCATTCCTTGTGTGTCACTTATTCTCTAGCTTTGTGTATGCAGGTATTTCTAGAAATTAACTCTCACACTCTAGGGCATGTTTGGTTACACATAAGCAAAAGCCAAAAGTACTTCCCGCAAAAATTTAAAATATTATTTTAATTTGAGAAAAACTATGAAAAAATTATATCTGAATTTACGTGTCGATTCTTGAGTGTAGTGATAATTTCAAGACTTTCACATTTTAATAAAGTGTGTGCAAGCCACAAGATTTATATTTAGAAAAAACAAAATGTAAAAGTCAATCCGGACACACGCTCGGAATGGAGACCAATGACCATCTATATTAAAACGGTTGAACCTTTTTTGCCTTTTAATTGACAAATGACATGCTTTTCCTTGCTTAAACTTTGCCTCTTGAGTGCTGGTTACAATTGCTGATTTCAGGTCCGGCAAGTTTATGACATTAGTGGCCACGAATGTGGCAGCACGAGGATTGGACATCAAGGATGTCCAGTTAATTATCCAGGTATGCTGTATATGGTATGTTTTTTTTTTTTTTTGGTAAGGGTGTATATGGTATGTTTTGATCTGCTGTTTTTATAAATGCAGTCGAGCTGATAGTTGGCCTCTTTTTTTTAAGTGCGAGCCTCCACGTGACATTGAAGCCTATATTCACAGATCTGGACGCACAGGGAGAGCTGGTAATTGTTCAGCTTGAAACCTGCATTTTCCATAGTTTCATTATTTCTGCAGCTCGCCAGATGCTGAGGGCAATGTTGTTTTCTAGGCAATACTGGAGTAGCTGTCATGCTGTACGATCCAAGAAGGGCAAACGTATCTAGGATCGAAAAGAGTCTGGTGTAAAATTTGAACACATCGCTGCTCCGCAGCCAAGTGATGTTGCTCAAGCTGCTGGTGTCGAAGCTGCTGAATAAATAACACAAATTTCTGATAGGTACAGTCATTCTTTTTGCTGAGAAGCTGAATCATTGCCTATAACAATGAGATGCTAATATTCTCCAAAATGCGGTGTTATTTGGGCATCTAAGTCTGCTCCTGAGCAACTGCTGAACACGTCTGGTATTTCAGCAGCAGAATTACTTGCAAAGGCTCTTGCTAAGGCTTCTGTAAGTTGATTTTCCACTCACGTCTTGTTACTTTAACAAAGCTGATTGCTTATTATTTTCTTTAATTGCACTTCCTTGACATGCATCTCTTTTCCTTCTTTCTTTGGTTATTTAACAAATATAATCTGTACTCTTCCTTTTTCAGGATTATAGTGAAATAAAGCGCAGATCACTGCTCTCGTCACTTGAGAACCATGTAACCTTACTTCACGAGGCTGGAAGGCCCATTTGTACACCTTCGTAAGTATGCAAGATCTCTGTCGGCAAAAAGTTGTGTTGCTTTGCAGTACTGCTTTGTAGATATTGCTTGGATGCGGGGGCAGGCCCTCTCTAGCTTTGGTATTATATATTCGAGTCACCCCTGATCTGACTCTGGGCTTATATATCACTTCGATTTTTAGGTATGCTTTTGGTGTCCTGAGGAGATTCTTGCCTGAAGAAAAAGTAGAGTCCGTGAAGGGTCTTACTCTCACAGCTGATGGAAATGGCGTTGTATTTGATATGGCAGCTGAAGATCTGGATACTTTCCTTGCTGGTACTTAAACCACAGAACTCAGCAGGGCTCCTAAGTCATAAGTGATGCTGCACTTTATGCACACTTTTTGTAGATTTTTCTCTTATTATAGCGAAGTATGCTGCGAGTCCATCAGCCTAGTGTAGCGCTTTGGTTAGATTCTCGTTATATGGACAATGATTGATTTTGGTATTTATTTCCCTCCTCTGGGTTGCAGGTCAGGAGAATGCAGCAACTGTAAGCTTAGAGGTGGTAACAACATTGCCGCGTCTCCAGGAGAGAGACCAGTCAAGAGGGGGAAGATTTGGCGGTGGGGGTGGTCGTGGCGGCTTTGGTGGTAGGGGCGGTGGTTTTTCTGGGGGTAGAGGTGGTAGGGGTGGTAGTTTCTCTGGCCAAAGGAATGGCCGGTTTTCCGGTGGCTTCGGTGGTGGGAGAGGTCGCAGCAACAATAGAAGGTGATAAAGTAATCTGCAGCCAGTTCCCTGGAATCAGAGCTTCCCGAAAAAAGGGCATCAACTCATGTAGATGCAGGAATTTTGGCCGATTTTATGATTTTAGGAACGTAGCCTCGAGTGTTTGTAATGACCAACTGTAGGATAAGTATCTGGTACCGTGGTCCTATATTATCCTAATATATTTGGTATATTTTCTCAGTCAACTTAGTTTTCTATTTTCCTAATTTTTTGTGGGGCGTTTTAGTGATGTCTCCACCTCCCTTTTTTTTGCTTTTGTTGCAGACGTGAGTTGTACGCTGGAGTACATATTCTTAATCAGTTCTATAGAAGAGTTGTTTCCTACTTTTGTGCTTTTCAATGGGGGAACTGCAACGATGCTCAGCCAGACTACATTTTTTTATCTTATACTATGTGATTCGATTTACCCATTTAGTTCCAAGGTTCAAGTTCGAAATGATAAATCTCACGTAGGTAAAATTAATTCATGATAGTTTTTGAATGAATGTATGGTTCATCTTTCTCAAGGGTCTTTTGGCCTTTAAAGTCCCCTGAAGAAATGCTGGGCCGTTTGGTAAGCCTTCTTATGGGGCTTTCGTTCAAATGCTAGCCTTGGGAAAACTGAAAGCCCAATTCGAGTCCCTACTAGCATTGAGTTGCATTGAGTTTTCAGTATTTGGCCGAATGCAAAAACTAATTTTTTTTCTTCCCAAACTACCCTCAACAATTCTGTAATTTTTTGGTTTTGCCAGTAGTTATGATTGTTCATCTTCTTTGCGTGATGGCGGCTGACGAGGCCCGACGAGGTTAGATTGGGCCGGCGAAGGGTCGATGAGGCCCAACAGGGTCGTGCGATCTTGGCGACGACCGCTTAGGGTTGCGTGACCCGTGCCAGTGGTTGCACAATGGTCATTGGTGCCAGATTTGGCTCGTCGAGGGCCTTAGCTCTTCGCCAGAGCTAGCGAAGGGTTTGATATTTTTAATAAAAAAAGAAAAATTAAACCCAAAAAAAAAATCAAACCCAAAAGCCCTTTGCAAAAAAAAAAAATAGCTTTACAAAGAATTTTTAACAAATCGCAATTTGCATTTCTCAAAGGGACTTTAGGCCAAAGGCATTTGCATTTCCTCAAGAACCATTTGCAAAACCAAACCAAACACACCCTTAGTAGGACAGACTCGATTCCATCGTTGCGTAATGTGCTCTCTTCATGCGTTTCGTTTTAAAGATAATGGTCGAATTTGGTTATATTTCTTGAAAATGAAATACTTGGATGGGAAACTTGAAGGATCAAAATCACTTGCTCTCCAATAGAAATGAGATATCAATTTCGTTTAGCCAAATTCGCGATTTATATATCAGACCGAGTCCAGTCCACGAGAACTGGTCTTCCCTCCCCCAACTCATCACTCACTGCAACGGTC
The DNA here is from genome assembly GCA_031216185.1 of Syzygium aqueum. NCBI lineage: Eukaryota > Viridiplantae > Streptophyta > Magnoliopsida > Myrtales > Myrtaceae > Syzygium > Syzygium aqueum. Next base: position 10,311,034 of record CM062232.1, on the reverse strand, counting down.
AATCTTGCAATGGCAGGCTAATATTGAGCACCATCTTAAGCAATTGTTTGACATTGAAAGAGGTCTTATGACAGTTGGAGTAGGAGTCTAATCTATGACTTCTCCATTTTGATCACTGCAAGGTTGTCCTGCTCATTTTGTTTGGTTGACAATTGACAAGTTCTTCATCTCCTTGTGACAACAACGTCCGCAAAAGAAATCCGTTTGTGTTAGGCAGAATGAATGAATGAAGCAGAAGTCATTGTTGGTTTTTATTTTATTTTGATGACTAAATCAATCACTACCAATTTTAAGTATATGTTGTGGATCTCGTGGGGAATCGATTTCTCTTGCATCCACTCGTCTCAGATTTTTCTTGTTCTATGACTTCCTTTGGTCATATTGATTATTGCTGTGTTCGATGGTCGTGCTCTGCCATGATGATATTTGATGGATGCTTTCGCCAAAGAGGTTGACGAGAGTAATTTACAATTATGCCAAGTTTGTGAAAGAAGAAAGTGCTTCAATGTGATTGCCTTTTGATTGTGGGAGGAAAGAATTAGGTGCATTGTCAAGATTCACGAGTTAATCATTCATTAAATCTAATGAAATATTAGAATAACATGTTTGCCGATTGATCCTTGGTAAGGTGGAACTTCATTAATCTCTTAAATAGTTGCATTTTGCAGTCTGCTTCCTTCATCTATGTAATAGCCCTAAGTTTTTTTTTACTTATTCACAAGTTTTCTCTTGGGAATGACGCCTGAGAATAACATTGAAATGGTTCTAAAGGGAGAAGTATGCTTATGCCACTGTTTTAGTTTATTTTTCAAGTAGAATACAGTAGCGTCCTTTGGGAAATCGATAATACTCGCTATTTATGCTTAAAATTTGTATGTTTTTCCTACTTGAAACTATTCTTCAAAAAGCGGTTTTCTACTTTCTGGCACTGGCACTTGCTAAAGAGACCCTTTCTTTGAAGTACCCAGTCCATTCTTTTATCTTTTCGAAACTAAACTCTCATGCATGCCAGAAGAACAAGTCAAACAAATAGAGCACATTATTTAAAATATCTTCTATGAGATTAAGCCCCCCGGTTTTTTTTTTTGTTTTGTTTTCGTAGATATGTCTATTTACTCACACTGCTTTTTTTTTTTTTTTCAGACTAGCAGAAATGGCGTCGATTTTGGCACCGATGACACAATGCCAGCTAAGGATCACAAAGAACTCACTGAACGCCAGTACCATGACAGCAAAAACATGGAGCTCTCTCTTGCTACAACAGAAGAGTGGAAATACCAAGAGCTTTTCCAAGTTCAGGGCGTATGCATTGAAGTCCGCGACCAATACAATCACAGGCATGGGAGTCTTCTCAACTTGGATGTCATGCCCTACGCCAATAAGAGAATTGCAGAATACATTTGGTATGTTTTAATGCCAAAAACCTACTAGTGCGGTGCACAAAAAATGAATAAAACTTGAACTACTCTGTCCTGAGATTGTAAGTTTGCATTTTTCTTCAATCTACCATCAGAATAAGTATGTCATTTGTTTTATGCACATTCAACAAGTGACACCCTTTTGTCTTTTTTTCAATTTCAACATTAGCATATTAATCTAACCATGAGACAGGAACAATGGTATGAATGTCAACAATAAAAAATGTAGCATTTTTCTTTTTACGTGCCACATGCTACTAATCTATTAATTATTGAATTATCAGTTGAGCACCCGTATGAACTTCCAAAGTGGAACTATGAAAAATCAAGCACTGGTCAAGCTCCAGGGAGGATAGTGAAGTGATATTGCAGTAAGATGACATAAACCCAAAACTGTCTTCCTGTATTTAGCTTCATATCATTCCATCAAGTTCTTGATTTTTTAACAGCCCTCAAGCAATTTTAAAAGATCCTTTCTAAGGTGGCAACAATATCTTGGTAATCATCCATGAAACAAAGTATTTGTTGTAAAAAATTGTTCATCCATGAGATCATCTTAACAGGTTGATCAAACGAAAAAGCAGATTTCAATTAGTTTACGGAGAATTATTGTTCATCTGCAGGTTATTTGCAATTCATACACACCAGCTAGCGAGCTGATCCTAGCGAATAAACGTGCCAGAGTAGCTATATTTTTCATTAACGCTAAGGTTATCGATGAAGTTTAGTGGCAGGAGATCCAAAAACATGAGTTTGCTGGCGTTAATAAGAAAGTTATGAAATGGACAAGTTCATGACTTTTAGCTGAATGTTCACATTAGACATGGATTGAGCAAGAGTACACCTAGCTGCAAACATTGGTGGCAACAATGGCGAGGTGATGCTGGGCTAGGTAATATCTGACCTCCATCTTGCTTGCTTTTGTTACGGCTAGTGTTTTCGCCTAGAGAGGAGGTGAATATGTGATTGTATCAAATTGAATGATTTAAATGTGCGGAATGAATATAGTCGAGGTCAACAACTTGTATGATCAATATAAGATGTATGCGTATGACAAACTTGTATACAAGTTGTCGTCTGATGATTGCGTCTGATGACTAAGATGATGTTCTAACAAACTTATTTTACAGATATGTATGCAGTATAATGTCAGTAATAATAAATAAAAGTTTAGGGATAGAGAATACTGTACACAGATCTTTATAGTGGTTCAGCTTTATCAAGCCTACGTCCGCTCTTTACACTGGTAGCCTGTTGGCTGTGTTTCATTATTGAATCGCCAAAAGATTACAAGAGCAGTGCTTCTCAGATGATAGACTACACTATCACGTACACTCTTCACTTAAGTAATTTTCTTTCTAAAGTCACAACGTGTAATATAGTAATCACAAGTGTGTAAGATCGAAACTCTATTCAGACTTTGGAATTTTCGATTCTGGTTACTCTTCTTGTACAACGTTTGCACTCTTTTGATACTCCTCTATGTCTGATCTATCCGTTAGATAGTTTTCAGAGGACTGATCCCCAAATCAATCCCTTAGAGAAACTTCCCAAAAGAAAATGCATAGCCGTTAGAAGAAGAACCGTTATCTCAGGTGATTTGATCGCCCATACAATCAAATCAAAGTTGTCATAAGTGTAGTTCTTCGTGTTTAAGGAATGATCTTGTGATTGCCAATTAGAATATCTTGAAATATAAATTTGATTGTCCTGCATAAACTTGCCAAAAATAACACTTATTGAATCTGACGAATAATTTTGAGTCTGATGACAAAGTCCTTTTATCGACTAAGTTTGATGACTCAGCATTTACCTGTATCAAGTAACTCAAGTGTAATTCTGGTAAGTAAAAGATTGTTTTGTTCTTCTTCGAAACTAATTAGGGATTTTTCTCAATAGCTTTTATGAAAAAAAAAAAAAACACAGAATTGTTGCCATCAGCACTGGCGTTTATCGTGCAATAGCAATGGCAAGTGGGACCAAGTGTGTGAATTGAAGCGGGAGATCATCTATGGTGTTCAAGATACCTTCTTGTTGTGAAATTTCAATTACTTGCTCAAGAAAATAACGGAATGCCTTCAACGGCAAACAGAACAAGTTCTTCCAGACATGTTCTACAGAATTCGAATACTTAACTGTTTATGTTACTCATATAATAGAGAATAACTGAGTTAGCTGGTGTTGTCCTCATGTTAGATCCGAAGCCGATACAGGTAGTTGACTTCACTATCACCATTTATGCAACATATTATCCCAAAGTTGATAAAAAAAAATATTCTCCTCCTTCTCAGGGTGACTAGAATGGTGCAGGATGCCGTACTAATTACATGTTCACACCACAGAAATAACGTGAACTTGGTTAAATATTTTCGTTCATTGAAGGGCTTTAAGAGTGTTTTCCCCATCTTCTCTGCAATACAAATAGAATGAGAGAAGAGGGAGGCTTTAAAGTGATAAAGAAGGTAATTCTAAATCTCTCATTTCACCACGAGGAGCACATTAGCTCCTATGGAGAAGGAAATGAGAGAAGGCTTATAGGAAAGCATGAAACAGCCAGCATGGACACATTTCCTTGGGTAATGCTCAGAAGAAGCATACCAGCTGCTAGTCAAATTCGAAATTTGCCCATTAAAATTGAACTCATTTTTTTTGTGATGCTTGGATTACTTGAATTCTGTTATGCAGGTTGCTGCCAATCGCGGTTGCTTAATCTATGTGGGCCGTGACACTGAGTAGCAAGGAAAAGGTATTGTAACAATGACCATATCTTTTCCCTTTTATGCTCTGTCTGAGTATCAATCGGAGACCCTTAACTTTCATGGATAATTCAAGAAACGCTGCCATAAAAAAAATAGTACATAGAAAGTACTTATTGTTCTTTTTGGGCTCAGTTGATTCTATGATCGTTACTCCGAAAGAAATTTTAACTATTAACACTCATAAAGCATTCCCCAGTTTTGCTTCCTAAACAAATGTAAATCTTCATATCAATCCTTACTAATCCAATAGTTACGGAACTTTATTGAAGTTAAGACTTGGACAACTCAGCTCTTTATGAGCCTCAAAAAGCTTTCTGGAATGCTTTATTGTTTCTAACTATTGATAAAATATAGAAAGTTCACCTTCTTTGCTCAATCAATTAATGGCTTAAAATGATACACAGCTTACTTGGAGGACAGGTGCCCCGCCTCAAACATGGACCCACACGTCATGACCTCATTACTTGCCGAAACTACCATTTTATGGGAGTCCACCCCTGAGGCCGAAGCTCTTGCTACTCAGAAACTAGCATTGAAGATCTAAAATTTGAGCTGCTGGTTAAGAACGGCTAAATGCATTGATCAAATCGGTGAGGTCGTACAAGCTGAGAGACTATGAACCCCTTTTCCCAGAGGGAGAGAAAATCAGGCATCCAAGCTTTGACCTTGTCTCCTTCACATTGGTTTCGTCCCGCATTCACAAGTAGTCTCAACGTTGTGGTCACTTGAGTTCACCATTACCCTTTAGCATCATGGACATCTTCTTGTGTTTGAATTATCAATTACTTTGATATTGTAGCACAATTGATCCAAACATTCGGTGTCCTCATATGTTGAACACATTTCATTTGGCACATTTGACTTTGGTTTGAATAAAAGACAGTTTGACTTATGATTCGATAAAACATGCTATGCACCAGTTAGTTTCATATCCTCCAATGTCTAATTAAGAGAACTTTGGGAAGTATAAATAGATCGCAATCCTTGGGGTCACGCGAGTTGTTCCGTGGAACTTGGCAATTCTATTTTCTTGGTGAGGCAAAGAAATATTCTCATTAACATGCAAAGTGCAGTACAAACACAAAAAAAATTGGCAATAATATTAATTACCATTTTGCTTCTGCAGAATGGAAAGTTAAGCGAGTTCGTTTCTATTCATTTCCTCCTCACACCAATTTAAATGTTTTGTTCAACAACAAAAGAGACAATTAGCAATAACACTAATGCTAAGTTATGTAAGTTGACACTTGAATTTTGCCAGCAAGTCTAGTATGCATTTATTAAAAAAATAAAAAAAATTGAGAACAAATAAAAAATAACGGATTAAAATCAGGCCCAATCAAACTTCAATTCATTAAATCCAATTCATGAAGCCCGCGAAGTTTGAGAGTTCGACCCGGCCCATCAAAGCCCATAGCCCGGCCACATCATTTGAACCGAAGATGGGGCTCTCTCCCTCCCACACACCTCCCGCGCCTCACACACGCTCGGCTGAGGACACATGCTCACTCTGGACCAGTACAAGTACGTGCACTTTGTACCAAGATAAAGAATAAAGCGAAAAACAAAATTGTGAAATTTTCTGTATATTTTTGTATTCTTATCGTGGCAACAAAATCATGATCCCAGCTCAACCTGATATTTCAAGTCTCTATTTGCCTTTATAATTACATATTTTCATTTTTTAGTTTTAGGTCAAAGTCTAGTCTACACGTGTGGATAAGTGTTAGAATATTTAAATATTAAATCACGCGTTTATCTCACTGTTCAAATTTAAAACTTTTTGTGACAATGATCTCATAAAATTTTACCGAGTAGGCTGCAGTACAAGGAGACGGTCCAGTACATGCGAAACTCGATCATCAATTCAATGCTAGCCGCCAAACTCACCGTCTTGGAGCAGAACCTCCTCTCTACGGCCTACGGTCAATACTAGCGTCCAATTCGATTAGGCTCTGCTTCGGATGCTCCCTGTTTTGGCTCTCTTCAGGTGTGATTGTTGCATAGCTTTCTATTTGTACCTAATTCTATAATCTAACTTGCGAATATCTTTGATGACCTCGGCATCACACCGGACTTCACGGCTTTGAACTTGATCTTCATCCTCATCAAAGGGGAGCCCTTGTTTAACACGATTAGTCTACCGCGGGACAGAGTCCGTGATCTCCATCATCCATGCGATCCTCTCGCTCTCATCGAAGGCAAACAAATGAAAAACCTCAATTCACGTGGTTTTAGAGCAGGTGTTCCTGAGTTTTGATATTCACGTCTCTATTTGCCTCTATAATTATATATTTGCACGCTTTAGTTTTAGGTCAAAGTCCATTCCACACGTGTGGGTTAATATTAATATATCTAAATATTAAGTTGCGGCAGTGGTCACACAAAATTTCGCCGAGCAGGTCGCGGTACGAGGAGATGGTCCAGTACATGCAAAATCCGGTCATCAATTCAAAACCGGTCGCTGAACTCACTGTTGAGGAGCGGAACCTCCTCTCTACTTATGATGCTCCTGGTTTTGGCTCTATTCAGGTGCGATTGTTGTACAGCTTTCTATTTGTGCCTAATTCTATAATCTAACTTGTGAATATCTTCGATGATCTTGGCGTCACGCCGGACTTCGCGTCTTCGAACTCCATCTTCGTCCTCATCAAAGGGAAGCCCCTGCTTGACACAATTAGTCTACCGCCGGACAGAGTTCACGATCTCCACCATCCACACGATCGTCTTGCTCTAATCGAAGGCAAACAAAAGAAGAACATGTGGAGCTCTTCGAAGTGTTGGATCTGAACCAGCCATTTGGTTTGGACCTAGACAGGGTCAAACAAACCGAGCATAAAGTTCATCAAGTCCCCCCTTTTCTCTTTCAATACCCGAAAAAGGAGAGCGTTCTTCCTCCAAACAAATTCTTACAAATTAATTTGGTATTGGTGAATTAATTAGATCATTGGCAACTTACGAACCACACTGTAAAATTTAAAAAGGTAAGCAATTTATTAATTTACTTGGACATAGGAAAATTCCTTAAAATGTGGGTAATCAACTAATGTTAATTGTGAAATTTGGATGAACATGGTAATTCACTAAAAAAATTATAGGTGAATTCCATTAAAATATTGTTTCACATTACTTGACAACGGATCTTATGTGTTCTTTATATACATGTGGGTTCCATCCACCTATACACTAAAACTTTTGGGTTGAACTTTTGCACGTTTGTAGAATTTGAAGAAGTTGGTAGCTTATTAATTTGGGATAAGTACATTGAAAGTCTTAAAACTTGTCATGAAAGTACAGTAAAGTCATAAAACTTACTAAAGTGCAAGCAAGTTCTAAAACTTATCAAATTGGTGCAATCGAGTCTTTCAATTGACCTGACCTTCTTGGCTAATGGAAAATACTGACGTAATTTTTTTAAATATTTTTTTTATTTTTTATGTGATGATCACATGAAACATAAAGTTAAAACGACGTCATTTTGGTCAAACCTGATTTTAATACAATTTTTTTAAAACTAAAATAAACAAATAAGGTCAATAGGTAGGAGAGAGAGAGAGAGAGAGAGAGAGAGAGAGAGAGAGAGAGAGAGAGAGAGAGAGAGAAGTGACAAGCAATTAAACGCTGATATTTTTTTTACCAACGGTATTGGAAAATTACCGGTAATTAAAACTTTTACCAACGCGGAAATCTTTTAGCATTTAAAGGCACGGGAGGGACGGTAGAAGTCTGCCTCAACCAAGAATGAAAAGCATGACAGAAGCAGTGGTACTCATAGAGATGCAAAGCTCTTTCATATATTTTCTGTTTGTCTCTCTCTAATTTATCTCTTGAAAATGCAATGCATAAAGCCAAAGCTGGCCAAGCCAACACCTGCTTCTCCAACAATTGATTCACGTCTCTTGCTCTCGTGTCAAGCAAAGTATATATGCAGGAACAGATGGAATTTCTCAAGCAATAGCGACTGACGACATAACAATCCAGACTTAACATTTACTTTAACGTTTAATTACGGGCATTAATTAATGATAAAAATTTTAAATTCCATGTGCGCATATTTTGGTATCAAATGTTTAAAAAATAATTATTAACGATGACGCAGATTTCAATTTTTCGTATAATTCCTATCACTGGTATCTTTTATATATGGAATTTTCTCTATTGTCAAATCATTCATATGAAGAGTGCCTATTTTTACTAACCATGGATCTTCGGTTCAGACAAAGAGGTGACGATCAAATTTAAATTTTGTTATAATTTTTAAGGGTTAATACCATGAAAAACCCTAAACTGGTACACTTAAGATAATTTTACCCCAAACTAATTTTTTGACCGTCAAAAACCCCAAACTGATACACTTGTGAAAATTTTACCCTCTATTGGTTTCCATTAAATTTCACTGTTAAATTGCTTTGAAATGACACGTGGCAGTTGATTGATGTACCAGTTTTATGTTTTACCCTTCATTTGTTATAGGTGTATCGGTTTGTTATTTTTTGTGGTATTAATCAAATTTAACGGAAACTAACATAGGATAAATTTGTCACAAATATACCGGTTTGGAATTTTTAGCTGGCAAAATATTAGGTTGGGGTAAAATTGTCACATGTATATCAGTTTGGGGTTTTTCATTATATTAACCCAACTTTTTAATATGCAGTGGTTTCTTTACTTGAAGTTTTGAAAAAAAAATAATAAAGTACGAGTTTCGACACTATGGAACGATTTAACACTAAAAGAATAGGCAGCTGAGTTGTATTGATACGGTTCTTTTAGATGAAAAGGCAAGTCGTCATTCGTTTCTATTTTGGGTTATTTTGCTTGCCAATTGATTATTTTTTGGTATGTTTTGTTTAGAACGAATACAACCATGGTTCTATCAACAGCAACCGACATTAAGAGAAGCGGAGGAGAGGAGGAGATGGTGCACGTTAAGATAGACACAGAAGGCAATATTTTGGGTTTGTTTTCTTTTTTAAATTAATCTTCTTTGAAGGAAAAATGATCCAAATGGACCTCGGATTTTGATCACATATGCAATGCGGTCACTAAACTTTTAATTTGTTCAATGTAGTGTATAAACTTTAGTTCAATTTTCAATGCGGTTCATGAACTTTAGCTCAATATCCAGTATACTTTTAATTTGTTCAATATGGCCATCGAACTTTAAGTACATGTTCAAACTAGTCTATCGACCAAAAAAATAAAAAAACTAATCCTTTTTTAATATGTCATATCTCTAACTCTTCTCACTTTCTAATTTTTACTCTACCTCTTGTAGAACGCGGGAGTCGAACCCCGCACCTATGATATTAGCGTCTTCATCCCCTGCCAGTAGGGCCGCATGCTTATTGGCCTATGAATTTTAGGTACACGTTCAAACTACAATGTTCTTCTTCCATTAATTTAAGTTCAAGAATAACAATTAACATTAAAATTTGAATTTCTAATTTGTTTAATATGATTTATCAAACTGGTCTATGAACTATATAAAGATGTTTAATGTTGTTCTTCCATTAATTTAAGTTCGGGGATAATATCGAATATTTTTTAACATGTATCAAAGTTTATGGACAATATTGCATATTGAGTTAAAGTTCAAGAATTATATAATATATAATGAACTAAAGATTATGACCATTTATGTCATTACCTCTCCGGTGAATTATTTATTTATGTATTTATTGATTATTGAGTTGCTAGTGCAGCAATGGGCTTTTCTTGTGGGGGGTGTTGGAGTGGAATCTGGGGAAGATAAAAGGCCACAAAAGGCCCGGTGCGTGAGGGTCACGCGCCGCGGGGGTAGCGTGGGGGAAGGAGTTAGTATTTTGCCTTTTCTTATGGGCTCTTATATAAATCCTTTATTTGCTACTTGTCCTTTGGGCTTTCTCTCCTTGTTTTTTTTTTCTCATGGGGTTAATGAATGAGCAGTTAATGATGTCTTTAATAAGATGGAGTTGGATGGGGGAGCTCGGGACTAGAGTGGAAATACCCCTTTCTTCGAGGACTAAGGAGCAAGCATCCCGAGGGTGGGGGCGGGCGCGTGACCCACATACCTTTTCTTGCGGGTGGGAAGGAGTTAGTATTTTGCTCTTTTTCCAGGGGCTCTTTTGCAATTATTTATTTTGCTTGTCCTTTGGGCATTCTTTCCTTTTTTGTTATGGGCTAATTTGTAGTTAATGATGGCTTTAATGAGGTGGAGTTGGAGGAGAGTAAAGGACTAGGGTGGAAATATTCCTTTCTTCAAGGGCTTAGTAACATCCTTTCCGTTTGGTTTGTGTTTTGGAGATTCACAACCTTTTGTGAACCTCCTTTTTTTCACATTTCATTTTGTCGTTTTGCCCTTAGTCGCCGCGTGCATTGAAGCCTGATTTACTCTCGATTGAGGTCGCTCTAACGGTTTTTCTCATTTGCCGAGGAACCGCCGACGTGTTCCCGCTCATCTGACGAAAGAAAAGAAAAGAAAAGAAAAAACAAGTGACGTTGATGTCACATTGAAATAGTATCACATTAGTGATGCGTTAGCATCAGCCCTCTAAAATGGGAGGGGAAGGGGGAGAAAGGAGCTAGAGTTTCTATGGTTCAATAAAGGCGCGCATGGAATATATTTTGGAATAAAAATTCTGTTCTGGAATGCATTCGGGAACAGAATAACGTTTGTTAAAAAATTTCCGGAATGCATTCTGAAGAGATTTTTGCATTCTGGAATAAAAATGCGTTTGTTAAAAATACTTGATCCAGAATGCATTCTTGATTCCAGAATGAGTTTTTGGTAAGAAAAAAGGAAACTAGTTTTTGTAGCTTCTTGATTTCGGAATACATTCTCCCTATTTTCTTACAATTTTTTTTTTCAGAAAATGCATAAAAATTAAAAAATTCTAGAAAGATTCATAAAAATTTCCAGAAAATGGCTTAAAAAGAGTCAGATTTCGGGAAAATATGAAATTTGGTGAATTTTTTTTACAAAATACAAAAAATCAAAAATTTCAAAACTTCACGGAATATCTTAAAACATATGTGGCCACCCACTTTGAGTGAAATCTAAATTTTTTGAGGTGCCAAAAAAAAAAATAAAAAATTTCAAAACTTCACAAAATGGCTTAAAATACTTGTGGCCACCTACTATGAGTGAAATTTAAATTTTTTGAGATGCAAAAAAAAAGAAAAATAATAAATAATAAAAATTTTCAAAACTTCACAAAATGGCTTAAAATACCTGTGGCCACCCACTTTGAGTGAAATTTAAATTTTTTGAGATGCCAAAATAATAAAAAATAATAATAAATTTCAAAAGTTCACAGAATGGCTTAGAATACTTGTAGCCACCCACTTTGAGTAAAATTTAAGTTTTTTGAGGTGCCCAAAAAAATTAAAAAAAATTCAAAACTTCACAGAATGGCTTAGAATACCTGTAGCCACCCACTTTGAGTAAAATTTAAGTTTTTTGAGGTGCCCAAAAAAATTAAAAAAAATTTCAAAACTCTACAGAATGGCTTATAATACCTGTGGCCACCCACTTTGAGCGAAATTTAAATTTTTTTTAGATGCCCAAAAAAATTAAAAAATAAAAAATTTCAAAACTTTACAAAATGGCTTATGATACTTATGGCCACCCACTTTGAGTAAAATTTAAATATTTTTAGGTGCAAAAAAAATCAACAAATTAAAACAGATTTTTGTTCCAGAAATCAATTTCTGAAGCAGAATTAGTTATGTTTTACCAAACAGATTTCTCCTCCAAAAATCAATTCTGGCAAGAATTTCATAAATTAATTTCTGGCAAGAATTTGATTTCTGGAGCAGAATGGTTACTATTCACACCCTAACGCAACTGGCATTTTCTTCTTTTATTCATTTTTGCGATCATATCACAAAGCATTTTAGTATGAAATAACATTATAAAAAATGTTGTAAAACTTTTTGTCTCATAATCATGTTATTTCAAATTGAAGTCTTACTTAAGCATAAAAATTTATTATCAGGTTACATTGTACGAAAAATTAATTATATTTAAATAAAAAAATCTTACTAAATGTATTCACCAATTTGTTAATGTGTATATATTAACGGGTTTAAATATACCTACTTGTGTCTGTTGGCATGAACATTGAGTTACAATATATTTTTTCATAAAATTTATGACACAATTATTTTAGGTGAGACATGATGTCACAGAAATTTTATTGAAATTTCTGTAATTAAAACACGACATGCTAAGGTAGGCTTCGGACATTCATAGTCATGAAGTGATGGACGTCCACAAAAATGTACCATTCCACATAGCTATTTCGGGTATCCGACATGCTATGTGTTAGACAACCAAAGTCCGAAAAAAGTAAAATCAATATTACGACATTCGGTTTTTGATTACAGTAAATCGTTTTAAACCTTTGTATATAGTCATTAGAAAAAAAATCGGTTTTACAATATGTTACTCGTATCTACGAATTTATGATTGCTGGTCATAAACCTTTGTATGTCATCTAAATAATATTCTAATTTCATAACAATTACCTTTTGCTTCATTGAGCTGTGTACGGCAGTAAGAAGCGACTAACTGCAGGCCAGAGTGACTAACTACGGCAGTCAAAAACTTGTCTTAAGTTTTAATGACAAGTTTAAGTGGATCATAAATGGATCAGTTAATAACGTAAATGAGCCATAAAGGGGTTAGTTATTTAATAAGTGTAAGTGAGTCATAAACGGACAAGTCATTTTTTTTAATTCTTTTAATTTTCTGATTTTTTGTAATTTTGTAATTTTTTTTCCTTTTTCTTTCTTTTCCTTTTTTTTTCTAGGAAATCCAACAAGGGTTGCCGCCCGGTCACCGGTCTTCAATCTCCGATCGGTTGCTGGTTGTCCCCAGTCGCTGGTCGCCGATTGTCCCCGGTCGCTAGTCACCGGTTGTCGCCGGTCGGTCATCGCTGGTTGGTCGTCGCCGATCGCCAATCGTCGTCGGGTGTCGCTGGACGTAGAATAAAAAAAAGAAAAAGAAAAAAAAAGAAAAATATAACATATAAAATATTTAAAAAAATTAGATTTTTTTTAAATTATAAAAATTATCCACAGTGTTTCAGCAATATATATATTTTAAAAAATTTATAAGAAACAAGTTTTTTTCTAAATTGGATTTAATATTAAAGTCTTTTAGCAACATGGGTCGGTTTGGGTCGCTATATTTGTACTACATAAATATGGGTCAAAATGGGTCCGACCATTTTCGACGCCACCCAAACCCAACTCGATCCACTCGTTTGACACCCCTAGGGTTCTGTTGGCGATCGGGAGTTAGGATTTTGGGGAAGTTTTTAGAGGCCACTTTTGCAGACGAGGGTAGTTTGGTCTTTTCAAAATGAGATTTTGCCCAAAAAAATATGAAGACGTATTTCGTGAACTAGAGGATGCAAAGTGGTAAAACTGTAAAGCTTGAGAAGGTTTTGATATATTTTCCCCAAAAAATAATTTAAATGGGTATGGAAGGAGAGAGGGGAGTGGGGTTGCAGACATCTACAAAAATATAGGATGGTGAAATAGAGTACTTGGGTTTTTTTTAGGCATTTGGCAAAAAACTTACCACTACAAGTTGTTCGCAACTCTAGTATTTTCTCAACAGCTTTCACAAAATTGCTCTTAGTTGCTTTGAAGTGATGTAACTTTTAAATCTTTTAAGCAAAAGTTGGAGCACTTTTTCTAGAAATTTGCAATAAATACTAAGATCTCCATGACTAATTTTTGCAATAAAAAATAAATATCATAATAATAATGACACATAAAATGATAATGACAAAACTAATAAATAATGATAATATTAGTAGCAATAATGATAATAACACTTTCATGTTATTATTGTAATCATAGGGATATATATATATGTTATAGTCATTATCATAATTCTGGTATTATAAAATTTAAATAAGAACAATATATTAATTCCAGTCCAATAATGTTATTGGCGATTTTTCATCATTTCGATAGCCACAACGATCTTGCAGCAATTCTTGTCAAACTCTTTAAGTATTTATAACCATAACACAACGCCTTTAAAATACGTCATATCGAACACACGTTGTACAGCTACAGCATAGTTCCAACGCAATTGCAGTAGCATCGAACAGGCTATAAATCTTCATGACAGATGATGGGAGTGTCGGTGGTTGTAGAGTTAAGGTTGAGGTCAAATTAGGAGTTTTAGGTGAATAAGATATTTAGACTGAGATGGAGGCAATTTGGGAAGGAAAATGGTGATTCACAAATTAAAGTCGTAATTGTTACTTGTTAAGGGTGTGCATTGGTCCATATCCAATCCAGAAATTGGACAGGATCAACCGGTTCCAGGTGATTCTGGCGGGAATCGGTTTGATTGTAGAAACTATCCGGACCAAACCGAATTGGCGGAATTGACCCAAAATATATATTACAACAGAAACCATAAAAACCTTGAAGATAAAGAATTTATAGTAGAAGTCACAATAAATTAAAATAATACCGCCGGTTTCAAGGTGGACAGAGTTGGTTCCCGGTTCCTCATATTAGGAACCAACCCTGTTTGATCTTACTTCCGGTTCTAAGGTGGGAACCAACTTATCCTAGAATCGATCACCCTCAGGGTACGAATGGTAACTATTCTGCTCCAGAAATCAAATTCTTGCCAGAAATTGATTTCTGGAATTCTTGCCAAAAATTGATTTCTAGAGAAAAAATCTGTTTGGTAAAACATGACTAATTCTGTTTCAGAAATTGATTTCTATAACAAAAATCTTTTTTTATTTTTTTATTTTTTTGGACACCTCAAAAAAATTAAATTTCACTCAAAGTGGGTGCCCAAAGGTATTCTAAGCCATTTTATGAAGTTTTGAAATTTTTAATTTTTTTTTTATTTTTTTGGGCACCTCAAAAAAAATAAATTTCACTCAAAGTGGGTGCCCAATGTATTCTAAGCCATTTTGTGAAGTTTTGAAATTTTTGATTTTTTTTATTTTTTTGGGCACCTCAAAAAAATTAAATTTCACTCAAAGTGGGTGCCCAAAGGTATTCTAAGCCATTTTGTGAAGTTTTGAAATTTTTAATTTTTTTTTATTTTTTGGGCACCTCAAAAAAGTTAAATTTCACTCAAAGTGGATGCCCAAAGGTATTCTAAGCCATTTTGTGAAGTTTTGAAATTTTTAATTTTTTTTTTATTTTTTTGGGCACCTCAAAAAAGTTAAATTTCACTCAAAGTGGGTGCCCAAAGGTATTCTAAGTCATTTTGTGAAGTTTTGAAATTTTTAATTTTTTTATTTTTTTGGGCATCTTAAAAAAATTAAATTTCACTCAAAGTGGGTGCCCAAAGGTATTCTAAGCCATTTTGTGAAGTTTTGAAATTTTTAATTTTTTTTATTTTTTTGGGCACCTTAAAAAAATTAAATTTCACTCAAAGTGGGTGCTCAAAGGTATTCTAAGCCATTTTGTGAAGTTTTGAAATTTTTGATTTTTTTTATTTTTTGGGTACCTCAAAAAAAATTAAATTTCACTCAAAGTGGGTGCCCAAAGGTATTCTAAACCATTTTGTGAAGTTTTGAAATTTTTAATTTTTTTTATTTTTTTGGGATCCTCAAAAAAATTAAATTTCACTCAAAGTGGGTGCCCAAAGGTATTCTAAGCCATTTTGTGAAGTTTTGAAATTTTTTATTTTTTTATTTTTTTGGGCACCTCAAAAAAAATTAATTTCACTCAAAGTGGGTACCCAAAAGCATTCTAAGCTATTTTGTGAAATTTTGAAAATTTTGATTTTTTTTATTTTTTGAAAAAAAATTCACCAAATTTCTTATTTTCCCGAAATTTTGACTTTTTTTTATTTTATGGAAATTTTTATGAATTTTTCTGGAATTTTTCAATTTTTATGCATTTTCTAAAAAAAATTAATGAGAAAAAGAAAGAAAATAGGGAGAATGTATTCCGGAAGAAAGAAGCTACAAAAAGTAGCTTCTCTTTTTCTTGCCCAAAACTCATTCTGGAATCAAAAATGCATTCTGAAATCAAGCATTTTTAACAAACGCATTTTTATTCCAGAATGTGAAAATTGCTGCATAATACATTCCGGAAATTTTTTAATAAACGCATTTCTATTCCGGAATCCATTCTGGAACAGGATTTCTATTCTAGAATGGATTCCATGTGCGCCCTTAGTAACCGTAATCACTCTCGTTCGAATTGGTGCATAAAATCAAACTCCGGGTGTAAACTAGTGATATTATAAAAAAGGGTAAAAGGTCATATGTATGTGAAAAGGCTTTTTACTTTTGTACTGATTTTCCCCAAGAGTCCCCAAACCCCAATTCCCAGAGGTTAGTTTCGAATCCCCCACTTTCCGCATCTCTAGAGGACGTGTCCCCAATGCCAAAATTTTTGCTGCTTGAATCAATTTGCAATTTAGAGTCTTATATGACATATAAATAAAACATGAGATAAATATATTAAAAGTTTTAAAACTTGTTACAAAAATGTAATTGAGTCATAAAACTGTTTGAAAATGCAATTAAATCCTAAAACTTGTCAAATTAGCGCAATTAAGTTATTTCGTCAACTCCGTCCAATTTGATTGACGGAAAATGTTGATGTGGCTTTTTCTTAAAAAAAAAATATTTTCTCTATCATACGTGGCGATGACATGGCTAAAACGACGTCGTTTTGGTAAAAATCTGATTTTTAATACAAATTTTATTTAAATTATATAAAAAATAAGAAAAATTACAAAAAAGAAAGAAAGAAAAAAGAAAGGAAGAAGTAGGGACCTTGCCGTCGATGCCGTTGTCGAGCAGGTAATCCTCGCCAACCATTCCCCCACCTTCGCCGGTCCTTCCCGACGATGGTGGGGCGGTGTTGGTAGCGGCTATGAGGGCTTCTGCTTCTTCCTTCCTTCCTTTTCTTTTTCTTTTTTGTATTTTTTTATATTGCTTATATTTTAATTAAATTTAAATAAAGTTTGTATTAAAAAATCAGATTTGACCAAAACAACATTGTTTTAGCATCATATTTCATGTTTTGGCCACGTCATCGCTATGTAGGATAGAGAAATAAAATAAAAATCACGTCAGCATTTTCGTTAGCCAAGTTGGACGGAGTCTAGGAAGGATTTAATTGCATCAATTTGGCAAGTTTTAAGATTTAAATGCCATTTTTGAAAGTTTTATGATTCGATTGCATTTTTGCAACAAGTTTTAGGGCTCCTTGTGCACTTATTTCATAAAACATTGTGATCGCCTTTTCCTATCTCAATTCATAAACATCACACCTTATCTTACTACTTCAACCAAGAATAAGTATGTAACGGTCTATTTGGAATGGCTTTTACCTTTTATGTTTTGCCTAACTAACTGTAGTAATTAAGATTAGACATTTGCAATTATATGTCCTTGGACCTCGAATTGCTTCTATAAATAGCATCGTATGGTGTTAAAAGTATAGCCGATCTATAGATGATCGACTCTCATATTGAGTCTAAAAATCCTATTCAGATCACTCACGCTATAGTAAGATACTATATGTCTTCACAAAATGTCTAGATTGAGGCAGGCTTAATCAAGCTTATGTGGGCGGACCTAGGCCAAAGAGAAAACACTCTTATCCAAGTTGGTCGAGAATGCTCTTTGGGCCGGCAGGCTTGGGCAGGTCAACCGGGTTTCTGGATCCAAGATTGGGTCAAGTTAAAGGTAAATTTGTAGACATAGCACGGGAGAATGAAGAGTAATGATTTTAGCAAGAGCAGCTGGACGGACTACTATAATAGTTTGCTTAATTAAATTACTTAAAAAGTTATGCCAATTAAATGAATTCGGTTGTTGTTGTAATTCTTGCAAAGGAAGCAAGTTGACTAGTTAATGTAAGATGCTGGCATTGGAGATTTGCAATATCATTACACGCGATTCAATTACAAAATTCCATTATATCCGCATTTTGATTTCGATATGTTAAATATTGAATTATATAAATTATACTAGATGATAATATGTGTTTACTCAACACTCTTCTTTACATTATCGCAACCCTTCCACTTCTAATGCCAACGCTTCTACCATGTAAATGCCTATGTTTGTCATCGCAGCGGTTTTGCTTCACCTCCCCAAAAGAGAGAGAGGCAAAGAGTCGTCCCTTGGCTTTAGCAGATTGAAAAGGTCACACAAGCCTCTATATGAAAACATCTGAAGTCAAAAGATTCGAATGTCATGGTCGTCCTCCGTCATCCTATGGGGCCATATATTATATTAAGCCCATCACTGCCAATTGGTCAGGCTTTCCGTAGGTGTTGGCTTATTATTTTTCAGCTGACCATGGAAAACGTCTTGGAGAAAATTTGGTAAAAACAGAAAGATTTTGTAAATTTGAACGACACTTGCTCGACTGGGAATTATGGATGAGGTGAAATTGAAGGAATAAAGTTCCATTTGTTACCGTCGTGGGTGGATTGAATAGTGATGACTTAAATCGAACATTTTCGTAGCATGAAATCAAAAGATTAAGTTTCATCTATTGCTGTTACGGAGGGACGATATAATTATGCCTCAGATCGAACATTTTATAGCATTTTGTACGACGGATACGCCACATGATAGAGACATGGGATGCAACCAACTTATTAAAGTGATATGCATACATGTATGGTATCATATAGGATGTGATTTAAATCACCTGGGTAATGGTAACTGGTTGATTACACTATAGCCTTACTATTATGCCGAAGATCGATCACATAACAAATTTTCTCTGTATTGGGGTGGGAAATTTTAAAGGGGTTGGAAATTTGAAACTCGAGTAACTCGATATTTTGAGAAAGTTACACAACTTGTGTCATTTCGAGTCAAGTTTTGCATCTTTTGGGCCAAAGAGAAAATTCTGTATTTGAACACTTCAACTTTCCTGAAGAAGGGAAACTTAAATTATTGATGGAGCACGGTGTTCTTGTTTGTCCAAGTAAACCCACGTGCGATGCATAATAATGGGATAGTTTATATGTTGTGATTGACTTAAATGGACAAAAATGACATAGTCTAGGAGTAATTAAATAGTTTGTCTCAAGAAGAGTAAGGAAAGAAAGTCTCCATTGCCTGATTTGGGCTGAAATATTCTCTGATTTGGGCCTTTGTGAACCACGCGGCCTGCCAAGAACAATTTTGGTCAAGTTGGCTACTTTTGGTCCATTGTAATCCTGCTAGAAAACAAACTACAGCCCGATGTTGGTAGTTCAAAACCAAGTTAGCCATTCTGTAATTTGTTGGGATCAGTGTATGGAGAAATTTGGAAAGATTAGCATATGCAGAAATCTGGTCATGGCACGGCCCGCCTCGAAGTGCTTAGCCTTGCCGTGCCTTCGCTCCTCTCTCTCTCTCTCTCTCTCTCTCTCTCTCTCTCTCTCTCTCTCTCTCTCTCAAAATTTAGTTTATTTCAAATTGCTTTACAAAAATGTTCCAAATACCAATTAGTAAATCGTATTTCTTTAGTTAAAAACACTTGTGGTGACGTGTACCCGGTGGGGAATGTGTCTTGAGTGGCAATAGGATTTTCTTATCGATAATGATGACCATCAAAGCTTAAGGGAACACCACTGGCCAAGGATAAAGAATTTTGAGATAGGAAAAGTTCACTACCAAGGCCTAAAGGAAATCCACCGGCCAGGGACAAATGACTTCTTAGTAAAAGAAAAAAATATAAGAAATTCGCTCACTTAAGGAAAATTTCACGTATATTCAAAAAAATTTCAGATAAGGATCCGAAGTGCTCTCATTTTCTCAAATAAGAGCAGGAAATGGACTTTGTGTCAAATAAGGGCTTGAAGTGGACTTATGTTCTTAAATAGGGACATAAAGTGGCTATAACAGTTTCAAATAGACGCCTCACCCCACCGACTTGTTGATCGGCCAAATTTTCCGGCCGACCAAGGGCATTTTCGTCCAAAGATAATTTTAACATAAATTTTAGTTAAATTATATTTAAAATTAAAAAAAGTTTAAAAAAAAACAGGGGGCAAGGCTGGTAGCCAGCCCTCCCCGCCTGTGGCCGCCACCCCATCATTGGTGGGGTGGCGGCGATGGCCGGTGAGGTCACCGGCCAGAGGCGAGGGTTGTTGGCCCTTGCCCAGGTCTAGGAGAGGGTCGCCAGACCTTGCATAGGGTTAGCGGTCCTCCCCCAAACTTGGATGAGGGTCGGCAACTCTCGTTAGAGCCGGGAGAGGGCAGCGACCCTCTCCTAGCGATGACCCTCGCCTAGATCTGGGAGAGGGTCACCGCCCTCTCCTGGCTCTGGAGAGGGCCAGTAGGCCCTCGAATCGGCCACTGATCCTCGCTGAGGCGTTGACGACCTCGCTATTTAAATATTAAATCATATGTTCATCTCATAACTTAAGTTTAAAACAGCCGTGGCAGTGGTCTCACAAAATTTCGCCGAGTAGGTCGCGGTACGAGGAGATGGTCCGGTACATGCAAAATCCGGCAATCAATTCAACATCGGCCGTCGAACTCACCGTCAAGGAGCGGAACCTCCTCTCTGCGGCCTATGAGAACGACGTCATCTGCAAAGTTGCACGGTCGCCACCGGTGTCCAATTAGGTTAGGCCCTACTTTTGATGCTTCTGGTTTTGGCTCTATTCAGGTGCGATTGTTGTACAGCTTTCTAATCGTACCTAATTCTATAATCTAATTTGCGAATATCTTCGATGACCTCGGCGTCACGCCGGACTTCGCGGCTTCGAACTCCATCTTCGTTCTCATCAAAGGGGAGCCCCTGCTTGACACAATTAGTTTACCGCTGGACAGAGTTCGCAATCTCCACCATCCACGCGATCGTCTTGCGCTAGTCGAAGGCAAACAAAAGAAGAACACGTGGAGCTCTTCGAAGTGTTGGATCTGAACCAGCCATTTGGTTTGTACCTAGACAGGGTCAAACAAACCAAGCATAAAGTTCATCAAGTCCCCCCTTTTCTCTTTCAATACCCGAAAAAGGAGAGCGTTCTTCCTCCAAACAAATTCTTACAAATTAATTTGGTATTGGTGAATTAATTAGATCATTGGCAACTTACGAACCACTATTGTAAAATTTAAAAAGGTAAGCAATTTATTAATTTACTTGGACATAGGTAAATTCCTTACAATGTGGGTAATCAACTAATAATTCACTAAAAAAGTTATAGGTGAATTCCATTAAAATATTGTTTCACATTACTTGACAACAGATCTTATGTGTTCTTTATATACGTGTGGGTTCCATCCACCTATAGACTAAAACTTTTGGGTTGAACTTTTGCACGTTTGTAAAATTTGAAGAAGTTGGTAGCTTACTAATTTAGGGTAAGTACACTGAAAGTCTTAAAACTTGTCACGAAAGTACAATTGAGTCATAAAACTTACAAAAGTGCAAGCAAGTTCTAAAATTTGTCAAATTGGTGCAATCGAGTCTTTCAATTGACTCTGACATTCTTGGCTAATGGAAAATGCTGACGTAATTTTTTTTAAATATTTTTTTTACGTGGTGATCACATGAAACATAAAGTTAAAACGACGTTGTTTTGGTCAAACCTGATTTTAATACAATTTTTTTAAAACTAAAATAAACAAGTAAGGTCAATAGGAGACACATAGAGAGAGAGAGAGAGAGAGAGAGAGAGAGAGAGAGAGAGAGAGAGAGAGAGAGAGAGAGAGAGAGGCAAGGCTACAAGAAAAATATGGCGAGTTACTAATTTTGTGGAACGTTAGTAGATTTACTATAATGTCGGTAAATTACTAACGATACTTGCAGAATTTTAGAGGAGTTGATGATTCACTATTTTGTTTAGGCATTGGTAAAATCTCGATAGTATCGGTAATTTAGGGAAAATTCCAATTAAGGACCTCAAGTGGGATCAAATTCTCAAAAAAGGGCCCAAAGTAAACATTGTGTCAAATAAGGGCCTGAAGTGCTCAATCAGTCTCAAATAAGGACCTGAAGTGCCAAAAAAGTCTCAAAGAAGGACCTGGGTCCCCGGCAGGCCAAAATACTTGCCGGCCAGCGAGAAAGTTATTGTTCCGGCATTGGAACAGTAATTTTTTTAATTTTTAATTTTTTTGTTTTTCCTTTTTTGTTTTTTTTTATTTTCCTTTTCCTTTTCTTTTTTTTTTCTTTTCTTCCTCCGCCGGCCATAGCCGGGGCCGGCGGAGGTCACCGGCGTCGGGCGAGGGCCGCCCTCGCCTGGGCCGGCGAGGGTCGCCCTCGCCCGACGCCGGGCGAGGACGACCTCGCCCAACGCCGGCGAGGGCGGCCCTCGCCTGACGCCGGCGAGGGCGGCCTCGCCTGAGGCCGGCGACCTCCGCCGGCCCCGGTTATGGCCGGCGGAGGAAGAGAAGAAAAAAAAAAGAAAAGGAAAAGGAAAATAAAAAAAATAAAAAAGGAAAAACAAAAAAAATAATAAAAAAATTAAAAAGTTACTGTTCCGGTGCCGGAACAGTAACTTTCTCGCCGGCCGGCAGGTATTTTGGCCGGCCGGGGACCCAGGTCTTTATTTGAGACTTTTTGGTCACTTCGGGTCCTTATTTGAGACTAATTGAACACTTCAGGCCCTTATTTGACACAATGTTCACTTTGGGTCCTTTTTTGAGAATTTAACCCCACTTGGGGCCCTTAATTGGAATTTTTCCGGTAATTTATTAAGGGGTGAACTGATAAGTGACAGGCAATTAAACGCTGATATTTTTTTAACCAACAGCATTCGAAAGTTACCGGCAACAGTAAAACTTTTACCAACACGGAAATCTTTCAGCATTTAAGGGCACGGGAGGGACGGTAGAAGTCTGCCTCAACCAAGAATGAAAAGCGGGACAGAAGCAGTGGTACTCATAGAGATGCAAAGCTCTTTCATATATATTCTGTTTGTCTCTCTCTAATTTATGTCTTGAAAATGCGATGCATAAAGCCAAAGCTGGCCAAGCTAACGCCTGCTTCTCCAACAATTGATTCTCATCTCTTGCTCTTGCATCAAGCAAAGTATATATGCAAGAACAGATGGAATTTCTCAAGCAATAGCGACTGGCGACATAACAATCCAAACTTAACATTTACTTTAATGTTTAATTAGGGGCATTAATGAATGATAAAAATTTCAAATTCCATGTGCGCATATTTTGGTATCAAATGTTTAAAAAATAATTATTTACGATTACGCAAATTTCCATTTTTCGTATAATTCCTATCACTGGTATCTTTTATATATAGAATTTTCTCTATTGTCAAATCATTCATATGAAGAGTGCCTATTTTTACCAACAAAAATATTATTATTGGATATAAAAGAACCATTCCATCGAACAAAAGAAAGTAATCAGATGTGACCCCATTTGCAAGAATGAAATGCAAAGAAATCCCTTTCCTGTGTTAACGGTAACTGAGGAGGCGAAGAAAGGGATCACTTCCCAAGTTTCCTTCTTATGTCGACATAAGAAAGGAATCTCCCTCTTTTCTTTCTCTATATAACGTGTGACGAGGACAAATGCGGGCAGCGCTCAAGAACCATTTCTTCACTGTTTCTTATCTTGTTGCTTGCATTTCATTCAGGCTTGCTGCTGTCGAATTTGATCCTTCGATACCACCCCCACTCCTGGTAATTTCGCTCCCAGTTATTTTCACCGTGCGTGCATTGGTTTATTGTTTTATTAACTATAAGATTAGTGATTTACTTTCACCGGCATTTTCATCGCCTTTAATCATGGACTGCCGTGGGCCCTATATGCACATTGGTTTAGGCCTCATCTTGTAATCTGCGTGGATGATGAGAATTCCCCTCGAGTTTGTCCATCTCCTGTGGCTGATTTCAAGCTCTATGCTTTCATAAGCATTGGCAAAACAGCTAAAGGCTTGTTTTTATTTTTTTGAATCCAATCTCATTTCAGACGCATGCTAACAATGTTTTTTGGTCTGAAACATATGAAATTTTCACACTAATTACACAATCTTTTCATAATTTTGTTAATACTTGAATTATATTTTAAATTTTAACAGAGAGAAAAAAATTATTTTTGCTTTTTCAAAAAGCACAAACAAACAAGTTCCAAGAAATTTCAGCCAAGCCAACTCTTATCGTCATGATTATTTTCTTTCATTATATTTTATCATGGGTCGCTTGTGAAACCAAACTAAGTATATGTCATACATACATATATACATATAGGCACATACACACACATCAATCAATAATAAAAAAAACTTCATTAAAATGTAGTTAAATGGTTGGCCCACATCATCACAAAGTTCCATCCCGTCCCACTTTCCTTAACATCAATTGGACATATTACTATACAATAAAGTAGAGGAAGACTCAATCATCTAATTTAATCTAATATAATTTTCCTCGAACAATATATCAACATTAACTTGCCTTACTTATTGAATTAGATTATATAAGTACACAATAATTATAGATAATAGAAAATATTTAAAATGACAAACATTGATTGCAAAACTCCAATGTACATACATACTTTACAACAAAGTGGGAAAGAACTTAATCATCCCATTTAATCTTTCACATACAAGAGCAAAAACATGGACTTGCCTTACTTATTAAATTGGACGTGATCTTTTACATATCCAGCGAACTGGTTTCACTTTCGTCCTAATTTAATTGTCGTCCTAACTCCAACCTCAGCTCTCTCACAATCCACCGGATATATAAAAGATTACATCCTACCTTAACGAGTGAATTGATGGGGTATTTAAGGTAAGAGGATCAAAACAACTGCTTAACAGGATTATTTCACATGGATAGGCTGCTACTTGTCAAGGGAGACTCAAGCCAATTGTATACAGCCACGAATCAAAAGGAAATAGGCCAACACCAAGCCCAATAGAAAGGCATAGGGAATAGGCAGGGCCATCTCTAATGAGTCTTGCTCTCAGCTTACTAAGTCCAAACTCTCCAAAACATATCAAACAAATGAAAATAACCTAGGATCATGCCACTTATCTCAAGTCATTCTTGCATGGAGCAATGATCATGTGAAATGACCTGTAACAAGTTCTAGATAATGGCATTTGTTAGTAAATTTAGGTAATTATATAAAGGAATGATATATTTATTAAATATGAAACCAACCCTACTTGAGAGTTCATCAAAATATGCGAAAAGGATTGTCATGCATAGAGAAAATGCATAAAAGGTAATGATTAAGACACATTCCTATTATTGGGGGGATGATAAGAATGTTACAATATAACAAAAGTAGATGCGCGACGTGCACAAGACATTATTGTGAGAAGACTACTCATACTTTGTATAAAAAGAAACAATTATTATCATAATAATATAATAATTGTTGCATTTTTTTAGTGTAAAAAGAATTATAAAAGTTGTTTCAGTAAGTAAGAAAAGCTTGTCTATTTGTCATTAATAGAAAAAGCAAAAATAACTTTAGATTAAAAAATAGATGATCAGATAGGAAAGTCAGCAAAGATTTGATTGTATATATTGAGTAGAGCTAAATTAGAAGAAGAATATGTTGGGGGATAGAAATAAGAGCCAGACTTAAAAGACAAGAGAGATGACTTGTCTTATAGTAGTCGTCAAAGAAAAGCTACAAATTTCAGTTATTTAAAGGATTTCAAACTAATCGATAGGATTACAATAAAAAACTGAAATAGTAAAAGATTGTGGACAGATATAGGATTTTACTGTGCATAAATGTGCAAGTTTTGGAATCGTCTAGTATGGGAAGAGCTTTAAGGCAGTTTTATTTATTTATTTGGATAATAGGAAAAAATAAAGGAAGGAAAAGAAAATATATAGAAGCATTGATCACAGGAAGCAAACGACTTTGTGAGATTAGCAAGGAGAGTGAACTTCCTTAATCAAACTGGAACGTTTTAGTAAATAATAGCAATAATGTCATGTGATAATATGAATGAGAGTTTTGAATTGAGATGTGTAGTGTTGGTATCAGAATGTTAACAAATCCATTATGTTACTTACGCGTATAGAACTTTCGATATTCCCAGAAAGAATCCCTATCCTAATGTGCATTGCATATGTGTAACTATATATTCCCATATATATTGGTTTCTAATTAATTGTGGCTCGCATCTCACGGTGCTCGAATATCAAAGCAAACTAACATTCCCTAAGTTTATAACGTAAGCTTAGTTACTAACTTCGTCATACATTAAATCCAACCCAAGAATATGAAAAATGATTGGTCATCTTTTCACAAAAAGGTAAAGAATGAAACCTTTTAAAAAAACATCAGTTTTCTTGCGGGCATCGGATGCGACCCGAGTGGGTTTGCATTTTTGGTTGAGGCTTGCGTGGATGATCAGAATTCCTATCTATAATAAGCTGAAGTCGGTCATAGAGTTGATAATTAGATTTGGTAGGCTTTTGATTTGCCAATCTCTGATGAGCATCAACATTAACTTGTTATGCATGTTGTGAGAAGTCTCTAGCCTTTGGACCTACTGCACTAATATCTTCTTATTCATAGAGAGACAGAGAATAAAAATGGCGGAAGCTGTCATCGTTAGTATTGCTGGAGAGATCGTTGCTGATCTGGTTCCTCAAGCACTAGAAAATGTTGGAAAGTTATGGGGCGTTAAGCAAGAAATTGAGGTGCTCAGGGGCACTGTCGCCACTCTTCAGGCAGTATTGGACCATGCAGAAGAGCAATACCACCGGAGTCCCCCAATTAAAGTTTGGGTTGATAAACTGAAAGAAGCTTTCTACAATGCACAGGACGTGCTTGAAGAATTTAATATAGAAGCCATGCGACGAGAACTGAGGGGCCACAATGAAATGATGAAGGAGGTAAGGACATTTTTCTCAAGTTCAAACCAGCTTGCTTTTAAAATGAAGATGTGTTACAAACTAAGAGCAGTTAGGGTGAGAATCGAAGCCATCAAGGCTGATAAGGGATTCCACTTGGATGAGCGCCCCGAGAGAGAGTGGAGGAAGAGAGAAGAGACGCATTCGTTTATACGTGAGGGAGGTATTATAGGGAGAGATGAAGATAAGAAGGTGGTCATGGAATTTTTACTGGATTCAGACGTGCAAGAGAACGTTTCCATCCTTCCAATAGTTGGTATTGGGGGGCTTGGAAAAACAGCTCTTGCTCAATGTGTGTATAATGATGACATTGCCAGTAAATATTTTAACTTGAAAATGTGGGTTTGTGTCTCTGATGACTTTGACATCACAAAAATAGTGAAAAATATGATAGCTTGTGCAAAGAAGAAAGAACCAACCGAGGTTGCGATGGAACGGCTGCAAAGTGAACTGAGGAGAGAGATTGATGGAAAGAGATACCTCTTAGTTTTAGATGATGTGTGGAATGTAGAACGAGAAATATGGCTGAGCTTGAAAACTTTATTGTTGGGAGGTGCTAGAGGAAGCAAGATTCTCATAACTACACGGCTTCCTTTGGTTGCGAAGATCACCGGCACTGCTCCGCCTCATGTTCTCGAGGGCTTATGTGAAAGTGTGTCTCTTGAATTACTAATGCAAATGGCTTGTTGTAAAAAAGAGGAGATGCAAGATCCTGACATGCTAGCTATTGGTAAAGATATAGTTAAAAAGTGCTCCGGGGTTCCATTGGCTGTTCGAACTATTGGGAGTTTACTCTTTAAGAAAAGTAAGCACGAATGGTTGCAATTCAAAGAAAAAGAGCTCCTAGATGTGTCTCAAGGGGAACACGACATAGTATCAATACTTAAGATTAGTTATGACCATCTTCCTTCACATTTGAAACAATGTTTCGCGTTTTGTTCATTGTTTCCCAAAGATTATGAAATAAAGAAGCAGACTTTAGTCGATCTTTGGATGGCCGAAGGATTTATCCAGCCATCAAATAGAAGTCCGCATTTAGAAGACATTGCTCATGGCTATTTCATGGATCTACTTTGGAGCAACTTCTTCCAAGATTTTCAAGAAGAGAAGGAGACTTGCAAGATGCATGATTTGATGCATGATCTAGCCAGCTTAGTTGCCGGGACCGAGTGTTGGGTGGCATGGGATGACAAAAAATCAATATCTGAAAGAACTCGTCATGTATCATATGGTTCCACTTACAAATTGATGGGTGAACTTCCAATCTCGCGCTTGAAAGCAAGTGCACCAAGAACATTTCTATCTACTGCTAGTTATTGGGAAATGGAACCAACAAGTGAAGCAGATCTATGCCAACTCATTCAAAGTTTCAAGAAGTTGCGTGTCTTGGATTTGCATGCAAAAAATGTAGAGAAGGTGCCAAGGTCCATTTATAAGTTGAAGCATCTCACGTATCTCGACCTCTCTGGCAATGGCAATCTAAAAAGGCTTCCTAACTCCATTACGAGATTGCAGAATTTGCAAACTCTTAATCTCAATGAATGTTCTAGCCTTGAAGAATTGCCAAGAGGTATAAGGAAGTTAGTCAGCCTTCGAAATCTATACGTAGATGATTGTCATAAACTTGGTTATATCCCACGTGGACTAGGTCAGTTGAGTTCTCTGCATAGGCTGACACACTTCATTTTGCCCAATAATAAAGCTCTTGCTAAGAATGGTTGCGGACTTGGGGAGCTAAAAGGGCTTAATAACATCCGAGGAAGCCTTTGCATTAAGAATTTGGGAAGCGTGACAGATGCCGAATCAGAATCCAAGGCTGCGAACTTGATAGGGAAGCATTCTTTGGAATCTTTGGAACTTATATGGGGTGATTTCGATACTGATGATGCGGTAATTGGGAATAGAGATGAAGCGCTATTAGATGGACTGAGGCCGCACTCAAATTTGCAGAAGTTGAAGATCTATGAATATGAAGGTGAGAGCTTTCCAAGGTGGATGATGGATAGCCTTGTGTTTTCCTTGCCAAACTTAGTCGAGGTACACTTCAACGGTTGCGGAAGGTGTAAACGTCTTCCTCCACTAGGCCAACTACCTGGCCTCAAGATTTTAAGGATTTCGTTGATGACTGAATTGGAATATATCGTATCGGATCATTCATCCACTTCAACAATATCATTTCCTAGGCTTTTGGAATTAGGTATCTATAGTTGTGAAAAATTGAAAGCTGTCCCACCAACTCCGCGTCTTGAGGAGTTAACGCTGAGTAGGGCCCACCCAGCGTTAATAAAAATGATGGTTGGTCTTAATAAGTTGAAGCATCTGGAAATTTGTAATATGGAGTCTCTAGAATGCGTGCCCGAGGAGTGCTGGAAAAGTCTCACCTCACTCGAATCTCTTTCCATTGAGGGATGTCCTGGGTTAACTTCCCTCTCAAAAGCAGCAGCAGCACCACCACCACTGGGTACGCGACATCAATCCAACCTGGTGGATCTCGATTCTTCGGATTCTAAGGAGCTGGATTTATCCAATTACGACCAAAGCAGCGGCGGCAACAACCTCATCTTGGAACTTCACAGTCTCCGCTCCGTGTTGATTGAATCTCTTCCAAAACTAGCATCTCTCCCACGGTGGCTTCTCCAGCTCAGCAATCTCGAACGTCTCTCTATTGGGGATTGTTGGAAGCTGGATATATGCAAAGACGAGAGCGGCAACCTCATCATCTTGGATTCCCATGGAGGATTCCAGAATCTCCGCTCCGTGCTCATCTCTTCCCTTCCCAAAATAGCATCTCTCCCACAGTGGCTTCAACAGGCCAGCAATCTCAAGCGTCTAAAAATCAGAAATTGTCGGAAACTGGATATATGCAAAGACGAGAGCGGCAACAACCTCATCTTGGATTTCCGTGGAGGACTTCAGAGTCTCCGCTCCATAGAAATCAATCAACTTCCAAAACTAGCATCTCTCCCACAGTGGCTTCTCCAGCTCAGCAATCTCGAGCATCTCTCTATTGAATGGTGCTCCAATTTGAAGGAATTACCAGAGCAGATCGAGGCCCTTCAATCACTTCAACGGCTTGACATCATCAATTGCCCCTCTTTGACAACATTACCCGAAGGAATGCGAAGGCTCGTATCCCTTACCCACCTAAGCATCAAACATTGCCCAGAATTGGCGAGGAGGTGCAGAAGAGATGCAGGCGAGGACTGGGACAAGATCGCTCATATCCCCGACATCCAGATGTTTTCATGAATAATGAATTTTCGAATATGGTGTTTCGATGCTTGATTCGATTTTTGGGGGACATGTTAACCCTAAGGGAAAACAGAGAGAGAGAGAGAGGGTGGACGACCGGTCGCGTTCTGGTCTTCGGAGAATCGAAGATTGCTCGTATCCCCCACTTCTATATTCGATTATGAAGGTATATGGGACCTTTTTTTCCCCAGTTTTTTTACATGAATAATGATTTCTCGAATATGGTGTTTCACATACTTGCTTCAATTTTTGGGGTGATACGATAACGGACAGATCGGTGAAAGGTTTGGGCATATCCCCTTGGATGCTTGGTTCGATTGGGGATTAGGGTGCGTGGGAACAAAGAAAAATCTGTACCCCTTCTCGTCCAGCTCCGAGCTCGTCGAATCTGGCTCGTGACTCATGCCGCAGATATGGTGTGCTATTTGCTCATTCATATTCTGCAAGGAGCGAAGTTGCCTGCACGGTCTGACGATTCCAGGAGGACTCTCATGCATGAAGCGATGAATCCTTCCTATGAAGGATGGCTTCTGGTTTTGCTTCCCTTTAAAAATAATCCTTTTGTCGGCGATGTGTCCCCCATGGAATCGGAGCTTCCGGCATAGATCTGCCCGGCGAATCAAGGGTATGAACGGCGACGATAGATTATGTGGCAGTTTTCCTTTTCACATGCTGCTACTGATCTATTAATTCCTGAAATTAGGTGATCCCTAGACCTGTTGAGCACCCATCTGAACTTCCAAAGTGGAATTACTATGGATCAAGTGCCGGTCAAGCTCCGGGGGAGGATAGTGAGGGTGATCTTGTTGTTAGCATTTGACGGCAATATTGTTAGCTTTACATCTACGATTGCCCCTCGTTGACATCATTACCTGAAGGAATGCGAAGGCTTGCATCCCTTACTCACCTATGCATCTACCAATGCCCAGAATTGGAGAGGAGGTGCAAGAGAGATGGAGGCGAGGACTGGGACAAGATTGCTCATATCCCCCACATAACTCTTAAGCTCTTTCCTCCTTTCTGAAGGTCTGCGAGGACCTTTTTACCCGGACCTTTTACATGAAGAATAATTCTCGAATTGTGTGTTTCGATACTTGATTTGATTCTAGGGGGGCATGGACAGATCGCTGAAGAGAGGGGAGGACAGATCGCCGGTACAAGATTTGCTCGTTTCCCGCACATATCTCACGATCCCTAATATTCTTTCTAAAGGTACGTGGACCTTTTTTCATGAACAATTTCTCGATTCGGGGACATGGGACAGATCGCTGAAAGGTTTGGACATGTACTTGAATGCAGGTATTTACTGGGTGTGGGAAGATCGCTTTATCCCCATCCATGCGAGAAAAACGAAGAAAAATTCGTACTTCTCATCCAACTTCGAGCTCGTGACTTGTGTTGTAGATATAGCGTTGCAATCTGTTTATTTGATTTCACAAGGAGTGAAATGCGTGCACAGTCTGATGATTCTGGGAAACTCTCGTAGATAGAGTGATGAGATGTTTCTCTTGAGAATGGATTCTGGTTTACTTCCCTTAAAACTAACTTTTATCTCAATGTGTTCCCATAGAAGCGGAGGTTCCGGCATAGATCTGTGCAGCAAATCAAGGGTATGAATGGCGACAATGAAATATGTAGCATTTTTTTTTTTCACATGCTACATGCTACAGATCTATTAAATTCTTGAAATCAAGCAATCCCTAGACCTGTTGAGCACCCGTATGAACTTCCAAAGTGGAATTACTGTGGATGAAGAACTAAAGTGATCTTATTGTTAGCATTTGACAGCAACACTGTGTAAACTAAAAGCTGCAAATGGTTTTGTATTATAGATGAGTTCCTAAAGTCTCTCTATGAAGAGTTTGAAGGAAAATACAATGGTGGGGAGAGAGAGCGAGAGAGAGAAGGGAAATGCACATTCTTGGTTTGCTGTTCGGCCATTCTGCAGAGGTTCTCAGGTAGGTCCTTTGCCAATTTTGAGCACCATCTTAAGCAATTGAGTAAATGTTTGACATTAAAAGAGGTCTTATGACAGTTGGACTCAGAGCCTAATCTATGTCTTCTCCATTTTGATCACTGAGAGGTTGTCCTGCTTTTTTTTTTTTGGGTATTTTGTTTGGCTGACAAATGACATGTTCTTCATCTCTTTGAGACAACGATGTCTGCAAAAGAAATGCGTTTGTGTGAGGCAGTATTAATGAACGAAGCAATAGTCTTCGTTTTTTTTTTCTTTTGATAACTATCTTGCCAATTTTAAGTATATGTTGTGGACCTCATATAGACTCGATTTCTCTTGTATCCACTCTTGTCTCAGATCCAATTTTATTGACAAATGACTTGTTTTGTTGTTCTGAATTTGTATCTGAGTTGTCAGTCTTTGGTTTTCCTCAGTTGCTGTCATGCAAACTTATCTTCACTGAATTTCCTGATACCGTTCCACATTTCTTCCAGGTTGCTTAAACAAAACAAGAGAACTGTAGATCTAGTAGGTAATGAGAAAATGAAGGCCATTGTTAGGCATATTGTTATCCCTTGTGCAAGCTCGGCTAGATATCTGGTTATCCCAGACATAATATGCTGTTACGGCTGGTTAGTTGTTTCCATTTTCATTTCTTTAATGCTGTGCTCTTTTGTTGGTCACCAGATTTACTGAACACTCTTTGAACTTTCTTCTCTGTTTGGATTTTCTTTAGTGGAGGCCGTACCATAATTTTTACTGAGACAAAGGAATGTGCTTCTCAACTTTTGGGATTGTTGCCTGGAGCGTGGCCATTGCATGGGGAGATACAGCAAGCCCAACGAGAGGCAAATGATGAATATGCAGAATCTTTATAGGTATTATTTCATGTAAGAGTATTAATGTCGTAACACACTGAAGAGGAGATGAACAAAGAAGAGAGAGCATACTTTGTTATACGAAATTACATGACTAGGAATAGTTGGTTTACCTGCTTTCCAGTTGTCAACCACAGATAGTGGGTGACAATGTGGTGCGAGTTCCTTACTATGTTAAACAAGTCAACCAACCTAATTTGCCTAGTAGTTCATTTCCTTGGAGAGTGCTGATTTAATGATGTGTGGTAGTTGCGGAAGGTATAAATGATAAGGGAAATAAATGTTACATCCAGAGGCAAAGAGATTGGTCTGTAGCAAAAAATTCCCTTTCATTATAAAATGTTTTCAGTGAATAAAGGTGGCTGATGCTTTTAGTGGGGTACCTACCCTCTTATTCTCAAGTGATGAATACATAGGTATAGGCTTCAATAGAATGAATAATGAGTATTTGTTTTTGGATCTGATTCATTGGTAGGTCCAGCATCAAGACTGTGGAAACAATATTCTTTTGTTAATTTACAGGGGCTATCTGTTTAAGTGATGCATTCCTTGTATGTCACTTATTCTCTGGCTTTGTGTATGCAAGTATTTCTAGAAATTAACTCTCACACTCTGGGGCATGTTTGGTTACACGTAAGCAAAAGCCAAAAGTACTTCCCGCAAAAAATTAAAAAATTATTTTAATCTGAGAAAAACTATGAAAAAAATTATATCTGAATTTATGTGTCAATTCTTGAGTGTAGTGATAATTTCGAGACTTTCGCATTTTAAAAAAGTGTACGCAAGCCACAAGATTTATATTAAGAAAAAACAAAATGTAAAAGTCAATCCGGACACACGCTCGGAATGGAGACCAATGACCATCTATATTAAAACGGTTGAAACCTTTTTTGCTTTTTTAATTGACAAATGACATGCTTTTCCTTGCTTAAACTTTGCCTCTTGAGTGCAGGTTACAATTGCTGGTTTCAGGTCTGGCAAGCTTATGACATTAGTGGCCACGAATGCGGCAGCATGAGGATTGGACATCAATGATGTCCAGTTAATTATCCAGGTATGCTGTATGTGGTATGTTTTGATTAACTTCCACGTGACATTGAAGCCTATATTCACAGATCTGGACGCACAGGGAGAGCTGGTAATTGTTCAACTTGGAACCTGCATTTTCCATAGTTTCATTTTTTCTGCAGCTCGCCAGATGCTGAAGGCAATGTTGTTTTCTAGGAAATACTGGAGTAGCTGTCATGCTATACGATCCAAGAAGGGCAAACGTATCTAGGATCGAAAAAGAGTCTGGTGTAAAATTTGAACACATCGCTGCTCCGCAGCCAAGTGATGTTGCTCAAGCTACTGGCGTTGAAGCTGCTGAATCAATAACAAAAATTTCTGGTAGGTACAGTCATTCTTTTTGCTGAGAAGCTGAATCATTGCCTATAACAATGAGATGTTAATATTCTCCAAAATGCGGGGTTATTCGGGCATCTAAGTCTGCTGCCGAGCAACTACTGAACACGTCTGGCATGTCAGCAGTGGAATTACTTGCAAAGGCTCTTGCTAAGGCTTCTGTAAGTTTATTTTCCACTCATGTCTTGTTACTTTAACAAAGCTGATTGCTTATTATTTTCTTTAATCGCACTTCCTTGACATGCATCTCTTTTCCTTCTTTCTTTGGTTATTTAACAAATAAAACCTGTACTCTTCCTTTTTCAGTATTATAGTGAAATAAGAGCAGATCACTGCTCTCGTCAATTGAGAACCATGTAACCTTACTTCACAAGACTGGAAGTCCCATTTGTACACCTTCGTAAGTATGCAAGATCTCTGTCGGCAAAAATTTGTGTTGCTTTGCAGTACTGCTTTGTAGATATTGCGTGGATGTGGGGGCAGGCCCCTTTCTAGCTTGGTATTATATTCGATTCACCCCTGATCTGACTCTGGGCTTATATATGACTTCGATTTTTAGGTATGCTTTTGGTGTCCTGAGGAGATTCTTGCCTGAAGAAAAAGTAGAGTCAGTGAAGGGTCTTACTCTCACAGCTGATGGAAATGGCGTTGTATTTGATATGGCAGCTGAAGATCTGGATACTTTCCTTGCTGGTACTTAAACCACAGAACTCAGCGGGGCTCCTAAGTCATAAGTGATGCTGCACTTTATGCACACTTTTTGTAGATTTTTCTCTTATTATTGCGGAGTATGCTGCGAGTCCATCAGCCTAGTGTAGCGCTTCAGTTAGATTCTCGTTATATGGACAATGATTGATTTTGGTATTTATTTCCCTCCTGTGGATTGCAGGTCAGGAGAATGCAGCAACTGTAGGCTTAGAGGTGGTAACAACATTGCCGCGTC
This sequence comes from Syzygium aqueum, assembly GCA_031216185.1. Classification (NCBI taxonomy): domain Eukaryota; kingdom Viridiplantae; phylum Streptophyta; class Magnoliopsida; order Myrtales; family Myrtaceae; genus Syzygium; species Syzygium aqueum. The sequence continues at coordinate 10,275,619 of CM062232.1, read as the reverse complement.
TCCGGGAGAGAGACCAGTCAAGAGGGGGAAGATTTGGCGGTGGGGGTGGTCGTGGCGGCTTTGGTGGTAGGGGCGGTGGTTTTTCTGGGGGTAGAGGTGGTAGGGGTGGTAGTTTCTCTGGCCAAAGGAATGGCCGGTTTTCCGGTGGCTTCGGTGGTGGGAGAGGTCGCAGCAACAATAGAAGGTGATAAAGTAATCTGCAGCCAGTTCCCTGGAGTCGGAGCTTCCCGAAAAAAAGGCATCAACTCATGTCGATGCAGGAATTTTGGCCGATTTTATGATTTTAGGAACGTAGGCTCGAGTGTTTGTAATGACCCACTGCAGGATAAGTATCTGGTACCGTGGTCCTATATTATCCTAATATATTTGGTATATTTTCTCAGTCAACTTAGTTTTCTATTTTCCTAATTTTTTGTGGGGCGTTTTAGTGATGTCTCCACCTCCCTTTTTTTTGCTTTTGTTGCAGACGTGAGTTGTACGCTGGAGTACATATTCTTAATCAGTTCTATAGAAGAGTTGTTTCCTACTTTTGTGCTTTTCAAGGGGGGAACTGCAATGATGCTCAGCCAGACTACATTTTTTATCTTATACGATGTAATTCGATTTACCCATTTAGTTCCAAGGTTCAAGTTCGAAATGATAAATCTTATGTAGGTAAAATTAATTCATGACAGTTTTTGAATGAACGTGTGGTTCATCTTTCTCAAGCCTTTAAAGCCCCTTGAAGAAATGCTGGGCTGTTTGGTAAGCCTTCTCAAGGGGCTTTCGTCCAAATGCTGGCCTTGGGAAAACTGAAAGCCCAATCGAGTCCCTACTAGCATTGAGTTGCATTGAGCTTTCAGTATTTGGCCGAATGCAAAAATTAATTTTTTTTCTTCCCAAACTTCCCTCAACAATTCTGTAATTGTTTGGTTTTGTCCGTAGTTGTGATTGTTCATCTTCTTTGTGCGATGACGGCTGACGAGGCCCAACGAGGTTAGATTGGGCCGGCGAAGGGTCGACGAGGGCCAATAGGGTCGTGCGATCTCGGTGACGACCGCTTAGGGTTGTGTGACCCTTGCCAGTGGTTGCACAATGGTTGTTGGTGCCAGATCTGGCTCGTCAAGGGACTTAGCTCTTCACCAGAGCTAGAGAAGGGTTTGATATTTTTAATAAAAAAAAGAAAAATTAAACCCAAAAAAAAAATCAAACCCAAATGCCCTTTGCATAAAAAAAAAAAAAGCTTTACAAAGAATTTTTAACGAAACGCAATTTGCATTTCTCAAAGGGACTTTAGGCCAAAGGCATTTGCATTTCCTCAAGAACCATTTGCAAAACCAAACCAAACACACCTTCAGTTGGACAGACTTGATTCCATTGTTGTGTAATGTATGTGCTCTCTTCATGCGTTTCGTTTTAAAGATAATGGTCAAATTTGGTTATATTCCTTGAAAATGAAATATTTGGATGGGAAACTTGAAGGATCAAAATCACTTGCTCTCCAATAGAAATGAGATATCAATTTCGTTTAGCCAAATTCGCGATTTATATATCAGACCAAGTCCAGTCCACGAGAACGGGTCTTCCCTCCCCCAACTCGTCACTCATCGCAATGGTCAATCTTGCAATGGCAGGCTAATATTGAGCACCATCTTAAGCAATTGTTTGACATTAAAAGAGGTCTTATGACAGTTGGAGTAGGAGTCTAATCTATGACTTCTCCATTTTGATCACTGCAAGGTTGTCCTGCTCATTTTGTTTGGTTGACAATTGACATGTTCTTCATCCCCTTGTGACAACAATGTCCGCAAAAGAAGTCCGTTTGTGTGAGGCAGAATGAATGAATGAAGTAGAAGCCATTGTTGGTTTTTATTTTATTTTGATGACTAAATCAATCACTACCAATTTTAAGTATATGTTGTGGATCTTGTGGGGAATCGATTTCTCTTGCATCCACTCGTCTCAGATTTTTCTTGTTCTATGACTTCATTTGGTCATATTGATTGTTGTTGTGTTCGGTGGTCGTGCTCTGCCATGATGATATCTGATGGATGCTTTTGCCAAAGAGGTTGACGAGAGTAATTTACAATTATGCCAAGTTTGTGAAAGAAGAAAGTGCTTCAATGTGATTGCCTTTTGATTGCGGGAGGAAAGAATTAGGTGCATTGTCAAGATTCACGAGTTAATCATTCATTAAATCTAATGAAATATCAGAATAACATGTTTGCTGATTGATCCTTGGTAAGGTGGAACTTCATTAATCTCTTAAATAGTTGCACTCTGTAGTCTGCTTCCTTCATCTATGTAATAGGCCTCAGTTTTTTTACTTATTCATAAGTTTTCTTTCGGGAATGACGCCTGAGAATAATCTTGAAATGGTTCTAAAGGGAGAAGTATGGTTATGTCACTGTTTTAATTTATTTTTCAAGTAGAATATGGTAGTGTCCTTAGGAAAATCGATAAGACTCGCTATTTATGCTTAAAAAATGTATGTTTTTCCTACTTGAAACTAGTCTTCAAAAAGCGGTTTTCTACTTTCTGGCACTGGCAGTTGCTAAAGAGACCCTCTCTTTGAAGTACCCAGTCCATTCGTTTATCTTTTCAAAACTAAACTCTCATGCATGCCAGAAGAACAAGTCAAACAAATAGAGCACATTATTTAAAATATCTTCTATGAGATTAAGCCCCCCGGTTTTTCTTTTTGTTTTGTTTTCGTAGATATGTCTATTACTCACACTGCTTTTTTTTTTTTTTCAGACTAGCAGAAATGGCGTCGATTTTGGCACCGATGACACAATGCCGGCTGAGGATCACAAAGAACTCACTGAACGCCAGTACCATGACAGCAAAAACATGGAGTTCTCTCTTGCTAAAACAGAAGAGTGGAAATACCAAGAGCTTTTCCAAGTTCAGGGTGTATGCATTGAAGTCTGAGACCAAGACTATCACAGGCACGAGAGTCTTCTCAACTTGGATGTCACACCCTACACAAATAAGATAATTGCAGAATACATTTGGTATGTTTTAAAGCCAAAAACCTTCAAGCGCAGTGCGCAAAAAATGAATAAAACTTGAACTATCCTGTACTGAGATTATAAGTTTGCATTTTTCTTCAATCTACCATCAGAATAAGTATGTCATATGTTTTATGCACATTCAACAAGTGACACCCTTTTTTTTTTCAATTTCTACATTAGCATATTAATCTAACCATGAGACAGGATCAATGGTATGAATGTTGACAATAAAAAATGTAGCATTTTTCTTTTTACGTGCTACATGCTACTTATCTATTAATTATTGAATTATCAGCTGAGCACCCGTATGAACTTCCAAAGTGGAACTATGAAAAATCAAGCACTGGTCAAGCTCTAGGGAGGATAGTGAATCTTACAGTAAGATGACATAAACCCAAAACTTTCTTCCTATATTTAGCTTCACATCATTCCAGCAAGTTCTTGATTTTTTAACAGCCCTCAAGCAATTTTAAAAGATCCTTTCTAAGGTGGCAACAATATCTTGGTAATCATCCATGAAACAAAGCATATGTTGTAAAAAATTGTTCATTCATGAGATCATCTTAACAGGTTGATCAAACGAAAAAGGAGATTTCAATTAGTTTACAGAGAATTATTGTTCATTTGCAGGTTATTTGCAATTCATACACACCAGCTGGCGAGCTGATTCTAGCGAATAAACGTGCCAGAGTAGCTATATTTTTCATTAACGCTAAGGTTATTGATGAAGTTTCGTGGTAGGAGATCCAAAAACATGAGTTTGCTGGCGTGAATAGGAAAGTTTTGAAATGGACAAGTTCATGACTTTTGGCTGAATGTTCACGTTAGACATGGATTGAGCAAGAGTACCACCCTGCTGCAGACATTGGTGGCACCAATGGAGAGGTGATGTTGGGCCAGGTAATATTTGATCTCCATCTTGCTTGCTTTTGTTGCAGCTAGTGTTTTCGCCTAGAGGGGAGGTGAATAGGTGATTTTACCAAATTGAATGATTTAAATGTGTGGAATGAATATAGTCGAGGTCAATAACTCATATGATCAATATCAGATGGATGCGTATGACAAACTTGTATACAAGTTGTCGTCAGATGATTGCGTCTGATGACTAAGATGATGTTCTAACAAACTTATTAGACAGATATGTATATAATATAATGTCAGTAATAATAAATAAAAGTTTAGAGATAGAGAATACTATACACAGATCTTTATAGTGGTTCGGCTTTATCAAACCTATGTCTGCTCTTTACACTGGCAGTCTGTTGGCTGTGTTTCACTATTGAATCACCAAAAGATTATAAGAGCAGTGCTTATCAGATGATAGACTACACTATCACGTACACTCTTCACTTAAGTAATTTTCTTTCTAAAGTCACAACGTGGAATACATTAATCATAAGTGTGTAAGATCGAAACTCTATTCAGACTTTGAAATTTTCAATTTTGGCTACTCTTCTTGTACGGTGTTTGCACTCCTTTTATACTCCTCTATGTCTAATCTATCCATTGGATTGTTTTTAGAGGATTGATCCCCAAATCAACCCGTTAGAGAAACTTCCCAAAAGAAAATGCATAGCCGTTAGAAGAAGAACCATTATCTCTAGGTGATTTGATCGCTCATACAATCAAATCAAAGTTTCCATAAGTGTAGTTCTTCGTGTTTAAGTAACGATCTTGTGATTGCCAATTAGAATATCTTGAAATATAAATTTGATTGTCCTACATAAACTTGCAAAAAATAACACTTATTAAATCTGACGAGTAATTTTGAGTCTGATGACAAAGTCCTTTCATCAACTAAGTTTGATGACTCAGCATTTACCTGCATCAAGTGACTTAAGTGTAATTCTGATCAGTAAAAGATTGTTTTCTTATTCTTTGAAACTAATTAGGGATTTTTCTCGACAGCTTTTATGAAAAAAAAAACAGAATTGTTGCCATTAGCACTGGCTTTTATTGTGCAGTAGCAATAGCAAGTGGGACCAAGTGTGTGAATTGAAGTGGGAGATCATCTATGGTGTTCAAGATACCTTCTTGTGGTGAAATTTCAATTACTTGCTCAAGAAAATAACAGAACGCCTTCAACAGCAAACGGAACAAGTTCTTCCAGACATGTTCTACAGAATTCATATACTTAATTGTTTATGTTAACTCATATAAAAGAGAATAATTGAGCAAGCTGGTGTTGTCCTCATGTTAGATCCGAAGCTGATACAGGTAGTTGACTTCACTATCACCATTTATGCAACATATTATCCCAAAGTTGATAAAAATATTCTCCTCCTTCTCAGGGTGACTGGAATGGTGCAGGATGCCATACTAATTACATGTTTACACCATAGAAATAACGTGAACTTGGTTAAGTATTTTCGTTCATTGAAGGGCTTTAACAGTGTTTTCCTCGTCTTCTCAGCAATCCAAATAGAATGAGAGAAGAGGGAGGCTTTGAAGTGATAAAGAAGGTAATTCTAAATCTCTCATTTCACCACGAGGAGCACATTAGCTCCTATGGAGAAGGAAATGAGAGAAGGCTTATAGGAAAGCATGAAACAACCAGCATGGACACATTTCCTTGGGTAATGCTCAGAAGAAGCATACCAGCTGCTAGTCAAATTTGAAATTTGCCCATTAAAATTGAACTCATTTTTTTTGTGATGCTTGGATTACTTGAATTCCGTTATGCAGGTTGCTGCCAATCGCGGTTGCTTAATCTATGTGGGCCGTGACATTGAGCAACAAGGAAAAGGTATTGTAACAATGACCATATCTTTTCCCTTTTATGCTCTGTCTGAGTATCAATCGGAGACCCTTAACTTTCATGGATAATTCAAGAAACGCTGCCATAAAAAAATAGTACATAGAAAGTACTTATTGTTCTTTTTTGGCTCAGTTGATTCTATGATCGTTACTATGAAGGAAATTTTAACTATTAACACTCATAAAGCATTCCCCAGTTTTGCTTCCTAAACAAATGTAAATCTTCATATCAATCCTTACTAATCCAATATTTACGGAACTTTATTGAAGTTAAGACTTGGACATCTCAGCTCTTTATGATCCTCTAAAAGCTTTCTGGAATGCTTTATTGTTTTTAAATATTGATAAAATATAGAAAGTTCAACTTCTTTTTTTTTTTTTGATCGAAAAGTTCAACTTCTTTGCTCAGTCAATTAATGGCTTAAAATGATACACAGCTTACTTGGAGGACAGGTGCCCCGCCTCAAACATGGACCCACATGTCATGACCTCATTACTTGTTGAATCTACAATTTTATGTGAGTCCACCCTTGAGACTAAAGCTCTTGCTACTCAGAAATTAGCATTGAAGATCTAAATTTGAGCTGCTGGTTAAGAAAGGGTAAATGCATTGATCAAATCGGTAAGGTCATACAAGCTGAGAGACTATGAACCCCTTTTTCCCGGAGGGAGAGAAAATTAGGTGTCCAAGCTTTGACCTTGTCTCCTTTACATCGGTTTCGTCCCGCATTCACAAGTAGTCTCAACGTTGTGGTCACTTGAGCTCACCATTACCCTTTAGCATCATGGACATCTTCTTGTGTTTGAATTATCAATTACTTTGATATTGTAGCAGAATTGATCCAAACATTCAGTGTCCTCATATGCTAAACACATTTCATTTGCCATGTTCGACTTTGGTTTGAATAAAAGACAGTTTGACTTATGATTCGGTAAAACATGCTATGCACCGTTAGTTTCATATCCTCCAATGTCTAATTAAGAGAACTTTGGGAAGTATAAATAGATCGCAATCCTTGGGGTCACGCGAGTTGTTCCGTGGAACTTGGCAATTCTATTTTCTCGGTGAGGCAAAGAAATATTCTCATTAACATGCAAAGTGCAGTACAAACACAAAAAAAAATGGCAATACTATTAATTACCATTTTGCTTCTGCAGAATGGAAAGTTAAGCGAGTTCGTTTCTATTCATTTCCTCCTCACACCAGTTTAACTGTTTTGTTCAACAACAAAAGAGATAATTAGCAATAACACTAATGCTAAGTTATGTAAGTTGACACTTGAATTTTGCCAGCAAGTCTAGTATGCATTTATTAAAACAAATAAAAAAAATTGATAACAAATAAAAAATAACGGATTAAAATCAGGCCCAATCAAACTTCAATTCATTAAATCCAATTCATGAAGCCCACAAAGTTTGAGAGTTGGACCCGGCCCATCAAAGCCCATAGCCCGGCCACCTCATTTGAACCGAAGATGGGGCTCTCTCCCTCCCACACACCTCCCGCGCCTCACACACGCTCGGCTGAGGACACATGCTCACTCTGGACCAGTACAAGTACGTGCACTTTGTACCAAGATAAAGAATAAAGCGAAAAACAAAATTGTGAAATTTTCTGTATATTTTTGTATTCTTATCATGGCAACAAAATCATGATCCCAGCTCAACACGATATTTCAAGTCTCTATTTGCCTTTATAATTACATATTTTCATGCTTTAGTTGTAGGTCAAAGTCTAGTCTACACGTGTGGATAAGTGTTAGAATATCTAAATATTAAATCACGTGTTCATCTCACAGTTCAAATTTAAAACTTTTTTGTGACAGTGATCTCATAAAATTTTACCGAGTAGGCCGCAGTACAAGGAGACGGTCCAGTACATGCAAAACTCGATCATCAATTCAACGGTAGCCGCCGAACTCACCGTCGAGGAGCAGAACCTCCTCTCTGCGGCCTACGGTTAATACTGGTGTCCAATTCGGTTAGGCTCTGCTTCGGATGCTCCCCGGTTTGGCTCTCTTTAGGTGCGATTGTTGTATAGCTTTCTATTTGTACCTAACTCTATAATGTAACTTGCGAATATCTTCGATGACCTCGGCGTCACGCCGGACTTCACGGCTTTGAACTTGATCTTCGTCTTCATCAAAGGGGAGCCCCTGTTTGAAACGATTAGTCTATCACGGGACAGAGTTCGCGATCTCCACCATCCACGCGATCCTCTCGCTGTCGTCGAAGGCAAACAAATGAAAAACATGCGGGCCTCTTCGAAGTTGGATCTGAACCAGCCATTTGGCTTGGAACTAGACAGGGTCAAGCAAACCAAGCACAAAGTTCGCCAAATACCCCCTTTTCTCTTTCAGCGTCTGAAAAAGGAGAGCGTTGTTCCTCCAAAAAAATTCTTACAAATTAATTTGGTATTGATGAATTAATTAGATCATTGGTAACTTACGAACCACACTTGTAAAGTTTAAAACGGTAAGCAATTTATCAATTTATTTGGACACAGGTAAACTCCTTACAATGTGGGTAATCAACTAATGTTAATTGTGAAATTTCGATGAAGATGGTAATTCACTAAATTATAGGTTAATTCCGTTAAAATATTATCTCATATTACTTGACAATGGGTCTTATGTGTTATTTATATTCACGTGAGTTCCTTTCACTTATCAACTTAAACTTTTAGATTGAATTTTCTAATAAATTCCTTATAGTTTTAGTATATTATGAACCAGGTTTGTAAAATTTGAAGAAGTTGGTGGCTTACTAATTTGGGATAAGTACACTGAAAGTATAATTGAGTTATAAAACTTACAAAAGTGCAAGCAAGTCCTAAAACTTGTCAAATTGGTGCAATCAAATCCTTTAATTAACTCAGTCCTTCTTAGTTAATGGAAAATGCTGACATAATTTTTTAAAATATTTTTTTATTTCGTACGTGCTGATCACGTGAAACATAAAGCTAAAACATCGTCGTTTTGGTCAAACCTGATTCTAATACAATTTTTTTAAAAACTAAAATAAACAAATAAGGTTAATAGGAGACAAACAGAGAGATAGAGAGAGAGAGAGAGAGAGAGAGAGAGAGAGAGAGAGAGAGAGAGAGAGAGAGGAGGCAAGGGCTACAAGAAAAATATGGCGAGTTACTAATTTTGTGGAACGTTAGTAGATTTACTATAATGTCGGTAAATTACTAATGATACTTGCAGAATTTCAGAAGAGTTAGATGATTCACTACTTTGTTTGGGCATTGGTAAAATCTCAATAATATCGGTAATTTATTAAGGGGTGAACCGACAAGTGACAGGCAATTAAACGCTGATATTTTTTTTCAACCAACAGTATTCGAAAATTACTAGCAACAGTAAAACTTTTACCAACACGGAAATCTTTCAGCATTTAAGGGCACGGGAGGGACGGTAGAAGTCTGCCTCAACCAAGAATGAAAAGCGGGACAGAAGCAGTGGTACTCATAGAGATGCAAAGCTCTTTCATATATTTTCTGTTTGTCTCTCTCTAATTTATGTCTGGAAAATGCGATGCACAAAGCCAAAGCTGCCCAAGCTAACACCTGCTTCTCCAACAATTGATTCTCATCTCTTGCTCTCGTGTCAAGCAAAGTATATATGCAAGAACAGATGGAATTTCTCAAGCAATAGCGACTGGCGACATAACAATCCAGACTTAACATTTACTTTAATGTTTAATAAGGGGCATTAATGAACCATAAAAATTTTAAATTCCATGTGCGCATATTTTGGTAACAAATGTTTAAAAAATAATTATTTACGATTACGCAGATTTCAATTTTTCGTATAATTCCTATCACCGGTATCTCTTATATATAGAATTTACTCTATTGTCAAATCATTCATATGAAGAGTGCCTATTTTTACCAACCATGGATCTTCGGTTCAGAGAAAGAGGTGATGATCAAATTTAAATTTTGTGATAATTTTTAAGGGTTAATACCACGAAAAACCCCAAATCGGTACACCTGTGATAAATTTTACCCCAAACTAATTTTTTGATCACTAAAAACCCCAAAATGATACACCGGTAACAATTTTACCCTTTATTTATTTATGTTAAATTTTACAGTTAAGTTTCTTTGAAATGACGCGTGGCAGTTGACTGATGTGCCGGTTTTATGTTTTACCCTTTGTTTGTTATAGGTGTGTCGGTTTGTTATTTTTTGTGGTATTAATCCAATTTAATGGAAACTAACGGAGGGTAAATTTGTCACAAATGTACCAGTTTGGGATTTTTAGTGGTCAAAATATTAGTTTAGAGTAAAATTGTCACGGGTGTATCAGTTTGTGATTTTTCATGATATTAACCCAACTTTTTAATATGCAATGGTTTCTTTACTTGAAATTTTGAAAAAAAAATAAAGTATGAGTTTCGACACTATGGAACGATTTAACACTAAATGTCACGCCCCGAACCCTAACGAGCTCGCGACATCCCTCGATGGTCGATCATTGAATGCGATGTCCCAGACATTTCGCCGACCCAACCCAAACATCAGAGATTAAGCACGCGCGGAAACAAATAGAAATAACCCGGACAATTAATAACGACAAGGGGCAGCAATAGCAATAAACAAATAATTGTAATTACCTATACTTGACATATACATACGACGCCCACAAAAGGCAAATCCCTAAGCTAGGCCATAACAACAGAACCACATTCCTCAAAGGGCAATGGTTCGCAAACTTAACTCATCTACAAAAAGGGGGACTCAAAATACCGAGTACTTGACTCGTCTTCGATCTCCGAGATACCCTTGAAGCGTCTCCAATCCCTCATGATTGCGAATCTGAAATGGTTATATAATAACCGTGAGAACGAGTTTCAATAAGCAACCCCCTATACCCCACGTAGGCCAATGCGTACCCAGACAAGTCGTACATGCAATCTACCTCAAAAGATATATAATTTGCATTATTGAACTTACCTCGTCATCAAACTCATACCAACACTGCACGTTAGTCATAACATGGTAATGCAATAATAGTAACTAAATAGTACATCGCAATTGCTCAAACGCCAACCACACTTGCATGCAATTCACCTTACTAACTAGACCACACATTCAACTAGCCACTTCAAGCACACGCTCAACCAGCCATTCCAATCACACGCTCAACCAGCCAATCCAATCACACTCAACCAACCATTTCAATCACACTCAACCCATCATTTCAATCACACTCAAGTCGCATGCACGTGTCCAACCAACTTTCCTCTCACGGGCTCACAAGCCGCACAATTCGATCAATTCCAATGGCCGCCGTCAACACGTCCCAAGCCATATCAATCATACCATACCAGTGGCCGCCGTCAACACGTCCCAAGCCACACAATCAAGTCATTCCAATGACCGACGTAAACACGTCCCGGTCTATCACACCTTTAACGGGCCACCATCAACACGTCTCAAGCCCGCATCCAATTGGCCCATCGGCCGTTCATGCCTTCACACGGACCGCCGTCAACACGTCCCAAGTCCGTAGCCCTCCGATCGATCCGGGCTTAAAAATCGACAGGCGAGCACATGCCATTCAATTCAATTCATGACAAGCCACACCAATCCACAAACTCGACATTCAATCGGCCACATACGAACATCAAATCCACCCACGAATGCCACAATAGCCAATCATTGACTCACCAACAATAGCCACTAATAAGCACTCAAAACCATTCAATTCGGTCACGTACATTCACCCAAATCAAGCATATCATTTTGGTCCAATTCAAATAAAACAAATGTATCATAATATAATTAAATTAAGACACGCCCTAACCGTTCTAACCCGAGACAAGTCTAATAATACCCAAAGTACTAGGTAGGGTTTAGGAAGTCACTTACAAAGTTTTGGCCCGGGAAAAGTCTACTCGGGCCTAAAATGGCTCGGGTGAACAATGTCGACTAGGCGCAGGTGTAGGCCACACTGGCGCGGGGCTCGGCCATGGCAATCGGCCACAGGCACAGCCCTCGGCCACGGCTGGGCACGGGCGCCCGCGCCCGCACGCGGGCACGAGCGCGGGCGCGGGTACGTGCACGGGCGTAGGCGCGGGTGCGTGCACGGGCGCAGGCGTGGGCGCGGACGGGCAACGCACCTGGTTGGACGGGCGACGCGCCGGGCGACGGGCCGGCTGGACAGGCAACGCGCCCGGGCGACGGGCACGGCGATGGGCCATGACCGGGCGAGCGGGCGCGCGGCCGGTGCACGAGGGCCACGGGCCGGCCACGGCCTGGGCAACTTGGCCATGGCCTGGGGATGCTCGGCCGGTTGGCGGGCTAAGCTGGTGGCCGGCCGGCTGGCCGGCTGGAGCTAGCTGGCCGACGAGCTGCAGCGGGCGGCGGCGACGGGAAGAGGGCGGGCAGCGGCGAGCTGGTCTCGGCGACTAGCTCGGAGGGGAGGGGGAGACAGCCGGGGTGGTGAGGGCGAGAGGGAGGGGGAGGCTGCTGGCTGAGGGGGGAAACGGTGGGGACGATAGGGCCGGCGAGCGACGGGCTGGATGGACGGCTGGGCGGCGCTAGGCTGTGACAGGCGCGGCGGCGGCCGGACTCGGCAAGCTCGAGCAACAGGCTGGGCACGAAGGGAAGGGAGAGGGAGAGGGCAGTCGGTCGAGACGAGCTGCGAGCGGCAGCGGCGACAGTCGCCGGGCGATGGCTAGCGGGCGGCGCGCGGCGACTGGACGACGGAGGGAAGGAAGAGGAAGGCTGAGGCGGTGTCGACGAGAGAGAGAGAGAGCTGGGCGGGCTGAGGGGGAGGAAAACAAACCGACGGCGGTCGGGACGGCAGTGCCAGGTGGACTCCTGGCGACGGTCGGGCTCGATGAGCTGGGTCGGCAAGTGGTGTTCGGGCGGAGGCGGTGACACACGGCGGCGACGGGCTGCCGCATGCGCAAGGAGGAGAGGGAGAAAGGCAGTCGGCTCAGGGGGCACGACGGCGGATGGAAGGCGCGGCGCGGCGACCGAGGCCGGATGAGCTGGGCCGCGGCGGACGCACGGCGGTGGTGACTGGTCCGGGCGGGGCAAGCAAGAGCAGAAGAAGCAGAAGCCAGCAGCAGACTCGTCGGGGAAGAAAGGAACTGAAGAAGACGAACCGAAAAGGGAAGAGAGAGAAAAGAGAAGGAGAAGAAGAGGGAGAGGAGAGAGAGAGTGTCAGGGGAGGAAAACGCGGTCTGCATGGGCGCGATGTGCAAGCCGAGGGGAGGGGTGTAACAGCCCAAATTTCGATATAATTCTGGGATCAATGAAGTTGATATTATTTCGCATTTCATTTTAGTAAATCTCGCCTAGAGCTGATCACTCTTGGGATACTAACCAATAGGGTATGACTAATTAGGAAGTAGTACGTGGATCAGGGACCCGATCGCGAATCGAATACCGGTCTTGAGAAATAATGAGAAAATATTTTGAACCGATATGAACCGATCTTAGAAAAGGCGATGGATTGAGTTGGCCAAGGCCAACGATGTGCAATCGGATCGAAGGTGATTCTGCAAAGCCGAAAGTACACGTGGCTAATCAGTCCCGAGCTTGAACCGAACGATCGAGATTCTTAGGGCTAATGATAATTTCTCATTCTCTCAAATAACGGAACCGTTGCGACTCGGATAACCCTAGATCGATACGCGTATACTCTAAACAGTCACCCGTTAGTGAGAGATCCCAAAATTGAAAACCGAGCGAATTTTGAGCACGAGATTGGGCCCGGATTGGGATATCGCTTTTCGATGGCTCAAGAGATTGATTTTGAAATTTTTACGTCATTCTACGCTGGCCACGCACATTTTGAGCGAATATGGTTAAAAATCAGATTTTTGGTCCGGGGTTAGAAAATTACGGTTTTGCCCTCGGGAAGCAAAATTGGATTCGGGGGCCGTATGAGGTTATTTCTCGAGACGAAGGTCATTTTGGAGTGGCCACGTATACCGGGAGTCGTTTTGGACAAAAACTGAAATTTCGACAAAAATTGGAAAATAATATTATTTTATTCCCGAAACTTTGCAGTCGATTTTTGGGGGCTTAGAAAGTGAATTTCGCGATTCCGACGCCACATTAGGTTGGCCACGCATATATGGAACGCGTATGTGCAAAAATTGAAATTTCGCCCCGGGACCGGAAAAAGGACAGTTTTGCCCCTAGACCGGTTCAGGTCCGAATTTTTGGGTGAAGGTTCGGGATATTTTCATATGTCTATTAGCTCAATTATTGACCCTTTTGACCTTTTTGCCCTTGATTTTTGGATAGCGATGGATTAGAACCGTTAGATTACGGGTATTTTAGTCTTTTAGCCCCGATCGGCGACACGTGGCGGCCCCTAGCCCCTATATTTTTCCAAGATCAGCCTTTCTCTCTCTCCTCTCCCTCTCCTTCGGCAGATCAGCCCCCACAGCAGCCCCTCTCTCCCTTTTTCTCTCTTTTTCTCCCTCTTGGCAAGCTTGCTGGAGCTCGCCGCTGGCCACCGGAGCGCCGCCGCCGACCGCCGTGCCTCGCCGTCGACCCCCTTGGTCCCCAGCCTCAGCCTAGCCTCAGTTTCGTCCATTCCTCTCTCTCTTTCTCTCTCTTTTTCTCTCTTTTTCTCACTTTCCGTTCTTCAAACAGTACCGCCGGAGCTCCGATCGTCGTTCCGTCGACACCCAGGCGTCCAGCTCGTCCATACGTCCCCGTCCGACCCGTCCGTACAGGGTCCGTACGGGGGGGGGGTACTGTTCACCGTCCGTACGGACACTGTTCACCGCCGTCCGTTCGTCCGTCGCAGCCGTCACCGGCACCTCTCCAGGCCACCGTTTCCCCTGTCCGTACAGTGAACAGTACCACCCCGTCCCCCCGTCTGTACGTCCGTACAGACACTGTTCACCGCCGTCCGTTCGTCCGTCGCAGCCGTCACCGGCACCTCTCCGGCCACCGTTTCCCCCTGTCCGTACAGTGAACAGTACCACCCCCCCCCCCCCCCCGCGGTGAACAGTACCGCCGTGAACAGTGCGCGTCGCCGGGAATTCCGCCGCCGGTTTCACTGTTCACCAGTGATCGGCCGCCGTTTCCCGTCGCCGTGACGTTGGATTAAGTGAGTAAAATTCCTAAACCCTGATTAGGACTGGCAGTACGTTTTTCTAGACCGGATTAGGTGTTATCGGTACATTCTGGACAGTGTTAGGTATTACCGGTACTGGTTTTGAAGGGAATTGCTGATTTGTTAGTGTCCATAAATCTTGAAGAATTGTATGGGATTTTTATGAATGATTATTAAGTCCGAATTGAGGAAATGTCGATTTCTCATAGGACTGGGTTTCGTACCGGGGCTAATTAGATCGCGTGAATTGTCGGTCGTGTGGTTAAGATTGCCCAGACTTATTGAATTGAGGTCGATTGACATTGTTTGGGGTCAATTTCATTATTACCATGCCACGTGCTATTATGGAAGAATTAATTGTTGATTGTAAAATATAATTTTGGGCCAATTGAGCACGTGTTGTGATATGGAGTGTTTGAATTTAATTGGCGCTCATGGTGCATTGCATTGTATAACATGGACACGCATTGTGTATGCCGAGAGTGGGGCATGTGCTGAACTTGTGCGAGAATGCGTGTCTGCCATGAGTGGTGTGATCACCTAAAATACCCCGAAGCGTCATACGCTGGGTTCAGATAATAATGAGTTGCGTGATCACCTAAGGACCTTCGGGTCGATACCGTCCTCATGCACTTTGAAGCAGGACGATGCCCGGTACGTCCGGAAGGCGACCATCCTCATGCACTTTGAAGCAGGCTCTGGTTCGCAAGGAGAACAGTGTTGCGCCTCATGCACTTTGAAGCAGGCTAGAGACACTGGGCCAGATCGGTTGCTGCGCCTCATGCACTTTGGAGCAGGCTAGACGCACCGGGCCGTGATTATTGTGGACTCGAGTCGTAATTAATAATAAATTGGGCAATTGCCAGTGTACCAGTGTGGGCCAGTGGGCCGGGAAATGTATATGATATTTCACGATATCTGCATGCATGAACATCATCGACTGGCATGCGAGTATATGAGACTCGGTACGTGAGTATGTGATTGGCGTACGTGTGATAATATGTGCCATGTATGCGCCGTGAGTATTATATATTGATTTGTTTAACCTGCAGGATCAGAGAATGGTTTAATTATTGTGTATTGTGATTTAATTACTTGTTTCTGGTCAGGAGATTGCGTGCTAGCCTAACCTAGGTTTAGGGGTTGAACTCGTTGAGATTCATCTCACGGTTGTGTAAACCGAAACATTTCAGACCCCCAGCCGTAGGATGCCGAGGAGAGCGCCTCTTTTTGGTATACCGTAGTTCATCCAGCGGTCCTCTAGTGTGCACCCTTGTGGGGACAGACCTGCAGCCATGGTTGTGGAAGCTGAGGAGCCGAAGTGCTATATGCTAACCCCTTTTGACTGAGTGGCTGCTGACTGCATGTTTTCTCTGCTGTTGTATAAATGAATTGTGTAAAAAGTTTTCTTTGGTATTATTAGTATACATACTTTCAGAGGTGTTGTTTGCTGGTTGTGCTACCTTGGCCTCATGTATTTTATTATCAGGGTGTATATATATATTTATATACATTGCTTCCGCATGTGTATTGTTCTCTGTGATTGTTGGGTCGGCAACGCATCCTGGGAGCGTTGCACCATAATCGACCAGAGAGGGATGTTTGCGCATCGTGGGGTACGGGGCGTGACAAGGGGGAAGAGAGAGGGAAAAAGAAAGAGAGAAAGAGAGAGAGAGATGTCTGCATGGGGCAGAGAGAGAGAAGACGTGCGGGCAGACGTGCGCAGGGGGAGGTGACCGGGGAGAGAGAGAGAAAGAGAGAGAAAGAGAGAGAGAAAAAAAGAATTAAGAAATATTTGAACATTCAAATATTAAATGCGATCTGAAGGCCCAAATTCAAAATCGAAAACGATCTACCGGTTCAAAATAAGCCTCACATATAAAAAGGGACAAAGGCCAAATTAATTAAATCAAACTATAGCGAGGGAGGTCTACTAGTCCAAATTTGCACTCGGTCAAAAACTTCCCTTTTTCCACTATTCCTCACAATCTCAACGCTGGTTACCATAATATTGACACCGTCCAATTTATTTCGTCCTGAAACTCCCGAAAATCGACTGCCAAATTCGAGGTCTAAATAACGGTCAAATTTGATCGAATGCGATTCTAGCGAAATCTCTAATTTAAAATGATAACCGAGAGTGATCAGTTCCCGGGCGAGATTTTACTATAACCACACTGACAAATTACGCATTTTATAAATCCCAAAAATCGATCGAAATTCGGAATGTCACACTAAAAGAAATAGGCAGCTAAATTGTATCGATACTGTTCTTTTAGATGAGAAGGCAAGCCGTCATTCATTTCTATTTTCGATTATTTTGCTTGCCAATTGATTATTTTTTGGTATGTTTTGTTTAGAACGAGTACAACCATGGGTCTATCAACAGCAACATTGTACATTGCTTTTGAGATTTGCTAAAGGCAATGTATATTTTGTGAAGAACAAGGATACTAATCGTGTTGTTAGTGACAACAAGCACATGATTCAAGCTTTATGCCAATAAGATTGTGAAAGAAGTTGGAGAAGATGACATGGCAATGCCTTACATAGATTCGACGTTTGTTGTTGAGTTGAGAACCTACACGGCATGATTGAAATGGATTAAGTTCCGACAGGTATTACATTATACAATTTTATTACAGTGATGATGATTTTTCAGATCACAAGTTGAAGAGTTATTGAAAAGAGATGTCATGTGCCAAAAATGTGGAGAATGAGCGATAGTTATGAAGAAAGTAAATGGTGCCAAAGTGAAAACCATGCCCAGTGAGCTCAAAGTTAATAATAGGTATAGTCTAATTATCATGTACCTAAAATTTGTATAAATTTAAGCATCTTTTGCAAATTGTAATATTTTTTTTCTCGAAGGTCCAACCAGGTATGTCTCCCCTTTTGGGATGACTTTGTAGATAAATATCGAAAGACCAAATATATGTGCCCATTGAAGCATGAGATGGTCATTTTTACTTGGGGTGAGCAATGAATCGATTGATAAATTCCCTGTGTGATCTGGCTAGAAACTAACCCGGTGAGGCCAGTTTCCAAGAAAAATATTTGGAAACCGGCCTTGACCTGATAGGTGTCTCGTTCAGGGTAGAATCGGCTCAAAACAAATCCTAATATAATATTTACCATTATGTTCGAAATTATAGTCGTATAATTTGCTAAATTTTAATCTCGCAATGTTCAGCAAAATATTTAATACCATAATGAACAGTAGGGTATAGCCTTTGCCTGCTAATGGGCATCGAGACTAGCAGGAAAAGAAGGGCAACGTCTAATCTCATGAATTTAGGAAATGCATTAACAGAATACGGAAAAAGAATATATAAGTATTACTCAATTGAATGGTAAAGCAAGAAAATAATTCTATAAAGAGTACCTAATTATTAAGATCAATATATCTATATTTATAATATAGAAAAGGAAAACAAAGAAACTTTGATTAGATAATATTTCCATGGTTGTTAAAGAAAAAAGGATTTGGGGAGACCATCTTAGATATAGCTGTTTCCTGCTAAAATGAACATAATCGTTTGCGAGATTACTTGGGAGATCAAATACTTGCCGATGTTTTGGGTTGGAACTTGAACATTTCAATTTTAGCACTAAAATTGTTACTAAAAAAATATTTTTTTTTTGGATATAAAGGAACCATTCCATTGAACAAAAGAAAGTAATCAGATGTGACCCCATTTGCAAGAATGAAATGCAAAGAAATCCCTTTCTTGTGTTAACGGTAACTGAGGAGGCCAAGAAAGGAATCAATTCCCAAGTTTCCTTCTTATGTCGACATAAGAAAGGAATGCTCCTCTTTTCTTTCTCTATATAATGTGCGACGAGGACAAATGCAGGCAGCACTCAAGAACCATTTCTTCACTGTTTCTTATCTTGTTGCTTGCATTTCATTCAGGCTTGCTGCTGTCGAATTTGATCCTTCGGTACCACCCGCACTCCTGGTAATTTCGCTCTCAGTTATTTTCACCATACGTGCATCGATTTATTGTTTTAGGAACTATAAGATTAGTGATTTGTTTTCACCGGCATTTTCACCGTGCAAAGCGATCGACAGAAATAGGAATTGAGACTCGTTTTGACTTTTCAGAATGCCATTTTGGTTTTTTCAGTTGGTGGGGTGGGTTTTGCTAAACCGGTCAAAAGCCCCACGATTAACATTAGTTAATCGAGCTTAATTAAGCCGGATAGCGACGGATGAAGTCGCATCATCGAGGGTTTCGATAGCTGATCAAGTTGGGCTCGGTACGATGGGATTAGGATAAGATCGGAACGACCGAGGAAGGGGTTGGATGGAAAAGTAAAAGGATTTGACGGGAAAAGTGCCACCAATCGGCTGAAAACTTAGCATATGGCTGCCAGTTTAGTCCTTGGCTCGATCAATTTGACCAATGTAATCCTAAACATGTAGCCTTTATAGGCCTATTGTTGCCAGAAATCGATGGTCGTTCATGTAGGACTGCTGGAGACGCCACATCGGTGATTTCCAATAGGAATTGACCGAAAAGACTATTAGAATTTCTCACAAATGTTTATGATTACATTGGCCAAATTTGGATGAGTTGAAGATTGAATTGACGGCCACACAATATCGCCAAGGGAGACTCAAGCCAATTGTATATAGCCACGTGTCAAAAGGACATAGGCCAACACCAAGCCCAATAGAAAGGTGTAGGGAATAGGCAGGGCCATCTCTAATGAGTCTTGCTCTCAGCTTACTAAGTCCAAACTCTTCAAAACATAACAAACAAATGAAAATAACCTAGGATCACGCCCCTTATCTCAAGTCATTCTTGCATGGAGCAATGCTCACGTGAAATAACCTGTAACAAGTTCTAGATAATGGCATTTGTTAGTAAATTTAGGTAATTGTATAAAGGAATGATATATTTATTAAATATGAAACCAACCCTACTTGAGAGTTCATCAAAATATGCGAAAAGGATTGTCATGCAGAGACAAAATGCATAAAAGGTAATGATTAAGACACATTCCTATTATTGGGGGAATGATAAGAATGTTACAATATAACAAAACTAGATGCGCGACGTGCACAAGACATTATTGTGAGAAGACTACTCATACTTTGTATAAAAAGAAATAATTATTATCATAATAATATAATAATTGTTGCATTTTTTTTAGTGTAAAAAGAAATATAAAAGTTGTTTCAGTAAGTAAGAAAAGCTTGTCTATTTGTCATTAATAGAAAAAGAAAAAATAACTTTAGATTAAAAAATGGATGATCAGATAGGACAGTCAGCAAAGATTTGATTGTATATATTGAGTAGAGCTAAATTAGAAGAAGAATAAGTTGGGGGATAGAAATAAGAGCTAGACTTAAAAGACAAGAGAGATGACTTGTCTTATAGTAGTTCTCAAAGAAAAGCTACAAATTTCAGTTATTTAAAGGATTTCAAACTAATCGATATGATTACAATAAAAAACTGAAATAGTAAAAGATTGTGTACAGATATAGGATTTTACTTTGCATAAATGTGCAAGTTTTGGAATTGTCTAGTATGGGAAGAGCTTTAAGGCATTTTTATTTATTTATTTGGATAATAGGAAAAAATAAAGGAAGGAAAAAAAAATATAGAAGCATTGATCACAGGAAGCAAACGATTTTGTGAGATTAGCAAGGAGAGTGAACTTCCTTAATCAAACTGTCATGTTTTAGCAAATAATAGCAATAATATCACGTGACAATATGAATGAGAGTTTTGAATTGAGATGTGTAGTGTTGGTATCCGAATGTTAACAAATCCATTATGTTACTTATGCATATAGAACTTTCTATATTCCGAGAAAGAATCCCTATCCTAATGTGTATTGCATATGTGTAACTATATATTCCCATATATATTGGTTACTAATTAATTGTAGCTCACATCTCACGGTGCTCGAATATCAAAGCAAACTAACATTCCCTAAGTTTATAACGTAAGCTTAGTTACTAGCTTCGTCATACATTAAATCCATCCCAAGAATATGAAAAATGATTGGTCATCTTTTCACAAAAAGGTAAAGAATGAAGCCTTTTAAAAAAACAACAGTTTTCTTGTAGGCATCGGATGCGACCTGAGTGGGTTTGTATTTTTGGTTGAGGCTTGCGTGGATGATTAGAATTCCTAACTATAATAAGCTGAAGTCGGTCATATAGTTGATAATTAGATTTGTTAGGCTTTTGATTTGCCAGTCTCCGATGAGCATCAACATTAACTTGTTATGCATGTTGTGAGAAGTCTCTAGCCTTGGACCTACTGCACTAATATCTTCTGATTCACAGAGAGACAGAGAGAACAAAAATGGCGGAAGCTGTCACCGTCGGTATTGCTGTAAAGATCGTTGCTTATCTGGTTCCTCAAGCACTAGAAAATGTTGGAAAGTTATGGGGCGTTAAGCATGAACTTGACGTGCTCAGGAACACTGTCTCCACTCTTCAGGCGGTATTGGACCATGCAGAAGAGCAATACCACCAGAGTCCCCAAATTAAAGTTTGGGTTGATAAACTGAAAGAAGCTTTCTACGATGCACAGGACGTGCTTGAAGAATTTAATATAGAAGCCATGCGACGAGAACTGAGGGGCCACAATGAAATGATGAAGGAGGTAAGGACATTTTTCTCAAGTTCAAACCAGTTTGCTATTAAATTGAAGATGAGTTACAAACTAAGAGCAGTTAGGGTGAGAATCGAAGCCATTAAGGCTGATAAGGGAATCCACTTGGATGAGCACCTCGAGAGAGAGTGGAGGAAGAGAGAAGAGACGCATTCGTTTATACGTGAGGGAGATATTATAGGGAGAGATGAAGATAAGAAGGTGGTCATGGAATTTTTACTGGATTCAGACGTGCAAGAGAACGTTTCCATCCTTCCAATAGTTGGTATTGGGGGGCTTGGAAAAACAGCTCTTGCTCAATGTGTGTATAATGATGACATTGTCAGTAAATATTTTAACTTGAAAATGTGGGTTTGTGTCTCATATGACTTTGACATCACAAAAATAGTGAAAAATATGATAGCTTGTGCAAAGAAGAAAGAACCAACCGAGGTTGCGATGGAACGGCTGCAAAGTGAACTGAGGGGAGAGATTGATGGAAAGAGATACCTCTTAGTTTTAGATGATGTGTGGAATGTAGAACGAGAAACATGGCTGAGCTTGAAAACTTTATTGTTGGGAGGTGCTAGAGGAAGCAAGATCCTCATAACTACACGCCTTCCTTCGGTTGCGAAGATTACCGGCACTGCTCCGCCTCATCTTCTCGAGGGCTTATATGAAAGTGCGTCGCTTGAATTGCTAATGCAAATGGCTTGTTGTAAAAAAGAGGAGATGCAAGACCCTGACATGCTAGCTATTGGTAAAGATATAGTTAAAAAGTGCTCCGGGGTTCCATTGGCTGTTCGAACTATTGGGAGTTTACTCTTTAAGAAAAGTAAGCACGAATGGTTGCAATTCAAAGAAAAAGAGCTCCTAGATGTGTCTCAAAGGGAACACGACATAATATCAATACTTAAGATTAGTTATGACCATCTTCCTTCACATTTGAAACAATGTTTCGCGTTTTGTTCATTGTTTCCCAAAGATTATGAAATAAAGAAGCAGACTTTAGTCGATCTTTGGATGGCCGAAGGATTTATCCAGCCATCAAATAGAAGTCCGCATTTAGAAGACATTGCTCATGGCTATTTCATGGATCTACTTTGGAGCAACTTCTTCCAAGATTTTCAAGAAGAGGAGGAGACTTGCAAGATGCATGATTTGATGCATGATCTAGCCAGCTCGGTTGCCGGGACCGAGTGTTGGGTGGCATGGGATGACAAAAAATCAATATCTGAAAGAACTCGTCATGTATCATGTGGTTCCACTTACAAATTGATGGGTGGACTTCCAATCTCGCGCTTGAAAGCAAGTGCACCAAGAACATTTCTATCTACCGCTAGTTATTGGGAAATGGAACCAACGAGTGAAGAAGATCTACGCCAACTCATTCAAAGTTTCAAGAGGTTGCGCGTATTGGATTTGCATGCCATATATGTAGAGAAGGTGCCAAGGTCCATTTATAAGTTGCAGCATCTCACGTATCTCGACCTCTCTAGCAATGGTAATCTAAAAAGGCTTCCTAACTCCATTACGAGATTACAGAATTTGCAAACTCTTAATCTCAATAGATGTTCTAGCCTTGAAGAATTGCCAAGGGGTATAAGGAAGTTAGTCAGCCTTCGAAATCTATACATAGATGGTTGTCATGAACTTCGTTATGTGCCACGTGGACTAGGTCAGTTGAGTTCTTTGCATAGGCTAACGCGCTTCATTTTGCCCAAGAAAAAAGCTCTTGCTAAGAATTATTGCAGACTTGGGGAGCTAAAAGAGCTTAAAAACATTCGGGGAAGCCTTAGCATCGAGAATTTGGGAAGTGTGACAGATGCCGAAACAGAATCAAAGGCTGCGAACTTGATAGGGAAGCATTCGCTGGAATCTTTGGCACTTAAATGGGGTTATGTCAATACCGATGATGTCGCAAATAGAGATGAAGCTCTATTAGGTGGATTGCAGCCGCACTCAAATCTGCAGAAGTTGACGATCGATGGATATAACGGTGAGAGCTTTCCAAGGTGGATGATGGATAGTCTTGTGTCTTACTTGCCCAATTTAGTTGAGGTACACATCTTCTCTTGTGGAAGATGTAAAAGTCTCCCTCCACTAGGCCAACTACCTCACCTCAAGACTCTGGAGATTTCGAAGCTGACTGAATTGGAATACATCACATCAGATCATTCATCCACTTCAATAATATCATTTCCTAGGCTATTGGAATTAGATATCTATGGGTGTGAAAAATTGAAAGCTGTCCCACCAACTCCGCGTCTTGAGAAGTTAACGCTGTGGTGGGCCCACCCAGCGATAATAAAAATGATGGTTGGTCTTAATAAGTTGAAGCATCTGGAAATCTGTAATATTGAGTCTCTAGAATGCGTGCCGGAGGAGTGCTGGAAAAGTCTCGCTTCCCTTGAAGATCTTGACATAAGGTGTTGTCCTCGGTTAACTTCCCTCTCAAAAGCAGCACCACCAACACCACTGGGTACGCGACATCAATCCAACCTGGTGGATCTCGATTCTTCGGATTCTGAGGAGCTGGATTTATCCAATTACGACCAAACCAGCGGCGGCAACAACCTCATCTTGGAACTTCACAGTCTCTGCTCCGTGAGCCTCTTTAAACTTCCAAAACTAGCATCTCTCCCACAGTGGCTTCTACAGGCCAGCAGTCTCGAGCATCTCTCTATTTGGGACTGTGAGGAGCTGGATATATGCAAAGACGAGAGCGGCAACCTCATCATCTTGGATTCCCATGGAGGATTCCAGAATCTCCGCTCCGTGAGACTCTTGTTCCTTCCAAAACTTACATCTCTCCCACAGTGGCTTCTCCAGCACAGCAATCTCGAGCATCTCTCTATTACGTATTGCTCCAATTTGAAGGAATTACCAGAGCAGATCGAGGCCCTTCGATCACTTCAACAGCTTTACATTGACGATTGCCCCTCGTTGACATCATTACCTGAAGGAATGCAAAGGCTTGCATCCCTTACTCACCTAACGATCATTCGTTGCCCAGAATTGACGGAGAAGTGCAAAAGAGATGGAGGCGAGGACTGGGACAAGATCGCTCATATCCCCAACATCCGGATTTTTTCATGAATAATGAATTTTCGAATATGGTGTTTCGATGCTTGATTCGATTTTTGGGGGACATGTTAACCCTAAGGGAAAACACAGAGAGAGAGAGAGGGTCGACGACCGGTCGCGTTCTGGTCTTCACAGAGTCGAAGATTGCTCGGATCCCCCACTCCTATACTCGCTTATGAAGGTATATGGGACCTTTTTTTTCCCCAGTTTTTTTTACATGAATAATGATTTCTCGAATATGGTGTTTCACATACCTGATACAATTTTTGGGGTGATACGATAACGGACAGATCGGTGAACGGTTTGGGCATATCCCCTTGGATGCCTGGTTCGATTGGGGATTAGGGTGTGTGGGAACAAAGAAAAATCCGTACCCCTTCTCGTCCAGCTCCGAGCTCGTCGAATCTGGCTCGTGACTCATGCCGCAGATATGGTGTGCTATTTGCTCATTCGTATTCCGCAAGGAGCGAAGTTGCCTGCACGGTCCGACGATTCCAGGAGGACTCTCATGCATGAAGCGATGAATTGTTCCTATGGAGGATGGCTTCTGGTTTTGCTTCCCTTTAAAAAATAATCCTTTTGTCCGCGATGTGTCCCCCATGGAATCGGAGGTTCCGGCATAGATCTGCCCAGCGAATCAAGGGTATGAACGGCGACGATAGATTATGTGGCAGTTTTCCTTTTCACATGCTGCTACTGATCTATTAATTCCTGAAATTAGGTGATCCCTAGACCTGTTGAGCACGCATCTGAACTTCCAAAGTGGAATTACTATGGATCAAGTGCCGGTCAAGCTCTGGGGGAGGATAGTGAGGGTGATCTTATTGTTAGCATTTGACGGCAATATTGTTAGCTTTACATCTACAATTGCCCCTCGTTGACATCATTACCTGAAGGAATGCGAAGGCTTGCATCCCTTACTCACCTATGCATCTACCAATGCCCAGAATTGGAGAGGAGGTGCAAGAGAGATGGAGGTGAGGACTGGGACAAGATTGCTCATATCCCCCACATAACTCTTAAGCTCTTTCCTCCGTTCTGAAGGTATGCGAGGACCATTTTACCCAGACCTTTTACATGAAGAATAATTCTCGAATTGTGTGTTTCGATACTTGATTTGATTCTGGGGGGACATGGACAGATCGCTGAAGAGAGGGGAGGACAGATCGCCGGTACAAGATTTGCTCATTTCCCGCACATTTCTCACCATCCCTAATATTCTTTCTAAAGGTACGTGGACCTTTTTTCATGAACAATTTCTCGATTCGGGGACATGGGACAGATCGCTGAAAGGTTTGGACATGTCCTTGAATGCAGGTATTTACTGGGTGTGGGAAGATCGCTTTATCCCCATCCATGCGAGAAAAACGAAGAAAAATTTGTACTCCTCATCCAACTTCGAGCTCGTCAAATCTAGCTCGTGACTTGTGTTGTAGATATAGTGTTGCAATCTGTTTATTTGATTTCACAAGGAGTGAAATGCGTGCACAGTCTGATGATTCTGGGAAACTCTTGTAGATGGAGTGATGAGATGTTTCTCTCGAGAATGGTTTTTGGTTTACTTCACTTAAAAATAACTTTTATCTCAATGTGTTCCCATAGAATCGGAGGTTCCGGCATAGATCTGTGCAGCAAATCAAGGGTATGAATGGCGACAATGAAATATGTAGCGTTTTTCTTATCTCATGCTACATGCTACTGATCTATTAAATTCTTGAAATCAAGTGATCCCTAGACCTGTTGAACACCCGTATGAACTTCCAAAGTGGAATTACTGTGGATCAAGAACTAAAGTGATCTTATTGTTAGCATTTGACAGCAACACTGTGTAAACTAAAAGCTGCAAATGGTTTTGTATTATAGTTGAGTTCCTAAAGTCTCTCTATGAAGAGTTTGAAGGAAAATACAATGGTGGGGGAGAGAGAGCGAGAGATGAGAAGGGAAATGCACATTCTTGGTTTGCTGTTCGGCCATTCTGCAGAGGTTCTCAGGTAAGTCCTTTGCCAATTTTGAGCACCATCTTAAGCAATTGAGTAAATGTTTGACATTAAAAGAGGTCTTATGACAGTTGGACTCGGAGTCTAATCTATGACTTCTCCATTTTGATCATTGAGAGGTTGTCCTGCTTTTTTTATTTTTTTGGGTCGAATGTCCTGCTCATTTTGTTTGGCTGACAAATGACATGTTCTTCATCTCTTTGAGACAACGATGTCTGCAAACAAATGCGTTTGTGTGAGGCAGGATTAATGAACGAAGCAATAGTCTTCGTTTTTTTTTTCTTTTGATAACTATCTTACCAATTTTAAGTATATGTGGTGGACCTCATATAGACTCGATTTCTCTTGTATCCACTCTTGTCTCAGATCCAATTTTATTGACAAATGACTTGTTTTGTTGTTCTGAATTTGTATCTGAGTTGTCAGTCTTTGGTTTTCCTTAGTTGCTGTCGTGCAAACTTATCTTCACTCAATTTCCTGATACCGTTCCAAATTTCTTCCAGGTTGCTTAAACAAAAGAAGAGAACTGTAGATCTAGTAGGTAATGAGAAAATGAAGGCCAGCACCAATGTTAGGCATATTGTTATCCCTTGTGCAAGCTCGGCTAGATCTCTGGTTATCCCAGACATAATACGCTGTTACGGCCGGTTAGTTGTTTCCATTTTCATTTCTTTAATGCTGTGCTCTTTTGTTGGTCACCAGATTTACTGAACACTCTTTAAACTTTCTTCTCTGTTTGGATTTTCTTTAGTGGAGGCCATACCATAATTTTTACTGAGACAAAGGAATGTGCTTCTCAACTTTTGGGATTGTTGCCTGGAGCGCGGCCATTGCAAGGGGACATACAGCAAGCCCAACGAGAGGTAAATGACGAATATGCAGAATCTTTATAGGTGTTATTTCATGTAAGAGTATTAATGTCGTAACACACTGAAGAGGAGATGAACAAAGAAGAGAGAGCATACTTTGTTATACGAAATTACATGACTAGGAATAGTTGGTTTACCTGCTTTCCAGTTGTCAACCACAGATAGTGGGTGACAATGTCGTGCGAGTTCCTTACTATGTTAAACAAGTCAACCAACCTAATTTTCCTAGTAGTTCATTTCCTTGGAGAGTGCTGATTTAATGATGTGTGGTAGTTGCGGAAGGTATAAATGATAAGGGAAATAAATGTTACATCCAGAGGCGAAGAGATTGGTCTGTAGCAAAAAATTCCCTTTCATTATAAAATATTTTCAGTGAATAAAGGTGGCTGATGCTTTTAGGGGGGTACCTACCCTCTTATTCTCAAGTGATGAATACACAGGTATAGGCTACAATAGAATGAATTGTTAGTATTTGTTTTTGGATCTGATTCATTGGTAGGTCCAGCATTATGACTGGGGAAACAATATTCTTTTGTTAATTTACAGGGGCTATCTGTTTAAGTGATGCATTCCTTGTATGTCACTTATTCTCTGGCTTTGTGTATGCAAGTATTACTAGAAATTAACTCTCACACTCTAGGGCATGTTTGGTTACACATAAGCAAAAGCCAAAAGTATTTCCCGCAAAAAATTAAAAAATTATTTTAATCTGAGAAAAACTATGAAAAAATTATATCTGAATTTATGTGTCAATTCTTGAGTGTAGTGATAATTTCGAGACTTTCACATTTTAAAAAAGTGTATGCAAGCCACCAGATTTATATTAAGACAAAACAAAATGTAAAAGTCAATCCGGACGCACGCTCGGAATGGAGACCAATGACCATCTATATTAAAACGGTTGAACCTTTTTTGCCTTTTAATTGAAAAATGACATGCTGTTCCTTGCCTAAACTTTGCCTCTTGAGTGCAGGTTACAATTGCTGATTTCAGGTCTGGCAAGTTTATGACATTAGTGGCCACAAATGTGGCAGCACGAGGATTGGACATCCAGGTATGCTGTATATGGTATGTTTTGATCTGCTGTTTTTCTAAATGCAGTCAAGCTGATAGTTGGTCTTTTTTTTTTTAAGTGCGAGCCTCCACGTGACATTGAAGCCTATATTCACAGATCTGGACGCACAGGGAGAGCTGGTAATTGTTCAGCTTGAAACTTGCATTTTCCATAGTTTCATTATTTCTGCAGCTCGCCAGATGCTGAGGGCAATGTTGTTTTCTAGGCAATACTGGAGTAGCTGTCATGCTGTACGATCCAAGAAGGGCAAACGCATCTAGGATCGAAAAGAGTCTGGTGGAAAATTTGAACACATCGCTGCTCTGCCACCAAGTGACGTTGCTCAAGCTGCTGGTGTCGAAGCTGCTGAATCAATAACACAAATTTCTGATAGGTACAGTCATTCTTTTTGCTGAGAAGCTGAATCATTGCCTATATCATCCTTATTTTTTGTGGGGCGTTTTAGTGATGTCTCCACCTCCCTTTTTTTTGCTTTTGTTGCAGACGTGAGTTGTACGCTGGAGTACATATTCTTAATCAGTTCTATAGAAGAGTTGTTTCCTACTTTTGTGCTTTTCAATGGGGGAACTGCAATGATGTGCCAGACTACATTTTTTTATCTTATACGATGTAATTCGATTTACCCATTTAGTTCCAAGGTTCAAGTTCGAAATGATAAATCTCATGTAGGTAAAATTAATTCATGACAGTTTTTGAATGAACGTATGGTTCATCTTTCTCAAGGGTCTTTTGGCATTTAAATCCCCCTAAAGAAATGCTGGGCTGTTTGGTAAGCCTTCTTAAGTGGCTTTCGTCCAAATGCTGGCCTTGGGAAAACTGAAAGCCCAATTCGAGTCCCTACTAGCATTGAGTCGCATTGAGCTTAGAGTATTTGGCCGAATGCAAAAACTAAGTTTTTTTCTTCCCAAACTACCCTCAACAATTCTGTAATTTTTTGGTTTTGCCCGTAGTTGTGATTATTCATCTTCTTTGCACGATGGCGGTTGACGAGGCCCAACGAGGTTAGATTGGGCCGGCGAAGGGTCGACGAGGGCCAACATGGTCGTGTGATCTCGGTGATGACCGCTTAGGGTTGTGTGACCCTTGCCGGGGGTTGCACCATGGTCGTTGGTGCTAGATCTGGCTCGTCAAGGGCCTTAACTCTTCGCCAGAGCTAGTGAAGGGTTTGATATTTTTAATAAAAAAAGAAAAATTAAACCCAAAAAAAAAAATCAAACCTAAAAGCCCTTTGCAAAAAAAAAAAATAGCTTTACGAAGAATTTTTAACAAAACGCAATTTGCATTTCTCAAAGGGACTTTAGGCCAAAGGCATTTGCATTTCCTCAAGAACCATTTGCAAAACCAAACCAAACACACCCTTAGTAGGACAGACTCGATTCCATTGTTGTATAATGTGCTCTCTTCATGCGTTTCGTTTTAAAAATAATGGTCAAATTTGGTTATATTTCTTGAAAATGAAATACTTGGATGGGAAACTTGAAGGATCAAAATCACTTGCCCTCCAATAGAAATGAGATATCAATTTCGTTTAGCCAAATTCACGATTTATATATCAGACCGAGTCCAGTCCACGAGAACGGGTCTTCCCTCCCCCAACTCGTCACTCATCGCAACGGTCAATCTTGCAATGGCAGGCTAATATTGAGCACCATCTTAAGCAATTGTTTGACATTAAAAGAGGTCTTATGACAGTTGGAGTAGGAGTCTAATCTATGACTTCTCCATTTTGATCACTGCAAGGTTGTCCTGCTAATTTTGTTTGGTTGACAATTGACAAGTTGTTCATCCCCTTGTGACAACAATGTCCGCAAAAGAAATCCGTTTGTGTGAGGCAGAATGAATGAATGAAGCAGAAGTCATTGTTGGTTTTTATTTTATTTTGATGACTAAATCAATCACTACCAATTTTAAGTATATGTTGTGGATCTCGTGGGGAATCGATTTCTCTTGCATCCACTCTTGTCTCAGATTTTTCTTGTTCTATGACTTCATTTGATCATATTGATTATTGCTGTGTTCGGTGGTCGTGCTCTGCCATGATGATATCTGATGGATGCTTTCGTCAAAGAGGTTGGCGAGAGTAATTTACAATTATGCCAAGTTTGTGAAAGAAGAGAGTGCTTCAATGTGATTGTCTTTTGATTGCGGGAGGAAAGAATTAGGTGCATTGTCAAGATTCACGAGTTAATCATTCATTAAATCTAATGAAATATCAGAATAACATGTTTGCTGATTGATCCTTGGTAAGGTGGAACTTCATTAATCTCTTAAATAGTTGCACTATGTAGTCTGCTTCCTTCATCTATGTAATAGCCCTCAGTTTTTTTACTTATTCACAAGTTTTCTTTTGGGAATGACGCCTGAGAATAACCTTGAAATGGTTCTAAAGGGAGAAGTACGGTTATGCCACTGTTTTAGTTTATTTTTCAAGTAGAATATGGTAGCGTCCTTAGGGAAATCAATAAGACTCGCTATTTATGCTTAAAAAATGTATGTTTTTCCTACTTGAAACTAGTCTTCAAAAAGCGGTTTTCTACTTTCTGGCACTGGCACTTGCTAAAGAGACCCTTTCTTTGAAGTACCTAGTCCATTCTCTTATCTTTTAAAAAACTAAACTCTCATGCATGCCAGAAGAACAAGTCAAACAAATAGAACACATTATTTAAAATATCTTCTATGAGATTAAGCCCCCCGGTTTTTTTTTTTGTTTTGTTTTCGTAGATATGTCTATTACTCACATTGCCTTTTTTTTTTTTTTCAGACTAGCAGAAATGGCGTTGATTTTGGCACCGATGACACAATGCCGGCTGAGGATCACAAAGAACTCACTGAACGCCAGTACCATGACAGCAAAAACATGGAGTTCTCTCTTGCTAAAACAGAAGAGTGGAAATACCAAGAGCTTTTCCAAGTTCGGGGCGTATGCATTGAAGTCTGAGACCAATACTATCACAGGCACGAGAGTTTTCTCAACTTGGATGTCACACCCTACACCAATAAGATATTTGCAGAATACATTTGGTATGTTTTAAAGCCAAAAACCTTCAAGCGCGGTGCACAAAAAATGAATAATACTTGAACTATTCTGTACTGAGATTATAAGTTTGCATTTTTCTTCAATCTATCATTAGAATAAGTATGTCATATGTTTTATGCACATTCAACAAGTGACACCCTTTACCAAAAAAAAAAAAAAACAAGTGACACCTTTTTTTTTTCAATTTCTACATTAGCATATTAATCTAACCATGAGACAGGATCAATGGTATGAATGTTGACAATAAAAAATGTAGCATTTTTCTTTTTACGTGCTACTTGCTACTAATCTATTAATTATTGAATAATCAGTTGAGCACCCGTATGAACTTCCAGTGGAACTATGAAAAATCAAGCACTGGTCAAGCTCCAGGGAGGATAGTGAATCTTACAGTAAGATGATATAAACCCAAAACTTTCTTCCTATATTTAGCTTCACATCATTCCATCAAGTTCTTGATTTTTTTAACAGCCCTCAAGCAATTTTAAAAGATCCTTTCTAAGGTGTCAACAATATCTTGGTAATCATCCATGAAACAAAGTATATGTTGTAAAAAATTATTCATTCATGAGATCATCTTACCAGGTTGATCAAACGAAAAAGGAGATTTCAATTAGTTTACGGAGAATTATTGTTCATTTGTAGGTTATTTGCAATTCATACACACCAGCTGGCGAGCTGATTCTAGCGAATAAATGTGCCAGAGTAGCTATATTTTTCATTAACGCTAAGGTTATTGATGAAGTTTCCTGGTAGGAGATCCAAAAACAAGAGTTTGCTGGCATGAATAAGAAAGTTTTGAAATGGACAAGTTCATGACTTTTGGCTAAATGTTCACATTAGACATGGATTGAGCAAGAGTACACCTTGCTGCAGACATTGGTGGCACCAATGGAGAGGTGATGCGGGGCCAGGTAATATCTGACCTCCATCTTGCTTGCTTTTGTTACGGCTAGTGTTTTCGTCTAGAGGGGAGGTGAATAGGTGATTTTACCAAATTAAATGATTTAAATGTGTGGAATGAATATAGTCGAGGTTAACAACTTGTATGATCAATATCAGATGGATGCGTATGACAAACTTGTATACAAGTTGTCGTTAGATGATTGCGTCTGATGACTAAGGTGATGTTCTAACAAACTTATTTGACAGATATGTATACAATATAATGTCAGTAATAATAAAAAAAAAGTTTAGGGATAGAGAATACTGTACACAGATCTTTATAGTGGTTCGGCTTTATCAAGCCTACTTCCACTCTTTACATTGGCAGCCTGTTGATTGTGTTTCACTATTGAATCACAAAAAGATTACAAGAGTAGTGCTTCTCAAATGATAGACTACTCTATCACGTACACTCCACTTAAGTAATTTTCTTTCTAAAGTCACAACGTGGAATACAGTAATCACAAGTGTGTAAGATTGAAATTTATTCAGACTTTGAAATTTTCGATTTTGGTTACTCTTCTTGTACGACGTTTGCACTCCTTTTATACTTCTCTATGTCTAATCTATCCGTTGGATAGTTTTTAGAGGATTGATCCCCAAATCAACCCGTTAGAGAAACTTCCCAAAAGAAAATGCATAGCCGTTAGAAGAAGAACCATTATCTCAAGGTGATTTGATCGCTCATACAATCAAATCAAAGTTTCCATAAGTGTAGTTCTTCGTGTTTAAGGAACGATATTGTGATTGCCAATTAGAATATCTTGAAATATAAATTTAATTGTCCTACATAAACTTGCCAAAAATAACACTTATTAAATCTGACGAGTAATTTTGAGTCTGATGACAAAATCCTTTCATCGACTAAATCTGATGACTCAGCATTTACCTGCATCAAGTGATTTAAGTGTAATTCTGATCAGTAAAAGATTGTTTTGTTATTCTTCGAAACTAATTAAGGATTTTTCTCAACAGCTTTTATGAAAATAAAAAAACACAGAATTGTTGCCATCAACACTGGCTTTTATTGTGTAGTAGCAATAGCAAGTGGGACCAAGTGTGTGAATTGAAGCAGGAGATCATCTATGGTGTTCAAGATACCTTCTTGTGGTGAAATTTCAATTACTTGCTCAAGAAAATAACGGAACGCCTTCAACGGCAAACAGAACAAGTTCTTCCAGACATGTTCTACAGAATTCAAATACTTAATTGCTTATGTTACTCATATAATAGAGAATAACTGAGCAAGCTGGTGTTGTCCTCATGGTAGATCCGAAACCGATACAAGTAGTTGACCTCACTATCACCATTTATGCAACATATTATCCCAAAGTTGATAAAAATATTCTCCTCCTTCTCAGGGTGACTAGAATGGTGCAGGATGCCATACTAATTACATGTTCACACCATAGAAATAACGTGAACTTGGTTGAGTATTTTCGTTCATTGAAGGGCTTTAAGAGTGTTTTCCCCGTCTTCTCTGCAATACAAATAGAATGAGAGAAGAGGGAGGCTTTGAAGTGATAAAGAAGGTAATTCTAAATCTCTCATTTCACCACGAGGAGCACATTAGCTCCTATGGAGAAGGAAATGAGAGAAGGCTTATAGGAAAGCATGAAACAGCCAGCATGGACACATTTCCTTGGGTAATGCTCAGAAGAAGCATACCGGCTTCTAGTCAAATTTGAAATTTGCCCATTAAAATTGAACTCATTTTTTTTGTGATGCTTGGATTACTTGAATTCTGTTATGCAGGTTGCTGCCAATCGCGGTTGCTTAATCCATGTGGGCCATGACACTAAGCAGCAAGGAAAAAGTATTATAACAATGACCATATCTTTTCCCTTTTATGCTCTGTCTGAGTATCAATCGGAGACCCTTGACTTTCATGGATAATTCAAGAAACGCTGCCATAAAAAAATAGTACATAGAAAGTACTTATGGTTCTTTTTGGGCTCAGTTGATTCTATGATCGTTACTATGAAAGAAATTTTAACTATTAACACTCATAAAGCATTCCCCACTTTTGCTTCCTAAACAAATGTAAATCTTCGTATCAATCCTTACTAATCCAATATTTACGGAACTTTATTGAAGTTAAGACTTGGACATCTCAGCTCTTTATGATCCTCTAAAAGCTTTCTGGAATGCTTTATTGTTTCTAAATATTGATAAAATATAGAAAGTTCAACTTCTTTGCTCAGTCAATTAATGGCTTAAAATGATACACAGCTTACTTGGAGGACAGGTGCCCTGCCTCAAACATGGACCCACACGTCATGACCTCATTACTTGTTGAATCTACAATTTTATGGGAGTCCACCATTGAGGCTAAAGCTCTTGCTACTCAGAAACTGGCGTTGAAGATCTAAAATTTGGGCTGCTGGTTAAGTAAAGGCTAAATGCATTGATCAAATCGGTAAGGTCATACAAGCTGAGAGACTATGAACCCCTTTTTCCCAGAGGAAGAGAAAATTAGGTGTCCAAGCTTTGACCTCGTCTCCTTTACATTGGTTGCATCCCGCATTCACAAGTAGTCTCAACGTTGTGGTCACTTGAGTTCACCATTACCCTTTGGCATCATGGACATCTTCTTGTGTTTGAATTATCAATTACTTTGATATTGTAGCACAATCGATCCAAACATTCAGTGTCCTCATATGCTAAACACATTTCATTTGGCATGTTCGACTTTGGTTTGAATAAAAGACAGTTTGACTTATGATTCGGTAAAACATGCTATGCACCGTTGTTTTTTTTTTTTTTTTGGTAAAGGTAAGGAATTGTATTACTAATCAAAAACACCATATACAACCTAGCTATACACCGTTGTTGACACCTAAATTTTACCGAACATTTAGTCATAATTTGTATAGAAAATTAGGGATTAATTTTTAACCCCTAAACAAAAATATTTGAAATTGCATAACATGTAGTTTAGGTTCATTTTAGATTTAATTGCATTATTGCATCGGACCAACATTGGCAAACGAGCTTAAATTTTATCGGACGAGACTCGGCTCGCTCGGAATGCAAGGGTCGGGAATTTCGAATCAAACGGGCTCGGTTGTTTTAATTTAGGCTTAATTTAGTATGTTGAGTTTAATTAATTAAAGCCTAGGTTAATTCAGCCCATTTAGATAGTAATTAGAACTATGCCCAAACCTAAGCCCACTAGGATTAGAAAGCCCACCTAATTAACCTAGGATTAGCTATATAAACATAACATTAAGTCACAATGGGACACGACACAATTGCAAATCAGAATTTTTTTAGAGAGGAGGTCACAATTCCAGATCTGAATTTTTAGAGAGAGTGAGAGTTAGAGTGAGAAGAAGAGAAGAACCGACGAAGCCTCACACCGCTCCCTCCCCGCGCGTTGCACGCTGCGCGCTGCCCCTCGCCGGCACTGCTGCTCCTCGCTGACCCGGTCACCCGAAGTCGCCGTCCCTGCTTTGCCGCCGGAGCTGCACCGCCGCTCGCCAAACCTGCACATGTCGCCAACCGCTGTGTTTGCCTCGCCGCCGCGCCACCCGTGCCCCTCACCGGTGCTGTCGTCCCGTTTAGCCGCCGTCTCCACCACGCCTCATCGCCCACCGACGTCGCTGCCCCGGAGTCCCTCAAACCGCCGAAGCCTTCGTTCACGCCGCCGCACGCCGGGGATGTGTCACTGCCCTGCTGCTGCTGCCCCGCCGTGACTCGCCTTGCTGTCCCAACGCTGCCGTCGCCACCGCCGTGAGCCGCCTGCTCCCGCCTGGTGGCTGCTGCCCGAGACGTCCGTTTGTCCCATTGTTCCCACCGGAACAGTACCCGTTGTGCCTCTGTTTGTGCCCGCCGGAGTTGCCCGCCGTTGACCGCCGCTGCCCGGAGCTATTCCCCGACGTTCCCGCCTTTGATCGCCGCCGTGAGTCCCACCGGAGCTGCCGTGCCTCGCTACCGAGCACACCGGAGTTGTCATTGTCGCCGGTCATCTCAATCCCGATCCGTGATCCCGACTCGATCTGAGTCCCAATTTGGAAATTTTTCAAATTAGGTGAGTGAATATTATCCGATAAATTTTCAGAATATTCTAATTTCCTAATTTGAATTGTTTGGAATATTGCATGAATATCTGGTAGATACCTAGGTATATTTGGATAATGTTCTAGATATCCGCAATATTTTGAAATATTCAAAATTAGGAAAATTTCCTAATTCGGCAAACGTATATGGACGATTATCCGACTTTAACCCTAAGGGCCGATACGCGGCGATACGGGAAATTATTATCCTATCCATAACCAATTGGATATGATAATGAATTTCATTAGCTTTCCAAATTCGAACGATCGACTATCCGTTAATATCTATAACCCTATAGATATGACCGACAGTTTGAATTTTGTGCCTAATCCGAGTTTGAAACGAATTTGGCGGATCGCGTGGTTGATTTGAATTGGTTGCTATCCTTATTTGTTTAAATTTTTTTTCCTTTTCAAATAAAAAGAAAACCCAAAAAAAATCTTTTTTGTTATTAGAAATTTTTGCATGTTTAGGTTTTGAATATATCATAAAGAATGAGATAATTATCTAGTTTAAATTAGGACTTAAGATGACATGTTTCCTAGTTTAAATTAGGTGTTATTTAATCTCAATGGATTATTCACGTCATTTTTAATTCCGAATTTTAATAAAAAATCCCAAAAAACGAAATCATGTTAGGATAGCTTAAGTCATTAGTTGCATGCTAATTTAGGCATATTTTTATTCCGAATTTCAATTGAAAAATACCAAAAAATAATTCATTCATCCGTCATTAGAATTAAGACACGTTGTCGCATGACATATAGTTTGCATGCTAGGTTGCATTTATTTGCATGTCATTGTTGCACGTCATTGCATATAGTTTAAGTTTCATTTAAATAAAGTGAAAATCCAAAAAAAGAGAAATTGAATGAGTTGCTTTGTTAACTAGAAATCATATTAGGATTGTCTGTATGATTTTTCGCTAACAATGCATATGCTTGCGTTGCATTCAGGTACGTTGTTCTCCTAAACTCGCAATTTATTTAACGCTTTCCTGGATGTTAATTTGGTAGTTTGCGCACCCACATGAATACCTCACATGTTAGTGGCTAAGCTAAAATGGATCCGAACTGCCTGCCAAAACATTTTTGAAAAGAAAAGGTACCGAAAGGGCGTTAGACTAGATCTAGCGTAATCAAGTCCCCGGGCTTAGAATCTCTGGTTCGTAGGAATAAGACATATCTCCCTATGTTTTATTTAGGTTTCTAATCGACCTACCGTAAATTGATCAGTGACGACTCCAAGCATGAAAATATTTGCATGTTAAGAACTTAAACCCCTAAGTTGCGAATTGATAGGGCTTGGGAGGGCCCGAGTTAAGTTCAATCTTAATAATCCATTAGCCCGAAAAATGAAACAAAATTTTTTAGGGTCGCGACAACCGTTAGTTTCATATCCTCCAATGTCTAATTAAGAGAACTTTGGGAAGTATAAATAGATCGCAATCCTTGGGGTCAGGCGAGTTGTTCCATAGAACTTGGCAATTCTATTTTCTTTGTGAGGCAAAGAAATATTCTCATTAACATGCAAAGTGTCGTACAAACACAAAAAAAAAATTGGCAATAATGTTAATTACCATTTTGCTTCTACAGAATGGAAAGTTAAGCAAGTTTGTTTCTATTCATTTCCTCCTCACACCAATTTAACTGTTTTTTTCAACAACAATAGAGATAATTAGCAATAACACTAATGCTAAGTAATGTAAGTTAGACACTTGAATTTTGCCAGCAAGTCTAGTATGCATTTATTAAAAAAATAAAAAGAAATTGATGACAAATAAAAAATAATGGATTAAAATCAGGCCCAATCAAACTTCAATTCATTAAATCCAATTCATGAAGCCCACGAAGTTTGAGAGTTAGACCCGGCCCATCAAAGCCCATAGCCCGGCCACCTCATTTGAACCGAAGATGGGGTCTCTCTCCCTCCCACACAACTCCCGCGCCTCACACACGCTCGGCTGAGGACACATGCTCACTCTGGACCAGTACGAGTACGTGCACTTGTACCAAGATCAAGAATAAAGAGAAAAACAGAATTGTGAAATTTTCTGTATATTTTTGTATTCTTATCATGGCAACAAAATCATGATCCCAGCTCAACATGATATTTCAAGTCTCTATTTGCCTTTACAATTACATATTTTCATGCTTTAGTTTTAGGTCAAAGTCTAGTCTACACGTGTGGATAAGTGTTAAAATATCTAAATATTAAATTACGTGTTCATCTCACGGTTTAAGTTTAAAACTTTTGTGACAGTGATCTCATAAAATTTTACCGAGTAGGCCGCAGTACAAGGAGACGGTCCAATACATGCGAAACTCGAACATCAATTCAACGCTAGCCGTCGAATTCACCGTCGAGGAGCAGAACCTCCTCTCTGCGGCCTACGGTCAATACTGGTGTCCAATTCGGTTAGCCTCTGCTTCGGATGCTCCCCGTTTTGGCTCTCTTCAGGTGCGATTGTTGTATAGCTTTCTATTTGTACCTAATTCTATAATCTAACTTGCGAATATCTTCGATGACCTCGGCGTCACGCGGGACTTCACGGCTTTAAACTTGATCTTCGTCCTCATCAAAGGGGAGCCCCTGTTTGACTAGATTAGTCTACCGTGGGATAGAGTTTGCGATCTCCACCATCCACGCGATCCTCTCGCTCTCGTCGAAGGCAAACAATGAAAAAACATGCGGAGCTCTTCGAAGTGTTGGATCTGAACCAGCCATTTGGTTTGGAACTAGACAGGGTCAAACAAACCAAGCACAAAGTTCGCCAAGTACCCCTTTTTGTCTTTCAACGTCCGAAAAAGGAGAGCGTTGTTCCTCCCAAAAAATTCTTACAAATTAATTTGGTATTGGTGAATTAATTAGATCATTGGTAACTTACGAACCACACTTGTAAAGTTTAAAAAGGTAAGCAATTTATCAATTTATTTGGACATAGGTAAACTCCTTACAATGTGGGTAATCAACTAATGTTAATTGTGAAATTTCGATGAAGTTGGTAATTCACTAAATTATTGGTTAATTCCGTTAAAATATTATCTCACATTACTTGACAATGGGTCTTTTGCGTTATTTATATACATGCAAGTTCCTTCCACCTATCAACTTAAACTTTTGGGTTGAATTTTCTAACAAATTCCTTACAATTTCAGTATATTATGAACCATGTTTGTAAAATTTGAAGAAGTTGGTAGCTTACTAATTTGGGCTAAGTACACTGAAAGTCCTAAAACTTGTTACGAAAGTACAGTTGAGTCATAAAACTTACAAAAAGTGCAAGCAAGTCCTAAAACTTATCAAATTGATGCAATCGAGTCCTTCTTGGCTAATAGAAAATGTTGACGTAATTTTTTAAGTATTTTTTATTTTCTACGTGGCGATGACGTGGCTAAAACATTAAACATAAGGCTAAAACGACGTCATTTTGGTCAAAATATGATTTTTAATACAAATTTTAGTAAAGCCAAAATAAAAAAATACGTAAAATAAGAGAGAGAGAGAGAGACGAGGTGGCAAGGGCTGCAAGAAAAATATGGCGAGTTACTAATTTTGTGGAATGTTAGTAGATTTACTATAATGTCGGCAAATTACTAATGATACTTGCAGAATTTCAGAGGAGTTGATGATTCACTACTTTGTTTGGGCATCGGTAAAATCTCAATAATATTGATAATTTATTAAGGGGTGAACTGACAAGTGACAAGCAATTAAATGCTGATATTTTTTTTACCAACGGTATTCGAAAATTACCAGCAACAGTAAAACTTTTACCAACAACACGGAAATCTTTCAGCATTTAAGGGCACGGGAGGGACGGTAGAAGTCTGCCTCAACCAAGAATGAAAAGCGGGACAGAAGCAGTGGTACTCATAGAGATGCAAAGCTCTTTCATATATTTTCTGTTTGTCTCTCTCTAGTTTATGCCTCGAAAATGCGATGCATAAAGCCAAAGCTGCCCAAGCTAACACCTGCTTCCCCAACAATTGATTCTCATCTCTTGCTCTCGTGTCAAGCAAAGTATACATGAAAGAACAGATGGAATTTCTCAAGCAATAGCGACTGGCGACATAACAATCCATACTTAACATTTACTTTAATGTTTAATTAGGGGCATTAATGAATGATAAAAATTTTAAATTCCATGTGCGCATATTTTGCTATCAAATGTTTAAAAAATAATTGTTTACGATTACGCAGATTTCAATTTTTCGTATAATTCCTATCACCGGTATCTCTTATATATAGAATTTACTCTATTGTCAAATCATTCATATGAAGAGTGCCTATTTTTACCAACCATGGATCTTCGGTTCAGAGAAAGAGGTGATGATCAAATTTAAATTTTGTGATAATTTTTAAGGATTAATATCACGAAAAACTCCAAACTGGTACACCTGTGATAAATTTTACCCTAAACTAATTTTTTGATCACTAAAAACCCTAAACTAATACACCGGTAACAATTTTACCCTTTATTTATTTCTGTTAAATTTTACAGTTAAATTTCTTTGAAATGACACGTGGCAGTTGACTGATGTGCTAGTTTTATGTTTGACGCTTTGTTTATTATAGGTGTGTCGGTTTGTTATTTTTTTATGGTATTAATCCAATTTAATGAAAACTAACGGAGGGTAAATTTGTCACAAATGTAACAGTTTGAGATTTTTAGTGGTCAAAATATTAATTTGGAGTAAAATTATCACGGGTGTATCAGTTTGGGATTTTTCATGATATTAACCCAACTTTTTAATATGCAGTGGTTTCTTTACTTGAAATTTTGAAAAAAAAATAAAGTATGAGTTTCGACACTATGGAACGATTTAACACTAAAAGAAATAGGCAGCTGAATTGTATCGATATGGTTCTTTTAGATGAGAAGGCAAGTCGTCATTCGTTTCTATTTTCGGTTATTTTGCTTGCCAATTGATTATTTTTTGGTATGTTTTGTTTAGAACGAGTACAACCATGGGTCTATCAACAGCAACATTGCACATTGCTTTTGAGATTTGCTAAAGGCAATGTATATTTTGTGAAGAACAAGGATACTAATCGTGTTGTTAGTGACAACAAGCACATGATTCAAGCCTTGTGCCAATAAGATTGTGAAAGAAGTTGGAGAAGATGACATGGCAATGCCTTACATAGATTCGACGTTTGTTGTTGAGTTGAGAACCTACACAGCATAATTGAAATGATTAAGTTCCGACAGGTATTACATTATACAATTTGATTACAGTGATGATAATTTTTCAGATCACAAGTTGAAGAGTTATTGAAAAGAGATGTCATGTGCCAAAAATGTGGAGAATGAGCGATAGTTATGAAGAAAGTAAATGGTGCCAAAGTGAAAACCATGCCCAATGAGCTCAAAGATAATAATAGGTATAGTCTAATTATCATGTACCTAAAATTTGTATAAATTTAAGCATCTTTTGCAAATTGTCATATTTTTTTTTCTCGAAGGTCCAACCAGGTATGTCTCCCCTTTTGAGATGACTTTGTAGATAAATATCGAAAGACCAAATATATGTGCCCATTGAAGCATGAGATGGTCATTTTTACTTGGGGTGAGCAATGAATCGATTGAAAAATTCCCTGTGTGATCTGGCCAGAAATTAACCCGGTGAGGCCAGTTTCCAAGAAAAATATTTGGAAACCGGCCTTGACCTGATAGGTTTCTCGTTCAGGGTAGAATCGGCTCAAAACAAACCCTAATATAATATTTAACATTATGTTCGAAATTATAGTCATATAATTTGCTAAATTATAATCTCGCAATGTTCAGCAAAATATTTAATACCATAATGAACACTAGGGTATAGCCTTTGCCTGCCAATGGGCATCGAGACTAGCAGGAAAAGAAAGGCAACGTCTAATCTCACGAATTTAGGAAATGCATTAATAAAATACGGAAAAAGAATATATAAGTAATACTCAATTGAATCGTAAAGCAAGAAAATAATTCTATAAAGAGTGCCTAATTATTAAGATCAATATATCTATATTTATAATATAGAAAAGGAAAACAAAGAAACTTTGATTAGATAATATTTCCATGGCTGTCAAAGAAAAATGGATTT
This sequence comes from Syzygium aqueum, assembly GCA_031216185.1. Classification (NCBI taxonomy): domain Eukaryota; kingdom Viridiplantae; phylum Streptophyta; class Magnoliopsida; order Myrtales; family Myrtaceae; genus Syzygium; species Syzygium aqueum. The sequence goes on along the minus strand of CM062232.1, from coordinate 10,232,993 downwards.
GGGGAGACCATCTAAGATATAGCTGTTTCCTGTTAAAATGAACATGATCGTTTGCGAGATTACTTGGGAGATCAAATACTTGCTGATGTTTTGGGTTGTAAATTGAACATTTCACTTTTAGCACTAAAATTGTTCCTACAAAAATATTATTATTGGATATAAAAAGAACCATTCCATCGAACAAAAGAAAGTAATCAGATGTGAGCCCATTTGCAAGAATGAAAAGCAAAGAAATCCCTTTCTTGTGTTAACGGTAACTGAGAAGGCCAAGAAAGGGATCAATTCCCAAGTTTCCTTCTTATGTCGACATAAGAAAGGAATGTTCCTCTTTTCTTTCTCTATATATTGTGCGACGAGGACAAATGCAGGCAGCACTCAAGAACCATTTCTTCACTGTTTCTTATCTTGTTGCTTGCATTTCATTCAGGCTTGCTGCTGTCGAATTTGATCCTTCGGTACCACCCGCACTCCTGGTAATTTCGCTCTCAGTTATTTTCACCATACGTGCATCGATTTATTGTTTTAGGAACTATAAGATTAGTGATTTGTTTTCACCGGCATTTTCATCGCCTTTAATTATGGACCTTGGACTTGACTGCCGTGGGTCCTGTATGCACATTGATTTAGGCCTCATCTTGTGATGTGCGTGGATGATGAGAATTCCCCTCAAGTTTGTCCGTCTCCTGTGGCTGATTTCAAGCTCTATGCTTTCATAAGCATTGGCAAAACAGCTAAAGTCTTGTTTTTATTTTTTTGAATCCAATCTCATTTCAGACGCATGCTAACAATGTGTTTTGGTCTGAAACATATGAAATTTTCACACTAATTACACATAATCTTTTCATAATTTTTTAATACTTGAATTATATTTTAAATTTTAACAGAGAGAAAAAAATTATTTTTTCTTTTTTAAAAAGCACAAACAAACAAGTCCCAAGAAATTTCAGCCAAGCCAACTCTTATCATCATGATTATTTTCTTTCATTATATTTTATCATGTGTCGTTTGTGAAACCAAACTAAGTTTATGTAATACATACATATAGGCACATACACACACATCAATCAATAATAAAAAAAAAACTTCATTAAAATGGAGTTAAATGGTTGGCCCACATCATCACAAAGTTCCATCCCGTCCCACTTTCCTTAACATCAAATAGACATATTGCTATACAATAAAGTAGAGGAAGACTCAATCATCTAATTTAATCTAATATAATTTTCCTCGAACAATATATCAACATTAACTTGCCTTACTTATTGAATTAGATTATATAAGTATACAATACTTATAGATAATAGAAAATATTTAAAATGACAAACATTGATTGCAAAACTCCAATGTACATACATACTTTACAACAAAGTGGGAAAGAACTTAATCATCCCATTTAATCTTTCACATACAAGAGCAAAAACATGGACTTGCCTTACTTATTAAATTGGATGTGATCTTTTACATATCCAGTGAACCAGTTTCACTTTCGTCCCAATTTAATTGTGATCCTAACTCCAACCTCAGCTCTCTCACAATCCACTGAATATATAAAAGATTACATCCTACCTTAACGAGTGGATTGATGGGGTATTTAAGGTAAGAGGATCAAAACAATTGCTTAACAGATTATTTCACATGGATAGGCTGCTACTTGTCAAGGGAGACTCAAGCCAATTGTATATAGCCACGTGTCAAAAGGACATAGGCCAACACCAAGCCCAATAGAAAGGTGTAGGGAATAGGCAGGGCCATCTCTAATGAGTCTTGCTCTCAGCTTACTAAGTTCAAACTCTTCAAAACATATCAAACAAATGAATATAACCTAGGATCATGCCACTTATCTCAAGTCATTCTTGCATGGAGCAATGCTCATGTGAAATAACCTGTAACAAGTTCCAGATAATGGCATTTGTTAGTAAATTTAGGTAATTGTATAAAGGAATGATATATTTATTAAATATGAAACCAACCCTACTTGAGAGTTCATCAAAATATGCTAAAAGGATTGTCATGCAGAGAGAAAATGCATAAAAGGTAATGATTAAGACACATTCCTATTATTGGGGGAATGATAAGAATGTTACAATATAACAAAAGTAGATGCGCGACGTGCACAACACATTATTGTGAGAAGACTACTCATACTTTGTATAAAAAGAAACAATTATTATCATAATAATATAATAATTGTTGCATTTTTTTTAGTGTAAAAAGAAATATAAAAGTTGTTTCAGTAAGTAAGAAAAGCTTGTCTATTTGTCATTAATAGAAAAAGCAAAAATAACTTTAGATTAAAAAAAAAATAACTTTAGATTAAAAAATAGATGATCAGATAGGACAGTCAGCAAAGATTTGATTGTATATATTGAGTAGAGCTAAATTAGAAGAAGAATATGTTGGGGGATAGAAATAAGAGCCAGACTTAAAAGACAAGAGAGATGACTTGTCTTATAGTAGTTGTCAAAGAAAAGCTACAAATTTCAGTTATTTAAAGGATTTCAAACTAATCGATATGATTACAATAAAAAACCGAAATAGTAAAAGATTGTGTACAGATATAGGATTTTACTTTGCATAAATGTGCAAGTTTTGGAATTGTCTAGTATGGGAAGAGCTTTAAGGCAGTTTTATTTATTTATTTGGATAATAGGAAAAAATAAAGGAAGGAAAAAAAAATATAGAAGCATTGATCACCGGAAGCAAATGATTTTGTGAGATTAGCAAGGAGAGTGAACTTCCTTAATCAAACTGTAATGTTTTAGTAAATAATAGCAATAATATCACGTGACAATATGAATGAGAGTTTTGAATTGAGATGTGTAGTGTTGGTATCCGAATGTTAACAAATCCATTATGTTACTTACGCGTATAGAACTTTCTATATTCCGAGAAAGAATCCCTATCCTAATGTGTATTGCATATGTGTAACTATATATTCCCATATATATTGCTTACTAATTAATCGTAGCTCACATCTCACGGTGCTCGAATATCAAAGCAAACTAACATTCCCTAAGTTTGTAACGTAAGCTTAGTTACTAAATTTGTCATACATTAAATCCATCCCAAGAATATGAACAATGATTGGTCATCTTTTCACAAAAAGGTAAAGAATGAAGCCTTTAAAAAAAACAATAGTTTTCTTGCAGGCATCGGATGCGACCTGAGTGGGTTTGTATTTTTGGTTGAGGCTTGCGTGGATGATTAGAATTCCTAACTATAATAAGCTGAAGTCGGTCATATAGTTGATAATTAGATTTGTTAGGCTTTTGATTTGCTAGTCTCCGATGAGCATCAACATTAACTCGTTATGCATGTTGTGAGAAGTCTCTAGCCTTGGACCTACTGCACTAATATCTTCTAATTCACAGAGAGATAGAGAGAACAAAAATGGCGGAAGCTGTCACCGTCGGTATTGCTGTAAAGATCGTTGCTTATCTGGTTCCTCAAGCACTAGAAAATGTTGGAAAGTTATGGGGCATTAAGCATGAACTTGACGTGCTCAGGAACACTATCTCCACTCTTCAGGTCGTATTGGACCATGCAGAAGAGCAATACCACCAGAGTCCCCAAATTAAAGTTTGGGTTGATAAACTGAAAGAAGCTTTCTATGATGCACAGGACGTGCTTGAAGAATTTAATATAGAAGCCATGCGACGAGAACTGAGGGGCCACAATGAAATGATGAAGGAGGTAAGGACATTTTTCTCAAGTTCAAACCAGCTTGCTTTTAAAATGAAGATGAGTTACAAACTAAGAGCAGTTAGGGTGAGAATCGAAGCCATTAAGGCTGATAAGGGAATCCACTTGGATGAGCACCCCAAGAGAGAGTGGAGGAAGAGAGAAGAGACGCATTCGTTTATACGTGAGGGAGATATTATAGGGAGAGATGAAGATAAGAAGGTGGTCATGGAATTTTTACTGGATTCAGACGTGCAAGAGAACGTTTCCATCCTTCCAATAGTTGGTATTGGGGGGCTTGGAAAAACAGCTCTTGCTCAATGTGTGTATAATGATGACATTGTCAGTAAATATTTTAACTTGAAAATGTGGGTTTGTGTCTCTGATGACTTTGACATCACAAAAATAGTGAAAAATATGATAGCTTGTGCAAAGAAGAAAGAACCAACCGAGGTTGCGATGGAACGGCTGCAAAGTGAACTGAGGGGAGAGATTGATGGAAAGAGATACCTCTTAGTTTTAGATGATGTGTGGAATGTAGAACGAGAAACATGGCTGAGCTTGAAAACTTTATTGTTGGGAGGTGCTAGAGGAAGCAAGATCCTCATAACTACACGCCTTCCTTCGGTTGCGAAGATCACCGGCACTGCTCCGGCTCATCTTCTCGAGGGCTTATATGAAAGTGCGTCTCTTGAATTGCTAATGCAAATGGCTTGTTGTAAAAAAGAGGAGATGCAAGATCCTGACATGCTAGCTATTGGTAAAGATATAGTTAAAAAGTGCTCCGGGGTTCCATTGGCTGTTCGAACTATTGGGAGTTTACTCTTTAAGAAAAGTAAGCAAGAATGGTTGCAATTCAAAGAAAAAGAGCTCCTAGATGTGTCTCAAAGGGAACACGACATAATATCAATACTTAAGATTAGTTATGACCATCTTCCTTCACATTTGAAACAATGTTTCGCATTTTGTTCATTGTTTCCCAAAGATTATGAAATAAAGAAGCAGACTTTAGTCGATCTTTGGATGGCCGAAGGATTTATCCAGCCATCAAATAGAAGTCCGCATTTAGAAGACATTGCTCATGGCTATTTCATGGATCTACTTTGGAGCAACTTCTTCCAAGATTTTCAAGAAGAGAAGGAGACTTGCAAGATGCATGATTTGATGCATGATCTAGCCAGCTTAGTTGCCGGGACCGAGTGTTGGGTGGCATGGGATGACAAAAAATCAATATCTGAAAGAACTCGTCATGTATCATATGGTTCCACTTACAAATTGATGGGTGGACTTCCAATCTCGCCCTTGAAAGCAAGTGCATCAAGAACATTTCTATCTACTGCTAGTTATTGGGAAATGAAACCAACAAGTGAAGTAGATCTATGCCAACTCATTCAAAGTTTCAAGAAGTTGCGTGTCTTGGATTTGCATGCAAAAATTGTAGAGAATGTGCCAAGGTCCATTTATAAGTTGAAGCATCTCACGTATCTTGACCTCTCTGGCAATGGTAATCTAAAAAGGCTTCCTAACTCCATTACAAGATTGCAGAATTTGCAAACTCTTAATCTCAATAGATGTTCTAGCCTTGAAGAATTGCCAAGAGGTATAAGGATGTTAGTCAGCCTTCGAAATCTATACATAGATGGTTGTCATGAACTTCGTTATGTGCCACGCGGACTAGGGCAATTGAGTTCTCTGCATAGGCTAACGCGCTTCATTTTGCCCAAAGATAAAACTCTTGCTAAGAATGGTTGCGAACTTGCGGAGCTAAATGGGCTTAATGACATCCGGGGAAGCCTCAGCATTGAGAATTTGGGAGGCGTGATAGATGCCGAAGCAGAATCCAAGGCTGCGAACTTGATAGGGAAGCATTTTCTGGATTCTTTGGCACTTGGATGGGGTTATTTCGATACCGATGATGTCGCAATTGTGGATAGAGATGAAGCTCTATTAGGTGGATTGAAGTCACACTCAAGTCTACAGAAGTTGACGATCGATGGATATAACGGTGAGAGCTTTCCAAGGTGGATGATGGATAGCCTCGTGTCTTCCTTGCCCAATTTAGTTGAGGTACGCATCTTCTCTTGTGGAAGATGTAAAAGTCTCCCTCCATTAGGCCAACTACCTCACCTCAAGACTTTAAAGATTGAGGAGCTGACTGAATTGGAACACATCGAGTTAGGTCATTCATCCACTTCAATAGCATCATTTCCTAGGCTATTGGAATTGGATATCCAAAACTGTGAAAAATTGAAAGTCATGCCACTGGCTCCGCATCTTGAGAACTTAAGGCTGAATAAGGCCAACATACCGTTGGTAAATTACATATTTGGCCTTAATAAGTTGAAGAGCCTAGTAATCGACGATATGGAGTATCTAGAATGTGTGCCCGAGGAGTGCTGGAAAAGCCTCGCCTCACTCGAATATCTTCGCATCAGCAGTTGCCATCGGTTAACTTCCCTCTCAAAAGCAGCAGCACCACCACCACCACTGGGTACGCGACATCAATCCAACCTGGTGGATCTCGATTCTTCGGATTCTGAGGAGCTGGATTTATCCAATTACGTTCAAAGCAGCGGCGGCAACAACGTCATCTTGGAACTTCACAGTCTCCGTTCCGTGGATCTCTGGAAACTTCCAAAACTAGCATCTCTCCCACAGTGGCTTCTACAGTCCAGCAATCTCGAGGATCTCTCTATTCAGGATTGTCAGGAGCTGGATATATGCAAAGACGAGAGCGGCAACCTCATCATCTTGGATTCCCATGGAGGACTCCAGAATCTCCGCTCCGTGGTACATCTCTTCCCTTCCCAAAATAGCATCTCTCCCACAGTGGCTTCTACAGGCCAGCAATCTCGAGCGTCTCGCAATTGGGAATTGCTCCAATTTGAAGGCATTACCAGAGCAGATCGAGGCCCTTCAATCACTTCAAAAGCTCCGAATCTGGTCTTGCCCCTTACTGACGTCATTACCCGAAGGAATGCGAAGGCTTGCATCCGAAGGTGCAAGAGTGATGAAGGCGAGGACTGGGACAAGATTGCTCATATCCCCCACATAACTCACGATGTCTTTCCTCTTTTCTGAAGGCATGCGAGGACCCTTTTACCCGGACATTGTACATGAAGAATAATTGTCGAATTGTGTGTCTCGATACTTGATTTGATTCTGGGGGGACATGGACAGATCGCTGAAGAGAGGGGAGGACAGATCGCCGGTACAAGATTTGCTCATTTCCTGTACATATCTCAGGATCCCTAATATTCTTTCTAAAGGTACGTGGACCTTTTTTCATGAACAATTTCTCGATTCGGGGACATGGGACAGATCGCTGAAAGGTTTGGACATGTCCTTGAATGCAGGTATTTACTGGGTGTGGGAAGATCGCTTTATCCCCATCCATGCGAGAAAAACGAAGAAAAATTCATACTCCTCATCCAACTTCGAGCTCGTCAAATCTAGCTCGTGACTTGTGTTGTAGATATAGTGTTGCAATCTGTTTATTTGATTTCACAAGGAGTGAAATGCGTGCACAGTCTGATGATTCTGGGAAACTCTCGTGGATGGAGTGATGAGATGTTTCTCTCGAGAATGGTTTCTGGTTTACTTCCCTTAAAAATAACTTTTATCTCAATGTGTTCCAATAGAATCGGAGGTTCCGGCATAGATCTGTGCAGCAAATCAAGGGTATGAATGGCGACAATGAAATATGTAGCGTTTTTCTTTTCACATTCTACATGCTACTGATCTATTAAACTCTTGAAATCAAGCCCGTATGAACTTCCAAAGTGGAATTACTGTGGATCAAGAACTAAAGTGATCTTATTGTTAGCATTTGACAGCAACACTGTGTAAAGTAAAAGCTGCAAATGGTTTTGTATTATAGTTGAGTTCCTAAAGTCTCTCTATGAAGAGTTTGAAGGAAAATACAGTGGTGGGGAGAGAGAGCGAGAGAGAGAAGGGAAATGCACATTCTTGGTTTGCTGTTTAGCCATTCTGCAGAGGTTCTCAGGTAAGTCCTTTACCAATTTTGAGCACCATCTTAAGCAATTGAGTAAATGTTTGACATTAAGAGAGGTCTTATGACAGTTGGACTCGGAGTCTAATCTATGACTTCTCCATTTTGATCACTGAGAGGTTGTCCTGCTTTTTTTTTTTTTTGGGTCGAATGTCCTGCTCATTTTGTTTGGCTGACAAATGACATGTTCTTCATCTCTTTGAGACAACGATGTCTGCAAAAGAAATGCGTTTGTGTGAGGCAGGATTAATGAACGAAGCAATAGTCTTCGTTTTTTTTTTCTTTTGATAACTATCTTACCAATTTTAAGTATATGTTGTGGACCTCATATAGACTCGATTTCTCTTGTATCCACTCTTGTCTCAGATCCAATTTTATTGACAAATGACTTGTTTTGTTGTTCTCAATTTGTATCTGAGTTGTCAGTCTTTGGTTTTCCTTAGTTGCTGTCATGCAAACTTATCTTCACTCAATTTCCTGATACCGTTCCAAATTTCTTCCTGGTTGCTTAAACAAAAGAAGAGAACTGTAGATCTAGTAGGTAATGAGAAAATGAAGGCCAGCGCCAATGTTAGGCATATTGTTATCCCTTGTGCAAGCTTGGCTAGATCTCTGGTTATCCCAGACATAATACGCTGTTACGGCCGGTTAGTTGTTTCCATTTTCATTTCTTTAATGCTGTGCTCTTTTGTTGATCACCAGATTTACTGAACACTCTTTAAACTTTCTTCTCTGTTTGGATTTTCTTTAGTGGAGGCCGTACCATAATTTTTACTGAGACAAAGGAATGTGCTTCTCAACTTTTGGGATTGTTGCCTGGAGCGCGGCCATTGCATGGGGACATACAGCAAGCCGAACGAGAGGCAAATGACGAATATGCAGAATCTTTATAGGTATTATTTCATGTAAGAGTATTAATGTCGTAACACACTGAAGAGGAGATGAACAAAGAAGAGAGAGCATACTTTGTTATACGAAATTACATGACTAGGAATAGTTGGTTTACCTGCTTTCCAGTTGTCAACCACAGATAGTGGGTGACAATGTCGTGCGAGTTCCTTACTATGTTAAACAAGTCAACCAACCTAATTTGCCTAGTAGTTCATTTCCTTGGAGAGTGCTGATTTAATGATGTGTGGTAGTTGCGGAAGGTATAAATGATAAGGGAAATAAATGTTACATCCAGAGGCAAAGAGCTTGGTCTGTAGCAAAAAATTCCCTTTCATTATAAAATATTTTCAGTGAATAAAGGTGGCTGATGCTTTTAGTGGGGTACCTACCCTCTTATTCTCAAGTGATGAATACATAGGTATAGGCTTCAATAGAATGAATTATGAGTATTTGTTTTTGGATCTGATTCATTGGTAGGTCCAGCATCATGACTGTGGAAACAATATTCTTTGTTAATTTACAGGGGCTATCTGTTTAAGTGATGCATTCCTTGTATGTCACTTATTCTCTGGCTTTGTGTATGCAAGTATTTCTAGAAATTAACTCTCACACTCTAGGGCATGTTTGGTTACACATAAGCAAAAGCCAAAAGTACTTCCCGCAAAAAATTAAAAATTTAGTTTAATCTGAGAAAAACTATGAAAAAATTATATCTGAATTTACGTGTCAATTCTTGAGTGTAGTGATAATTTCAAGACTTTCACATTTTAAAAAAGTGTATGCAAGCCACCAGATTTATATTAAGAAAAAACAAAATGTAAAAGTCAATCCGGACACACGCTCGGAATGGAGACCAATGACCATCTATATTAAAACGGTTGAAACCTTTTTTGCCTTTTTAATTGACAAATGACATGCTTTTCCTTAAACTTTGCCTCTTGAGTGCAGGTTACAATTGCTGGTTTCAGGTGTCACGCCCCGAACCCCATCGAGCTCGCAACATCCCCTCCTCCGGTCGAATTATTGCGACGTCCCAGGAACGTCGCCGACCCAACCCAAACATCAGAGCCACATGCGGAAGCGAATATAAAAACCCCAGACAAAAGATGACGACAACGGGGTAGAACACCACAACGATCAAACAACAACATATTCATACAGCACCAAATATACAAACATCGTACTATAGACATAAATACAGCTGAACATCCTTCGCCACCGTTTTAACAAAAGTTCAGGGGTTCGGTTATCTTAACTTCACTATCGGATAACCTAAATTAAACAACCCCTAAAATACCCTAGGGAAAGCCTACTGGTCGTCCTCCTTTCCATTCTGCTCCTGATTCTTTGGCTTGAGCCTCCGGACACTCACCTGCAGTTCTACCAGGCACCAAGAGCAACTCTTCGCACTTCAAAAAGAGGAGGCGGTTCCCTGGGTTTACGGCTGGGGGTCTGAAAAGTGGCGGTTATACAACCGTGAGACGAATCTCAATAAGTGTACAACCCCAAACCCCACGTAGGCACTCACGTACCGCCAGACAGAACACGTATCTCACACAACGATAAACCATACTAACATTCACACACGACCCTACCTGGAATCCATCATGCACGTCCCTGCATGTTAGACCATAATACAGCCAGCACATTACAACAATACATCACAGATGCGTGCGTGCCTTAATTATAAGACAGAAACCACTTGGGCACGTCCCATACCATGCCTAGCAGTTTCTACCCCATAATTAAGCATCACATCACGCGATACAAACACACTCGCACACTACTCACACCATGCGTCACTTTCTCGAACCTCGCACCTCAAGCCAATTCTTGCTCATTCTCAACCCTTCCACCACTACCGCGCCCGCGTAAAACGCATCAGGCCAATGGTCTTCTGACCTCGTCAGGCATCGTCACCCCGTCGGGCCGGGCATCGTCACCTCGTCAGGGACGGCATCGTCCCGCGTAAACGTACACGCCTCAGGACGGACCTTTCCAACCAATCTCACATTTCCGCACACTCGTTCCACTCAAACCACACTTACACACGACCACAAACACACAACCAATCACACACATCTCACGCACCTTTCACAACTTACATTCCCGTCACACGAACACGCCATCCAATCACACATTCTTGGCACACGAATTCAATGTGTATTCACATCACCACACCGCCACGCCTCACGGCCACATACACACGGCACATAGCCACGCCATATTTAACTCAGCACACAATCCCGAGCCAGCCCACCACAGCAATTAATACAATTAATCCAATAAATTCAATCAAAGCCAATATAATCCCAATCAATCACACAACTTAACCCCGATCGGTCCACAACATCACAGCCCTAACTCAGTATTCCTAAACCTCGAATTTCATCGCCCAATCAGCCCACAACCACCAAACGACCAGCCCCTAACTCAGTCCCAAAAACAGTCACAAAACAGCCACAATTTCACCTAAATCTAGTCCAACTGGCAGCTGCACAGAGATAGAAAGCTATTTGAAATAAATAGTAAATCAATTCCAAAAATTCTGAAATTTGGATATGTTGTACAAAACATCTCTATGAACATTTTTCATGAAGAACTCAAAACCCAGTTCTAACCGTAAGCTCCTCGTTTTGACACTCAAAGTCAGACGAAATCCGGTTTGCTCAGACAGCCCCTCAGGCCATCAAAATACAACTCATTCGGTACCAAAATCATTTTGGAAAACCTTGAAATTTTTATATGTTATAGCCAAAGATGTCCCCAACAAGTTTTGTTAAGGAAGTATTTTGAAACTAGGCCTGGAAAAATTTATAAAAATTCGAACAGACCCGAAGGTCGGGTGAACAGTAAATCGGGCAGTTTTATTTCGGTCCAAAAATGGACTTCCGAATGGCATCAAATGATTTCCAAAAATTCCCAAATTAAAGTATGTTATACTTCAAGATGTTGGAAACAACTTTCGTGAAGAAAACGTCTTCAAATTCGGGCCACAAAAATCACAGTAAAAATAGCAAAATCTGGCGACGCAGCAGCAGCCTAGCCGGAAATCATTCCACACACACCACCAAGCAACAGCCACCGAATCAGCCCAAAACAGCCACGAAAAACACCTAAACCGAACCCTAAACGAGCCTAGAAATACCCGAGGTCCTAAATGGCGATTGGGGGAGTCACCTACCTAACAAAGGCGAGACGAATCGGCTGGACAGAAGCTGGAACAGGCTGAACAGCAGCAGCCACAGCAGCAGCAGCAGCAGCAGCAGCAGCAGCAAAATGAAGAAAGTGAGAGAGAGAGAGGGGGAGAACACGGGAGAGAGAGAGAGAGAAAAGGGGAGTTCTGATCTGTTCAGAACTGAAATGAGGGAGGAGAGAGAGAGGGGGCCAGTCCAAGTAGTCAAAGAAGGGGGCTGGTCGCGACAAGTGTCGCCCATCCGCGCAATTTCCCATTTTACCCTTCATCCGACGGCCTTCGTTGATCATATCCAAATAATTTAGGGGCAATTTGGTCAAAATGCCAATAATTGGAGCTGAATAACAATAAAATAATCCCCACATTCAGTCCAAAATTCGGAATTCCCGGTACAGGGTCCAGGGGCAAAACTGTAATTTTTCCGTCCCGGATCGAAACTCCAATTTTCATACGTACGTGTTCCATATGTGCGTGGCCAACATAATATGGCGTCGGAATCGTGAAAATAGCTCCTTAAGCCTTCGGAAATCGACTGCGAAGTTCCGAGAGTAAAATATGATTATTTTTCACTTCCGAGCCAAATTTTCCAATTTTCGACCGGAACTACTCCAGATGGGCGTGGCCACTTCAAAATGACACTAGCCTCGTAAAATAATCTCAAACAACCTCAAAATCCAATATCGGTGTCCACAGGGGCAAAACCGTAATTTTCCCGGTCCCGAACCGAAATTCATTTTTTTGCAGAAATGGGTGGCCCCAAGGTTGGCCAAGCCAAAAACGTCATCGGCCGTCCAAAATTGTCACTTTCAAAATTCTCGATTCCCGGACCCGAATTCCAAGAAATGACTAAAATCAAACGATCGCGACTTTAGCTTATCTCTGGCTAACGGGTGGCTCGTTGGGATTATGCGCTCTCGACCCGTGACCGACACTAAGTCAAATCACGTTTAAGTTTATTCGAACCGAGGCGACCTCGATTGTCATATAATTGCGAGGGTCTGTCACTAGTTCCCTTTGGACACGATCAATCAAATAGACCGGTCTCTGTTGGCTCAAAACATTTCCTCGTCAATCCATATGGTCGAAGATCGAACTCAGGTCGAGTTCTTTGGTCGTGCGAACTCAATCCCGTAATAGCCCTACCCCTAAGGTTGGCATCCCGAGAATGCGCGGGTCTCGGGTGAGATCTCACTATAGTGCATTGGTCAATATTCATTTCCTAAATCCCGGGAAAAGGATCGAAAATTCAGTCTGTTACAATTCTTCCCCCTAATAAAAATTTCGTCCTCGAAATTTACAACTATACCTGCTATCCAAACAGGTGGGGGAGATGACGTCTCATTATCCTTACTTCCGTAATATTCCCATACAACTTCGATCAACGGAACCGTTTTAATCCTTAAAACTTGTTCCTTCCCATTTGCCCCTAAAATCCAATATACATATTCCCAACATATCCTCTACAATCTATATGGTCTTTTCAAACTGGTCATCCGATAAAATCTGTTCCTGGAATTCTAAATCATCGGGCACGCACCATCATCCTCAAAATTTCAAAATTCCATCTTAAGCAATCATGTCAACGGCGCAACTATCAAGATTCTTCCTCGACTCCTTACAACCTCAAATCTAAGGTGTCCAGCCAGCCTAAATTGAATCACCCTAATGTTGCATTCCATTGCAGCATTATGTTTAACTAACCAATTCAAGCCTACAATCAACCGAAATCACACCTAACCAACAGGGCAAAATCTATTCCGCTTTGTACACCACTTCACAGTCTGAACATTCCAACAACATGCATATCTTATTCATTAATGGCACAATCACACACACTTGCACTTTAAATTCAGTTTCAATCCAACCAACTTAGCATATCAAGCAGACACGAACAAGTGCGACGCCCCCAAATCAATAAAACATATGCCACATAATTATACAGAGAAACCATATCTGTACTTTTGCTTGGCATATTCTCAATTCCCTTTCGCGTTAGGGCGTACATTCGTCCTTGTGCCGGTGGTCTGTTCGGATTAACTGGCAAGGCTGCACTAGTCGGATTCCCAATCCGAGGTGTCTGCGATGATGGGGGAGGTCGAACCTGAATGTTCGGACAATTCCTTATGTGATGGCCCATTCCACCACACCCAAAACATGCCCCAGTCACACTTGGGCAGGGACCATTCCCATGGTATCTCCCACATCGTTTACAGGCTGCATTAGACGAATGTGCCGACTTCCCAATATTCCTTCTTGCCGGAGGGACAAAACGTCGGTTTTCCATCATCGGCCTTTTCCCCTGCTGACGATCGTCCCCAGTTGAGATATGTTGTGATCCAGATGCGGCGGCTCTTTCCGTCATGTCCTGTTCAATAATCTGAGCCCGCCTATATATTTCTCCATAATCTTTAATGTCATGTGATAATATCTGACTTCGAAGATCCGGCTTCAGCCCATCCCGGAATCTCCGAGCTTTATCTCGCGGATTTTCTACCATAGTCGGTGCAAACTTTGCTAGCCTGGCAAATTCCGCTTCGTATTGGTCAACAGTCATTTGACCTTGGCGCAATCGCGTAAACTCCATTAATTTCTTTTCTTGGGCAGTCTCCGAAAAATACTTCTCAAAGAAATTCTCAACAAACACTGCCCAAGTTGGGGCCGTTCCTTCAGGAAATACTCTGCCTTCCGTGGCATTCCACCAATCATGAGCACTTTCCTGTAACTGATATACCGCCAACGTTACTTTCTCCTCGTCGGTACACCCTAAAACTTTAAAAGTTTTCTCCAATGATTCCACCCATCTCGGTGCAGTCTCGGGGTCACCACGACCATGAAACTGAGGTGGTTTCAATTTTATAAACTGTTCCACTAATTGGGGCATCTGTCTAACCCCTGCTGGTTGAACCTGCCCTTGCTGGGCTTGATTTCCTCCAACACCAACATTCTCATTAACTATAGCAGCTGCAGCTCCAGCAGCTTGAGCGGCCGCATTCTCTCGCTCTTGAGCTTGCCTCTCTATCAAATTTCCCATCCTTTCTAACACTCTAATAACTCCTTCCATACGCGGATCTTCCACAGGTCTAACATCAGCTCGGGGGTCCACTGCAGCTCCTACACCAATTCCAGGGTTTTCTACCGCTCTAGCACCCATATCGATGTCCCCTACAGCTTTAGCCCGAGCACGACCTCCACCTCTTGTTCTTCTTCCCGCGCCCCTTCTTGGGACTCTTCCTACTCCTCTTCCTTCACTGCTCATTGTATCAACTTTCTACTATTCTCCTACCTGCTGTAAGTCCACACTGTATCAGAGACCTAGGCCAACTACACTAGTCCAAAACCTAGGCACCAAACTTGACAACCAACACTCATCAACCGACAACCAACCATCAAATCAATCACCTAACATCAAGTCTACACTACTAAGCACTCAACAGAGTTCTCGTACTCACCTCAAGTCCTACCTCACCTTCGTCTCAACCATCATTATAACCATAACAAACCACTCAGCAATCACAGGCGCGTACTCACAGAGCATGCATAAACAACATAAACATGCATTCAACGAGGGGCTCCCTAACTGACTACCCTGAAGTCGTCGCTCCTTATCACTCCAGGTCTCGACCTTATCGATATCGAGCTAACCTTGCTCTGATACCAATTCAAAACGGGGATGTCACGCCCCGAACCCCATCGAGCTCGCAACATCCCCTCCTCCGGTCGAATTATTGCGACGTCCCAGGAACGTCGCCGACCCAACCCAAACATCAGAGCCACATGCGGAAGCGAATATAAAAACCCCAGACAAAAGATGACGACAACGGGGTAGAACACCACAACGATCAAACAACAACATATTCATACAGCACCAAATATACAAACATCGTACTATAGACATAAATACAGCTGAACATCCTTCGCCACCGTTTTAACAAAAGTTCAGGGGTTCGGTTATCTTAACTTCACTATCGGATAACCTAAATTAAACAACCCCTAAAATACCCTAGGGAAAGCCTACTGGTCGTCCTCCTTTCCATTCTGCTCCTGATTCTTTGGCTTGAGCCTCCGGACACTCACCTGCAGTTCTACCAGGCACCAAGAGCAACTCTTCGCACTTCAAAAAGAGGAGGCGGTTCCCTGGGTTTACGGCTGGGGGTCTGAAAAGTGGCGGTTATACAACCGTGAGACGAATCTCAATAAGTGTACAACCCCAAACCCCACGTAGGCACTCACGTACCGCCAGACAGAACACGTATCTCACACAACGATAAACCATACTAACATTCACACACGACCCTACCTGGAATCCATCATGCACGTCCCTGCATGTTAGACCATAATACAGCCAGCACATTACAACAATACATCACAGATGCGTGCGTGCCTTAATTATAAGACAGAAACCACTTGGGCACGTCCCATACCATGCCTAGCAGTTTCTACCCCATAATTAAGCATCACATCACGCGATACAAACACACTCGCACACTACTCACACCATGCGTCACTTTCTCGAACCTCGCACCTCAAGCCAATTCTTGCTCATTCTCAACCCTTCCACCACTACCGCGCCCGCGTAAAACGCATCAGGCCAATGGTCTTCTGACCTCGTCAGGCATCGTCACCCCGTCGGGCCGGGCATCATCACCTCGTCAGGGACGGCATCGTCCCGCGTAAACGTACACGCCTCAGGACGGACCTTTCCAACCAATCTCACATTTCCGCACACTCGTTCCACTCAAACCACACTTACACACGACCACAAACACACAACCAATCACACACATCTCACGCACCTTTCACAACTTACATTCCCGTCACACGAACACGCCATCCAATCACACATTCTTGGCACACGAATTCAATGTGTATTCACATCACCACACCGCCACGCCTCACGGCCACATACACACGGCACATAGCCACGCCATATTTAACTCAGCACACAATCCCGAGCCAGCCCACCACAGCAATTAATACAATTAATCCAATAAATTCAATCAAAGCCAATATAATCCCAATCAATCACACAACTTAACCCCGATCGGTCCACAACATCACAGCCCTAACTCAGTATTCCTAAACCTCGAATTTCATCGCCCAATCAGCCCACAACCACCAAACGACCAGCCCCTAACTCAGTCCCAAAAACAGTCACAAAACAGCCACAATTTCACCTAAATCTAGTCCAACTGGCAGCTGCACAGAGATAGAAAGCTATTTGAAATAAATAGTAAATCAATTCCAAAAATTCTGAAATTTGGATATGTTGTACAAAACATCTCTATGAACATTTTTCATGAAGAACTCAAAACCCAGTTCTAACCGTAAGCTCCTCGTTTTGACACTCAAAGTCAGACGAAATCCGGTTTGCTCAGACAGCCCCTCAG
This sequence comes from Syzygium aqueum, assembly GCA_031216185.1. NCBI lineage: Eukaryota > Viridiplantae > Streptophyta > Magnoliopsida > Myrtales > Myrtaceae > Syzygium > Syzygium aqueum. Next base: position 10,215,826 of record CM062232.1, on the reverse strand, counting down.
GCCATCAAAATACAACTCATTCGGTACCAAAATCATTTTGGAAAACCTTGAAATTTTTATATGTTATAGCCAAAGATGTCCCCAACAAGTTTTGTTAAGGAAGTATTTTGAAACTAGGCCTGGAAAAATTTATAAAAATTCGAACAGACCCGAAGGTCGGGTGAACAGTAAATCGGGCAGTTTTATTTCGGTCCAAAAATGGACTTCCGAATGGCATCAAATGATTTCCAAAAATTCCCAAATTAAAGTATGTTATACTTCAAGATGTTGGAAACAACTTTCGTGAAGAAAACGTCTTCAAATTCGGGCCACAAAAATCACAGTAAAAATAGCAAAATCTGGCGACGCAGCAGCAGCCTAGCCGGAAATCATTCCACACACACCACCAAGCAACAGCCACCGAATCAGCCCAAAACAGCCACGAAAAACACCTAAACCGAACCCTAAACGAGCCTAGAAATACCCGAGGTCCTAAATGGCGATTGGGGGAGTCACCTACCTAACAAAGGCGAGACGAATCGGCTGGACAGAAGCTGGAACAGGCTGAACAGCAGCAGCCACAGCAGCAGCAGCAGCAGCAGCAGCAGCAGCAAAATGAAGAAAGTGAGAGAGAGAGGGGGGGAGAACACGGGAGAGAGAGAGAGAGAAAAGGGGAGTTCTGATCTGTTCAGAACTGAAATGAGGGAGGAGAGAGAGAGGGGGCCAGTCCAAGTAGTCAAAGAAGGGGGCTGGTCGCGACAAGTGTCGCCCATCCGCGCAATTTCCCATTTTACCCTTCATCCGACGGCCTTCGTTGATCATATCCAAATAATTTAGGGGCAATTTGGTCAAAATGCCAATAATTGGAGCTGAATAACAATAAAATAATCCCCACATTCAGTCCAAAATTCGGAATTCCCGGTACAGGGTCCAGGGGCAAAACTGTAATTTTTCCGTCCCGGATCGAAACTCCAATTTTCATACGTACGTGTTCCATATGTGCGTGGCCAACATAATATGGCGTCGGAATCGTGAAAATAGCTCCTTAAGCCTTCGGAAATCGACTGCGAAGTTCCGAGAGTAAAATATGATTATTTTTCACTTCCGAGCCAAATTTTCCAATTTTCGACCGGAACTACTCCAGATGGGCGTGGCCACTTCAAAATGACACTAGCCTCGTAAAATAATCTCAAACAACCTCAAAATCCAATATCGGTGTCCACAGGGGCAAAACCGTAATTTTCCCGGTCCCGAACCGAAATTCATTTTTTTGCAGAAATGGGTGGCCCCAAGGTTGGCCAAGCCAAAAACGTCATCGGCCGTCCAAAATTGTCACTTTCAAAATTCTCGATTCCCGGACCCGAATTCCAAGAAATGACTAAAATCAAACGATCGCGACTTTAGCTTATCTCTGGCTAACGGGTGGCTCGTTGGGATTATGCGCTCTCGACCCGTGACCGACACTAAGTCAAATCACGTTTAAGTTTATTCGAACCGAGGCGACCTCGATTGTCATATAATTGCGAGGGTCTGTCACTAGTTCCCTTTGGACACGATCAATCAAATAGACCGGTCTCTGTTGGCTCAAAACATTTCCTCGTCAATCCATATGGTCGAAGATCGAACTCAGGTCGAGTTCTTTGGTCGTGCGAACTCAATCCCGTAATAGCCCTACCCCTAAGGTTAGCATCCCGAGAATGCGCGGGTCTCGGGTGAGATCTCACTATAGTGCATTGGTCAATATTCATTTCCTAAATCCCGGGAAAAGGATCGAAAATTCAGTCTGTTACATCAGGTCTGGCAAGCTTATGACATTAGTGGCCACGAATGTGGCAGCATGAAGATTGGACATCAATGATGTCCAGTTAATTATCCAGGTATGCTGTATGTGGTATGTTTTGATTAACTTCCACGTGACATTGAAGCCTATATTCACAGATTTGGACGCACAGGGAGAGCTGGTAATTGTTCAACTTGAAACCTGCATTTTCCATAGTTTCACTTTTTCTGCAGCTCGCCAGATGCTGAGGGCAATGTTGTTTTCTAGGCAATACTGGAGTAGCTGTCATGCTGTACGATCCAAGAAGGGCAAACGCATCTAGGATCGAAAAAGAGTGGTGTAAAATTTGAACACTTCGCTGCTCTGCAGCCAAGTGATGTTGCTCAAGCTACTGGTGTCGAAGCTGCTGAATCAATAACACAAATTTCTGATAGGTACAGTCATTCGTTTTGCTGAGAAGCTGAATCATTGCCTATAACAATGAGATGTTAATATTCTCCAAAATGCGGGGTTATTCGGGCATCTTAGTCTGCTGCCGAGCAACTACTGAACACGACTGGCATGTCAGCAGTAGAATTACTTGCAAAGTCTCTTGCTAAGGCTTCTGTAAGTTTATTTTCCACTCACGTCTTGTTACTTTAACAAAGCTGATTGCTTATTATTTTCTTTAATCGCACTTCCTTGACACGCATCTCTTTTCCTTCTTTCTTTGGTTATTTAACAAATAAAATCTGTACTCTTCCTTTTTCAGGATTATAGTGAAATAAAGAGCAGATCACTGCTCTTGTCAATTGAGAACCATGTAACCTTACTTCACAAGACTGGAGGGCCCATTTGTACACCTTTGTAAGTATGCAAGATCTCTGTCGGCAAAAAGTTGTGTTGCTTTGCAGTACTGCTTTGTAGATATCCCGTGGATGTGGGGGCAGGCCCCCTCCTAGCTTGGTATTATATTCGATTCACCCCTGATCTGACTCTGGGCTTATATATCACTTCGATTTTTAGGTATGCTTTTGGTGTCCTGAGGAGATTCTTGCCTGAAGAAAAAGTAGAGTCCATGAAGGGTCTTACTCTCACAGCTGATGGAAATGGCGTTGTATCTGATATGGCAGCTGAAGATCTGGATACTTTCCTTGCTAGTACTTAAACCACAGAACTCAGCGGGGCTCCTAAGTCATAAGTGATGCTGCACTTTATGCACACTTTTTGTAGATTTTTCTCTTATTATTGCGGAGTATGCTGCGAGTCCATCAGCCTAGTGTAGCGCTTCAGTTAGATTCTCGTTATATGGACAATGATTGATTTTGGTATTTATTTCCCTCCTCTGGGTTGCAGGTCAGGAGAATGCAGCAACTGTAAGCTTAGAGGTGGTAACAACATTGCCGCGTCTCCGGGAGAGAGACCAGTCAAGAGGGGGAAGATTTGGCGGTGGGGGTGGTCGTGGCGGCTTTGGTGGTAGGGGCGGTGGTTTTTCTGGGGGTAGAGGTGGTAGGGGTGGTAGTTTCTCTGGCCAAAGGAATGGCCGGTTTTCCGGTGGCTTCGGTGGTGGGAGAGGTCGCAGCAACAATAGAAGGTGATAAAGTAATCTGCAGCCAGTTCCCTGGAGTCGGAGCTTCCCGAAAAAAAGGCATCAACTCATGTCGATGCAGGAATTTTGGCCGATTTTATGATTTTAGGAACGTAGGCTCGAGTGTTTGTAATGACCCACTGTAGGATAAGTATCTGGTACCGTGGTTCTTTTATTATCCTAATATATTTGGTATATTTTCTCAGTCAACTTAGTTTTCTATTTTCCTAATTTTTTGTGGGGCGTTTTAGTGATGTCTCCACCTCCCTTTTTTTTGCTTTTGTTGCAGACGTGAGTTGTACGCTGGAGTACATATTCTCAATCAGTTCTATAGAAGAGTTGTTTCCTACTTTTGTGCTTTTCAATGGGGGAACTGCAATGATGCTCAGCCAGGCTACATTTTTTTATCTTATACGATGTAATTCGATTTACCCATTTAGTCCCAAGGTTCAAGTTCGAAATGATAAATCTCATGTGGGTAAAATTAATTCATGACAGTTTTTGAATGAACATATGGTTCATCTTTCTCGAGGGTCTTTTGGCCTTTAAAGCAGCATGAAGAAATGCTGGGCTATTTGATAAGCCTTCTTAAGGGGCTTTTGTCCAAATGCTGGCCTTGGGAAAACTGAAAGCCCAGTTCGAGTCCCTACTAGCATTGAGTCGCATTGAGCTTTCAGTATTTGGCTGAATGCAAAAACTAATTTTTTTTTCTTCCCAAACTACCCTTAGCAATTCTGTAAGTTTTTGGTTTTGCCCCTAGTTGTGATTGTTCATCTTCTTTGCATGATGGCGGCTAACAAGGCTTGATGAGGTTAGATTGGGCTGGCGAAGGGTCGACGAGGGCCAACAGGGTCGTGCGATCTTGGCGACGACCGCTTAGGGTTGCGTGACCCTTGCCGGGGGTTGCGGTTGCTGACCCCTGCCGGGGGTTGCACGATGGTCGTTGGTGCTAGATCAGGCTCGTCGAGGGCCTTAGCTCTTTGCCAGAGCTAGCAAAGGGTTTGATATTTTTAATAAAAAAAGAAAAATTAAACCCAAAAAAAAAAATCAAACCCAATAGCCCTTTGCGAAAAAAATAGCTTTACAAAGAATTTTTAACAAAATGCAATTTGCATTTTTCAAAGGGACTTTAGGCCAAAGGCATTTGCATTTCCTCAAGAACCATTTGCAAAACCAAACTAAAGACACCCTTATTAGGACAGACTTGATTCCATCGTTGTTTAATGTGCTCTCTTCATGCGTTTCGTTTTAAAGATAATGGTTAAATCTGGTTATATTTCTTGCAAATGAAATACTTGGATGGGAAACTTGAAGGATCAAAATCACTTGCTCTCCAATAGAAATGAGATATCAATTTCGTTTAGCCAAATTCACGATTTATATATCAGACCGAGTCCAGTCCACGAGAACGGGTCTTCCCTCCCCCAACCTGTCACTCATCGCAACGGTCAATCTTGCAATGGCAGGCTAATATTGAGCACCATCTTAAGCAATTGAGTAAATATTTGACATTAAAAGAGGTCTTATGACAGTTGGAGTAGGAGTCTAATCTATGACTTCTCCATTTTGATCACTGCAAGGTTGTCCTGCTCGTTTTGTTTGGTTGACAATTGACATGTTCTTCATCTCCCTGTGACAACAATGTCCGCAAAAGAAATCCGTTTGTGTGAGGCAGAATGAATGAATGAAGCAGAAGTCATTGTTGGTTTTTATTTTATTTTGATGACTAAATCAATCCCTACCAATTTTAAGTATATGTTGTGGATCTCGTGGGGAATAGATTTCTCTTGCATCCACTCTTGTCTCAGATTTTTCTTGTTCTATGACTTCATTTGGTCATACTGATTGTTGCTGTGTTCGGTGGTCGTGCTCTACCGTAATGATATCTGATGGATGCTTTCGCCAAAGAGGTTGGCGATAGGTTGGCGATAGTAATTTACAATTATGCCAAGTTTGTGAAAGAAGAAAGTGCTTCAATGTGATTGCCTTTTGATTGCGGGAGGAAAGAATTAAGTGCATTGTCAAGATTCACGAGTTAATCATTCATTAAATCTAATGAAATATCAGAATAACATGTTTGCTGATTGATCCTTGGTAAGGTGGAACTTCATTAATCTCTTAAATAGTTGCACTCTGTTGTCTGCTTCCTTCATCTATGTAATAGCCCTCAGTTTTTTTACTTATTCACAAGTTTTCTTTTGGGAATGACGCCTGAGAATAACCTTGAAATGGTTCTAAAGGGAGAAGTATGGATATGCCACTGTTTTAGTTTATTTTTCAAGTAGAATATGGTAGCGTCCTTAGGAAAATCGATAAGACTCGCTATTTATGCTTAAAAAATGTATGTTTTTCCTACTTGAAACTAGTCTTCAAAAAGCAGTTTTCTACTTTCTGGCACTGACACTTGCTAAAGAGACCCTTTCTTTGAAGTACCCAGTCCATTCTTTTATCTTTTCAAAACTAAACTCTGATGCATGCCCGAAGAACAAGTCAAACAAATACAGCACATTATTTAAAATATCTTCTATGAGATTAAGCCCCCTGGTTTTTTTTTTTTGTTTTGTTTTCGTAGATATGTCTATTACTCACACTGCTTTTTTTTTCAGACTAGCAGAAATGGCGTCGATTTTGGCACCGATGACACAATGCTGGCTAAGGATCACAAAGAACACACTGAACGCCAGTACCATGACAGCAAAAACATGGAGTTCTCTCTTGCTAAAACAGAAGAGTGGAAATACCAAGAGCTTTTCCAAGTTCAGGGCGTATGCATTGAAGTCCGAGACCAATACAATCACAGGCACGAGAGTCTTCTCAATTTGGATGTCATGCCCTACGCCAATAAGAGAATTGCAGAATACGCTTGGTATGTTTTAATGCCAAAAACCTACAAGTGCGGTGCACAAAAAATGAATAAAACTTGAACTACTCTGTCCTGAGATTGTAAGTTTGCATTTTTCTTCAATCTACCATCAGAATAAGTATGTCATATGTTTTATGCACATTCAACAAGTGACACACTTTTGTCTTTTTTTTCAATTTCAACATTAGCATATTAATCTAACCATGAGACAGGAACAATGGTATGAATGGCAACAATAAAAAATGTAGCATTTTTCTTTTTACGTGCTACATGCTACTAATCTATTAATTATTGAATTATCAGTTGAGCACCCGTATGAACTTCCAAAGTGGAACTATGAAAAATCAAGCACTGGTCAAGCTCCAGGGAGGATAGTGAAGTGATATTGCAGTAAGATGACATAAACCCAAAACTGTCTTCCTATATTTAGCTTCATATCATTCCATCAAGTTCTTGATTTTTTAATAGCCCTCAAGCAATTTTAAAAGATCCTTTCTAAGGTGGCAACAATATCTTGGTAATCATCCATAAAACAAAGTATTTGTTGTAAAAAATTGTTCATCCATGAGATAATCTTGACGGGTTGATCAAACGAAAAAGGAGATTTCAATTAGTTTACGAAGAATTATTGTTCATCTGCAGGTTATTTGCAATTTATACACACCAGCTGGCGAGCTAATCCTAGCGAATAAACATGCCAGAGTAGCTATATTTTTCATTAATGCTAAGGTTATCGATGAAGTTTCGTGGTAGGAGATCCAAAAACATGAGTTTGCTAGCGTGAATAAGAAAGTTTTGAAATGGACAAGTTCATGACTTTTGGCTGAATGCTCACATTAGACATGGATTCAAGAGTACACCCTGCTGCAAACATTGGTGGCACCAATGGAGAGGTGATGCCGGGCTAGGTAATATCTGATCTCCATCTTGCTTGCTTTTGTTACAGTTAGTGTTTTCGCCTAGAGAGGAGGTGAATAGGTGATTTTACCAAATTGAATGATTTAAATGTGCGGAATGAATATAGTCGAGGTCAACAACTCGTATGATCAATATCAGATGGATGTGTATGACAAACTTGTATACAAGTTGTCGTCAGATGATTGCGTCTGATGACTAAGATGATGTTCTAACAAACTTATTTAATAGATATGTATGTAGTATAATGTCAGTAATAATAAATAAAAGTTTAGGGATAGATAATACTGTACACAGATCTTTATAGTGGTTTAGCTTTATCAAAACCTACGTCCGCTCTTTACACTGATAGCTTATTAGCTGTGTTTCATTATTGAAATGCCAAAAGATTACAAGATTAGTGCTTCTCAGATGATAGACTACACTATCACGTACACTTTTCACTTAAGTAATTTTCTTTCTAAAGTTACAATGTGGAATACAGTAATCACAAGTGTGTAAGATCGAAACTCTATTCAGACTTTGGAATTTTCAATTCTGGTTACTCTTCTTGTACAATGTTTGCACTCCTTTTATACTCCTCTATGTCTAATCTATCCGTTGGATAGTTTTTAGAGGATTGATCCCCAAATCAACCCGTTAGAGAAACTTCCCAAAAGAAAATGCATAGCCATTAGAAAAAGAACCGTTATCTCCAGGTAATTTGATCGCCCATACAATCAAATCAAAGTTTCCATCAGTGTAGTTCTTCGTGTTTAAGGAACGATCTTGTGATTGCCAATTAGAATATCTTGAAATATAAATTTGATTGTTCTGCATAAACTTGCCAAAAATAACACTTATTGAATCTGACAAATAATTTTGAGTTTGATGACAAAGTCCTTTTATCGACTAAGTCTGATGACTCAGCATTTACCTGTATCAAGTAACTTAAATGTAATTCTGATAAGTAAAAGATTGTTTTGTTATTCTTTGAAACTAATTAGGGATTTTTCTCAATAGCTTTTATGAAAAAAAAAACACAGAATTGTTGCCATCAGCACTGGCTTTTAACATGTTGTAGCTATAGCAAGTGGGACCAAGTGTGTGAATTGAAGTGGGAGATCATCTATGGTGTTCAAGATACCTTCTTGTGGCGAAATTTCAATTACTTGCTCAGGAAAATAACGGAATGCCTTCAACAGCAAACAGAACAAGTTCTTCCATACATGTTCTACAGAATTCAAACACTTAATTGTTTATGTTACTCATATAATAGATAATAACTGAGCAAGCTGGTGTTGTCCTCATGTTTGATCTGAAGCCAATACAGGTAGTTGACTTCACTATCACCATTTATGCAACATATTATCCCAAATTTGATAAAAATATTCTCCTCCTTCTCAGGGTGACTAGAATGGTGCAGGATGCCATATTAATTACATGTTCACACCATAGAAATAACGTGAACTTGGTTAAGTATTTTCGTTCATTGAAGGGCTTTAAGAGTGTTTTCCCCGTCTTCTCTGCAATACAAATAGAATGAGAGAAGAGGGAGGCTTTGAAGTGATAAAGAAGGTAATTCTAAATCTCTCATTTCACCACGAGGAGCACATTAGCTCCTATGGAGAAGGAAATGAGAGAAGGCTTATAGGAAAGCATGAAACAGCCAGCATGGACACATTTCCTTGGGTAATGCTCAGAAGAGGCATACCAGCTGCTAGTCAAATTCGAAATTTGCCCATTAAAATTGAACTCATTTTTTTTTGTGATGCTTGGATTACTTGAATTCCGTTATGCAGGTTGCTGCCAATCGCGGTTGCTTAATCCATGTGGGTCGTGACACTGAGCAGCAAGGAAAAGGTATTATAACAATGACCATATCTTTTCCCTTTTGTGCTCTGTCTGAATATTAATCGGAGACCATTAACTTTCATGGATAATTCAAGAAATGCTGCCATAAAAAAAATACTACATAGAAAGTACTTATTGTTCTTTTTGGGCTCAGTTGATTCTATGATCATTACTCTGAAAGAAATTTTAACTATTAACACTCATAAAGCTTTCTAGAATGCTTTATTGTTTCTAAATATTGATAAAATATAGAAAGTTCACCTTCTTTGCTCAGTCAATTAATGACTTAAAATGATACAAAACTTACTTGGAGGACAGGTGCCCTGCCGCAAACATGGACCCACATGTCACGACCTCATTACTTGCTGAAACTACAATTTTATGGGAGTCCACCCTTCAGGCTGAAGCTCTTGCTACTCAGAAACTAGCATTGAAGATCTAAAATTTGAGTTGCTGGTTAAGAAAGGCTAAATGCATTGATCAAATCGGTGAGGTCCTACAAGCTGAGAGACTATGAACCCCTTTTCCCAGAGGGAGAGACAATTAGGCGTCCAAGCTTTGACCTTGTCTCCTTAACATTGGTTTCATCCCGCATTCACAAGTAGTCTCAACGTTGTGGTCACTTGAGTTCACCATTACCCTTTAGCATCATGGACATCTTCTTGTGTTTGAATTATCAATTACTTTGATATTGTAGCACAATCGATCCAAACATTCAATGTCCTCATATGCTAAACACATTTCATTTGGCATGTTTGACTTTGGTTTGAATAAAAGACGGTTTGACTTATGATTCGATAAAACATGCTATGCACCAGTTAGTTTCATATCCTCCAATGTCTAATTAAGAGAACTTTAGGAAGTATAAATAGATCGCAATCCTTGGGGTCATGCGAGTTGTTCCGTGGAACTTGGCAATTCTATTTTCTTGGTGAGGCAAAGAAATATTCTCATTAACATGCAAAGTGCAGTACAAACACAAAAAAAAAAAATTGGCAATAATGTTAATTACCATTTTGTTTCTGCAGAATGGAAAGTTAAGCAAGTTCGTTTCTATTCATTTCCTCCTCACACCAATTTAACTGTTTTGTTCAACAACAAAAGAGACAATTAGCAATAACACTAATGCTAAGTAATGTAAGTTGACACTTGAATTTTGCCAGCAACTCTAGTATGCATTTATTAAAAAAATAAAAAAAATTGATAACAAATAAAAAAAAATAATGGATTAAAATCAGGCCCAATCAAACTTCAATTCATTAAATCCAATTCATGAAGCCCACGAAGTTTTAGAGTTGGACCCGGCCCATCAAAGCCCATAGCCGGGCCACCTCATTTGAACCGAAGATGGGGCTCTCTCCCTCCCACACACCTCCCGCGCCTCACACACGCTCGGCCGAGGACACATGCTCACTCTGGACCAGTACGAGTACGTGCACTTGTACCAAGATAAAGAATAAAGCGAAAAACAAAATTGTGAAATTTTCTGTATATTTTTGTTTTCTTATCGTGGCAACAAAATCATCCCAGCTCAACTTGATATTTCAAGTCTCTATTTGCCTTTATAATTACATATTTTCATGCTTTAGTTTTAGGTTAAAGTCTAGTCTACACGTGTGGATAAGTGTTTGAATGTCTAAATATTAAATCACGCGTTCATCTCATAGTTCAAGTTTAAAACTTTTTGTTATAGTGATCTCATAAGATTTTACCGAGTAGGCCGCAGTACAAGGAGACGGTCCGGTACATGCGAAACTCGATCATCAATTCAATGCTAGCTGCCGAACTCACCGTCGAGGAGCAGAACCTCCTCTCTGCGGCCTACGGTCAATACTGGTGTCCAATTTGGTTAGGCTCTGCCTCGGATGCTCCCCGTTTTGGCTCTCTTCAAGTGCAATTGTTGTATAGCTTTCTATTTGTACCTAATTCTATAATCTAACTTGCGAACATCTTCGATGACCTCGGCGTCACGCCAGACTTCACGGCTTTGAACTTGATCTTCGTCCTCATCAAAGGGGAGCCCCTGTTTGACACGATTAGTCTACCGCGGGATAGAGTTCGCGATCTCCACCATCCACGCGATCCTCTCGCTCTCGTCGAAGGCAAACAAATGAAAAACATGTGGGCCTCTTCGAAGTTGGATCTGAACCAGCCACTTGGTTTGGAACTAGACAGGGTCAAACAAACCAAGCACAAAGTTCGCCAAGTACCCCTTTTTCTCTTTCAACGTCCGAAAAAGGAGAGCGTTGGTCCTCCAAAAAAATTCTTACAAATTAATTTGGTATTGGTGAATTAGTTAGATCATTGGTAACTTACGAACCACACTTGTAAATTTTAAAAAGGTAACAATTTATCAATTTATTTGGACATAGGTAAATTCCTTACAATGTGGGTAATCAACTAATGTTAATTGTGAAATTTCGATGAAGGCGGTAATTCACTAAATTATAGGTTAATTCCGTTAAAATATTATCTCACATTACTTGACAACGGGTCTTATGTGTTATTTATATACATGTGAGTTCCTTCCACCTATCAACTTTAACTTTTGGGTTGAATTTTCTAATAAATTCCTTGCAATTTTAGTATATTATGAACCACGTTTGTAAAATTTGAAGAAGTTGGTAGCTTACTAATTTGGGATAAGTACACTGAAAGTCCTAAAACTTGTCACGAAAGTACAGTTGAATCATAAAACTTACAAAAAGTGCAAGTAAGTCCTAAAACTTGTGAAATTGATGTAATCGAGTCCTGCTTGGCTAATAGAAAATGCTAACGTAATTTTTTAAATATTTTTTATTTCCTATGTGGTGATGACGTGGCTAAAACATTAAACATAAGGCTAAAACGACGTCATTTTGGTCAAAATATGATTTTTAATACAAATTTTAGTAAAACCAAAATAAAAAAAAATAAGGTAAAGAAGAGAGAGAGAGAGAGAGAGAGAGAGGAGGCAAGGGCTACAAGAAAAATATGGCGAGTTACTAATTTTGTGGAACGTTAGTATATTTACTATAATGTCGGTAAATTACTAATGATAGTTCTACAATTGCAGAGGAGTTAGGTGATTCACTACTTTGTTTGGACATTGGTCAAATCTCGATATTATCGGTAATTTATTAAGGGGTGAACTGACAAGTGACAAGCAATTAAACGCTGATATTTTTTTAACCAACGGTATTGGAAAATTACCGTTAACAGTAAAACTTTTACCAGCACGGAAATCTTTCAGCATTTAAGGGCACAGGAGGGACGGTAGAAGTCTGCCTCAACCAAGAATGAAAAGCGGCACAGAAGCAGTGGTACTCATAGAGATGTAAAGCTCTTTCATATATTTTCTGTTTGCTCTCTCTCTAATTTATGTCTTGAAAATGCGATGCCTAAAGCCAAAGCTAGCCAAGCGAACACCTGCTTCTCCAACAATTGATTCTCATCTCTTGCTCTCGTATCAAGCAAAACAGATGGAATTTCTCAACCAATAGTGACTAGCGACATAACAATCCAGACTTAACATTTACTTTAATGTTTAATTAGGGGCATTAATGAATGATAAAAATTTTAAATTCCATGTGCGCATATTTTGGTATCAAATGTTTAAAAAAAATTGTTTATGATTATGCAGATTTCAATTTTTCGTATAATTCCTATCGCTGGTACCTTTTTATATATGGAATTTTCTCGATTGTTAAATCATTCATATGAAGAGTGCCTATTTTTACTAACCATGGATCTTCAGTTCAGACAAAGAGGTGACGATCAAATTTAAATTTTGTTATAATTTTTAAGGGTTAATACCATGAAAAACCCTAAACTGGTACACTTGAGATAATTTTGCCCCAAACTAATTTTTGACCGCAAAAAACCCTAAACTGATACACTTGTGAAAATTTTATCCTCTATTTGTTTCCGTTAAAATTTACCGTTAAATTGCTTTGAAATGACACGTGACAGTTAATTGATGTGCCAGTTTTATGTTTTACCCTTCGTTTGTTATAGGTGTATCGGTTTGTTATTTTTTGTGGTATTAATCAAATTTAACGGAAACTAACAGAGAGTAAATTTGTCACAAATATACCGGTTTGAAATTTTTAGTGGGCAAAATATTAGGTTGGGGTAAAATTGTCACATGTATACCAGTTTGGGGTTTTTCATAATATTAACCCAACTTTTTAATATGCAGTGGTTTCTTTACTTGAAATTTTGAAAAAAAAAATAGTAAAGTACGAGTTTCGACACTATGGAACGATTTAACACTAAAAGAAATAGGCAGCTGAATTATATTGATACGGTTCTTTTAGATGAAAAGGCAAGTCGTCATTCGTTTCTATTTTGGGTTATTTTGCTTGCCAATTGATTATTTTTTGGTATTTTTTGTTTAGAACGAATACAACCATGGTTCTATCAACAGCAACCGACATTAAGAGAAGCGGAGGAGAGGAGGAGATGGTGCACGTTAAGAGAGACACAGAAGGCAATATTTTGTTTTTGTTTTCTTTTTTAAATTAATCTTCTTTGAAGGAAAAATGATCCAAATGGACCTCGGATTTTGATCACATATGCAATGCGGTCACTGAACTTTTAATTTGTTCAATATAGTGTATAAACTTTAGTTCAATTTTCAATGTGGTTCATGAACTTTAGCTAAATATCCAGTATACTTTTAATTTGTTCAATATGATCATCGAACTTTAAGTACATGTTCAAACTAGTCTTTCGACCAAAAAAAAAACTAATCCTTTTTTAATATGTCCTATCTCTAACTCTCCTCTCTTTCTAATTTTTACTCTACCTCTTGTAGAACACGGGAGTCGAACCCCGCACCTATGATACTAGCGTCTTCATCCCCTACCAGTAGGGCTGCATGCCTATTGGCCTATGAATTTTAGGTACACGTTCAAACTACAATGTGCTTCTTCCATTAATTTAAGTTCAAGGATAACAATTAATATTAAAATTTGAATTTCTAATTTGTTTAATATGATTTATCAAACTGGTCCATGAATTATATAAAAATATTTAATGTTGTCCTTCCATTAATTTAAGTTCGGGGATAATATCAAACAATTTTTAACATGTATCAAAAGTTTATGGACAACATTGCATATTGAGTTAAAGTTCAAGAATCATATTATATAATGAAGGGGGGTGTTGGAGTGGAATCTGGGGAAGATAAAAAGCCACAAAAGGGCCGGTGCGTGAGGGTCACGCGCCGCGGGGGTAGCGTGGGGGAAGGAGTTAGTATTTTGCCTTTTCTTAGGGGCTCTTTTATAAATCCTTTATTTGCTACTTGTCCTTTGGGCTTCTCTCCTTGTTTTTTTTTTCTCATGGGGTTAATGAATGAGCAGTTAATGATGTCTTTAATAAGATGGAGCTGGATGGGGGAGTTAGGGACTAGAGTGGAAATATCCCTTTCTTCAAGGACTAAGAAGCAAGCATCCCCAGGGTGGGGGCGGGCGCGTGACCCACATACCTTTTCTTGCGTGGGGGAAGGAGTTAGTATTTTGCTTTTTTTCCAGGGGCTCTTTTGCAATTATTTATTTTGCCTGTCCTTTGGGCATCCTTTCCTTTTTGTTATGGGCTAATTTTTAGTTAATGACGGCTTTAATGAGGTGGAGTTGGAGAAGAGTAAAAGACTAGGGTGGAAATATTCCTTTCTTCAAGGGCTTAGTAGCATCCTTTTCGTTTGGTTTGTGTTTTGGAGATTCACAACCTTTTGTGAACCTCCTTTTCTTCACAGTTCATCTTGTCGTTTTGCCCTTAGTCGCCGCGCGCATCGAAGCCTGATTTACTCTCGATTGAGGTCTGCTTTAACCGTTTTTCTCATTTGCTGAGGAACTGCTGACGTGTTCTGCTCATCATGCGAAAGAAAAGAAAAGACAAGCGACGCTGATGTAATATTGAAATAGTATCACATCCGCGCCGCGTTAGCATCGGCCCTCTAAAATGGGAGGGAAAGGGGGGGAGAAAGGAGCGGGAGTTTTCTATGGTACAAATAATGTACCGTTTCCGCCATTAACGCAACTGGCATTTTCTTCTTTTATTCATTTTTGCGATCATATCACAAAGTATTTTAGCATGAAATAACATTATAAAAAATGTTGTAAAACTTTTTGTCTCATAATTATGTTATTTCAAATTGAAGTCTTATTTAAGCATACAAATTTATTATCATGTTACATTATACGAAAAAATAATTATATTTAAATAAAAAAATCTTACGTAAATGTATTCACCAATTTGTTAATTTGTATATATTAACGTGTTTAAATATACCTACTTGTGTCAGTTGTCATGAACATTGAGTTACAATATATTTTTTCATAAAATTTATGACGCAATTATTTTAGGTGAGACATGATGTCACAAAAATTTTATTGAAATTTCTGTAATTAAAACACGACATGCTAAGGTAGGCTTCGGACATTCATAGTCATGAAGTGATGGGCGTCCACAAAAATGTACCATTCCACGTAGCTATTTCGGGTATACGACATGCTATGTGTTAGACAACTGAAGTCCGAAAAAAATAAAATCAATATTACGACATTCGGTTTTTGATTACAATAAATCGTTTTAAACTTTCGCATATGTTCATTAGAAAAAAAAATCGATTTTACAATATGTTACTCGTAACTACGAATTTATGATTGCTGGTCATAAACCTTTGTATGTCATCTAAATAATATTCTAATTTCATAACAATTACCTTTTGCTTCATTGAGCTGTGTACGGCAGTCAGAAGCGACTAACTGCCGGCCAGAGTGACCAACTACGGCAATCAAAAACTTGTCTTAAGTTTTAATGACAAGTTTAAGTGGATCATAAATGGATCAGTTAATAACTTAAACGAGTCATAAAGGGGTTAGTTATTTAATAAGTGTAAGTGAGTCATAAATGGACAAGTTATTTTTTTAATTCTTTTAATTTTCTGATTTTTCGTAATTTTTTAATTTTTTTTCTTTTCCTTTTTTTTCTAGGAAATCCAGCAAGGGTTGCCACCCAGTCGCTGGTCTTTGATCTCCGATCGGTTGTCGGTTGTCGCCGGTCACCGGTCGTCGGTTGTCACTGGTCGATCATCCCCGGTCGCCGATCGTCGTTGGTTGTCACTGGACGTAGAATAAGAAATAGAAAAGAAAAAAAAGAAAAATATAACATATAAAATATAAAAAAAATCATATTTTTTTAAATTATAAAAATTATCCACAGTATTTTAGCAATATGAATATTTTTAAAAATTTATAAGAAACAAGTTTTTCTAAATTGGATTTAATATTAAAGTCGTTTAGCAATACGGGTTGGGTTTGGGTCGCTATATTTATACTACATAAATATGGATCAAAATGGGTCAGACCATTTTCGACTCCACCCAAACCCAACTCGACCCACTCATTTGACACTACTCGTTTGACACCCCTAGGGTTCTGTTGGTGATTGGGAGTTAGGATTTTGGGGAAGTTTTTGAAGGTTAGTTTTGCCTATGAGGGTAGTTTGGTCTTTTTCAAAATGAGATTTTGCCCAAAAAAATGAAGAAGTATTTCGTAAAATAGAGGATGCAAAGTGGTAAAACTGTAAAACTTGAGAAGGTTTTGATATATTTTCCCCAAAAAATAATTTAAATGGGTATGGAAGGAGAGAGGGTAGTGGGGTTGCAGACATTTACAAAAATATAGGATGGTGAAATAGAGTACTTGGGTTTTTTTTAGGCATTTGGCAAAAAAAAAACTTACCACTACAAGTTGTTCGCAACTCTAGTATTTTCTCAACAGCTTTCACAAAATTGCTCTTAGTTGCTTTGAAGTGATGTAACTTTTAAATCTTTTAAGCAAAAGTTGGAGCACTTTTTCTAGAAATTTGCAATAAATACTAAAATCTCTACGACTAATTTTTGCAATAAAAAATAAATATCATAATAATAATGACACATAAAATGATAATGAAAAAACTAATAATGACAATATTAGTAGCAATAATGATAATAACACTTTCATGTTATTATTGTAATCATAGGGATATATATATGTTATAGTCATTATCATAATTCTGGTATTATAAAATTTAAATAAGAACGAGGGAAAATTCCAATTAAGGACCCCAAGTGGGGTCAAATTCTCAAAAAAGGGTCCAAAGTGAAAATTGTGTCAAATAAGGACCTGAAGTGCTCAATCAGTCTCAAATAAGGACCCGAAGTGCCCAAAAAATCTCAAATAAGGACCTGGGTCCCCGGCCGGCCAAAATACACGCCGGCCGGCGAGAAAGTTACTGTTCCGGCACCGGAACAGTAACTTTTTAATTTTTTTTTATTTTTTTATGTTTTTCCTTTTCTGTTTTTTTTTCTTTTCCTTTTCCTTTTCTTTTTTTTTTCTTTTCTTCCTCCGCCGACCATAGCCGAGGCCGGCGGAGGTCGCCGGCCTCAGGCGAGGCTGCCCTCGCCCGCTTCGGGCGAGGTCAAGCCCTCGCCAGTCCGGCGAGGGCGGCCCTCTCCGGCTTCGAGCGAGGTCGAGCCTCGCCAGATCTGGCGAGGATCGACCTCACCCGCCTCGCCCGACGCTGAAGTTCGTCCGGTCGAAGTTCGTCCGATCGAAGCAAAGTCGAAGATCGTCTAGAATCGCTTCCTCTCGATGCTGCTCAAGGCGGCGATGCAGGCCCTGGGTCCTTGGAGGAGGTCCTGCTTCTCCTCCCACGACTTCGACTGGACGAACTTCAAGGCTGGAGAGAGAGAGGGCTCGGCCGCGCCAGATCAGGCGAGGTCGAGCCTCGCCAGCGGCCAGCGGGGCCGAGCCCTCGCCAGATCTGGCGAGGCTCGACCGCGCCTGCAACCGGCGAGGCCGCCCTCGCCTAGCCCAGGCGAGGGCGACCCTCGCCCGACGCCGGCAAGGGTGGCCTCGCCTGAGGCTGGCGACCTCCACCAGCCCCGACTATGGCCGGCGGAGGAAGAAAAGAAAAAAAAAAGAAAAGGAAAAAGGAAAAGAAAAAAAACAGAAAAAATTAAAAAGTTACTGTTCCGGTGTTCCGGTGCCGGAACAGTAACTTTCTGGCCGGCTGGCGGGTATTTTGGCCAGCCGGGGACCCAGGTCCTTATTTGAGATTTTTTGGGCACTTCGGGTCTTTATTTGAGACTGATTGAGCATTTCAGGTCCTTATTTGACATAATTTTCACTTTGGACCCTTTTTTGAGAATTTGACCCCACTTGGGGTCCTTAATTGGAATTTTCCCTAAGAACAATATAGTAATTCCAGTCCAATAAGGTTATTGGCGATTTTTCATCATTTCGATAGCCACGACAATCTTGCAGCAATTCTTGTCAAACTCTTTAAGTATTTATAACCATAACACAACACCTTTAAAATACATCATATCGAACACACGTTGTACAGCTACAGCATAGTTCCAACACAATTGCAGTAGTATCGATCAGGCTATAAATCTTCATGACAGATGATGGGAGTATCGGTGGTTGTAGAGTTAAGGTTGAGGTCAAATTAGGAGTTTTAGGTGAATAAGGTATTTAGACTTAGATGGAGGCAATTTGGGAAGGAAAATGGTGATTCACAAATTAAAGTCGTAATTGTTACTTGTTAAGGGTGTGCATTGGTCAATATCCAATCCAGAAATTGGACCGGATCAACCATTTCTAGGTGATTCTGGCGGGAATCAGTTTGATTGTAGAAACTATCTGGACCAAACCGAATCGGCGGAATTGACCCAAAATATATATTACAGCAGAAACCATAAAAACCTTGAAGATAAAGAATTTATAGTAGAAGTCACAATAAATTAAAATAATACCGCCGGTTTCAAGGTAGACAGGGTTGGTTCCCGGTTCCACATATTAGGAACCAACCCTGTTTGATCCGACTTCCAGTTCTAAGGTGGGAATCGACTTATCCTAGAATCGATCACCCTTAGTATCTGTAATTACTCTCGTTCGAATTGGTGCATAAAATCAAACTCCAAGTGTAAACTAGTGATATTATAAAAAAGGGTAAAAGGTCATATGTATGTGAAAAGGCTTTTTACTTTTGTACTGATTTTCCCCAAGAGTCCCCAAACCCCAATTCCAAGAGTTTAGTTTCGAATCCCCACTTCCCGCATCTCAAGAGGTTGTGTCCCCAATGCCAAAATTTTTGCTGCTTGAATCAATTTGCAATTTAGAGTCTTGTATGACATATAAATAAAACATGAGATAAATGTATTGAAAGTTCTAAAACTTGTCTCAAAAATGTAATTGAGTCTTAAAATTTTTTAAAATTGCAATTAAATCCTAAAACTTGTCAAATTAGCGCAATCAAGTTATTTCGTCAACTCCGTCCAATTTGATTGACGGAAAATGTTGATGTGGTTTTTTTTTAAAAAAAAATATTTTCTCTATCCTACGGGCGTTGACATGGCTAAAATGACGTCGTTTTTTTTTTATTAAAATCTGATTTTTAATACAAATTTTATTTAAATTATAATGAAAATAAGAAAAATTACAGAAAAAGAAAAGAAAGAAAAAAGAAAGGAAGAAGTAGGGACCTCGCTGCCGATGCCGTTGTCGAGTAGGCAATCCTCGCCGACCATTCCCCCACCTTCGCCGGTCCTTCCCGACGATGGTGGGGCGGTGTTGGCAGCGGCCATGAGGGCTTCCGCTTCTTCCTTCCTTCCTTTTCTTTTTCTTTTTTGTATTTTTTTATATTGCTTGTATTTTAATTAAATTTAAATAAAATTTGTATTAAAAAATCAGATTTGACCAAAAAAAATTGTTTTAGCATCATATTTCATGTTTTTGCCACGTCATCGCTATGTAGGATAGAGAAAATAAAAAAAAAATCACGTCAGCATTTTCGTTAGCCAAGTTGGACGGAGTCTAGGAAGGATTTAATTGCATCAATTTAGCAAGTTTTAAGACTTAAATGCTATTTTTGAAAGTTTTATGATTAAATTGCACTTTTACAACAAGTTTTAGGGCTCCTTGTGCATTTATTTCATAAAACATTGTGATCGCCTTTTCCTATCTCAATTCATAAACATCACACCTTATCTTACTACTTCAACCAAGAATAAGTATATAACGGTCTATTTGGAATGGCTTTTACCTTTTATGTTTTGCCTAACTAACTGTAGTAATTAAGATTAGACATTTGCAATTATATGTCCTTGGACCTCGAATTGCTTCTATAAATAACACCGTATGGTGTTAAAAGTATAGTTGATCTATAGATGATCAACTCTCATATTGAGTCTAAAAATCCTATTCAGATCACTCATGTTATAGTAAGATATTATATGTCTTCACAAAATGTCTAGATTGAGGCAGGCTTAATCAAGCTTATGTGGGTGGACCTAGGCCAAAGAGAAAACACTCTTATCCAAGTTGGTCGTGAATGCGCTTTGGGCCAGCAGGCTCGGGCAGGTCTAACGGGTTTCTGGATCCAAGATTGGGTCAAGTTAAAGGTAAATTTGTAGACATAGCACGGGAGAATGAAGAGTAATGATTTTAGCAAGAGCAGCCGGACGGACTACTATAATAGTTTGCTTAATCAAATTACTTAAAAAGTTATGCCAATTAAATGAATTCGGTTGTTGTCGTAATTCTTGCAAAGGGAGCGAGTTGACTAGTTAATGTAAGATGCTGGCATTGGAGATTTGCAATATCATGACACGCGATTCAATTACAAAATTCCATTATATCCGCATTTTGATTTCGATATGTTAAATATTGAATTACATAAATTATACTAGATGATAATATGTGTTTACTCAACACTCTTCTTTACATTATCGCAACCCTTCCACTTCTAATGCCAACGCTTCTACCATGTAAATGCCTATGTTTGTCATCGCAGCCGTTTTGCTTCACCTCCCCAAAAGAGAGAGAGGCAAAGAGTCATCCCTTGGCTTTAACAGATTGAAAAGGTCACACAAGCCTCTATATGAAAACATCTGAAGTCAAAAGATTCGAATGTCATGGTTGTCCTCCGTCATCCTTTGGGACCATATATTATATTAAGCCCATCACTGCCGATTGGTCAGGCTTTCCGTAGGTGTTGGCTTATTATTTTTCAGCTGACCAAGGAAAACGTCTTGGAGAAAATTTGGTAAAAACAGAAAGATTTTGTAAATTTGAACGACACTTGCTCGACTGGGAATTATGGATGAGGTGAAATTGAAGGAATAAAGTTCCATTTGTTACTGTCGTGGGTTGATTGAATAGTGATGACTTAAATCGAACATTTTTGTAGCATGAAATCAAAAGATTACGTTTCATCTATTACTGCTACGGATGGACGATATAAGTATGCCTAAGATCGAACATTTTATAGCATTTTATACGACGGATACGCCACATGATAGAGACACGGGATGCAACCAACTTATTAAAGTGATATGCATACATATATGGTATCATATAGGATGTGATTTAAATCACCTGGGTAATGGTAACTGGTTGATTACACTATAGCCTTACTATTATGCTGTATATCGGTCACATAATAAATTTTCTCCGTATTGGGGTGGAAAATTTGAAAGGGGTTGGAAATTTGAAACTCAAGTAACTCGATATGGTAATTCTGAGAAAGTTACACAACTTGTGCCATTTCGAGTCAAGTTTTGCATCTTTTGGGCCAAAGAGAAAATTCTGTACTTGAACACTTCAACTTTCCTGAAGAAGGGAAACTTAAATTATTGATGGAGCACGGCGTTCTTGTTTGTCCAAGTAAACCCGCGTGCGATGCATAATAATGGGATAGTTGATATGCTGTGATCGACTTAAATGGACAAAAATGTCATATTCTAGGAAAAATTAAAGAGCTTGTCTCAAGAAGAATTAGGAAAGAAAGTCTCCATTGCCTGATTTGGGCCTTTGTGAACCACGCGGCCTGCCAAGAACAATTTTGGTCAAGTTGGCTACTTTTGGCCCACTGTAATCCTGCTATAAAACAAACTACAACCCGATGTTGGTAGTTCAAAACCAAGTTAGCCATTCTGTAATTTGTTGGGATCAGTGCATGGAGAAATTTGGAAAGATTAGCATATGCAGAAATCTGCCCATGGCACGGCCCGCCTCAAAGTGCTTAGCCTTGCCGTGCCTTCGCTCCTCTCTCTCTCTCTCTCTCAAAATTTAGTTTATTTCAAATTGCTTTACAAAAATGTTCCAAATACCAATTAGTAAATCCTATTTCTTTAGTTAAAAACACTTGTGGCGACGTGTACCCGGTGGGGAATGTGTCTTGAGTGACAATAGGATTTTCTTATAGATAATGATCACCACCAAAGCTTCAGGGAACACCACCAGCCAAGGATAAAGAAATTTGAGATAGGAAAAGTTCACTGCCAAGGCCTAAAGAAAATCCACCAGCCACGGACAAATGACTTCTTAGTTAAAGAAAAAAAAAAAAAGAAATTCGCTCACTTAAGAAAACTCTCACGTATATTCGGAAAAATTTCAAATAAGGACCCGAAGTGCTTTCATTTTCTCAAATAAGCGCATCAAGTGGACTTTGTGTCAAATAAGGACCTGAAGTGGACTTATGTTCTCAAATAAGGACCTGAAGTGGCTATAACAGTTTCAAATAGATGCCTCACCCTGTCGACCGGCCAAATTTTCTGGCTAACCAAGACCATTTTTGTCCAAACATAATTTTAACATAAATTTTAGTTAAATTAGATTTAAAATTAAAAAAAAGTTAAAAAAAAAAAAAAGAAAAACAGGAGGCAAGGCTGGCAGCCAGCCCTCCCCGCTTGTGGCCACCGCCCTATAGCTGGTGGGGCGGCGGCGATCGCCGATGCCTTAGCGAGGGTTGTTGATCCTTATCGATTGGAGGTGAAGGCTGCTGGCCCTCGCCAGTGTGACATTCCGAATTTCGACCTATTTTTGGAATTTATAAAATGAATATTTCGTCAGTGCGATTATAATAAAATCTTCCCAGAACTGATCACTCTTGGGTTATTTTTAAATTAAAGATTTCTCTAGAATCGCACTAGATCGAATTTAGCCGTTATTTAGAGCCCGAACTTTGATATCAAATTTCTCAGAGTTTCATGACAAATTTAATTGGACGGTGTCGATATTATTGTGGCCATCGTCAACATTGCTCGGGATAAATGAAAAGTGAAATTTAAACCGGATGTGGATTTAGACTAGTAGACCTCCCTCATAGTGTGTTTTATTTAGTGTCTGTGAGCCAAATTCTAATTTATTAATTAGGGTTTTTCGTTGACCGTCGGACCGACTCCGAGTTTGAACGTGGACCGTGGAATCGCACTTAATTTCTTTGAGTCTCTCTCTCTCTCTCTCTCTCTCTCCCCTTTGCTGCGCCTCTTCCCTATGCACGTCCCCTCCCCCATTTCACGCTCACGTCTTCTCTCTCTCTCTCTCTCTCTCTCTCCTCCTCCTCCTCCTCCTCCTCCTCCTCCTCCTTCTTTTTCTTTTTATTTCTTTCTTCCTTTCTCTTCTTTTTCTTCTTCTTCTTCCTTCGTCCTCGCGCCGCTGCTCCTGCTTTCCTTTGCTGACCGTCGATTGCCAATGCCCGACCATCATTGGACGTCCGCCTTGCGTTGCCGCCCGCTTGACATCCATGATCGTCCGCCCCAGCCGCGCCGTCTGTCTTGCTGACTCCTTGACTCGGCTGTCCTCCCCCTCCTCTTCGCTCGAGCAGCAAGCTCGCCGTCACGTCTGCCATGGCCTGGGGTTGGCCAGCCTTCAGCCGGCCCGTCTTGCCTCGTCGCGCCACCTCCAACCGTCGCTGGCCCCGCCATTTCCGCCACTTGACTCCCCTTCCCCTGTTCTGGCTTCCCTTCCCCTGTTTCGCCACCAGCCGTCACCGCACTGGACCGACTGGTCGCCGCCGTCGCTATTGGTCACCACCGCCCTCGCTGGCTTACCACCGCCACCCAGCTTCCCCCTCGGTCGCCGGAGCCGCTGTTGTTCCGGCGAGACCTCCCTCTGCTGCCCCATCCCATGTTCCGCCCTCCCTTTCCTTTGTTCTCTCTCTCTGTCCTTGCTTTGACCGTTGCCGCCGTGAGCCGCCGCTCGAACGCTGGAGCTGCTGTTGTCCTGGCGACGTGGCTGCTTTTGCTCCGTCCAAATCGCCGCTTGTCGCCCGTCCATCCTCCGACGCGGTTGCTTCTATTTTTTTTCCCCCCAACCGCTTGCCATCGCGGCGTCATCGTCGCTGCCCAGCCGCCGTCGCTGCCCAGCCGCTGTACCGGTGAGGTCCCTGCCACTCGCTGCTGCTGTTGCTTTTCACCACGGGGAACCTAGCCGCTCGCCCCTACTGCCGCACAAGCCGCCGAATAACCGTCACCGCCGTGAACCACCGTACACCCGCCAAGTCGCTGCTGTGCCGACGCCACTGCTACTTCGTTTTGGCAGTCTTGCTACCCTCCACGCTTGACCGTTCATGCTTAGGCCCGAGGTAAGCGACTTCCTAATCCTGACTTAGGATGATGGGTAATGCTAGACTTGTTTAGGGGTTTGTGTGTGGGCTGAATGTAGTGGATATAGTGGCTGTCATGGGCTGTTTGGCATGGTTTTGGTGGCCGTTTAGCGCGATTGGGTGGCTGAGTTATGGGGTGGCTGAGTTATGGGGTGGTTCGGGGCGAGTGAATGGGCCGGAGTATGGGCTGAATCGTGATGGTTTATGGCTGATTTTTGTGGTTGGATTGGAGGTCGTTAGTGCTGGAATTTATGCCGAGATCGTCGGTCGTTCGTGTGTGATTTAATGGTCGTTTGACAGTAGTTCGTGTTAATGATTCGTGATGGGGATAACACGCCTATTGTGGGTTGTGGCTTAGTGTGATTGTATGAGGGGCCGTTGAGGCTAGAATATCAATTTAGTGTGTGATTGTCCCTTGTGGTCCAATGCTTGAATTGCGTTCATATGTGGTGAATTAATGGTTGGTTGTGATCGCTCTGTGGTGACGTAGGTGTTTGTTGAAATGCAATGTGAATTGGTGGAACCATGGCCTTTTGGCGCAAGTATGATGAATTGTGTTGTGGTCGTTTGAAAATGGTTGTGTGATATTTGATTCTGTGAAAGATGTGAAATTGATTGAATTAAGTGGCGCGTGTGTTTGCTTGAAAAGCCCGGATTGATCGGAGGGCTGCCAATCTGAGGCGTGGTTATGCAGATGTAGCGAGAAAGGCAAGAAAAAAACCTGAGGCGTGTTTGAGTGAGTCATTGGAGGATGCTGAGCCTAAGGTGTGTTTACGCGGGCTGTGGAAGGAAAGTTGGACCTAAGGCGTGTTCACACAGTTCATTGGAAAGAAAGTTAGACATGAGGCATGTTTACGCGGGTCATTGGAAAGTGAGAATGGACTTGAGGCGTGTTTGTACGAGCTGTGAGAATGAGCCTGAGGCGTGTTTACGTGGGCTGTGAGAATGGGCCTGAGGAGTGTTGACGTGGGCTGTGGGAAAGGACTTGAGGTGTGTTTATGCGGGTCGTGGATAGTTGGATGGACATGCATGTGGAATGTGCTTGATTGAATTGGGTGAACGCATGTGTGTATGGTGTTCGAGTGATTGAGATGTGTTCTTGGAATATTATTAATTATAGGGATTTGACTAATATGCAGAGTTGGTGCATGATTAGAAGTGAGGAAAGTATGTTTATGTGATTTCTAGTACGTCGATGGTTAGATTGTACGTTGAGACTTGTTTGAGTACGCATTGGCCTAGGTGGGGTTTAGGAGTCTGCTTATTGAGATTTATCTCATTTCTGTTGTTAAACATTTCCAGGCTTAAAGTGGCAAACAGTCGTCATATGCGGTTCGGAGACAGAAAGTGGTAGTGGACATCGATGTTGCTTCCTTTCTTGTATGCCCCCTTTTTATATAGTGTAGTAGACTATCCAACCATCGTCCCCTTTTGCTGAACATGGTTTATTCGTTAGTAGCCTGGGTTGTTATGGCGCAAATGAAATTGTTGTTTTGTGCTATCCCTCTGTAATCATCTTTTGTCTGGGTTGTTTTATATTCGCTTCCGCTTGTGTTTGTCTTCGTATGATTTGTTTGGGCCGGCGACACGTCTTGGGACATCGCGTTCAACATGATCGTCTGTTGACACCTAAATTTCGGCGTATCATTTAGTGGTTAATTGCATAGAAAATTAGGGATTAAATTTTTAACTCCTAAACAAAAATATTAAAATTGCATAAGCATATAGTTTAAATTCATTTAGATTAATTGCATTTCGCATCGAATCGGCGGTGGCAAGCGAGTTTAAAATTCATCGAACAAGACTCGGCTTCCTCGGAAAGGCAAGGGCCGGAAAGTACAAGTTGAACGGGCTTGGTTGTCTTAATTTGAGCTTAAATCAGTCCATCAAACTTAATTAAATAAGAGCTCACATTAATTTAGCCCACTTAGAATTTAATTAAAATTAGAGCCTAAGCCCAAACCTAAGCCCATTAGGACTAGAAAGCCCGACTAAATGACCTAGGTTAGCATTATAAATATATCGTTATACCTTATAACCTAGGGGGGATCTCATAATCTGAAAAATCAGAATTTTTAGAGAGAGATTCGGAGAATTTCGGAGAATGGAATTTCGGAGAGGGGGGCTAAAATAAGAAAGAAAATAAATAAAAGGGGCACACATATATTCTGTGTGAAGGAAAGCTACGGACAGAAGGAAAGCAAAAGGGAAAAGTCAAAGAAAGGAGTCCTTGACAGAGAAATTCACGTAGAGACATTGGAAGAGAAGAAAAGGCCAAAGAAGATCCCCCACGCCGAAGTCCACGTGATTCTTCTACCTCCTGACCGTGACGTCCTCGCCGGTTGACGATTCGTCCAAGTTGAAGGCTGAACCAAGGAGTCCAAGAAGTTGACTTCTTCAACGTTGCTCCATCCTGCGTCACCGAAGACGATCCTCCATGCAGAATACGTAAAGGAAGACCCCACCGAGGAGCATCTGGAGGAGACCTAACTTGTCAACGCTTCCTCTCCATCCGGAAACGCCAAAAGCCAAGCCCAGACGTCTCTGCACCCGGTGATGTTGCTGCTTTGCTGTTCTTCTCCCATGGACAAGTGACAAGGTAGCTAAAGTCTCCATTCCACGAGGACAACACCGCAAGCTTGTCAACCACCAAATTGTAGCTGCTGCCCTCCGCCGGAATAGTGCCTGAAGACCTCGCTGTCGTCGTCGTCGTCGCCCCCGCGGCATCCTCACGCTAGCCACCGTATCACCGTGCCGCTCGCCGTTGTCCCGATCTGCAAGCCCGAGCTCAGTCCCGACTTCGATTCAAATTTGGAAGTTATCCAAATTAGGTAATTGAGCATTATCCTAAATATTCAGAATATTCAATTTCCTGATTTGCACGTGTTGAATATTTCAAGAATATCACGTGAATATTTAGATATCTTAGGATAATGTTTGATATATCCGCGATGTTTGAAATATTCAAAATTAGGAAACTGTCCTAATTTAGCAACGTATTTGGACGACTATCTGACCTTAACCCTAAGGTCCGATACCTGGCGATACGGGAAATTATCATCTTATCTATAATCACTTAGATACGATGATGAATTTCATTAGCTTTCCAAATTCGAACGATCAAATATTCGTTAATATCTATAACCCTATAGATATGATCGATAGTTCGAATTTTGTGCCTAATCCGAGTTTGAAACAAATTTGGCGGATCGCGTGGTTGATTTGAATGTGGTTGTTATTTTTTTTTGTTTGATTGTCTTTCCTTTTCAAATAAAACAGAAAAAATTCAAAAATATTAGCTAGATTTAAAGTAGAGTTTTTGCATGTCTAGGAATTCTAAATATATCTAGAAGATAGAGTAGTTATTTAGTTTAAATTACGACTTGAGATGATATATTTCCTAGTTTAAATTAAGTAATATTCTAGTCTTAATAGATTATTTAGGTTATTTTATTATTCCGAATTTTACACAAAAATCCCAAAAATAAGTCATTCTAGGGTAGATTAAGCCATCATAGGTTGCACGTTATTTTAGGCATTTTGTCATTCCGAATTTTAATAAAAAATACCAAAAAGAGAAGTCATTAGGTTGCATGTTAATTTAGGCACATTTTTTAATTTCGAATTTCAATGAGAAAAATATAAAAAAATAATCATTCTTTCGTCACTAGAATTAGGTCACGTCGTCGCATGACATATAGTTTGCATGTTAGGTTGCATTAATTCGCATGTCATTTTTGCACGTCATTGCATGTAGACTAGATTTCATCTAAATAAGTGAAAAATCAAAAAAAAAAAGAAATTGAGTGATTGTTTGTTAACTAGGAATCATATTAGGGTGTTTGATGTGATTTCTAGCTAACAATGCAGATGCTTGCGTTGGTTCGAGGTAAGTTGTTCTCCTAAACTTGCAATTTATTTAATGCTTTAATTATTAGGTGTTAAATTGGTGATTTGCGCACCCGCATGAACACTTCACATGTTAGTGACATAAGTTAAAATAGATCCAAACTGCCTGCCAAAATATTTTTGAAAAGAAAAGGTACCGAAAGGGCGTTAGACTAGATCTAGCGTAATCAAGTCCCCGGGCTTAGAATCTCTGGTTCGTAGGAATAAAACATATCTCCCTATGTTTTATTTAGGTTTCTAATCAGCCTACCGTAAATTGATTAGTGGCGACTCCAAGCATGAAAATATTTGCATGTTAAGAACTTAAACCCTGAGTTGCGAATTGGTAGGGTTTGGGAGGGCCCGAGTTAAGCTTAGTCTTAATAATCCATTAGCCCCGAGAAAATATGAAAATTTTTTTTAGGGTCGCGACAGCTTGGCGACTCCGCTGGAGACTTAAGTTAAAACTCTTAGTGGACTTAGGCCAATTTTTCTTTTCAAAAATAATTTTTGTTTGGTAGCGAGGATCCCAGGTACGTCCCTAACATTTTAAGGTGTTAAATGTTCTTGCAGTATGGGAGTTATAAGGGGAGGCGTGATTGTTAACCCTTGTTTTGCAGGGAGGTGGTTGAATGTATGGTTTAATTTATGCACGAAGCGCTGTTTGATATAACCTGCTGTGCATGCCTTACATTTACACTACATCGCACACACTACCCGCTGTCGGACCTGGACGGCATAGTTTTAGGATGGTACTGAGATAGTGGATACCCCGACCAAAACCATGTGGTACGGGTCGCCCTCCTCGGTCCCGAAATTTTTTTTCAAGGTGTCATTGAGTACCCCACCACGGTTGTATCCCCCTCAACCCGGGTCGGCTCTTTGACTAAGCCGGAGTCAGGGGAATCCTAGCCTAACCACCACCATGACTGGTTTAGCTCGGTAATCTTCGCGTCTCCATTTTGCAAGCCAGAGTCTAGGTAGAAATCGAACCTCACATTTCATGCGCATGTCTATGTGATTGCCATTTTCCTACCCGGTGAAGTAAGTGTTCTGAATCTTTATCTTGCAATTTACTTACTTTTTCGTACATTTGGTCGGTCCATGATAGGTCTAAGTCAATCGTAATTTTTGAAAGTAATGATCATTGAATTTCTTTTCAAAGGAAATAAAAATGGAAAAAAAAAAGAAATAAAGCTTTGAAAAGAGATTACTTTCAATTCTTATTATCATTTTTCTGGGTCTGTCCTAAGTCATTATTTCCTAAGAAATTTGCCATCATTTTCACAAATACATGGAATAATGAAAAATGTCATGAAAAATGGGAATAAAAGGAGACGATTAGACTGAGTCATGGACCGATCGTTTTGAGGACTCATACTTACCATGTTCTATTTTCAAATTAGGTAATTTGCCACGGATCCCCCTCATCCTCATAATACTCGATCGGTGACCAAAAGAAGGATGACCAATCAAGCTGAGATTGCAGTCATGATCGATGAAAAGCTTAAGGAACACATGAATACGGTCAATGAGCAGATCACGGCTGCCATGTCCAAAATGATGGGTGATTTCATGGCCAAGCAGCAGCAGATCAATACCGCCTCTCAATCGGAGATTCCGCTTCCAACCCGTCAAGGCCTCCGCCTTGACAAATCTCCTGCAGTGACTATTAATCCAACCCTTCAACTGGAAGATGTCATTCTGACTGACACTAGCACGTCTGCGGCGGCCCTTGTTCTTCAGTCACCCCCCAATGATGAAAGCACCAAGTTGCTGGCTAAGCTTGACCAAAGGTTACGTGAAATGGAGGGGACTCAAAGTGTTCCGCCTGTTGATTTGTCCATTTTTACCCGGGTCCAAGTGCCCGAAAAGTTCAAGATGCCAGCCTTCGAGAAGTATGACGTCACGTTAAACCCAATTCAGTACATCGATATGTACCAGGGGCTCATGAATAGATATGTTTCTAACGGGCCTCTGATGATCCAAACCTTCCAAGCAAGCTTGAAGGATGCTGCAATGAGGTGGTATACCAACCACCAGATCAACCGGAAAAACTCGTGGGAAGAGGTAGCAAACCTTTTCGTCAAGCACTTCAAGTTCAATCTCGACGTCACTATTACGAGGGAAGACCTGGAAAGAGCTTAATAGAAAAAGGGTGAGACTCTAAAGGAGTATGCCACTCGCTGGAGGAACATGGCTAGGCAGATCATACCGGAACCCGCAGAACGTGACTTAATGAAGTTGTTCGTGTCCACCCTACCGCAGCCGGTTCGTTCACGAATGTTAGTGATGGCCGCCCAATCTTTTGGCCAACTGATAGCCATGGGTGAGGAGATCGAGACCGGGCTCAAGAAGGGATGGTACGGTGAGTCAGGTTCATCGGCCAAGAGATTTACTAATAAGAAGGACAAAGAGCATGTCTCCGAGGTCAACATGACCTATCTGCAGAAACCGCCAGCTTAAGCCCCGAAGCTACAATTCAGCACCCAGCAGACAACTTCTTATGGACAGCAAGGCCAGCAGGATCCACGCCCGCAGCGCAAACTTCGCCAGTTTACTCCACTTCCTGGGACGTTATCTCAAGTACTGGCAGTGCTAAGGAAGAAGAATTTTCTGAATTCAGAACCACAAAGAGCTAACGTTGCTGGCTATGCAAAGTATGATCCGTCGAAGAAATGTAATTATCATAGAGGTGAGGTTGGGCATTCGACCGATGATTACCAAGTACTCAAACATCGAGTGCAGGATCTACTCCACACTGGAGCATTTGCGCTGCAACCAGCCGGTAAGCCCAATGTGCAGAGCAATCCACTCCCTGATCATTCGAACAGTGCAAATGTTGTTCTCGGCCCGGGAGTCAAGCAGGTTCGAGGTTTCAGGGTCTCTCTCGAAGATATTTTCGATGCTTTAGTTCGAGCTGGTTATGTTTCGGCTAGCGAAGTATTATCATTCGGTGACATAAGAGAGAAAGTGGATGAGTTGGTGAAAAAAGGAATGATTGGGACAGCGGATGAATTCGGAGTAGTGGCCGCTATATCCCAAGTCACCATTGACTGGAATGAAGAACTTTCAAAGATGACCGATGAACAAGTTAAGTTGGATCCTGACATGCCCGCTCTCGAGGACGCCTCTGATGATGACCTCGGGATCATTATACCCGACACTCCGGAAGTATTGATCCTGACATTACCTCAGCCCTACGTTTGTGAAAGTGACAAGATGGTTCCATGGTCGTACGACGTTGATATAAAGCACGAGGTTCAGGACCTCTTAGATACTGGGGCATCAACATTTCGTGCTTCGTGGCTCTACGAAGGCCGAGATGATCTTCTCATAGTTCCAGACATCCAGAATACATCCACGAGTCCTGCAAGAATGATACATGAAAAGAAGGAGGTGATCGACACCCTGGGGCAACCGAGCGGCAAGTTCGACTACTACGTGAAATATTCAGCTCCCCCGAGCTTCTATATTGACCCACGTGATATCGTCCCCGATGGATGGGGAGGTATGGATGATCTAACACCTCTAGTGACAGAAGATCCTGATGAAGCGATGGAGGGAATCGCTGCTTTGTTCAATAACATGCTCATTGGAGCTATCGAGGAAGGACCGTTGGAGGGAATGGGCACTGGCTCGCGAGAGTAACACCTTTACTTTTTTCGCACACTCCTCTGTGTGGGAATTTCTATTGCTTTCTAGGATTTGTCCCGTCTCGGGAGCTGCTTTTTGGGATTTTTCATTTCTATGACTTTATTCTCCCAGTTTTCAATCCAATAAGATGTAATTTGTCGATTCCATATCAATAAAATTACAGAAGTTTTTATCATTTTGAATCTTGTTGAAGTACCCCAAACCAACCCGATGACGATAACCAACGATTGAAAATTTTGTCATCTACGGTAAGAACTGAGGGTTGGGCTTCTCAAGAATTCTTGTTTTAAGGTCTTTAAAAGCAAAATGAATTTCAAGAAACAAGGACCAGTTTCGAAAATTGCCTGTAGTTAAGCCCTGTCTTGTCTTTTTGATCCCTTTCTTTCATGTTTCAGTACTAATCTCGAGACATGCGAAGGGACGGAAATCGTGGGTCCTCATATGTGTGATATAAATGGAGCAGTCGAAGTAGCCAATAAGAATATCAAGAAAATTTTGGCTAAAACAGCTGAAAATTATCGTGATTAGCATGAGAGATTATCTTTTGCATTTATGGTATATCGGACTTCTATCCGGACATCTACAGGGGCAATTCCATATTCTCTTGTATACGGTACGGAAACAGTTCTACCTGTTGAAGTTGAAATTCCTTCATTATGTATTCTTTCACAGGTACAATTGTCAGAAGCAGATTGGATTCAACAGAGGTTTGACCAGTTGAACATGATTGATGAGAGAAGGCTTAGAGCTCTATGCCATGGCCAGTGCTACCAACAACGAGTTGCTAAATCTTTCAATAAGAAAGTCAAGCCTCGACATTTCCAGGTAGACGACCTTGTCCTACAGAGGTTATTGCCAATAGTTCCTCTTGCAGAAGGAAAATTCGCCCCAAATTATGGCGGTCCGTACGTTGTGAAGAAAGTCCTTCCAAGAGGTGCTTTGATTTTGGCCGAGATGGATGGTCGTGTTTTTTCCAGTCCAGTTAATTCTGATTCGGTGAAGAAATATTACACTTGATTCGTACTCATTTTGACTTTGTTTCAATCAAGTTTCAAGCTGAATTTCATGAATCGATTGATATTACTAAGCTTTGTTTGAGAAAAGCCTTTAATCTGGCAATTTATTTTTGTCCTAATGAAGTGATCATGTTGCATGAGAGACTTCAAGATGACACAAGGCAAACCGTTTCCATACATGTCCTGAATAATAATCCTTAGTGTGAGTTGAGTGAAAATTCCGTACTGGCAAGGTAAAGGATTATCTCACGAAAAGTATGACGATCAAAATGATGAGAGGCATTCATTTCCTCTATCTAAACACTACAAGTTATCATTTGCTTAACCCCTTTGAACGGAGTTTCATTTCTTACCCCTATCAGGAACAATCCCATACTGGGGCAATTCCTTAGAAAGTTCAAAATGGTTAGAATTTTCTTGCTTTCACTTGCATCAATCTTCAAGTATATTTATTGCATGCAAATTTTGTGTTAGCTTGAGTGCCTTAGATATGACGAAGAGCATTCCTTTCTATACCCTTACACATTATACCCTTTGCATACCCAATTTGAGCGATGGATTCATTTCAACCCTATTGGTGATCATTCTTGCAATAAACAAATGGAATCATCTCAAAGCAAGTTCAAGATGACTTGGGGCAAATGGGAGCTCGAAAGAAAATTCATCAGAAAGGATGTAAAAGGACTCCAATGAATCGAAGTTCTCTCGGAAAAATCTCTCGAAAAGAGAATCTCTCTCTCTCAAAAAAAAAAAGGGAAAGAAAGAAAGAAAAGCTTCAGTAAGAATTAAGTCGATATGCAAGATCATTCTTCAAGGAAAAGACCATTTGAAGGTTCATTTATTGTTGACACCTAAATTTCGGCGCATCATTTAGTGTTAAATTGCATAAAAATTAGGGATTAAATTTTAACCCCTAAACAAAAATATTAAAATTGCATAACATATAATTTAGGTTTATTTTAATTTAATTGCATTTTGCATCGAACCGACGATGGCGAATGAACTTAAATTTTATCGGACGAGACTCAGTTCGCTCGGGATTCAAGGGCCGAGAATTTCAATGTCAAACGAGCTCGGTCGATTTAATTTGGACTCAATTTGATATGTTGAGTTTAATTAATCGAAAGCCCAAATTAATTCAGCCCATTAACTCTAAGCCCAAGCCTAAGCCCATTAGGACATAAAGCTCATCTAAATTGACCTAGATTAGTACTATATAAGCATAACATTAGGTCAGAATTAAAGGGGGACTCTCATAATTTCAGAAATCAGATTTTTAGAGAGAGCTCTCAGAATTTTCGGAGAATTTCGGAGAACTGAATTTCGGAGAGGAAGGGTCAATGAAGAAAAAGGAATGCTTTATGTGCCTTTACGCATAAAAAAAAGGGGCTGGTCTTTTGGGGCTTGAAGGGACGTGAGAGGTTTCAAAAGAAAAGAAGGAGAAGGGGACGTGAAGAGAAGTTCACGTAGCCACGATCGAAGGAAGACTCGGTCAACAAAGGGAAGGACACACGCGCCGACAGAGAAGCTTGCAGAGAAGAGAAGAGAAGAAGAATTCACACCACCAGCAAAGGCGCCCACCTGGAGGATTTTTGTGTCCATCACACAACGCGTCTCGGCAACGCAACTTCAACGACACCAACGCTCACTATCATCGTACATTCGTTACTACGAGTCGCTCGGTTTGTCCGACAAACGCTAGAGTTGTTGTCCCTATTGCGAGGCTTCCTGCACCGGCACATCCGCCTGAACCGAGACGCTGCCCGCTGTCAAACCGAGTCTCACCACGGGCTGTTCCTTGCCGAGCTAGTCCGGGACTTGGAATTTCTCTATTTTGCAGGTTTCTCTAAGTTTTTTCCGTGAATCAAGGCAACCATCACCGTGCCATAGCCAAAGCCGCCCACCACCGAGGCCACCGCCGCGCGCCACCGTGCCCAACTGGAGTGCCGCTCGTGTATCGCCACGCCGCCGTTTTCGACGCGCCGGTCATTCCCGATCCGCAGCCCCGATACGCGCGATTCAAATTTGGAAAGTTATTTACACAAATCAGGTAAATATCACATCTTGATTTAACTTGAATATTTTATTTCCTGATTTGTGCTATTGATATTTAATTCTGCATATTTGGGTAATTTGCATTATCACAATTAGGATTTTATTTCCTTTTTTGAAACTTTGGATATCTACTTGCTTAATTTGGATAGATTTCAGAATTTTCAAAATATTTTGAATATATCCGATATATTTGAGATATCTAAATCTTTCAAGATATGATCGATTAGGAAAATTTCCTAATCCGCAACCGCACACGTGGAAATAAATCTATCTATCAGGCTTTAGATAGAATTATTTCCATAGCGGGTATTTCGAATTTTAGGGTCGATCTGTCAAGCTTCAGATCGAAACTTAATTCGAAAGATTTAGCAGTTATTTCTTTTACTTGATTTTAATTTCGAATTTTCATAAAAAAATACCAAAAAGAGATTGCATTAGAATAGGTTAATTTCTTTAGTTTAAAATCGCATGTTTAGATAACTAGCATTTTTAATTTCGAATTTCGATAAAAAAAAATACCAAAAAGATTGCATTAGAATATATTAATTTCTTTAATTGCATGTTTAGATAATTGGCATTTTTAATTCCGAATTTCATTAAAAAATACAAAAAAATAATATGCCCATCATTAGAAATAGGTCACATCGTCGCATGACATATAGTTTTCATGCTAGGTTGCATTAATCGCATGTCAATTTTTGCACGTCATTACATATAGGTTAGTTTTCATTTAAATAAAAGAAAATCAAAAAAGAAATTTCTGCACCATTGAACTTCAAATCAGAATTTTTTCAAAAATTATCAAATTGAGTGTTTTCCTTGAAATTGGTACCGAAAGGGCGTTAAGGAGTTTAACGTAACCAAGTCCCGAATCCATAATTTCTGGTTCGTAGAAATAAAATAGTACTCCCGCTATTTTATTTAGGTTTCTAATCAACCTACCCTAAATGATTAGTGGCGACTCCCATTGAAAATGTTTGCATGTTCACAATTGGACCTAAGTTGCGATTTGGTAGAGTTTGGGAGAACTCGAGCTAGGTTAATTAATTTAATTAATCTAGTAATACATTAGCCTAAGATCGAAACGCACAATTTTTATTTTAGGTCGTGACAGCTTGGCGACTCCGCTGGGGAGTACTTGAATTTTTTTTGAAAATTTAAGGAGGACTTAAGCCAAAAAAATTTTCAAAAAAAAAAAAAAACTTGATTTGACAAAATTTGTTGAATTCTCATTTTTAGGTGTTAAATGGTTTTGCAGGTTGGGAGGTATAAGGGGAGTAGTGATTGGCTAACCCTTTGTTTTGCAGGTTTGGTGGAGTGGAATTGTGGTTTAATTTTTGCACTATTGAAGCGTTGTTTGCATATAACTGTTGTGCATGATTTACAGTTTTTGCACTACACCACACACAACCTGTGATCGGACCTGGGTCACACCCATAGTTCTAAGATGGTATTTGGATGGTTCTTTAACCTTGGTGGTAAGACCTCGCTAAAGGTTATCCCATTTAGATCCGGAAAATTTTCCAAAAAATGGCTCAAGGATCGTCCTCGTGCACGTGAGGCTACTGCGCGTGGAGGTTCCCCTTGTCGACCGAACCAAGCCGAAGTGATTGGACCCGACTAGTCATGACTATTGTATGCGAGGCTGCGACTAGTCATGATGAATGTTTGCGAGGCTGCGACTAGTCATGATGAATGTTTGCGAGGCTGCGACATGTCGTTCCGTCCATCATTTCATTTTGCAAAACCTTTAGGGTAGATAGATTAAGATTTAAACTCACGATCCATGTGCATGTCTCTGTGATTGGCATTTTCTCCCTAAAGACGGTAATTTCTCGAGCTTTATCTTTGCTTTTCTTCATTTTATTTTGAGTCGGTCCATGATTTAGGTCGAGTCATTTGGCACGTGTCTATATAAGAATGGGTCGCCTCGATATCCGTTTCGTGCCTACTCCGAAACTAGAGCTCAAGAAGTTATGGAGCCAATTGAAGCCAGATGGTCAGCAGTATGTTCTCAAACGTATCGGATTCATGCTGCCAATCCTCGACATAGAGGTTCAGAGCGGGATCATGCAGGCGCTCGCTCACTTTTGGTGCCCCGAGACGACCACATTTGTGTTGGGAGGTAAGTTTGAGCTCACACCGACTCTGGAAGAATATAGTTTTGACATCGGAAAATCGATTGAGTTGGATATAGTCGAACCACCCATTAAGGCAGACCCTGTGATAGTGCTTGCTGAATTTTTGAATTTAACCAAAAAGGAAATAGAAAAAGTGTTAAAGAGCAATTGTCAAGCATGCCCTCTATCTTTTCTTATTGAATGTTTTGAAAACAACTCCGTCCTCATGAGGTCTAAGATTTTTGTCTTAGCCTTCTTCGGACTCATCATTTTTCCATTTCGTCAAAATGCTATAGATCCGGTCATAGCTTGGACGGTAAAATTAATATGTGGCGGAGTTAGTTTTATAAACACAATTCTGGCATAAACTTTCATATCTCTGACACGATTCAAAAAAGGAAAAGATAAAGTTTTTCGA
This sequence comes from Syzygium aqueum, assembly GCA_031216185.1. Lineage (NCBI taxonomy): Eukaryota > Viridiplantae > Streptophyta > Magnoliopsida > Myrtales > Myrtaceae > Syzygium > Syzygium aqueum. Next base: position 10,178,315 of record CM062232.1, on the reverse strand, counting down.
GCCCCGATTGAGCTTTTGCAAATCTGGTTTTTCTCACACCTTTCTCAATTTGGGAAAAATATGACTATATTTGAAATGAACATGACTGATAACCCTATCTTAAGGTTTAAGCAAATACAAGATCAAACAAAGAGTTTGCACTATACACAATGGGTCCATCTGTTCAAGGATCCAAGCTCTAAGATTTTCCTTTGGCAAGCTATATGGTTTCGGGAAGTTGAGGCTCGACTATACCGTGGCGATCAGAAGCCCGTACCTTTGATGGGCATTTATGGGGCAACCTGCTATCAACCCCTTCGGGTTGCGTGTCAATTCCGAGTTCTGCAGGATGTCCCACCTCCACTCAGACCTAATGAATTCCAAGTTCAATTCGAGAAGGGCGAGTCTTACAGAGTCAAGCTTAGGCGTCATTCCGATGCTTGGCAGAATTGCTCTCCTCAGAAGCTGATTTGGCCCACGGATGAGCCTACCGGAAGGAGGAAGAATTATTTTGCCACGGCCCGGTACATTCAGCATCATACTATCCCTGTCGAGATACTCCCGAAGATCCCAGTCGTGACGATACGGAATACTCTTCAGACCCAAATCAAAATCAGCGAAGAAAAGGCGATGAAGGCCCAGAACAAGGCAGATGCTCTGGCTGAAGAGAATGCACGATTACGGCGCGCCCTGATGGCCCATTCATCTATAGATCACGTGGCCTCTAAAAAGAGGAAGACCGTTTGATTTCTAGTTTGGTTTAGGGGGTTTTTCTTTTTAGGAGAAATGTTAGCTCGTTATTAATGTTTTCTGTAGTAGAAGTTGTTTCTGAACCATTTTCATAAGAATTCATTTGAGACATTTTTCATTTTGAGCAATTCAATGTTGAGCTATAATTTGTGAATTTTGGGAATGAGCCCGGTTTTTATTGAATAAAGCAATTTGGAACTTCGGGATTTATTCGACGAATCGGTCTTTCGAAAGAAATCTCATGTTAAGGGTCTAGAAGATGTCATGGACCGACTCGTTACTCTTACTCGTCGTATTTATTCTACCGTTGCTTTTTGCAGGTAATTTGCCACAGATCCCCCTCATCCTCATAATACTCGATCGGTGACCAAAAGAAGAATGGCCAATCAAGCCGAGATTGTAGCCATGATCGACGAAAAGCTGAAGGAACATATGAATGCAATCAATGAGCAAATCACGGCTGCCATGTCCAAAATGATGGGTGATTTCATGGCCAAACAGCAGCAGATCAATGTTGCCTCTCAATCGGAGATTCCACCTCCGACTCGTCAAGGCCTACGCCTTGACAAATCTCCTGCAGTGACTATTAATCCAACCCTTCAACTGGAAGATGTCATTCTGACTGACACTAGTACGTCTCCGGCGGCCCCTGTTCTTCAATCACCCCCCAATGATGAAAACGCCAAGTTGCTGGCTAAGCTTGACCAAAGGTTACGTGAAGTGGAGAGGACTCAAAGTGTTCCGCCTGTTGATTTGTCCATTTTTATCCGGGTCCAAGTGCCTGAAAAGTTCAAGATGCCAGCCTTCGAGAAGTATGACGGCACGTCAAACTCAATTCAGCACATCGATATGTACCAGGGGCTCATGAATAGATATGTTTCTAACGGGCCTCTGATGATCCAAACCTTCCAAGCAAGCTTGAAGGATGCTGCAATGAGATGGTATACCAACCACCAGATCAACCGGAAAGACTCATGGGAAGAGGTGGCAAACCTTTTCGTCAAGCACTTCAAGTTCAATCTCGACGTCACTATTACGAGGGAAGACCTGGAAAGAGCTGAACAGAAAAAGGGCGAGACTCTAAAGGAGTACGCCACTCGCTGGAGGAATATGGCTGGGCAGATCATGCCGGAACCCACAGAACGTGACTTAATGAAGTTGTTCGTATCCACTCTACCGCAGCCGGTTCGTTCACGAATGTTAGTGACGGCCGCCCAATCTTTTGGCCAACTGATAGCCATGGGCGAGGAGATCGAGATCGGGCTCAAGAAAGGATGGTACGATGAGTCAGGTTCATCGGCCAAGAGATTTACTAATAAGAAGGATAAAGAGCATGTCCCCGAAGTCAACATGACCTATCTGCAGAAGCCACCGGCTCAAGACCCGAAGCTACAATTCAGCACTCAGCAGACAACCTCTTATGGACGGCAAGGCCAGCAGGATCCACGCCAGCAGCGCAAACTTCGTCAGTTCACTCAACTTCCTGGGACGTTATCTCAAGTACTGGCGGTGCTAAGGAAGAAGAACTTGCTGAATTCAGAGCCACAAAGAGCTAACGCTGTTGGCTATGCAAAGTATGATCTGTCGAAGAAATGTGATTATCATAGAGGTGAGATTGGGCATTCGATTGATGATTGCCAAGTACTCAAATATCGAGTGCAGGATCTACTCGACACTGGAGCGTTTGCGCTACAGCCAGCTGGTAAGCCCAATGTGCAGAACAATCCACTCCCTGATCATTCGAACAGTGTAAATGTTGTCCTTGGTCCGGGAGTCAAGCAGGTTCGAGGCTTCAGGGTCTCTCTCAAAGATATCTTCGATGCTTTAGTCCGAGCTGGTTATTTTTCGACCGGCGAGGTGGTGTCACTCGGTGACATAAGAAAGAAAGTGGATGAGTTAGTAAGAGGAGGAATGATCGGGACAGCAGATGAATTCGGGATAGTGGCCACTATATCCCAAATCATCATTGACTGGAATGAAGAATTCGCAAAGATGACCGATGAACAAGTTAAGTTGGATCCTGATATGCCCGCTCTCGAAGACGCCTCTGACGATGACCTCGGGATCATTATACCCGACACTCCGGAAGTATTGACCCTGGCATCACCTCAGCCCTACGCTTATGAAAGTGACAAGATGGTTCCATGGTCATACGGCGTTGATCTAAAGCACGAGGTTCAGGACCTCTTAGATACTGAGGCATCAACATTTCGTGCTTCGTGGCTCTGCGAAAGCCGAGATGATCTTCTCATAGTTCCAGACATCCAGAATACATCCACGAGTCCTGCAAGAATGATACATGAAGAGAATAAAGTGATCGACACCCTGGGGCAACCGAGCGGCAAGTTCGACTACTACGTGAAATATTCGGCTCCCCCGAGCTTCTATATTGACCCGCGTGATATCGTCCCCGATGGATGGGAAGGTATGGATGATCTAACACCTCCAGTGACAGAAGATCCTGATGATGCGATGGAGGGAATCGCTGCTCTGTTCAATAACATGCTCGTTGGAGCTATCGAGGAAGGACCGTTGGAGGGAATGGGCACTGGCCCGCGAGAGTAACACCTTTACTTTTTTCGCACACTCCCCTGCGTGGGAATTTCTATTGCTTTCTAGGACTTGCCCCGTCTCGGGAGCTGCTTTTTGGGATTTTTCATTTCTATGACTTTATTCTCCCAGTTTTCAATCCAATAAGATGTAATTCGTTGATTCCATATCAATAAAATTACAAAATTTTTTTATCATTTTGAATCTTGTTGAAGTACCCCAAACCAACCCGATGACGATAACCAATGATTGAAAAATTTGTTATCTACGGTAAGAACTGAGGGTTGGGCTTCTCAAGAATTCTCGTTCCGAGGTATTCGAAAGCAAAATGAATTCCAAAAAAAACAAGGAACAATTTTCAAAAATTGCAAGTAGTTAAGCCCTGTCTTATCTGTTTGATCTATTTCTTTCATGTTTCAGTACTAATCTCGAGGCATGCAAAGGGACGGAAATCGTGGATCCTCATATATGTGATATGAACGGAGCAATCGAAGTAGCCAACAAGAACATCAAGAAGATTTTGGCTAAAACAGCCGAAAATTATCGTGATTGGCATGAGAGATTACCTTTTGCGCTTATGGCATATCGGACGTCTATCCGGACATCTACAAGGGCAACTCTATATTCTCTTGTGTACGGTATGGAAGCAGTTCTACCTGTTGAGGTGCAAATTCCCTCAGTATGTATTCTTTCACAGGTACAATTGTCAGAAGCAGATTGGATCCAGCAAAGGTTGGACCAGTTGAACATGGTTGATGAGAAGAGGCTTAGAGCTCCATGCCATGGCCAGTTGCTAAATCTTTCAATAAGAAAGTCAAGTCTCGACATTTCTAGGTAGGTGACCTTATCCTACGAAAGTTAATGCCGATTTTTCCTCTTGTAGAAGGAAATTTTGCCCCAAACTATGGTGGCCCGTACATTGTGAAGAAAATCCTTCCAGGAGGTGCTTTGATTTTGGCCGAGATGGATGGTCGTGTTTTTTCCAGTCCAGTTAATTTTGATTCTGTGAAAAAGTATTACACTTGATTTGTACTCATTTTGACTTTGCTTCAATCAAGTTTCAAATTGAATTTCATGAATCAATTGATATTACTAAGCTTTGTTTGAGGAAAGCTTTTGATCTAGCAATATATTTCTGTCCTAATGAAGTAAGCATATTGCGTGAGAGATTTCAAAATGACGAAAGGCAAGCCATTTCCATACACGTCCCGAATAATAATCCTCAGTGCGAGTTGAGTGAAAATTCCGTGCTGACAAGGTAAAGGATTATCTCACGAAAAGTATGACGATCAAAATGACGAGAGGCATTCATTTCCTCTATCTAAACACTACAGGTTATCATTTGCTTAACCCCTTTGAACGGAGTTTCATTTCTTACCCCTATCAAGAACAATCCTATACTGGGGCAATTTCTTAAAAAGTTCAAAATGGTTAGAATTTTCTTGCTTTTACTTGCATCAATCTTCAAGTATATTTATTGCATGCAAGTTTTGTGTTAGCTCGAGTGCCTTAGATATGACGAAGAGCATTTCTTTCTCTACCCTTACACATTATATCCTTTGCATACCCAATTTGAGCGGTGAATTCATTTCAACCTAATTGGTGATCATTCTTGTGATAAACAAAAGAAATCATCTCAAGACAAGTTCAAGGTGACTTGGGGCAAATGGGAGCTCGAAGGAAAATTCATCAGAAAGGACGCAAAAGGACTCCATTAAATCGAAGTTCTTTCTCTCAAAAAAAAAAGAAAGAGAAAAATCTCTCAAAAAAGAAAATCTCTCTCTCTAAAAAAAAAAAAGGAAAGAAAGAAAGAAAAGCTTCAGCAAGAATTGAGTCAATATGCAAGACTATTCTTCAAGGAAAAGAACATTTGAAGGTTCATTTGTGGAACAATTGCTAGAGATAGGTCAATTGGATGATCACCAATCTCCATGTTCATAATACCCCTTTGATGAAAATAGGCCATTCATTTCAAGCCTACCTGAACCTACGTTACAACCCTTACCGAAGTCTCTTCATAATAGGGCATTTGAGTTAACGTAGAATTTCAAATGCTTATAAATGTTGCTCGAAGAAGTGCGAGCAAGATTTTTCTATCTCATTTTTGCAGCATTTCTGAATTGTGACTCCAGAGCAGCTGATGATATCAATTCTTTCAATAGCCTCGACTCGAAGACTCCATTTTGCTAAGCCATTAAACAAACCCATGTTTCAGTCCTTATAAAGACCTCTCATATTGACTAAATTATACTGATTTTGAGAATATCCAAACCCTTGTCAAGCACGACGAAGAGAGTTTGAGTGATTCTTATACCCGCATTAAAGGTCGGGACAAAAGCTTTTCAGTGAGAGTGAGTGAAAAGTCCTTTCTGATTAAAGGTCTCTCATTTAATGTGATTAAACTGTCAAAAGAACGAAATGGTTGTTCTTATTGATAAAATCCCCAATGAAGCTTGGTGATATGAGCAGATTCATAAATTATGTTTTCTCCGCCTCTGCGCATGTAGTATTTTGACATTTTCTCAGGTAAGAACAGGAGCGATGCCATTGGCTCCGTCATAAGAAGAATTCAGGTACGCTTGCTACTTATTCTTCGTCGTTTCTCATTTTGAAATACAATTTCTCACATGGTGTTGCCAAGTGGAGTACGCGGCACACCCCATCTTTTGTTCGCCTAGCAGGATAGGCACCATGATTTCCTATTTTATGTCTGCCAAGTGGAGTACACGGCAGCATAATTTCTCATTTGGTGTTGCTAAGTGGAGTACGAAGCACACCCCATTTGATGTTGCTAAGTGGAGTACGAAGCACATCCCATTTCATGTTCGCCAAGTGGAGTACGCGGCGGCATGGTTTTTCATGGTGTTGCCAAGTGGAGTACGCGGCACACCCCAATTGATGTTGCTGAGTGGAGTACGAAGCACATCCCATTTCATGTTCGCCAAGTGGAGTACGCGGCGGCATGGTTTTTCATGGTGTTGCCAAGTGGAGTACGCGGCACACCCCAATTGATGTTGCTGAGTGGAGTACGAAGCACATCCCATTTCATGTTCGCCAAGTGGAGTACGCGGCGGCATGGTTTTTCATGGTGTTGCCAAGTGGAGTACGCGGCACACCCCAATTGATGTTGCTGAGTGGAGTACGAAGCACATCCCTTTTCATGTTTGCCAAGTGGAGTACGCAACGGCATGGTGTTGCTAAGTGGAGTACGAAGCACACCAGTTAATACATCCAATTCTTTCTTCATATCATGCACTATTTCGCATCTGTAGGAAACTACAGGTAACAGATAGGCAATCCAGTACCTCGAAAACCTTACTTCCAGTTGACCAGAAGTTTGGAAATCGAGGGAATTGAAAGCATTATAAAGCATTTTGTCACTCAGATGCTTTTTGGTGCGATCCGTATGTAAGTCTCTTTCACCGCTCCGCATGAAGTGAGAAGCCTTAGCATACGTTCCTTATTGCTTGCATATCATACATCATTACATAAAAAAAAAGATCATTCATCATTTTGCATAGTTTAAATTTAGGTCTCAGTCTTTGAGCGAAACCTCTGCGAGCCTCCACTCAAAGAGGGGCAGTTGTTGACACCTAAATTTCGGCGCATCATTTAGTGTTAAATTGCATAAAAATTAGGGATTAAATTTTAACCCCTAAACAAAAATATTAAAATTGCATAACATATAATTTAGGTTTATTTTAATTTAATTGCATTTTGCATCGAACCGACGATGGCGAATGAACTTAAATTTTATCGGACGAGACTCAGTTCGCTCGGGATTGAAGGGCCGGGAATTTCAATGTCAAACGAGCTCAGTCGATTTAATTTGGGCTCAATTTGATATGTTGAGTTTAATTAATCGAAAGCCCAAATTAATTCAGCCCATTAACTCTAAGCCCAAGCCTAAGCCTAAGCCTAAGCCCATTAGGACATAAAGCTCATCTAAATTGACCTAGATTAGTACTATATAAGCATAACATTATGTCAGAATTAAAGGGGGACTCTCATAATTTCAGAAATCAGATTTTTAGAGAGAGCTCTCAGAATTTTCGGAGAATTTCGGAGAACTGAATTTCGGAGAGGAAGGGTCAATGAAGAAAAAGGAATGCTTTATGTGCCTTTACGCATAAAAAAAAGGGGCTGGTCTTTTGGGGCTTGAAGGGACGTGAGAGGTTTCAAAAGAAAAGAAGGAGAAGGGGACGTGAAGAGAAGTTCACGTAGCCACGATCGAAGGAAGACTCGGTCAACAAAGGGAAGGACACACGCGCCGACAGAGAAGCTTGCAGAGAAGAGAAGAGAAGAAGAATTCACACCACCAGCAAAGGCGCCCACCTGGAGGATTTTTGTGTCCATCACACAACGCGTCTCGGCAACGCAACTTCAACGACACCAACGCTCACTATCATCGTACATTCGTTACTACGAGTCGCTCGGTTTGTCCGACAAACGCTAGAGTTGTTGTCCCTATTGCGAGGCTTCCTGCACCGGCACATCCGCCTGAACCGAGACGCTGCCCGCTGTCAAACCGAGTCTCACCGCGGGCTGTTCCTTGCCGAGCTAGTCCGGGACTTGGAATTTCTCTATTTTGCAGGTTTCTCTAAGTTTTTTCCGTGAATCGAGGCAACCATCACCGTGCCATAGCCAAAGCCGCCCACCACCGAGGCCACCGCCGCGCGCCACCGTGCCCAACTGGAGTGCCGCTCGTGTATCGCCACGCCGCCGTTTTCGACGCGCCGGTCATTCCCGATCCGCAGCCCCGATACGCGCGATTCAAATTTGGAAAGTTATTTACACAAATCAGGTAAATATCACATCTTGATTTAACTTGAATATTTTATTTCCTGATTTGTGCTATTGATATTTAATTCTGCATATTTGGGTAATTTGCATTATCACAATTAGGATTTTATTTCCTTTTTTGAAACTTTGGATATCTACTTGCTTAATTTGGATAGATTTCAGAATTTTCAAAATATTTTGAATATATCCGATATATTTGAGATATCTAAATCTTTCAAGATGTGATCGATTAGGAAAATTTCCTAATCCGCAACCGCACACGTGGAAATAAATCTATCTATCAGGCTTTAGATAGAATTATTTCCATAGCGGGTATTTCGAATTTTAGGGTCGATCTGTCAAGCTTCAGATCGAAACTTAATTCGAAAGATTTAGCAGTTATTTCTTTTACTTGATTTTAATTTCGAATTTTCATAAAAAAATACCAAAAAGAGATTGCATTAGAATAGGTTAATTTCTTTAGTTTAAAATCACATGTTTAGATAACTAGCATTTTTAATTTCGAATTTCGATAAAAAAAATACCAAAAAGATTGCATTAGAATAGATTAATTTCTTTAATTGCATGTTTAGATAATTGGCATTTTTAATTCCGAATTTCATTAAAAAATACAAAAAAATAATATGCCCATCATTAGAAATAGGTCACATCGTCGCATGACATATAGTTTTCATGCTAGGTTGCATTAATCGCATGTCAATTTTTGCACGTCATTACATATAGGTTAGTTTTCATTTAAATAAAAGAAAATCAAAAAAGAAATTTCTGCACCATTGAACTTCAAATCAGAATTTTTTCAAAAATTGTCAAATTGAGTGTTTTCCTTGAAATTGGTACCGAAAGGGCGTTAAGGAGTTTAACGTAACCAAGTCCCGAATCCATAATTTCTGGTTCGTAGAAATAAAATAGTACTCCCGCTATTTTATTTAGGTTTCTAATCAACCTACCCTAAAATGATTAGTGGCGACTCCCATTGAAAATGTTTGCATGTTCACACAATTGGACCTAAGTTGCGATTTGGTAGAGTTTGGGAGAACTCGAGCTAGGTTAATTAATTTAATTAATCTAGTAATCCATTAGCCTAAGATCGAAACGCACAATTTTTATTTTAGGTCGCAACATTTATGGAGCAATCGCTAGAGATAGATCAATTGGATGATCACCAATCTCCATGTTCATAATACCCTTTGATGAAAATAGGCCATTCATTTCAAGCCTACCCGAACCTACGTTACAACCCTTTATCGAAGTCTCTTCAGAATAGGGCACTTGAGTTAACGTAGAGTTTCAAATGCTTATAAATGTTGCTCGAAGAAGTGCGAGCAAGATTTTTCTATCTCATTTTTGCAGTGTTCCTGACTTGTAAACCCGGAGCAGCTGATGATATCAATTCTTTCAATAGCCTCGACTCGAAGAGTCCCTTTTTCTAAGCCATTGAACAAACCCATGTTTCAGTCCTAACAAAGACCTTTCAGATTGGCTAAATTATACTGATTTTGATAATATCCGAACCCTTGTCAAGCACGACGAAGAGAGTTTAAGTGATTCTTATACCCGTATTAAAGGTCGAGACAAAAGCTTTTCAGTGAGAGTGAGTGAAAAGTCCTTTCTGATTAAAGGTCTCTCATTTAATGTGATTAAACTGTCAAAAGAACGAAATGGTTGTTCTTATTGATAAAATCCCCAATGAAGCTTGGTGATATGAGCAGATTCATAAATTATGTTTTCTCCACCTCTGCGCATGTAGTATTTTGACATTTTCTCAGGTAAGAACAGGAACGATACCATTGGCTCCGTCATAAGAAGAATTCAGGTACACTTGCTATTTATTCTTTGTCGTTTCTCATTTCGAAATACAATTTCTCACATGGTGTTACCAAGTGGAGTACGCGGCACACCCCATCTTTTGTTCGCCTAGCAGGATAGGCGCCATAATTTCCTATTTTTATGTTCGTTAAGTGGAGTACGCGGCGGCATGGTGTTGCCAAGTGGAGTACGCGGCACATCCCAATTGATGTTGTTGAGTGGAGTACGAAGCACATCTTATTTTCATGTTCGCCAAGTGGAGTATGCGGCGGCATGGTGTTGCCAAGTGGAGTACGCGGCACACCCCAATTGATGTTGCTGAGTGGAGTACGAAGCACATCTTATTTTCATGTTCGCCAAGTGGAGTACGCGGCGGCATGGTGTTGCCAAGTGGAGTACGCGGCACACCCCAATTGATATTGCTGAGTGGAGTACGAAGCACATCTTATTTTCATGTTCGCCAAGTGGAGTACGCGGCAGCATGGTGTTGCCAAGTGGAGTACGTGGCACACCCCAATTGATGTTGCTGAGTGGAGTACGAAGCACATCCCATTTCATGTTCGCCAAGTGGAGTACGCGGCGGCATAACATCCAGTCTTTTGTTCGCCTAGCAGGATAGGCGGCGTAACACCCCAATCTCATGTTCGTCTAGCAGGATAGACGGCGTAACATCCAGTCTCATGTTCACCTAGCAGGATAGGTGGCATAATATCCAGTCTCATGTTCGTCTAGCAAGATAGACGGTGTAACATCCAGTCCTTTGTTCGCCTAGCAGGATAGGCGGCGTAATATCCAGTCTCATATTCGTCTAGCAGGATAGACGGCGTAACATCCAGTCCTTTGTTCGCCTAGCAGGATAGGCGGCGTAATATCCAGTCCTTTGTTCACCTAACAGGATAGGTGGCATAATACTCAGTCCTCTGTTCACCTAGCAGGATAGGTGGCATAATATTTAGTCCTTTAATCGCCTAGCAGGATAGACGGTGTAATATCTAGTCCTCTGTTCACCTAGCAGGATAGGTGGCATAACATCCCGTTTCATATTCGTCTAGCAGGATAAGCGGCACAACTTCTCATTTGGTGTTGCCAAGTGGAGTACGCGGCACACCCTATCTCATTTTTATGTTCGCCTAGCAGGATAGACGCCATAGTTTCTCAATTGGTATCGCTAAGTGGAGTACGAAGCACACCAATCAATACATTCCTTTGTTTCTTCATATCATGCGCTATTTCGCATTTGTAGGAAACTACAAGTAACAGATAGACAATCCAATACCTCGAAAATCTTACTTCCAGTTGACCAGAAGTTTGGAGATCGAGGGAATCAAAAGCATTATAAAGTATTCCGTCACTCAGATGCTTTTTATGCGATCCGTATGCAAAGTTCTTTTATCGCTCCGCATGAAGTGAGAAGCCTTAGCATACGTTCCTTATTGCTTGCATATCATACATCATTATATTAAAAAAAAAACAAATCATTCATCATTTTGCATAGTTTAAATTTAGGTCTCAGTCTTTGAGCGAAACCTCTGCGAGCCTCCACTCAAAGAGGGGCAGTTGTTGACACCTAAATTTCGGCGTATCATTTAGTGGTTAATTGCATAGAAAATTAGGGATTAAATTTTTAACTCCTAAACAAAAATATTAAAATTGCATGAGCATATAGTTTAAATTCATTTAGATTAATTGCATTTCGCATCGAATCGGTGGTGGCAAGCGAGTTTAAAATTCATCGAACAAGACTCGGCTCCCTCGGAAAGGCAAGGGCCGGAAAGTACAAGTTGAATGGGCTTGGTTGTCTTAATTTGAGCTTAAATCAGTCCATCAAACTTAATTAAATAAGAGCTCACATTAATTTAGCCCACTTAGAATTTAATTAAAATTAGAGCCTAAGCCCAAACCTAAGCCCATTAGGACTAGAAAGCCCGACTAAATGACCTAGATTAGCATTATAAATATATCGTTATACCTCATAACCTAGGGGGGATCTCATAATCTGAAAAATCAGAATTTTTATAGAGAGATTCGGAGAATTTCGGAGAGCGAAATTTCGGAGAGGGGGGGCTAAAATAAGAAAGAAAATAAATAAAAGGGGCACACATATATTCTGTGTGAAGGAAAGCTACGGACAGAAGGAAAGCAAAAGGGAAAAGTCAAAGAAAGGAGTCCTTGACAGAGAAGTTCACGTAGAGACATTGGAAGAGAAGAAAAGGCCAAAGAAGATCCCCCACGCCGAAGTCCACGTGATTCTTCTACCTCCTGACCGTGACGTCCTCGCCGGTTGACGATTCGTCCAAGTTGAAGGCTGAACCAAGGAGTCCAAGAAGTTGACTTCTTCAACGTTGCTCCATCCTGCGTCACCGAAGACGATCCTCCATGCAGAATACGTAAAGGAAGACCCCACCGAGGAGCATCTGGAGGAGACCTAACTTGTCAACGCTTCCTCTCCATCCGGAAACGCCAAAAGCCAAGCCCAGACGTCTCTGCACCCGGTGATGTTGCTGCTTTGCTGTTCTTCTCCCATGGACAAGTGACAAGGTAGCTAAAGTCTCCATTCCACGAGGACAACACCGCAAGCTTGTCAACCACCAAATTGTAGCTGCTGCCCTCCGCCGGAATAGTGCCTGAAGACCTCGCTGTCGTCGTCGTCGTCGCCCCCGCGACATCCTAACGCTAGCCACCGTATCACCGTGCCGCTCGCCGTTGTCCCGATCTGCAAGCCCGAGCTCAGTCCCGACTTCGATTCAAATTTGGAAGTTATCCAAATTAGGTAATTGAGCATTATCCTAAATTTTCAGAATATTCAATTTCCTGATTTGCACGTGTTGAATATTTCAAGAATATCACGTGAATATTTAGATATCTTAGGATAATGTTTGATATATCCGCGATGTTTGAAATATTCAAAATTAGGAAACTGTCCTAATTTAGCAACGTATTTGGACGACTATCTGACCTTAACCCTAAGGTCCGATACCCGGCGATACGGGAAATTATCATCTTATCTATAATCACTTAGATACGATGATGAATTTCATTAGCTTTCCAAATTCGAACGATCAAATATTCGTTAATATCTATAACCCTATAGATATGACCGATAGTTCGAATTTTGTGCCTAATCCGAGTTTGAAACAAATTTGGCGGATCGCGTGGTTGATTTGAATGTGGTTGTTATTTTTTTTTGTTTGATTGTCTTTCCTTTTCAAATAAAACAAAAAAAATTCAAAAATATTAGCTAGATTTAAAGTAGAGTTTTTGCATGTCTAGGAGTTCTAAATATATCTAGAAGATAGAGTAGTTATTTAGTTTAAATTACGACTTGAGATGATATATTTCCTAGTTTAAATTAAGTAATATTCTAGTCTTAATAGATTATTTAGGTTATTTTATTATTCCGAATTTTACACAAAAATCCCAAAAATAAGTCATTCTAGGGTAGATTAAGCCATCATAGGTTGCACGTTATTTTAGGCATTTTGTCATTCCGAATTTTAATAAAAAATACCAAAAAGAGAAGTCATTAGGTTGCATGTTAATTTAGGCACATTTTTTAATTTCGAATTTCAATGAGAAAAATATAAAAAATAATCATTCTTCCGTCACTAGAATTAGGTCACGTCGTCGCATGACATATAATTTGCATGTTAGGTTGCATTAATTCGGATGTCATTTTTGCACGTCATTGCATGTAGACTAGATTTCATCTAAATAAGTGAAAAATCAAAAAAAAAAAGAAATTGAGTGATTGTTTGTTAACTAGGAATCATATTAGGGTGTTTGATGTGATTTTCTAGCTAACAATGCAGATGCTTGCGTTGGTTCGAGGTAAGTTGTTCTCCTAAACTTGCAATTTATTTAATGCTTTAATTATTAGGTGTTAAATTGGTGGTTTGCGCACCCGCATGAACACTTCACATGTTAGTGACATAAGTTAAAATAGATCCAAACTGCCTGCCAAAATATTTTTGAAAAGAAAAGGTACCGAAAGGGCGTTAGACTAGATCTAGCGTAATCAAGTCCCCGGGCTTAGAATCTCTGGTTTGTAGGAATAAAACATATCTCCCTATGTTTTATTTAGGTTTCTAATCAGCCTACCGTAAATTGATTAGTGGCGACTCCAAGCATGAAAATATTTGCATGTTTAGAACTTAAACCCTAAGTTGCGAATTGGTAGGGCTTGGAGGGCCCGAGTTAAGCTTAGTCTTAATAATCTATTAGCCCCGAGAAAATATGAAAATTTTTTTTAGGGTCGCGACATCGTCGAAGGAGTATCGCGAGCCCGTTGGGGTTCGAGGCGTGATAGCTAGAGCCGAGAGAGGGCGGCGGCCCTCTTCTAGCGGTGAGCCTCACCCAGATCTAGGAGAGGGTCATCGCCCTCTCCCCGCTCTAGCGAGGGTCACCGACCCTCATTGAGGCATCGACAGCCTCGCTGACCATCGCCATCGGCAATGGGGTGGCGGCCACCGGCGGGGTTGCCCTCCCCCTTGTTTTTTTTTTTTTAAACTTTAGCTCTTTTTTCATTTTTGAGTTTGTTTTTTATGGAAAAAAATTGAAAAGGAAAAAAAAAAGAAAAAAATCAACAAAATTGAAAGACTAAAATGCCCTTGACTCTGGTAAGGTTAGGCCCTTTTTTGAAACTGAGATAGTCACTTTAGACCCTTATTTGAGACAAAGTTCACTTGATGCCCTTATTTGAGAAAATGATGGCACTTCGGATCCTTATTTGACACATGATATACTTTAGACTCCTATTTGGGAAAATAAGAGCACTTTGGAATTTCCCCTTTATATTCAATTGCAAGTCTAGAATGAGATTACATCTCTATTTACGGAGTGATGCTGCTAAACATAAGAAAACGACTCTCGAAATCCTAAAACTAAGATAACTCTTGGAGTATTCACATTATTTATGGGTCCCACTTCGGTGCAATTGGTCCCAGTTATCTTGGGAAAATATTCATGAATTTAGGTTCCGTTTGTTTCATGAAAAATGAATAATTTATTTTTAAAAATTTCACCACGAGAAGCACATTAGCTCCTATGGAGAAGGAAATGAGAGAAGGCTGGCAAGAAAGCATGAAATAGCCAACATCGACACATTTCCTTGGTAATGCTCAGAAGAAGCATACCAGCTACTAGTCAAATTCGATATTTTCCCATTAAAATTGAGCTCATTTTTTTTTGTGATGCCTGAATTACTTGAATTCCGTTATGCAGGTAGTTGCCAATTGCGGATGCTTAATCCGTGTGGGCCGTGACATTGAGAAGAAAGGAAAAGGTATCATTACAATGGCCATATGTTTTCCCTTTTGTGCTCTATCTGTGTATCAATCGGAGACCCTTAACTTTCATGGATAATTCAAGAAACGCTACCATAAAAAATAGTACATAGAAAGTATTTATTGTTCTTTTTGGGCTCAATTGATTCTATGATCGTTACTATGAAAGAAATTTTAACTGTTAACACCCATAAAGCATTCCCTTAGTTTTGCTTCCTAAACAAATGTAAATCTTCATATTAGTCCTTACTAATCCAATATTTACGGAACTTATATTAAAGTTAAGACTTGGACATCTCAGTTCTTTATGTGCCTCAAAAAGCTTTCTGGAACGCTTCATTATTTCTTAATACTGATAAAACATAGAAAGTTCATCTTCCTTACTCAGTCAGTTAATGGCTTAAAATGATACACATGTTACTTGGAAGATAGGCGTCCCGCCTCAAACATGGACCCACACGTCATGACCTCATTACTTGCTAAAACAACAATTTTATGCGAGCCCACCCTTAAGGCTGAAGCTCTTGCTACTCATAAGCTAGCATTGAAGATCTAAAATTGAGCTGCTGGTTAAGAAAGGCCAAATGCATTAATCAAATTGGTGAGGTCCTATAAGCTGAGAGACTATGAACCCCTTTTCCTAGAGGGAGAGAAAATTAGGTGTCCAAGCTTTGACCTTGTCTCCTTTACATTGGTTTCATCTTGCGTTCACAAGTAGTCTCAACGTTGTGGCCACTTGAGTTCACCTTTACCCTTTAGCATCATGAACATCTTCTTGTGTTTGAATTATCAGTTACTTTGGTATTTCAGTGCAAATCATCCAAACATTCAATGTCCTCATATGCTGAACACATTCCATTTGGCATGTTCGACTTTGGTTTGAATAAAAGGCAGTTTTGACTTCTAATTCAGTAAAACATGATATCCACCGGTTAGTTTCATATCTTCCAATGTCTTATTAAGAGAACTTTGGGAATTATAGAATAGACCGCAATCCTCGGGGTCGCGCGAGTTGTTCCGTGGAACTTGGCAATTCTATTTTCTTTGTGAGGCAAAGAAATATTCTCATTAACATGCAAAGTGCAGTACAAACACAAAAACAGCAATTCGGCAATACTATTGATCACTATTTTGCTTCTGCAGAATGGAAAGTTACTCGGGTTCGTTTCTATTCATCTCCTCCTCACACCAATTTAACGGTTTTGTTCAACAGCAGAACAGATAATTAGCAATAACACTAATGCTAAATTATGTATGTTGACACTTGAATTTTGCTGGCAAGTCTAGTATGCATTTATAAAAAAAATAATAAATGAAAAATTTGATAACGAATAAAAAAATAATAGATTAAAATCAGGCCCAATCAAACTTTGATTCATTAAATCCAATTCATGAAGCCCATGAAGTTTGAGAGTTGGACCGGCCCATCAAAGCCCATAGCCCGGCCACCTCATTTGAACCGAAGAGGGGGCTCTCTCCCTCACACACCTCACAAACGCTCGGCTGAGGACACACGCTTACTCTGGACCAGTACATGTATGTGCACTCATGGTAAGATAAGAATAACGTGGAAAAAAGAATTGCGAAATTTTCTGTATATTTTTGTGTTTTGATCATGGCAACAAAATCACGATCTCAATTCACGTGGTTTTAGAGCAGGTGTTCCTGAGTTCTGATATTTCACGTCTCTATTTGCCTCTCTAATTATATATTGCATGCTTTAGTTTTAGATCAAAGTCCATTCCACACGTGTGGATTAGTATTAATATATCTAACTATTAAACCATGCGTTCATCTCACAGCATAAGTTTAAAACAGCTGTGGTAGTGGTCACACAAAATTTCGCCGAGTAGGTCACGGTATGAGGAGATGGTCCGGTACATGCAAAATCCGGTCATCAATTCAACACCGGTCGCCGAACTCACCGTTGAGGAGCGGAACCTCCTCTCTGTGGCCTACGAGAACGTCGTCATTTGCAAAGTTGCACGGTCGCTACTGGTGTCCAATTAGGTTAGGCTCTACTTATGATGCTTCTGGTTTTGGCTCTATTCAGGTGCGATTGTTCTATAGCTTTCTATTTGTACCTAATTCTATAATCTAAATTGCGAATATCTTTGATGAACTCGACGTCACGCCGGACTTCGCGGCGTCAAACTCCATCTTCGACCTCATCCCTGCTTGACACAATTAGTCTACCACCGGACAGAGTTCGCGATCTCCACCATCCACGTGATCCTCTCGCTCTCGTCGAAGGCAAACAAATGAAAAACATGTGGAGCTCTTCGAAAGTGTTGGATCTGAACCAGCCATTTGGTTTGGACCTAGACAGGGTCAAACAAACCGAGCACAAAGTCCATCAAGTCCCCCTTTTTCTCTTTCAATACCCGAAAAAGGAGAGCGTTCTTCCTCCAATCAAATTCTTACAAATTAATTTGGTATTGGTGAATTAATTAGATCATTGGCAACTTACGAACCACTATTGTAAAATTTAAAAAGGTAAGCAATTTATTAATTTACTTGGACATAGGTAAATTCCTTACAATGTGGGTAATCAACTAATGTTAATTGTGAAATTTCGATGAAGGTGGTAATTCACTAAATTATAGGTTAATTCCGTTAAAATATTATCTTACATTACTTGACAGCGAGTCTTATCTGTTATTTATATACATGTGAGTTCCTTCCACCAATCAACTTAAACTTTTGGGTTGAATTTTCTAACAAATTCCTAATTTATGTTTGTCTCTTCCATCTTCTGTTTGTCTCTCTCTAATTTATGTCTTGAAAATGCGATGCATAAAGCCAAAGCTGGCCAAGCTAACACCTGCTTCTCCAACAATTGATTCTCATCTCTTGCTCTCGTGTCAAGCAAAGTATATATGCAAGAACAGATGGAATTTCTCAAGCAATAGCGACTGGCGACATAACAATCCAGACTTAACATTGACTTTAATGTTTAATTAGGGGCATTAATGAACGATACAAATTTTAAATTCCATGTGCGCATATTTTGCTATCAAATGTTTGAAAAATAATTATTTACGATTACGCAGATTTCAAGTTTTCGTATAATTCCTATCACTGGTATCTTTTATATATGGAATTTTCTCTATTGTCAAATCATTCATATGAAGAGTGCCTATTTTTACCAACCATGGATCTTCGGTTCAGAGAAAGAGGTGATGATCAAATTTGAATTTTGTGATAATTTTTAAAGGTTAATACAACGAAAAACCCAAACTGGTACACCTATGATAAATTTATTCAAAACTAATTTTTTGACCGCAAAAAACCTAAAACTGATACACCGGTAATAATTTTACCCTTTATTTGTTTCCGTTAAATTTTATTGTTAAATTGCTTTGAATTGACACGTGGCAGTTGATTGATGTGCCAGTTTTTTTTTACCCTTCGTTTATTATAGGTATATTGGTTTGTTATTTTTTTTGGTATTAATCCAATTTAATAGAAACTAACGGAGGGTAAATTTTTCACAAATGTACCAGTTTGTGATTTTTTGTGGTCAAAATATTGGTTTGGGGTAAAATTGTCACAGGTGTACCGGTTTGGGGTTTTTTTATGGTATTAACCCAACTTTTTAATATTCAGTGGTTTCTTCACTTGAAATTTAAAAAAAATAATAATAAAGTACGAGTTTCGACACTATGGAACGATTTAACACTAAAAAAATAGGCAACTGAATTGTATTGATGCGGTTCTTTCAAATGAGAAGGCAAGTCGTCATTTGTTTCTATATTCGGTTATTTTGCTTGCCAAGTGATTATTTTTTGGTATGTTTTGTTTAGAACGAGTACAACCATGGTTCTATCAACAGCAACATTGCACATTGCTTTTGAGATTTGCTAAAGGCAATATATATTTTGTGAAGAACGAGGATACTAATCGTGTTGTTAGTGGCAACAAGCACATGATTCAAGCTTTATGCCAATAAGATTGTGAAAGAAATTGGAGAAGATGACATAGCAATGCCTTACGTAGATTCGACGTTTGTTGTTGAGTTGAGAACCTACACAGCACGATTGAAATGGATTAAGTTCCGACAGGTATTACATTATACAATTTTATTACAGTGATGATAATTTTTCAGATCACAAGTTGAAGAGTTATTGAAAAGAGACGTCATGTGCCAAAAATGTGGAGAAGGAGCGATAGTTATGAAGAAAGTAAATGGTGCCAAAGTGAAAACCATGCCCACTGAGCTCAAAGATAATAATAGGTATAGTCTAATTATCATGTACCTAAAATTTGTATAAATTTAAGCATCTTTTGCAAATTGTAATATTTTATTTTCTCGAAGGTCCAACCAGGTATGTCTCCCCTTATGGGATGACTTTGTAGATAAATATCGAAAGACCAAATATATGTGCCCACTGAAGCATGAGATGGTCATTTTTACTTGGGGTGAGCAATGAATCGATTGATGAATTCCCTGTGTGATCTGGCCAGAAACCAACCCGGTGAGGCCAGTTTCCAAGAAAAATATTTGGAAACCGGCCATGACCTGATAGGTTTCTCGTTCAGGGTAGAATCGGCTCAAAACCAACCCTAGTATAATATTTAACATTATTTTTGTCATGCCCCAAACCCCCTCGAGCTCGCGACATCCCCTGCTCCGGTCGAATAGTTGCGACGTCCCAGGAACGTCGCTGACCCAACCCAAATATCATAACCACATGCGGAAGCGAATATAAAAAACCCCTGGACTAAAATGACGACAACGGGGTAGAACAACAGAACAGACAAACAACAACATATCCATATAACACCAAATATACAAACATATACAGCAAGCTAGCATCCGAAATCACCGTCATAACAAAAGATCATAGTCTGGTTAACTTAACTTCCCTATGGGTCAACCCGATTTAAACAACCCCTAAAAATACCCTAGGGAAAGCCTAGGGATCGCCTTCCGTTCTGCTCCTGATTCTTTGGGCTTGAACCTCCGGACACTCGCTTGTAGCTCCACATACTTCCAAAAAGAGGAGGCGAACTCCTCGGGTTTACGGCTGGGGGTCTGAAAAGTGGCGGTTATACAACCGTGAGACGAATCTCAATAAGTGTACAACCCCAAACCCCACGTAGGCACTCACGTACCGCCAGACAGAACACGCATCTCACACAACGATCAACCATACTAACAATCACACACGACCCTACTTGGAATCCATCATGCACGTTTCTGTATGTTAGACCATAATACAGCCAGCACATTACAACAATACATCACAGATACGTGCGTGCCTTAATTATAAGACAGAAACCACTTGGGCACGTCCCATACCATGCCTAACAGTTTCTACCCCATAATTAAGCATCACATCACGCGATACAATCACACTCGCACACTAACTCACACCATGCGTCACTTTTTCAAACCTCGCACCTCAAGCCAATTCCCGCTCATTCTCAACTCTTCCACCACTACTGCGCCCGCGTAAAACGCATCAGGCCAACGGTCTTCTGACCACGTCAGGCATCGACACCTCGTCAGGCCGGGCATCGTCACCTTGTCAGGGACGGCATCATCCCGCGTAAACGTACACGCCTCAGGACGGACCTTTTCTAACCAATCTTACATTTCCAAACCCTCGTTCCACTCAAACCACACTTACACACGACTAACAGTCGCACAACCAAACATACACATCTCACGCACATTTCACAACTTACATTCCCGTCACACGAACACCACATAACCATACACATTTAACACGCAAATTCATTGCACAAACACACTACCACGCCATCACACCTCACGCCCACTCACACGAGGCACAACACCACACCACACGGCCATTCACACACGGCACACAGCCAATCCACATTCGGCACACGGCCAATCCACATTCAGCCCACAGCAATGCCAAAACAGCTCGCAATAACAACTGCACAATCAATCAATTAAATCCAATTTAACTATAATAATTCCAATCAATCACCCATTTAATTCCCGATCAATCCTCAATATCACAACCCTAACTCAGCATTCCTAAACCTCGAATTTCATCGCCCAATCAGCCCACAACCACCAAACAACCGGCCCCTAACTCAGTCCCGAAAACAGTCACAAAATAGCCACAATTTCACCTAAATCTAGTCCAAACTGGCAGTTGCGCAGTTACAGAAATCCATTTGAAATAAATAGTAAATCAATTCTAAAAATTATGACATTTGGATATGTTATATAAAACATCTCGATGAACATTTTCCATGAAGAACTTGAAACCCAGTTCTAACCGTAAACACCTCGTTTTGACACCCAAAGTCAGATGAAATCCGGTTTTCTCGCACAGCCCCTCAGGCCATCAAAATACAACTCATTCGGTACCCAAATCATCTTGGAAAACCTTGAAAGTTTTATATGTTATAGTCACAAATGTCCCCAACAATTTTTGTGAAGGAAGTATTTTGAAAATAGGCCTGAAAAAATTTATAAAAATTCGAACAGACCCGAAGGTCGGGTGAACAGTAAATCGGGCAGTTTTATTTTGGTCTAAAGATGGACTTCCGAATGGCATCAAATGATTTCCAAAAATTCCCAAATTAAAGTAGGTTATACTTCAAGATGTTGGGAGAAACTTTCATGAATAACACTTCCTTAAATTCGGGACACACAAATCACAGTAAAAATAGAAAAATCCAGCGACGCAGCAACCTTACCGGAATTCAACAAACCAAGCACAACCAGCACTATTTCAGTCCAAAACAGCCATGAAAATCACCTAAACCGAACCCTAAACGAGCCTAGCAATATCCGAGGTCCTAGGTGGCGATTGGGGAAGTCACTTACCTAAAAAGCGAGACAGAACGGGGTTGGAACGGTGCGGAACAGACAGCAGCAGCAGCAGCAACGGCGGAAGGAAATGGAGATGAAGAGAGAGAGAGAGAGAGAGAGGGAGAGAGAATGATGGGCTGATCGTTGGGGGGGTCTGGCCAAAATGAGAGAAGAGAGAGAGAGAGATCAGACCAGTCAAAAAAAGTGGGCTGGCGGGGGACACGTGTCGCCGATCCCGGAGATTTGACTAAAACGCCCTTAATCCAACGGTTTTGGTTGATCTTATCCAAATAATTGAGGGGCATTTTGGTCTTTGGTCCCAATAATTGAGCTGAATTATCCAAATAATTATCCCCAAAATTTTCCCAAAATTCGAAACTGAAACTGGCCCAGGGGCAAAATGGTCATTTTTCCGGTCCCGGGGCGAAATTCTAATTTTCGCACATACGCGTTCCATATGTGCGTGGCCAACATAATATGGCGTCGGAATCGTGAAAATAGCTTCTTAAGCCTTCGAAAATCGACCGCAAAGTTTTGAGAATAAAATAATATTATTTTTCACTTCCGAGCCAAAATTCCAATTTTCGCCCGAAACCACTCTAAATATGTGTGGCCACCCTAAAATGGCACCGGCCTTGAAAAATAATCTCAAACGACCTCAAAATCCAATATCAGTGTCCACAGGGGCAAAACCGAAATTTTTCCGATCTCGAATCGAAATCTATTTTTTTGCAAAAATGGGTGGCCCCAAGGTTGGCCAAGCCAAAAACGTCATCGGCCGTCCAAAATTGTCACTTTCAAAATTCTCGATTCCCGGGCCCGAATTTCAAGAAATGACTAGAATCGAACAATCGCGACTTTAGCTTATCTCTGGCTAACGGGTGACTCATTGAGATTACGCGCTCTCGACCCGTGATCGACACTAAGTCAAACCACGTTTAAGTTTACTCTACCCAGGACAACCTCGATTATCATATAATTGCGAGGGCCTGTCGCTAGTTCCCTTTGGACACGATCAATCAAATAAACCGGTCTCTGTTGGCCCAAAACATTCCCTCGTCAATCAGTATGATCGAAGATCAGACCAAGATCGAGTTCTTTGGTCGTGCGAACTCAATCCCGTGCTAGCCTTACCCCTAAGGTCAGCATCCCGAAAGTGCACAGTTTCGGGCGAGATCTCACTATAGTGCATTGATCAATATTCATTTCCTAAATTCCGAGAAAAGGATCGAAAATTCAATCTGTTACAATTTTCGAAATTATAGTCATATAATTTGCTAAATTATAATCTCGCAATGTTCAGCAAAATATTTAATACCATAATGAACAGTAGGGTATAGCCTTTGCCTGCCAATGGGCATCGAGACTAGCAGGAAAGGAAAGGCAAGGTCTAATCTCATGAATTTAGGAATGCATTAACAAAATACGGAAAAAGAATGTATAAGTAATACTCAATTGAATCGTAAAGCAAGAAAATAATTCTATAAAGAGTACCTAATTATTAAGATCAATATATCTATATTTATAATATAGAAAAGGAAAACAAAGAAACTTTGATTAGATAATATTTCCATGGCTGATAAAGAAAAAAGGATTTGGGGAGACCATCTAAGATATAGCTGTTTCCTGTTAAAATGAACATAATCATTTGCGAGATTACTTGGGAGATCAAATACTTGCCGATGTTTTGGGTTGTAACTCGAACATTTCAATTTTAGCACTAAAATTGTTCCTACTAAAATATTTTTTTTGGATATAAAGGAACCATTCCGTTGAACAGAAGAAAGTAATCAGATGTGACCCCATTTGCAAGAATGAAATGCAAAGAAATCCCTTTCTTGTGTAATGGTAACAGAGGAGGCGAAGAAAGGGATCAATTCCCAAGTTTCCTTCTTGTGTCGACATAAGAAAGGAATGTTCCTCTTTTCTTTCTCTATATAATGTGTGACGAGGACAAATGCAGGCAGCACTCAAGAACCATTTCTTCACTGTTTCTTATCTTGTTGCTTGCATTTCATTCAGGCTTGCTGCTGTCGAATTTGATCCTTCGGTACCACCCGCACTCCTGGTAATTTCGCTCTCAGTTATTTTCACCATGCATGCATCGGTTTATTGTTTTATGAACTATAAGATTAGTGATTTGTTTTCACCGGCATTTTCATCGCCTTTAATCACGGACCTCGGACTCAACTGCTGTGGGTCCTATATGCACATTGATTTAGGCCTCATCTTGTAATGTGCGTGGATGATGAGAATTCCCCTCAAGTTTGTTCATCTCCTGTGGCTGATTTCAAGCTCTATGCTTTCATAAGCATTGGCAAAACAGCTAAAGTCTTGTTTTTTATTTTTTTGAATCCAATCTCATTTCAGACGCATGCTAACAATGTGTTTTGGTCTGAAACATATGAAATTTTCACACTAATTACACATAATCTTTTCATAATTTTTTTAATACTTGAATTATATTTTAAATTTTAACAGAGAGAAAAAAATTATTTTTGCCCTTTTAAAAAGCACAAACAAACAAGTCCCAAGAAATTTCAGCCAAGCCAACTCTTATCATCATGATTATTTTCTTTCATTATATTTTATCATGTGTCGTTTGTGAAACCAAACTAAGTATATGTAATACATACATATATACATATAGGCACATACACACACATCAATCAATAATAAAAAAAAACTTCATTAAAATGGAGTTAAATGGTTGGCCCACATCATCACAAAGTTCCATCCCGTCCCACTTTCCTTAACATCAATTAGACATATTACTATACAATAAAGTAGAGGAAGACTCAATCATCTAATTTAATCTAATATAATTTTCCTCGAACAATATATCAACATTAACTTGCCTTACTTATTGAATTAGATTATATAAGTATACAATAATTATAGATAGTAGAAAATATTTAAAATTACAAACATTGATTGCAAAACTCCAATGTACATACATACTTTACAACAAAGTGGGAAAGAACGTAATCATCCCATTTAATCTTTCACATGCAAGAGCAAAAACATGGACTTGCCTTACTTATTAAATTGGACGTGATCTTTTACATATCCAGCGAACTGGTTTCACTTTCGTCCCAATTTAATTGTGGTCCTAACTCCAACCTCAGCTCTCTCACAATCCACTGGATATATAAAAGATTACATCCTACCTTAACGAGTGAATTGATGGGGTATTTAAGGTGGGAGGATCAAAACAATTGCTTAACAGGATTATTTCACATGGATAGGCCACTACTTGTCAAGGGAGACTCAAGCCAATTGTATACAGCCACGTCTCAAAAGGACAAAGGCCGACACCAAGCCTAATAGAAAGATGTAGGGATATATACAATCAAATCTTTGCTGAATTTCCTATCTGATCATCTATTTTTTAATCTAAAGTTATTTTTGCTTTTTCTATTAATGACTAATAGACAAGCATTTCCTACTTACTGCAACAACTTTTATAATTCTTTTTACACTAAAAAAAACGCAACAGTTATTATATTATTATGATGATAACTGTTTCTTTTTATACAAAGTATGACTAGTCTTCTCATAATGATGTGTTGTCCACGTCCCGCATCTACTTTTGTTAAATTGTAACATTCTTATCATCCCATGATCAATAATAGGAATGGTCTTAATCATTACCTTTTATGCCTTTTCTCTATGCATGACAATCCTTTTCGTGTATTTCAATGAAATCTCCAGTAGGGTTGGTTTCATATTTAATAAATATATTATTCCTTTATACAATTACCTAAATTTCCTAACAAATGCCACTATCAGGAACTTGTTATAGGTTATTTCACATAAGCATTGCTCCGTGCACGATGACTTGAGATAAGAGGCACGATCCTAGGTTATTTTTATTTGTTTGATATGTTTTGGAGAGTTTTGACTTAGTAAAGCTCAAAGTAAGGCTCGTTAGAGATGAACTTGTCTATAATAGAGCTAAATTAGAAGAAGAATATGTTGGGGGATAGAAATTAGAGCCAGACTTAAAAGACAAGAGAGATGACTTGTCTTATAGTAGTTGTTAAAGAAAATCTACAAATTTCAGTTATTTAAAGGATTTCAAACTAATCGATATGATTACAATAAAAAACTGAAATAGTAAAAGATTGTGTACAGATATAGGATTTTACTTTGCATAAATGTGCAAGTTTTGGAATTGTCTAGTATGGGAAGAGCTCTAAGGCAGTTTTATTTATTTATTTGGATAATAGGAAAAAATAAAGGAAGGAAAAAAAATATAGAAGCATTGATAATAGGAAGCAAACGATTTTGTGAGATTAGCAAGGAGAGTGAACTTCCTTAATCAAACTGTAATGTTTTAGTAAAATAATAGCAATAATATCACGTGACAATATGAATGAGAGTTTTGAATTGAGATCTGTAGTGTTGGTATCCGAATGTTAACAAATCCATTATGTTACTTACGCGTATAGAACTTTCTATATTCCTAGAAAGAATCCCTATCCTAATGTGTATTGCATATGTGTAACTATATATTCCCATATATATTGGTTACTAATTAATCGTAGCTCACATCTCTCGGTGCTCAAATATCAAAGCAAACTAACGTTCCCTAAATTTGTAACGTAAGCTTAGTTACTAACTTTGTCATACATTAAATCCATCCCAAGAACATAAAAATTGATTGGTCATCTTTTGACAAAAAGGTAAAGAATGAAGCCTTTAAAAAAACAACAGTTTTCTTGCAGGCATCGGATGCGACTTGAGTGGGTTTGTATTTTTGGTTGAGGCTTGCGTGGATGATCAAAATTCCTATCTATAATAAGCTGAAGTCGGTCATAAAGTTGATAATTAGATTTGTTAGGCTTTTGATTTGCCAGCCTCTGATGAGCATCAACATTAACTTGTTATGCATGTTGTGAGAAGTCTCTAGCCTTGGACCTACTGCACTAATATCTTCTAATTCACAGAGAGACAGAGAGAACAAAAATGGCAGAAGCTGTCATCATCGGTATTGCTGGAAAGATTGTTGCTTATCTGGTTCCTCAAGCACTAGAAAATGTTGGAAAGTTGTGGGGCGTTAACCATGAACTTGAGGTGCTCAGGAACACTGTCTCCACTCTTCAGGCAAAATTGAACCATGCAGAAGAGCAATACCACCAGAGTCCCCAAATTAAAGATTGGGTTGATAAACTGAAAGAAGCTTTCTACGATGCACAGGACGTGCTTGAAGAATTTAATATAGAAGCCATGCGACGAGAACTGAGGGGTCACAATGAAATGATGAAGGAGGTAAGGACATTTTTCTCAAGTTCAAACCAGCTTGCTTTTAAAATGAAGATGAATTACAAACTAAGAGCAGTTAGGGTGAGAATCGAAGACATTAAGGCTGATAGGGGATTCCACTTGAAGGAGTGCTCCGAGAGAGAGTGGAGGAAGAGAGAAGAGACGCATTCGTTTATACCTAAGGGTGCTGTTGTAGGGAGAGATGATGATAAGAAGACGGTTATGAAATTTTTACTGGATTCTAATGTGAAAGAGAATGTTTCCATCCTTCCAATAGTTGGTATTGGTGGGCTTGGAAAAACGACTCTTGCTAAATATGTGTATGAAGATAGTAAATTTGACTTGAAAATGTGGGTTTGTGTCTCTATTGACTTTGACATGCATAAGATAGTGAAAGAGATGCTAGCTTGTGCAAAGAAGGAAGAACCAACCGAGATTACGATGGAACTGTTGCAAAGCAAACTGAGGGCGGAAATTGATGGAAAGAAATATCTCTTAGTTTTGGATGATGTGTGGAATGCAGAACAAGAAAAATGGCTCAGTTTGAAAAATTTATTGGTGGGAGGTGCTAGAGGAAGCAAGATCCTTATAACTACACGTAGTTCTTCAATTGCGAAGATCACCGGCACTGTTCCGTCCCATTTTCTCATGGGCTTATCTGAAAGTGCGTCTCTTGATTTATTAATGCAAATGGCTGGTCGAAAAGAAGAGGAGATACAAGATCGTGAAATGCTAGCTATCGCCACAGAGATAGCTAGAAAGTGCTATGGGGTTCCATTGGTTGTTCGAACTGTTGGGGGTTTACTTTTCTTTAAGAAAACTAAACTCGAATGGTTAACTTTCAAAGATTATGAGCTCCCAGATGTGTCTCAAAGGGAAGACAACATAATATCTGTTTTGAGGCTAAGTTATGACTATCTTCCTTCACATTTGAAACAATGTTTCGCGTTCTGTTCACTGTTTCCGAAAGATTATGAGATACAAAAGCAGACTTTAGTCAATCTTTGGGTGGCCGAAGGTTTTATCGAGCCATCAAATAGAAGTCAACATTTAGAAGACATTGCTCATGGATATTTCATGGATCTACTTTGGAGCAACTTCTTCCAAGATTTTCAAGAAGACAAGGAGACTTGCAAGATGCATGATTTGATGCATGATCTAGCATGCTTGGTTGTCGGGACCGAGTGTCGGGTGGCATGGGATCACACAAAATCCATACATGAGAGAACTCGTCATGTATCATATGGTTCAACTTTCAATTTCACGGGTGAATTTATAATCTCGTGTTCAAAAGCAAGTGCGCTGAGAACATTTCTATCTACTACTAGTTATTGGGAAATGGAACCAACAAGTGAAGCAGATCTATGCCAACTCATTCAAAGTTTCAAGAAGTTGCGTGTCTTGGATTTGCATGCAAAAAATGTAGAGAAGGTGCCAAGGTCCATTTGTAAGTTGAAGCATCTCACGTATCTCGACCTCTCTCGCAATTATGAACTAAAAAGGCTTCCTAAATCCATTATGAGATTGCAGAATTTGCAAACTCTTAATCTCAACAGTTGTCATGCCCTTGAAGAATTGCCAAAGGGTATAAGGAAGTTAGTCAGCCTTCGAAATCTAGACATAGATGATTGTCCGAACCTTGGTCATTTGCCACGTGGACTAGGGCAATTGAGTTCTCTGCATAGGCTAACGCGCTTCATTTTGCCCAAGAATAAAGCTCTTGCTAAGAATGGTTGTGAACTTGGGGAGCTAAATGGGCTTAATAACATCCGGGGAAGCCTTTGCATTGAGAATTTGGGAAGCGTGACAGATGCAGTAGCAGAATCCAAGGCTGCGAACTTGATAGGGAAGCATTCTCTGGAATCTTTGGCACTTGAATGGGGCAATTTCGATATTGATGATGCAGTAATTGGGAATAGAGATAAAGTGCTATTAGATGGACTGAGGCCGCACTCAAGTCTGCAGAAGTTGACGATCGATGGATATAGAGGTGAGATCTTTTCAAGGTGGACGATGGACAATTTTGTGTCTTCCTTGCCAAACTTAGTCGAGGTATGCTTCTCCAATTGTAGAAGATGTAAAAGTCTCCCTCCACTAGGCCAACTACTTGGCCTCAAAATTTTAAGAATTATGTGGATGACTGAATTGGAATATATCGTATCGGATCATTCATCCACTTCAACAATATCATTTCCTAGGCTATTGGAATTAGATATCGATGGTTGTGAAAAATTGAAAGCTGTCCCACCAACTCCGCGTCTTGAGAAGTTAACAGCTGACTAGGGCCCACCCAGCGATAATAAAAATGATGGTTGGTCTTAATAAGTTGAAGCAGCTGGAAATCTGTAATATGGAGTCTCTAGAATGCGTGCCCGAGGAGTGCTGGAAAAGTCTCACCTCCCTTGAAAAGCTTGACATAAGAAGTTGTCCTGGGTTAACTTCCCTCTCAAAAGCAGCACCACCAACACCACTGGGTACGCGACATCAATCCAACCTGGTGGATCTCGATTCTTCGGATTCTGAGGAGCTGGATTTATCCAATTACGACCAAAGCAGCGGCGGCAACAGCAACCACCACAACCTCATCTTGGAACTTCACAGTCTCCGCTCCGTGAGACTCGATGGACTTCCAAAACTAGCATCTCTCCCACGGTGGCTTGTCCAGCTCAGCAATCTCGAGGATCTCTCTCTTTGGTATTGTAAGGAGTTGGATATATGCAAAGACGAGAGCGGCAACCTCATCATCTTGGATTCCCATGGAGGATTCCAGAATCTCCGCTCCGTGACTCTCTTTCACCTTCCAAAACTAGCATCTCTCCCACAGTGGCTTCTCCAGCTCAGCAATCTCGAGCATCTCTCTGTTTGGTATTGCTCCAATTTGAAGGAATTACTAGAGCAGATTGAGGCCCTTCGATCACTTCAACGGCTTTACATTGACAATTGCCCCTCGTTGACATCATTACCTGAAGGAATGCAAAGGCTTGCATCCCTCACTCACCTAACGATCATCGGTTGCCCAAAATTGAAGAAGAGGTACAAGAGAGATGGAGGCGAGGACTGGCACAAGATCGCTCATATACCCCACATCGATATTATTTGATTATGAAGGTATGAAGGGACCTCCTCCTTTTTTTTTCCCCAGATTTTTTTCATGAATAATGAATTTTCGAATATGGTGTTTCGATGCTTGATTCGATTTTTGGGGGACATGTTAACCCTAAGGGAAAATAGAGAGAGAGAGGGTCGACGACCGGTCGCGTTCTGGTCTTCGGAGAATCGAAGATTGCTCGTATCCCCCACTTCTATATTCGATTATGAAGGTATATGGGACTTTTTTTCCCTAGTTTTTTTTACATGAATAATGATTTCTCGAATATGGTGTTTCACATACTTGATACAATTTTTGGGGTGATACGATAACGGACAGATCGGTGAAAGGTTTGGGCATATCCCCTTGGATGCTTGATTCGATTGGGGATTAGGGTGTGTGGGAACAAAGAAAAATCTGTACCCCTTCTCGTCCAGCTCCGAGCTCGTCGAATCTGGCTCGTGACTCATGCCGCAGATATGGTGTGCTATTTGCTCATTCGTATTCCGCAAGGAGCAAAGTTGCCTGCACGGTCCGACGATTCCAGGAGGACTCTCATGCATGAAGCGATGAATTGTTCCTATGGAGGATGGCTTCTGGTTTTGCTTCCCTTTAAAAAATAATCCTTTTGTCCGCGATGTGTCCCCCATGGAATCGGAGGTTCCGGCATAGATCTGCCCAGCGAATCAAGGGTATGAACGGCGACGATAGATTATGTGGCAGTTTTCCTTTTCACATGCTGCTACTGATCTATTAATTCCTGAAATTAGGTGATCCCTAGACCTGTTGAGCACCCATGTGAACTTCCAAAGTGGAATTACTATAGATCAAGTGCCGGTCAAGCTCCGGGGGAGGATAGTGAGGGTGATCTTATTGTTAGCATTTGACGGCAATATTGTTAGTTTTACATCTACAATTGCCCCTCGTTGACATCATTACCTAAAGGAATGCGAAGGCTTGCATCCCTTACTCACCTATGCATCTACCAATGCCCAGAATTGGAGAGGAGGTGCAAGAGAGATGGAGGCGAGGACTGGGACAAGATTGCTCATATCCCCCACATAACTCTTAAGCTCTTTCCTCCTTTCTGAAGGTATGCGAGGACCTTTTTACCCGGACCTTTTACATGAAGAATAATTCTCGAATTGTGTGTTTCGATACTTGATTTGATTCTGGGGGGACATGGACAGATCGCTGAAGAGAGGGGAGGACAGATCGCCGGTACAAGATTTGCTCGTTTCCCGCACATATCTCACGATCCCTAATATTCTTTCTAAAGGTACGTGGACCTTTTTTCATGAACAATTTCTCGATTCGGGGACATGGGACAGATCGCTGAAAGGTTTGGACATGTCCTTGAATGCAGGTATTTACTGGGTGTGGGAAGATCGCTTTATCCCCATCCATGCGAGAAAAACGAAGAAAAATTCATACTCCTCATCCAACTTCGAGCTCGTCAAATCTAGCTCGTGACTTGTGTTGTAGATATAGTGTTGCAATCTGTTTATTTGATTTCACAAGGAGTGAAATGCGTGCACAGTCTGATGATTCTGGGAAACTCTCGTAGATGGAGTGATGAGATGTTTCTCTCGAGAATGGTTTCTGGTTTACTTCCCTTAAAACTAACTTTTATCTCAATGTGTTCCCATAGAAGCAGAGGTTCCGGCATAGATCTGTGCAGCAAATCAAGGGCATGAATGGCGACAATGAAATATGTAGCGTTTTTCTTTTCACATGCTACATGCTACTGATCTATTAAATTCTTGAAATCAAGCGATCCCTAGACCTGTTGAGCACCCATATGAACTTCCAAAGTGGAATTACTGTGGATCAAGAACTAAAGTGATCTTATTGTTAGCATTTGACAGCAACACTGTGTAAACTAAAAGCTGCAAATGGTTTTGTATTATAGTTGAGTTCCTAAAGTCTCTCTATGAAGAGTTTGAAGGAAAATACAATGGTGGGGGAGAGAGAGCGAGAGATGAGAAGGAAAATGCACATTCTTGGTTTGCTGTTCGGCCATTCTGCAGAGGTTCTCAGGTAAGTCCTTTGCCAATTTTGAGCACCATCTTAAGCAATTGAGTAAATGCTTGACATTAAAAGAGGTCTTATGACAGTTGGACTCGGAGTCTAATCTATGACTTCTCCATTTTGATCATTGAGAGGTTGTCCTGCTTTTTTTTTTTTTGGGTCGAATGTCCTGCTCATTTTGTTTGGCTGACAAATGACATGTTCTTCATCTCTTTGAGACAACGATGTCTGCAAAAGAAATGCGTTTGTGTGAGGCAGGATTAATGAATGAAGCAATAGTCTTCGTTTTTTTTTTCTTTTGATAACTATCTTACCAATTTTAAGTATATGTGGTGGACCTCATATAGACTCGATTTCTCTTGTATCCACTCTTGTCTCAGATCCAATTTTATTGACAAATGACTTGTTTTGTTGTTCTGAATTTGTATCTGAGTTGTCAGTCTTTGGTTTTCCTTAGTTGCTGTCGTGCAAACTTATCTTCACTCAATTTCCTGATACCGTTCCAAATTTCTTCCAGGTTGCTTAAACAAAAGAAGAGAACTGTAGATCTAGTAGGTAATGAGAAAATGAAGGCCAGCACCAATGTTAGGCATATTGTTATCCCTTGTGCAAGCTTGGCTAGATCTCTGGTTATCCCAGACATAATACGCTGTTACGGCCGGTTAGTTGTTTCCATTTTGATTTCTTTAATGCTGTGCTCTTTTGTTGGTCACCAGATTTACTGAACACTCTTTAAACTTTCTTCTCTGTTTGGATTTTCTTTAGTGGAGGCCGTACCATAATTTTTACTGAGACAATGGAATGTGCTTCTCAACTTTTGGGATTGTTGCCTGGAGCGCGGCCATTGCATGCGGACATACAGCAAGCCCAACGAGAGGTAAATGACGAATATGCAGAATCTTTATAGGTATTATTTCA
The DNA here is from genome assembly GCA_031216185.1 of Syzygium aqueum. Taxonomy (NCBI): domain Eukaryota; kingdom Viridiplantae; phylum Streptophyta; class Magnoliopsida; order Myrtales; family Myrtaceae; genus Syzygium; species Syzygium aqueum. The sequence continues at coordinate 10,145,041 of CM062232.1, read as the reverse complement.
TGTAAGAGTATTAATGTCGTAACACACTGAAGAGGAGATGAACAAAGAAGAGAGAGCATACTTTGTTATATGAAATTACATGACTAGGAATAGTTGCTTTACCTGCTTTCCAGTTGTCAACCACAGATAGTGGGTGACAATGTCGTGCGAGTTCCTTACTATGTTAAACAAGTCAACCAACCTAATTTTCCTAGTAGTTCATTTCCTTGGAGAGTGCTGATTTAATGATGTGTGGTAGTTGCGGAAGGTATAAATGATAAGGGAAATAAATGTTACATCCAGAGGCAAAGAGATTGGTCTGTAGCAAAACATTCCCTTTCATTATAAAATATTTTCAGTGAATAAAGGTGGCTGATGCTTTTAGGGGGGTACCTACCCTCTTATTCTCAAGTGATGAATACACAGGTATAGGCTTCAATAGAATGAATTGTGAGTATTTGTTTTTGGATCTGATTTATTGGTAGGTCCAGCATCATGACTGTGGAAACAATATTCTTTTGTTAATTTACAGGGGCTATCTGTTTAAGTGATGCATTCCTTGTATGTCACTTATTCTCTGGCTTTGTGTATGCAAGTATTTCTAGAAATTAACTCTCACACTCTAGGGCATGTTTGGTTACACATAAGCAAAAGCCAAAAGTATTTCCTGCAAAAAATTAAAAAATTATTTTAATCTGCGAAAAACTATGAAAAAATTATATCTGAATTTATGTGTCAATTCTTGAGTGTAGTGATAATTTCGAGACTTTCACATTTTAAAAAAGTGTATGCAAGCCACCAGATTTATATTAAGACAAAACAAAATGTAAAAGTCAATCCGGACACACGCTCGGAATGGAGACCAATGACCATCTATATTAAAACGGTTGAACCTTTTTTGCCTTTTAATTGACAAATGACATGCTGTTCCTTGCCTAAATTTGCCTCTTGAGTGCAGGTTACAATTGCTGATTTCAGGTCTGGCAAGTTTATGACATTAGTGGCCACGAATGTGGCAGCACGAGGATTGGACATCAGTGATGTCCAGTTAATTATCCAGGTATGCTGTATATGGTATGGTTTTTTTTTTTTTTTGGTAAGGTAAGAATGTATATAACTTTTCAAATATACCAATACAAACTAAAGCGCAAACCAGATCCTGACCTACTATAGTCAAAAGGATGACTATATAAGGTCAAGAGTGGATCCGCAAGAGCTATACAAAATAAGGTAGAAACAGGGAAGAAGCCAGCAGGGGCTTACAACAAGGAGAAAACTAACCAATCCTAAGATTGGGGACAACCACCCGACAAAACCACGGCCAGACAAAGATAGACAAGGCCGAGAACTAGGAGCTATTCCTATTCCTTACGAAGATCGTAGTCGGAAGATCCCATTTCCTCTGCATAACACGGTTGCTAGGGTTGTCATCAATTCCTCCCATCGAGATGGCCTTGTCCTTGACGACTTTGACAAGATGCTTGCGCATGCCCGGGATGTAAATAGTCTTGTTCCTGAAAATAGCGTTGTTCCTCTCGGTCCAAATGATGTGACATAATGCGCCAAAGGAATACCTGGAGATTCGGTGTGTTTTGATCTGCTGTTTTTCTAAATGCAGTCGAGCTGATAGTTGGCCTTTTTTTTTTTTGAAGTGCGAGCCTCCAAGTGACATTGAAGCCTATATTCACAGATCTGGACGCACAGGGAGAGCTGGTAATTGTTCAGCTTGAAACCTGCATTTTCCATAGTTTCATTATTTCTGCAGCTCGCCAGATGCTGAGGGCAATGTTGTTTTCTAGGCAATACTGGAGTAGCTGTCATGCTGTACGATCCAAGAAGGGCAAACGTATCTAGGATCAAAAAGAGTCTGGTGGAAAATTTGAACACATCGCTTCTCTGCAGCCAAGTGACGTTGCTCAAGCTGCTGGTGTCGAAGCTGCTGAATCAATAACACAAATTTCTGATAGGTACAGTCATTCTTTTTGCTGAGAAGCTGAATCATTGCCTATAACAATGAGATGCTAATATTCTCCAAAGTGCGGTGTTATTCGGGCATCTAAGTCTGCTGCCGAGCAACTACTGAGCACGTCTGCTATGTCAGCAGCAGAATTACTTGCAAAGGCTCTTTCTTAGGCTTCTGTAAGTTTATTTTCCACTCACGTCTTGTTACTTTAACAAAGCTGATTGCTTATTATTTTCTTTAATTGCACTTCCTTGACATGCATCTCTTTTCCTTCTTTCTTTGGTTATTTAACAAATATAATCTGTACTCTTCCTTTTTCAGGATTATAGTGAAATAAAGAGCAGATCACTGCTCTCGTCACTTGAGAACCATTTAACCTTACTTCACGAGACTGGAAGGCCCATTTGTACACCTTTGTAAGTATGCAAGATCTCTGTCGGCAAAAAGTTGTGTTGCTTTGCAGTACTGCTTTGTAGATATTGCGTGGATGTGGGGGCAGGCCCCCTTCTAGCTTGGTATTATATTCGATTCACCCCTTATCTGACTCTGGGCTTATATATCACTTCGATTTTTAGGTATGCTTTTGGTGTCCTGAGGAGATTCTTGCCTGAAGAAAAAGTAGAGTCCGTGAAGGGTCTTACTCTCACAGCTGATGGAAATTGCGTTGTATCTGATATGGCAGCTGAAGATCTGGATACTTTCCTTGCTGGTACTTAAACCACAGAACTCATCAGGGCTCCTAAGTCATAAGTGATGCTGCACTTTAAGCACACTTTTTGTAGATTTTTCTCTTGTTATAGCGGAGCATGCTGCGAGTCCATCAGACTTGTGTAGTGCTTCAATTAAATTCTTGTTATATGGACAATGATTGATTTTGGTATTTATTTCCCTCTGGGTTACAGGTCAGGAGAATGCCGCAAATGTAAGCTTAGAGGTGGTAACAACATTGCCGCGTCTCCAGGAGAGAGACCAGTCAAGAGGGGGAAGATTTGGCAGTGGGGGTGGTCGTGGCGGCTTTGGTGGTAGGGGCGGTGGTTTTTCTGGGGGTAGAGGTGGTAGGGGTGGTAGTTTCTCTGGCCAAAGGAATGGCCCGTTTTCCGGTGGCTTCGGTGGCGGGAGAGGTCGCAGCCACAATAGAAGGTGATAAAGTTTTCAGCAGCCAGTTCCTTGGAGTCGGAGCTTCCAGAAAAAAAAGGCATCAACTTATGTCGATGCAGGAATTTTGACCCACCGTATGATAAGTATCTGGTACCGTGGTCCTATATTATCCTAATATATTTGGTATATTTTCTCAGTCAACTTAGTTTTCTATTTTCCTTATTTTTTGTGGGGCGTTTTAGTGATGTCTCCACCTCCCTTTTTTTTGCTTTTGTTGCAGACGTGAGTTGTACGCTGGAGTACATATTCTTAATCAGTTCTATAGAAGAGTTGTTTCCTACTTTTGTGCTTTTCAATGGGGGAACTGCAATGATGCTCAGCCAGACTACATTTTTTTATCTTATACGATGTAATTCGATTTACCCATTTAGTTCCAAGGTTCAAGTTCGAAATGATAAATCTCATGTAGGTAAAATTAATTCATGACAGTTTTTGAATGAACGTATGGTTCATCTTTCTCAAGGGTCTTTTGGCCTTTAAAGCCCCATGAAGAAATGCTGGGCTGTTTGGTAATCATTCTTAAGGGGCTTTCGTCCAAATGCTGGCCTTGGGAAAACTGAAAGCCCAATTCGAGTCCCTACTAGCATTGAGTCGCATTGAGCTTTCAGTATTTGGCCGAATGCAAAAACTAATTTTTTTTTTCTTCCCAAACTACCCTCAACAATTCTGTAATTTTTTGGTTTTGCCCCTAGTTGTGATTGTTCATCTTCTTTGCGTGATGGCGGCTGACGAGGCCCGACGAGGTTAGATTGGGCCGGCGAAGGGTCGACGAGGGCCAATAGGGTCGTGCGATCTCGGCGACGACCGCTTAGGGTTGCGTGACCCTTGCCGGGGGTTGCGGTTGCGTGACCCTTGCCGGGGGTTGCACGATGGTCGTTGGTGCCAGATCAGGCTCGTTGAGGGCCTTAGCTCTTTGCCAGAGCTAGCAAAGGGTTTGATATTTTTAATAAAAAAAGAAAAATTAAACCCAAAAAAAAAAAAATCAAACCCAATAGCTGTCACGCCCCGTACCCCACGAAGCGCGAACATCCCATCGCTGGTCGATCATGGTGCAACGCTCCCAGGATTGCATTGCCGACCCAACCATCAGAGAATAAACACATGCGGAAGACACGTATATATATAACTATCTATATATACACCCGTACAAATATAATGACAACCATGAATAGCACAAAATAATATAAACAAGCTTATTACATTGCCTTTAAAATATTTACAACCGTTATACGCATAAATACACAAGCCGAGCCTTCCACAGCCACACTATAAAAACAAACCTCAAAAGCCGACACACGCAGCCGTTACATCAAAAAGGGCTTGGCTGCCAGAGTGGGTTTGGTTAGGTTAGACACTAACTACGGTAAGAGGATTTCCAAAAAGTGTCACTGGAGGTTAGGGGTTAAAACGGAACTAGGGCGTCCAGTCGGGATCCGATCCCGAGGAATCATGCTCGGAGCTCTCCTGTGATTCAGACTCCTCTTGAGAACTAGTCTGAGGATCCGACTCCTCTGAGTCCATATCCCAAACTGGCGCTCTCAGTTCCTCAGAGTCATAGTCTATCTCTGGCTCTAGGTATAGTCCTACCTCCTCGTCCTCTCTTACTTCTTCAACTTGGCCATTATCCACGTCATCAACTTCCATGGCGTCCGGCAGATCTTCATCGACATCGTTGATCCAATCTTCCTCGTCTTCGGCTACCACTTGGGGTTCTCCACCTAACTCTGGGTCATAGGCCTCTCCTATGGGTTCGTCCTCAGGATCGATCACCTCGCCATCGGCTATGATAGGGTCCATAAGGCCATACTCATTTAGAGGCGCATCGAAGGACCTAAGAGGTGGACCTATATGTCCATCATCGTCCCCATGGCACCAAGCGATATACTCCTGAGTTTGGTGTTCGGGTTCGCCTACGTCAACTGTAACCACGGATCGATATCGGATGAAAACTTCTCCGTTCCCCGAGGGAAAGACGTTCGTAAACCACTCTAGGTGTGTCGGGATCCCAAAAAGCGGTGGCGGCTGCGGCATTTTTCAAGGACGGGGGTCTGAAATATTTGGTTTACACACCAATGAGAATAAATCTCAGTAAGTATAACCCCTAAACCTAGGCTAGGCTAACGTACAAATCTCCTGACCACAAACAACAAATCACAAGCAATGGCCTAGGCCCTCGGGCCTAAACCGATAAATGCACGGACCCTGCAGGTTAGACAATCGATATGTATAATCACTGCACATACACGTGGCATATTTCATCACTCGAACGCCACCCAGATGCTAATAATTTCACGTGCATATTTTCCAAGTCATGCTCGAGTCATTTGCATCAATATAACAATTAATGCAATCAAATGCATACAAATGCCATTCACGAGCCTACTCTCAAATTGAATCACACGGCACACTAACTTGGCATTCCATTTTCTTTATTCTTTTTATCCTCGACCCGAAGGTCCGACCCAATGGTCAATCACAACACTCCGTGGCCAGCGTAAAAACGCCCCCGGCCCAGTGTCTCTAGCCTGCTCCAAAGTGCATGAGGCGCAACACCGATCTCCTTACGAACCAAAGCCTGCTCCAAAGTGCATGAGGCTGGTCGTCTTCCGGACGTACCGGGCATCGTCCTGCTCCAAAGTGCATGAGGACGGCACGACCCGAAGGCCACGATCCGAAGACCGTATTGTGATCACACGGCACACGGCTCAATTTTATCTGAACCCGGCGTAAACGCATCGGGCAATTATGGTGATCACATACACATGCCAGGCACGCAATCAATTTGATAACAACATGCAGTGCCAAACTCATAATCCACATGTTCAACTGGCCAATTAATACCGTATGGCCCACGATTATATTTTATAATCATCAATAAATTTAATTAAATTCGCACGTGATATAATTAACACGGAAATATTGAGATTAGCCCCAAACAATTTCAGTCATCACCAAATCAATCAAATTGGGCAATCTCAACCATGCAATTTGTCACTTTCGGGGTCTAATTAACCTCCGGTACTATCCCCAGTTCTACGAAAAATTTTCAATTAATCGATTCGGACTCCATGATCATCCACAAAAATCCTATTAATCTCTTTAGGATTTATGAAATCACTAATATCGACATCCTCTCCCGAAACCAGTACCGGAATTACCTAACCCTGTCCCGAATACACCGATTATACCCTAACCGGTCTAGAAAAACGTACTGTCAGTCCTAATCAGGGTTTAGGAATTTAACTTACCAATTTCTAGGCCCGGGACGACGCAGGAACAGCGGCCAGTCACTGGTGAACAGTGATTCCGGCGACTATTCCCGGCGGTGAACAGTAACTCCGGTGAACAGTAACCGACGGTGAACAGTAACCGTACGGTCACTGTACGGACGGGCTGGGGAAGGGACGTACGGCGGCGGGGAGTGGCCCTACGGTGGCCGTTTGGCCGGCTGAGCTCCGGTGTGCCTCCGGCGGTCCAAAACAGAAACGGGCGAGAGAGAGAAAGGGAGAGAGAACGGGCTGGAAGAGAGAGAAAGCGGGGCTGAGCTGGGCTGGGGCGGCTGCTGGGGGCTGGTGGTGGCGTGAGGAAGCAGCAGCACCGGCGGTGGCGGCTCACGGCGGCCGGGACAGCTCCGGCCAAGGACTTGCCGAGAGAGAGCTAGAGAGAGAGAGTGTTTCGGGTGAGGGAGAGAGGAGAGAGAGAGGCTGATCAGAAATGAGGGGGAGGAGAGAGAAAATGCAGTCTTATCCAGTCAAAGCCGGTCAAAAATATCAGCCCGGGGGTGCCACGTGTCGCCGATCGGTGTATTTTCCCTTTTTATCCTTCGATCCGACGGTCCAAAATCATCCGGCACAAATAATTGGGGGTAATCCCGGTCCATGGCACCAATTATTGGTCCTAACCGCGTCTGAAAATATCCCGACCGATCACCTCGAAATTCGGACCTGAACCGGGCGAGGGGCGAAACTGTCCTTTTTCCGGCCCCGGGGCGAAATTCCAATTTTTATACCCACGCGTTCCTCATGGGCGTGGCCAACTCATGGTGGCGTCGGAATCTTAAAATTCATTTCCTAAGCCCTCGGAAATCGACTGCGAAGTTCCGGCATTAAAATAATATTATTTTCCAATTTTTGTCGAATTTCCTGTTTTGGTCCAAAATGCCTTCTGGTACCCGTGGCCACTCCAAAATGGTGTCCGTCCCGAGAAATAACCACTTACGGGCCCCGAACCCAATTCGGGCTACCGAGGGTAAAACGGTCATTTTCTGACCCCGGACCGAAAATCTGATTTTTACCCATACACACTCCAAATGTGTGTGGCCAGCGTAGAATGACGTCAGAATCCCAAAATGAATCTCTTAAGCCATCGAAAATTAATATCTCAATCCGGGCCCAATTTCACACTCAAACTTCGCTTGGTTTTCAAATTTAGAATCTCTCACTAACAGGTGGCTGTTTAGAGTGCACGCGTATCGACCTAGGGTTAACCGAGTCGCAACGGTTCCGTCATTTGAGAGAATGAGAAATTGTCACTAGCTCCAAGAATCCTGATCGTTCAGTTCAAGCCCCGGATTGATTGGCCACGTGTACTTTCGGCTTTGCAGAATCACCTGCGATCCGATTGCACATCGTTGGCCTCGACCAATTCAATCCATCGCCTTTCCTAAGATCGGTTCATATCGGTTCAAAACACTTTCTCATTACTGCTCAGAGCGGTGTTCGTTTCGCGGTCGGTCCCTGATCCACGTACTATTTCTATTTAGCCATTCCTTATCGGTTAGTATCCCGAGAGAGCTCAATTTCGGGTGAGACTTACTAAAATGAAATGCGAAATATTGCTAACTTCATTGATTCCGGATTTACATACAAAATTCGGGCTGTTACAATCCTTCCCCCCTTACAAAAATTTCGTCCTCGAAATTTACAATACAGTCATATCTATTCAAACAGCTGGGGGTGCTGACGTCTCATGGCCTCTTCACTTTCCCAAGTCGCTCCTTCGGTCCCGTGATGTTCCCAGACGACTTTTACCATCGGGATCGTCTTATTCCTCAGTACGCGATCTTTCCGGTCCTCGATTCTGGTTGGCCTTTCCACGTACGACACCTTGTCGTCCACGTCTATTTCCTCGTACCTTAGAACGTGAGTCGAATCTGGTTCGTACTTTCTTAGCATTGACACGTGGAAAACATTATGCACTTGGGACAAGTTTGGCGGCAAGGCAAGCCTATAGGCCATATCTCCTACTTTCTCCAAAATCTCAAATGGTCCGACATACCTCGGACTGAGCTTTCCTTTCTTGCCAAATCGGGATAATCCTTTCATCGGAGATACCTTGAGAAAAACGTGATCTCCAATTTGAAACTCTAATGGTCGACGTCTCCGATCGGCATAACTCTTTTGACGGCTCTGAGCTGTCCTCAGTCTGTCCCTGATGATCTCAACCGCCTCCACTGATTGCTGTATCAACTCTGGCCCCGTGATACTCCGCTCACCAACCTCATCCCAACAAATCGGCGTCCTGCACGCCCTACCATAAAGTGCTTCGAATGGTGCCATTTGGATACTCTGCTGATAGCTGTTGTTATAGGCAAATTCCACCAAATGCAACTGTTCTTCCCATTTGCCTTGAAAATCTACAACACAAGCTCTCAGCATATCCTCTAAAGTCTGTATTGTTCTTTCTGACTGGCCATCCGTCTGCGGATGATAGGCTGTGCTAAATTGCAGTTTCGTTCCCATGGCCACTTGCAGACTTTTCCAGAAATTCGCTGTAAACCTTGGGTCACGATCTGACGTGATCGTCACTGGTACCCCATGAAGTCTGACTATCTGCCTCATATACAACTCTGCATATCTTTCCAACTCAAAATCCTTTCGTACTGCCAGAAAATGCGCTGACTTAGTCAGGCGATCAACTATTACCCAAATTGAATCATGTCCTCTCTGGCTACGAGGCAATCCCGTCACAAAATCCATTGTAATATGTTCCCATTTCCATTCGGGAATTTCCAACGGTCTTAACAATCCTCCTGGTTTACAGTGCTGTGCCTTCACTTGCTGGCAGGTTAAGCACTTGGCTACATGTTTGGCTACGTCCTTCTTTAATCCGTTCCACCAATAATGTTGTCTTAAATTCTGATACATCTTTGTACTGCCTGGGTGGATACTGTAGCCACTACGATGTGCCTCTCTTAAAATTTCCTCTTTAAGCTCCAAATCATCAGGTACACACAGTCGCCCTTGAAACCTTAGAACTCCGTCTTCGTTCACTTGAAATTCCGGCTTTCTCATGGCGACATCCATCTCAACGATCTTCTGAATCTCTGAGTCCGTAGATTGAAGTGCCTTAATCTTTGCCTGAATCTCTGGTTCAATTCTCAATGCGGCCATCAGGCTAGACATCTGGCTCACTTCAAACTTGAATTCTGAATCTCTAAGCTTTTCCAATAAAGTCCATTCTCTGACCATCATATAAGCCACACTTGATTTGCGACTCAATGCATCTGCGACTCGATTCGCTTTCCCAGGGTGATACATGATATCGCAATCATAATCTTTCAAAAGCTCCATCCACCTACGTTGCCTCATATTCAATTCCTTCTGTGAAAACAGGTACTTGAGGCTCTGATGGTCTGTATAAATCTGAAATTTTTCTCCGCACAAGTAGTGCCTCCAAATCTTCAAAGCAAACACGATCGCTGCCAACTCCAAATCGTGTGTCGGGTAGTTCAGTTCATGTGGTCTTAGCTGACGTGACGCATATGCAATTACTCTCCCGTGTTGCATCAAAACACATCCAAGCCCTCTTAATGACGCATCGCTATAAACTTCAAATCCTCCTGGTCCGGATGGAATGGTCAGTACTGGAGCAGTTGTTAATCTATGTTTCAACTCCTGAAAACTCTTCTCGCACTTATCATCCCATACGAACTTAGATTCCTTCTTGAGCAATCGCGTCATCGGCATGGCTATAGACGAGAACCCTTCTACAAAACGTCGATAATAGCCAGCCAATCCTAAGAAACTTCGAATTTCCGTCACCGAAGTCGGCCTTGGCCATTTCATCACTGCTTCAATCTTCGCTGGGTCTACTGATATTCCATCTCCCGAAACTATATGTCCAAGAAACGCCACTTTGCTTAACCAAAATTCACACTTGCTAAACTTGGCAAAGAGTGCGTGTTCTCTCAAAGTCCGTAGTACTTCAGCCAAATGAATTTCATGTTCTTCTGGACTCTTTGAATACACCAAGATGTCATCGATAAACACTATGACAAATCTGTCCAGAAACTCCTTGAACACCCTGTTCATTAAATCCATGAAAGCTGCAGGAGCATTTGTCAATCCAAAGGGCATCACTGTAAACTCATAATGCCCATACCGCGTCCTAAATGCGGTCTTAGGTATGTCCCCCTTCCGGATTCTCAGTTGATGATATCCCGTTCTTAAGTCAATCTTAGAGAACACCGATGCTCCTTGCAACTGATCAAACAAATCATCGATCCTCGGCAATGGATACTTATTCTTAACGGTAACTTGATTCAACTGTCGATAATCGATGCATAACCTTAGTGTCCCGTCCTTTTTCTTTACAAATAGGACTGGTGCTCCCCATGGAGACACACTAGGACGAATGAAACCTTTATCCAGCAATTCCTGCATCTGAACTTTTAATTCTTTCAACTCGGTCAATGACATACGATACGGCGCCTTAGAAATCGGTTCAGTCCCTGGTGCTAATTCAATCATGAACTCTACTTCTCTATCCGGCGGTAAACCAGGTAATTCCTCAGGAAAAACTTCAGGAAAATCACACACTACCGGTATCTCTTCCAACTTAGATTCCACCATTGTTGGATCAATCACATTTACTAAATATCCTTCACATTCCTCATCCAACAACTTTGTCATTTCAAGTGAAGAAATCCAAGGGATCGAGGTTCCTCCTCGGTTTCCCTGAAATTCAAACCTTGGACGTCCAATCGGATTAAATTGGATCGTCCTACTGCCGCAATCCATGACGGCCTTCTGGCTCACTAGCCAGTCCATTCCAACAATCACATCAAAATCGAACATGGCTAATACTGCCAAGTCGATGCTTTCCTCTCCGTCCCCAATCGTAATCTTACAATTGGGACATCCAAAAGAAACTAACAACTTATCATTCATGGGTGTTGACACACATAGCACAGTCTCAAGCAGTATAAGTTCTAACCCAATCAATCTAGCAAACTGTTCTGAGATAAAGGAATGGGTTGCCCCCGGATCAAATAACGCATAAGCTGAATGACCACAGAGAGAAATGGTACCTGTGACTACGCCCGGCGCATTCTCTGCATCTTTGCGCGCCATGGCATAGACTCGTCCCTGTACTGGTGGTCGTCCCTGATTAGCCGGTGGGGGAGGTCCGGCTTGATTTCCAACTCTAGGTGGAGGTACAGGTCTGGGCGGTACAAAGGGACGCTGTTGAGGACAATTCTTAATCTGATGATCCAAACTCCCGCACTTAAAACAAGCCCCAAATCGGCGCGGGGGAGGGTTCGGTTTCCCAATGTCCCTCCTAATTGGCGGGATGAAGCGTCTATTCCCTGCCATCGGTCTCTTTCCCAGACGACGATTATCTCTGTTCTGATTGAATCGCGATCCAGCAGCTGCTCTTTCCTGCTGGTCCCTCTCTATGATCTGCACTCGCTCATACATCTCATCGAAGTCCTTGATATTGAGCGACAAAATCTGACTTTTAAGATCCGGTTTCAGACCATCCCGGAATCTTCTGGCTTTGTCCCGTGGGTTTTCAACCATTGTTGGTGCAAACTTAGCCAGTCTAGCAAATTCAGCTTCATACTGGTCCACTGACATCTGGCCTTGGCGTAACTTCATAAACTCCATCAACTTCCTCTCTTGGGCTACTTCTGAAAAGTACTTCCCATAAAAACTCTCGACGAAGGCTGCCCAAGTCGGTTCAGTGCCCTCTGGGAATATCTTGCCTTTGGTGGCTTTCCACCAGTCATTAGCCCCACTCTGGAGCTGATACGCTGCTAAAGCAACTTTCTCTGCATCCGTGCATCCTAGCACGTCGAACGCCTTTTCCAATTCATCGACCCAATCTGGGGCCGCTTCAGCATCACCTTTGCCATTGAACTTTGGCGGTTTCATCTTAAGAAATTGTTCTACTAACTGCGGCATCTGACGAACTACTGGTACTTGGCCCTGTCCTTGCCGACCTGGATTATCCTCATTACCCGCAACCTGAGCGGCTTCAGCAGCCTGAGCATAAGCTGCAGCCCTTTCCTGGGCCTGAAGACCAAATATATGTCCCATCTCTCGAAGAGTGTCCATCACATCGTCGAATCTCGGATCTCGGGCTTCACGCACCCCTTCACTTGACTGGCCTTGCGGTTCCTTGCCTCTCCTCCGACTCATTTTCACAGACGAGGCTACTCTCTGCCACTCTACTCAACTACCTGCTATAATTCCACCGAGGAATTAAAGACTTAAACTCAGCCAATCTAACCCGGTCTAAGTCCTAGGCAGGCATCTAGCACAACAAGCTAACACTCAGCATGCGTTTCAAACAAGCAACACAACTTCACCCAAGGAGACTAATATACATACCTCGGGTCCCGTCGCACCTGCATTCTTATGGGTCACAAAGCAATCAATCAAACACAAACGGTCAGGAGATGTACTTAGCACACTAGGTCCCCCTAGGGTCTACCCATGGTTTCATCGCTCCTTATCACTCCAGGTTTCGACCGAATGGACCGAGCTGACCTTGCTCTGATACCAATTCAAACGGGGATTGTCACGCCCCGTACCCCACGAAGCGCGAACATCCCATCGCTGGTCGATCATGGTGCAACGCTCCCAGGATTGCATTGCCGACCCAACCATCAGAGAATAAACACATGCGGAAGACACGTATATATATAACTATCTATATATACACCCGTACAAATATAATGACAACCATGAATAGCACAAAATAATATAAACAAGCTTATTACATTGCCTTTAAAATATTTACAACCGTTATACGCATAAATACACAAGCCGAGCCTTCCACAGCCACACTATAAAAACAAACCTCAAAAGCCGACACACGCAGCCGTTACATCAAAAAGGGCTTGGCTGCCAGAGTGGGTTTGGTTAGGTTAGACACTAACTACGGTAAGAGGATTTCCAAAAAGTGTCACTGGAGGTTAGGGGTTAAAACGGAACTAGGGCGTCCAGTCGGGATCCGATCCCGAGGAATCATGCTCGGAGCTCTCCTGTGATTCAGACTCCTCTTGAGAACTAGTCTGAGGATCCGACTCCTCTGAGTCCATATCCCAAACTGGCGCTCTCAGTTCCTCAGAGTCATAGTCTATCTCTGGCTCTAGGTATAGTCCTACCTCCTCGTCCTCTCTTACTTCTTCAACTTGGCCATTATCCACGTCATCAACTTCCATGGCGTCCGGCAGATCTTCATCGACATCGTTGATCCAATCTTCCTCGTCTTCGGCTACCACTTGGGGTTCTCCACCTAACTCTGGGTCATAGGCCTCTCCTATGGGTTCGTCCTCAGGATCGATCACCTCGCCATCGGCTATGATAGGGTCCATAAGGCCATACTCATTTAGAGGCGCATCGAAGGACCTAAGAGGTGGACCTATATGTCCATCATCGTCCCCATGGCACCAAGCGATATACTCCTGAGTTTGGTGTTCGGGTTCGCCTACGTCAACTGTAACCACGGATCGATATCGGATGAAAACTTCTCCGTTCCCCGAGGGAAAGACGTTCGTAAACCACTCTAGGTGTGTCGGGATCCCAAAAAGCGGTGGCGGCTGCGGCATTTTTCAAGGACGGGGGTCTGAAATATTTGGTTTACACACCAATGAGAATAAATCTCAGTAAGTATAACCCCTAAACCTAGGCTAGGCTAACGTACAAATCTCCTGACCACAAACAACAAATCACAAGCAATGGCCTAGGCCCTCGGGCCTAAACCGATAAATGCACGGACCCTGCAGGTTAGACAATCGATATGTATAATCACTGCACATACACGTGGCATATTTCATCACTCGAACGCCACCCAGATGCTAATAATTTCACGTGCATATTTTCCAAGTCATGCTCGAGTCATTTGCATCAATATAACAATTAATGCAATCAAATGCATACAAATGCCATTCACGAGCCTACTCTCAAATTGAATCACACGGCACACTAACTTGGCATTCCATTTTCTTTATTCTTTTTATCCTCGACCCGAAGGTCCGACCCAATGGTCAATCACAACACTCCGTGGCCAGCGTAAAAACGCCCCCGGCCCAGTGTCTCTAGCCTGCTCCAAAGTGCATGAGGCGCAACACCGATCTCCTTACGAACCAAAGCCTGCTCCAAAGTGCATGAGGCTGGTCGTCTTCCGGACGTACCGGGCATCGTCCTGCTCCAAAGTGCATGAGGACGGCACGACCCGAAGGCCACGATCCGAAGACCGTATTGTGATCACACGGCACACGGCTCAATTTTATCTGAACCCGGCGTAAACGCATCGGGCAATTATGGTGATCACATACACATGCCAGGCACGCAATCAATTTGATAACAACATGCAGTGCCAAACTCATAATCCACATGTTCAACTGGCCAATTAATACCGTATGGCCCACGATTATATTTTATAATCATCAATAAATTTAATTAAATTCGCACGTGATATAATTAACACGGAAATATTGAGATTAGCCCCAAACAATTTCAGTCATCACCAAATCAATCAAATTGGGCAATCTCAACCATGCAATTTGTCACTTTCGGGGTCTAATTAACCTCCGGTACTATCCCCAGTTCTACGAAAAATTTTCAATTAATCGATTCGGACTCCATGATCATCCACAAAAATCCTATTAATCTCTTTAGGATTTATGAAATCACTAATATCGACATCCTCTCCCGAAACCAGTACCGGAATTACCTAACCCTGTCCCGAATACACCGATTATACCCTAACCGGTCTAGAAAAACGTACTGTCAGTCCTAATCAGGGTTTAGGAATTTAACTTACCAATTTCTAGGCCCGGGACGACGCAGGAACAGCGGCCAGTCACTGGTGAACAGTGATTCCGGCGACTATTCCCGGCGGTGAACAGTAACTCCGGTGAACAGTAACCGACGGTGAACAGTAACCGTACGGTCACTGTACGGACGGGCTGGGGAAGGGACGTACGGCGGCGGGGAGTGGCCCTACGGTGGCCGTTTGGCCGGCTGAGCTCCGGTGTGCCTCCGGCGGTCCAAAACAGAAACGGGCGAGAGAGAGAAAGGGAGAGAGAACGGGCTGGAAGAGAGAGAAAGCGGGGCTGAGCTGGGCTGGGGCGGCTGCTGGGGGCTGGTGGTGGCGTGAGGAAGCAGCAGCACCGGCGGTGGCGGCTCACGGCGGCCGGGACAGCTCCGGCCAAGGACTTGCCGAGAGAGAGCTAGAGAGAGAGAGTGTTTCGGGTGAGGGAGAGAGGAGAGAGAGAGGCTGATCAGAAATGAGGGGGAGGAGAGAGAAAATGCAGTCTTATCCAGTCAAAGCCGGTCAAAAATATCAGCCCGGGGGTGCCACGTGTCGCCGATCGGTGTATTTTCCCTTTTTATCCTTCGATCCGACGGTCCAAAATCATCCGGCACAAATAATTGGGGGTAATCCCGGTCCATGGCACCAATTATTGGTCCTAACCGCGTCTGAAAATATCCCGACCGATCACCTCGAAATTCGGACCTGAACCGGGCGAGGGGCGAAACTGTCCTTTTTCCGGCCCCGGGGCGAAATTCCAATTTTTATACCCACGCGTTCCTCATGGGCGTGGCCAACTCATGGTGGCGTCGGAATCTTAAAATTCATTTCCTAAGCCCTCGGAAATCGACTGCGAAGTTCCGGCATTAAAATAATATTATTTTCCAATTTTTGTCGAATTTCCTGTTTTGGTCCAAAATGCCTTCTGGTACCCGTGGCCACTCCAAAATGGTGTCCGTCCCGAGAAATAACCACTTACGGGCCCCGAACCCAATTCGGGCTACCGAGGGTAAAACGGTCATTTTCTGACCCCGGACCGAAAATCTGATTTTTACCCATACACACTCCAAATGTGTGTGGCCAGCGTAGAATGACGTCAGAATCCCAAAATGAATCTCTTAAGCCATCGAAAATTAATATCTCAATCCGGGCCCAATTTCACACTCAAACTTCGCTTGGTTTTCAAATTTAGAATCTCTCACTAACAGGTGGCTGTTTAGAGTGCACGCGTATCGACCTAGGGTTAACCGAGTCGCAACGGTTCCGTCATTTGAGAGAATGAGAAATTGTCACTAGCTCCAAGAATCCTGATCGTTCAGTTCAAGCCCCGGATTGATTGGCCACGTGTACTTTCGGCTTTGCAGAATCACCTGCGATCCGATTGCACATCGTTGGCCTCGACCAATTCAATCCATCGCCTTTCCTAAGATCGGTTCATATCGGTTCAAAACACTTTCTCATTACTGCTCAGAGCGGTGTTCGTTTCGCGGTCGGTCCCTGATCCACGTACTATTTCTATTTAGCCATTCCTTATCGGTTAGTATCCCGAGAGAGCTCAATTTCGGGTGAGACTTACTAAAATGAAATGCGAAATATTGCTAACTTCATTGATTCCGGATTTACATACAAAATTCGGGCTGTTACAATAGCCCTTTGCAAAAAAAATAGCTTTACAAAGAATTTTTAACAAAACGCAATTTGCATTTTTCAAAGGGACTTTAGGCCAAAGGCATTTGCATTTCCTCAAGAGCCATTTGCAAAACCAAACTAAAGACACCCTTATTAGGACAGACTCGATTCCATCCTTGTTTAATGTGCTCTCTTCATGAGTTTCGTTTTAAAGATAATGGTTAAATCTGGTTATATTTCTTGCAAATGAAATACTTGGATGGGAAACTTGAAGGATCAAAATCACTTGCTCTCCAATAGAAATGAGATATCAATTTCGTTTAGCCAAATTCACGATTTATATATCAGACCGAGTCCAGTCCACGAGAACGGGTCTTCCCTCCCCCAACTTGTCACTCATCGCAACGGTCAATCTTGCAATGGCAGGCTAATATTGAGCACCATCTTAAGCAATTGAGTAAATATTTGACATTAAAAGAGGTCTTATGACAGTTGGAGTAGGAGTCTAATCTATGACTTCTCCATTTTGATCACTGCAAGGTTGTCCTGCTCATTTTGTTTGGTTGACAATTGACATGTTCTTCAGCTCCCTGTGACAACAATGTCCGCAAAAGAAATCCGTTTGTGTGAGGCAGAATGAATGAATGAAGCAGAAGTCATTGTTGGTTTTTATTTTATTTTGATGACTAAATCAATCCCTACCAATTTTAAGTATATGTTGTGGATCTCGTGGGGAATCGATTTCTCTTGCAGCAACTCTTGTCTCAGATTTTTCTTGTTCTATGACTTCATTTGGTCATACTGATTGTTGCTGTGTTCGGTGGTCGTGCTCTGCCATGATGATATTCTGATGGATGCTTTCGCCAAAGAGGTTGGCGATAGTAATTTACAATTATGCCAAGTTTGTGAAAGAAGAAAGTGCTTCAATGTGATTGCCTTTTGATTGCGGGAGGAAAGAATTAGGTGCATTGTCAAGATTCACGAGTTAATCATTCATTAAATCTAATGAAATATCAGAATAACATGTTTGCTGATTGATCCTTGGTAAGGTGGAACTTCATTAATCTCTTAAATAGTTGCACTCTGTAGTCTGCTTCCTTCATCTATGTAATAGCCCTAAGTTTTTTTACTTATTCACAAGTTTTCTTTTGGGAATGACGCCTGAGAATAACCTTGAAATGGTTCTAAAGGGAGAAGTATGGTTATGCCGCTGTTTTAATTTATTTTTCAAGTGGAATATGGTAGCGTCCTTAGGAAAATCGATAAGACTCATTATTTATGCTTAAAAAATGTATGTTTTTCTTACTTGAAACTTGTCTTCAAAAAGCGGTTTTCTACTTTCTGGCACTGGCACTTGCTAAAGAGACCCTTTCTTTGAAGTACCTAGTCCATTCTTTTATCTTTTCAAAACTAAACTCTCATGCATGCCAGAAGAACAAGTCAAACAAATAGTGCACATTATGTAAAATATCTTCTATGAGATTAAGCCCCCCGGTTTTTTTTTTTGTTTTGTTTTCGTAGATATGTCTATTACTCACACTGCTTTTTTTTTTTTCAGACTAGCAGAAATGGTGTCGATTTTGGCACCGATGACAAAATGCCGGCTGAGGATCACAAAGAACTCACTGAACGCCAGTACCATGACAGCAAAAACATGGAGTTCTCTCTTGCTAAAACAGGAGAGTGGAAATGCCAAGAGCTTTTCCAAGTTCAGGGCGTATGCATTGAAGTCTGAGACCAATACTATCACAGGCACGAGAGTCTTCTCAACTTGGATGTCACACCCTACACCAATAAGATAATTGCAGAATACATTTGGTATGTTTTAAAGCCAAAAACCTTCAAGCGCGGTGCACAAAAAATGAATAATACTTGAACTATTTTGTACCGAGATTATAAGTTTGCATTTTTCTTCAATCTATCATCAGAATAAGTATGTCATATGTTTTATGCACATTCAACAAGTGACACCCTTTTTTTTTTTCAATTTCTACGTTAGCATATTAATCTAACCATGAGACAGGATCAATGGTATGAATGTTGACAATAAAACATGTAGCATTTTTCTTTTTACGTGCTACATGCTACTAATCTATTAATTATTGAATTATCAGCTGAGCACCCGTATGAACTTCCAAAGTGGAACTTTGAAAAATCAAGCACTGGTCATGCTCCAGGGAGGATAGTGAATCTTACAGTAAGATGACGTATACCCAAAACTTTCTTCCTATATTTAGCTTCACATCATTCCATCAAGTTCTTGATTTTTTAACAGCCCTCAAGCAATTTTAAAAGATCCTTTCTAAGGTGGCAACAATATCTTGGTAATCATCCATGAAACAAAGTATATGTTGTAAAAAATTGTTCATTCGTGAGATCATCTTAACAGGTTGATCAAACGAAAAAGGAGATTTCAATTAGTTTACGGAGAATTATTGTTCATTTGCAGGTTATTTGCAATTCATACACACCAGCTGGCGAGCTGATCCTAGCGAATAAACGTGCCAGAGTAGCTATATTTTTCATTAACGCTAAGGTTATTGATGAAGTTTCGTGGTAGGAGATCCAAAAACATGAGTTTGCTGGCGTGAATAAGAGAGTTTTGAAATGGACAAGTTCATGACTTTTGGCTGAATGTTCACGTTAGACATGGATTGAGCAAGAGTACCACCCTGCTGCAGACATTGGTGGCACCAATGGAGAGGTGATGCGGGGCCAGGTAATATCTGATCTACATCTTCCTTGCTTTTGTTACGGATAGTGTTTTCGCCTCGAGGGGAGGTGAATAGGTGATTTTACCAAATTGAATGATTTAAATGTGTGGAATGAATATAGTCGAGGTCAACAACTCGTATGATCAATATCAGATGGATGCGTATGACAAACTTGTATACAAGTTGTCGTCAGATGATTGCGTTTGATGACTAAGATGATGTTCTAACAAACTTATTAGACAGATATGTATACAATATAATGTCAGTAATAATAAATAAAAGTTTATGGATAGAGAATACTGTACACATATCTTTATAGTGGTTCGGCTTTATCAAGCCTACGTCCGCTCTTTACACTGGCAGCCTGTTAGCTGTGTTTCACTATTGAATCACCAAAAGATTACAAGAGCAGTGCTTCTCAGATGATAGATTACACTATCACGTACACTCTTCACTTAAGTAATTTTATTTCTAAAGTCACAACGTGGAATACAGTAATCACAAGTGTGTAAGATCGAAACTCTATTCAGACTTTGAAATTTTCAATTCCGGTTACTCTTCTTGTATGGCGTTTGCACTCCTTTTATACTTCTCTATATCTAATCTATCCATTGGATAGTTTTTAGAGGATTGATCCCCAAATCAAACGGTTAGAGAAACTTCCCAAAAGAAAATGCATAGTCGTTAGAAAAAGAACCATTATCTCCAGGTGATTTGATCGCTCATACAATCAAATTAAAGTTTCCATAAGTGTAGTTCTTCGTATTTAAGTAACGATCTAGTGATTGTCAATTAGAATATCTTGAAATATAAATTTGATTGTCCTACATAAACTTGCCAAAAATAACACTTATTGAATCTGACGAATAATTTTGAGTCTGATGACAAAGTCCTTCCATCGACTAAGTCTGATGACTTAGCATTTACCTGCATCAAGTGACTTAAGTGTAATTTTGATCAGTAAAAGATTGTTTTGTTATTCTTTGAAACTAATTAGGGATTTTTCTCAACAGCTTTTATGAAAAAAAAAAAAAAAAGAATTGTTGCCATCAGCACTGGCTTTTATCGTGCAGTAGCAATAGCAAGTGGGACCAAGTGTGTGAATTGAAGCGGGAGATCATCTATGGTGTTCAAGATACCTTCTTGTGGTGAAATTTCAATTACTTGCTCAAGAAAATAACGGAACGCCTTCAGCGGCAAACAGAACAAGTTCTTCCATACATGTTCTACAGAATTCATATACTTAATTGTTTATGTTACTCATATAATAGAGAATAACTGAGCAAGCTGGTGTTGTCCTCATGTTAGATCCGAAGCCGATACAGGTAGTTGACTTCACTATCACCATTTATGCAACATATTATCCCAAAGTTGATAAAAATATTCTCCTCCTTCTCAGGGTGACTAGAATGGTGCAGGATGCCATACTAATTACATGTTCACACCATAGAAATAACGTGAACTTGGTTAAGTATTTTCGTTCATTGAAGGGCTTTAAGAGTGTTTTCCTCGTCTTCTTAGCAATACAAATAGAATGAGAGAAGAGGGAGGCTTTGAAGTGATAAAGAAGGTAATTCTAAATCTCTCATTTCACCACGAGGAGCACATTAGCTCCTATGGAGAAGGAAATGAGAGAAGGCTTATAGGAAAGCATGAAACAACCAGCATGGACACATTTCCTTGGGTAATGCTCAGAAGAAGCATACCAGCTGCTAGTCAAATTCGAAATTTTCCCGTTAAAATTGAACTCATTTTTTTTGTGATGCTTGGATTACTTGAATTCTGTTATGCAGGTTGCTGCCAATCGCGGTTGCTTAATCTATGTGGGCCGTGACACTGAGCAGCAAGGAAAAGGTATTGTAATAATGACCATATCTTTTCCCTTTTATGCTCTGTCTAAGTATCAATCGGAGACCCTTAACTTTCATGGATAATTCAAGAAACGCTACCATAAAAAAATAGTACATAGAAAGTACTTATTGTTCTTTTTGGGCTCAGTTGATTCTATGATCGTTACTTTGAAAGAAATTTTAACTATTAACACTCATAAAGCATTCCCTAGTTTTGCTTCCTAAACAAATGTAAATCTTCATATCAATCCTTACTAATCCAATAGTTACGGAACTTTATTGAAGTTAAGACTTGGACATCTCAGCTCTTTATGAGCCTCAAAAAGCTTTCTGGAATGCTTTATTGTTTATAAATATTGATAAAATATAGAAAGTTCACCTTCTTTGGTCAGTCAATTAATGGCTTAAACTGATACACAGCTTTACTTGGAGGACAGGTGCCCCGCCTCAAACATGGACCCACACGTCATGACCTCATTACTTGTTGAAACTACAATTTTATGGGAGTCCACCCTTGAGGCTGAAGCTCTTGCTACTCAGAAACTAGCATTGAAGATCTTAAATTTGAGCTGCTGGTTAAGTAAAGGCTAAATGCATTGATCAAATCGGTGAGGTCCTACAAGCTGAGAGACTATGAACCCCTTTTCCTAGAGGGAGAGAAAATTAGGTGTCCAAGCTTTGACCTTGTCTCCTTAACATTGGTTTCATCCCGCATTGACAAGTAGTCTCAACGTTGTGGTCACTTGAGTTCACCATCACCCTTTAGCATCATGGACATCTTCTTGTGTTTGAATTATCAATTACTTTGATATTGTAGCACAATCGATCCAAACATTCAGTGTCGTCATATGCTAAACACATTTCATTTGGCATGTTCGACTTTGGTTTGAATAAAAGACAATTTGACTTATGATTCGGTAAAACATGCTATGCACCAGTTAGTTTCATATCCTCCAATGTCTAATTAAGAGAACTTTGGGAAGTATAAATAGATCGCAATCCTTGGGGTCACGCGAGTTGTTCCGTGGAACTTGGCAATTCTATTTTCTTGGTGAGGCAAAGAAATATTCTCATTAACATGCAAAGTGCAGTACAAACACAAAAAAAAAATTGGCAATAATGTTAATTACCATTTTGCGTCTGCAGAATGGAAAGTTAAGCAAGTTCGTTTCTATTCATTTCCTCCTCACACCAATTTAACTGTTTTGTTCAACAACAAAAGAGACAATTAGCAATAACACTAATGCTAAGTAATGTAAGTTGACACTTGAATTTTGCCAGCAAGTCTAGTATGCATTTATTAAAAAAAATAAAAAAAAATTGATAACAAATAAAAAATAACGGATTAAAATCAGGCCCAATCAAACTTCAATTCATTAAATCCAATTCATGAAGCCCACGAAGTTTGAGAGTTGGACCCGGCCCATCAAAGCCCATAGCCCGGCCACCTCATTTGAACCGAAGATGGGGGCTCTCTCCCTCCCACACACCTCCCGCGCCTCACACACGCTCGGCTGAGGACACATGCTCACTCTGGACCAGTGCGAGTACGTGCACTTGTACCAAGATCAAGAATAAAGCGAAAAACAGAATTGTGAAATTTTCTGTATATTTTTGTATTCTTATCATGGCAACAAAATCATGATCCCAGCTCAACTTGATATTTCAAGTCTCTATTTGCCTTTATAATTACATATTTTCATGCTTTAGTTTTAGGTCAAAGTCTAGTCTACACGTGTGGATAAGAGTTAGAATATCTAAATATTAAATCACGTGTTCATCTCACTGTTCAAATTTAAAACTTTTTGTGACAATGATCTCATAAAATTTTACCGAGTAGGCCGCAGTACAAGGAGACGGTCCAGTACATGCGAAACTCGATCATCAATTCAACCCTAGCTGCCAAACTCACCATCGAGGAGGAGAACCTCCTCTCTGCGGCCTACGGTCAATACTAGTGTCCAATTCGGTTAGGCTCTGCTTTGGATGCTCCCCGTTTTGGCTCTCTTCAGGTGCGATTGTTGTATAGCTTTCTATTTGTACCTAGTTCTATAATGTAACTTGCGAATATCTTCGATGACCTCGGCGTCACGCCGGACTTCACGGCTTTGAACTTGATCTTCATCCTCATCAAAGGAGAGCCCCTATTTGACACGATTAGTCTATCGCGGGACAGAGCCCGCGGTCTCCACCATCCACGCGATCCTCTGGCTCTCGTTGAAGGCAAACAAATGAAAAACATGTGGGCCTCTTCGAAGTTGGATCTGAACCAGCCATTTGGTTTGGAACTAGACAGGGTCAAACAAACCAAGCACAAAGTTCGCCAAGTACCCCTTTTTCTCTTTCAACGTCCGAAAAAGGAGAGCGTTGTTCCTCCAAAAAAATTCTTACAAATTAATTTGGTATTGGTGAATTAATTAGATCATTGGTAACTTACGAACCACACTTGTAAAGTTTAAAACGGTAAGCAATTTATCAATTTATTTGGACACAGGTAAACTCCTTACAATGTGGGTAATCAACTAATGTTAATTGTGAAATTTCGATGAAGATGGTAATTCACTAAATTATAGGTTAATTCCGTTAAAATATTGTCTCACATTACTTGACAATGGGTCTTATGTGTTATTTATATTCACGTGAGTTCCTTTCACTTGTCAACTTAAACTTTTAGATTGAATTTTCTAATAAATTCCTTATAGTTTTAGTATATTATGAACCAGGTTTGTAAAATTTGAAGAAGTTGGTGGCTTACTAATTTGGGATAAGTACACTGAAAGTATAATTGAGTTATAAAAATTACAAAAGTGCAAGCAAGTCCTAAAACTTGTCAAATTGGTGCAATCAAGTCCTTTAATTAACTCAGTCCTTCTTAGTTAATGGAAAATGCTGACATAATTTTTTAAAATATTTTTTTATTTCCTACGTGCTGATCACGTGAAACATAAAGATAAAACATCGTCGTTTTGGTCAAACCTGATTTTAATACAATTTTTTTAAAAACTAAAATAAACAAATAAGGTTAATAGGAGACAAACAGAGAGATAGAGATAGAGATAGAGAGAGAGAGAGGAGGCAAGGGCTACAAGAAAAATATGGCGAGTTACTAATTTTGTGGAACGTTAGTAGATTTACTATAATGTCGGTAAATTACTAATGATACTTGCAGAATTTCAGAAGAGTTAGATGATTCACTACTTTGTTTGGGCATTGGTAAAATCTCAATAATATCGGTAATTTATTAAGGGGTGAACCGACAAGTGACAGGCAATTAAACGCTGATATTTTTTTTCAACCAACAGTATTCGAAAATTACTAGCAACAGTAAAACTTTTACCAACACGGAAATCTTTCGGCATTTAAGGGCACGGGAGAGACGGTAGAAGTCTGCCTCAACCAAGAATGAAAAGCGGGACAGAAGCAGTGGTACTCATAGAGATGCAAAGCTCTTTCATATATTTTCTGTTTGTCTCTCTCTAATTTATGTCTGGAAAATGCGATGCATAAAGCCAAAGCTGCCCAAGCTAACACCTGCTTCTCCAACAATTGATTCTCATCTCTTGCTCTCGTGTCAAGCAAAGTATATATGCAAGAACAGATGGAATTTCTCAAGCAATAGCGACTGGCGACATAACAATCCAGACTTAACATTTACTTTAATGTTTAATTAGGGACATTAATGAACCATAAAAATTTTAAATTCCATGTGCGCATATTTTGGTATCAAATGTTTAAAAAATAATTATTTACGATTACGCAGATTTCAATTTTTCGTATAATTCCTATCACCGGTATCTCTTATATATAGAATTTATTCTATTGTCAAATCATTCATATGAAGAGTGCCTATTTTTACCAACCATGGATCTTTGGTTCAGAGAAAGAGGTGATGATCAAATTTAAATTTTGTGATAATTTTTAAGGGTTAATACCACGAAAAACCCCAAACTGGTACACCTGTGATAAATTTTACCCCAAACTAATTTTTTGATCACTAAAAACCCCAAACTGATACACCGGTAACAATTTTCCCCTTTATTTATTTATGTTAAATTTTACAGTTAAGTTTCTTTGAAATGACACGTGGCAGTTGACTGATGTGCCGGTTTTATGTTTTACCCTTTGTTTGTTATAGGTGTGTCGGTTTGTTATTTTTTGTGGTATTAATCCAATTTAATGGAAACTAACAGAGAGTAAATTTGTCACAAATGTACCAGTTTGGGATTTTTAGTGGTAAAAATATTAGTTTGGAGTAAAATTGTCACGGGTGTATCAGTTTGGGATTTTTCATGATATTAACCCAACTTTTTAATGTGCAATGGTTTCTTTACTTGAAATTTTGAAAAAAAAATAAAGTACGAGTTTCGACACTATGGAACGATTTAACACTAAATGTCACGCCCCGAACCCTAACGAGCTCGCGACATCCCTCGATGGTCGATCATTGAATGCGATGTCCCAGACACTTCGCCGACCCAACCCAAACATCAGAGATTAAGCACGCGCGGAAACAAATAGAAATAACCGGGACAATTAATAACGACAAGGGGCAGCAATAGCAATAAACAAATAATTGTAATTTCCTATACTTGACATATACATACGACGCCCACAAAAGGCAAATCCCTAAGCTAGGCCACAACAACAGAACCACATTCCTCAAAGGGCAATGGTTCGCAAACTTAACTCATCTACAAAAAGGGGGACTCAAAATACCGAGTACTTGACTCGTCTTCGATCTCCGAGATACCCTTGAAGCGTCTTCAATCCCTCATGATTGCGAATCTGAAATGGTTATATAATAACCGTGAGAACGAGTCTTAATAAGCAACCCCCTATACCCCACGTAGGCCAATGCATACCCAGACAAGTCGTACATGCAATCTACCTCAAAAGATATATAATTTGCATTATTGAACTTACCTCGTCATCAAACTCATACCAACACTGCACGTTAGTCATAACATGGTAATGCAATAATAGTAACTAAATAGTACATCGCAATTGCTCAAACGCCAACCACACTTGCATGCAATTCACCTTACTAACTAGACCACACATTCAACCAGCCACTTCAAGCACACGCTCAACCAGCCATTCCAATCACACGCTCAACCAGCCATTCCAATCACACGCTCAACCAGCCAATCCAATTACACTCAACCAACCATTTCAATCACACTCAACCGATCATTTCAATCACACTCAAGTCGGATGCACGTGTCCAACCAACTTTCCTCTCACGGGCTCACAAGCCGCACAATTCGATCAATTCCAATGGCCGCCGTCAACACGTCCCTAGCCATATCAATCATACCATACCAGTGGCCGCCGTCAACACGTCCCAAGCCACACAATCAAGTCATTCCAATGACCGACGTAAACACGTCCCGGTCTATCACACCTTTAACGGGCCACCGTCAACACGTCTCAAGCCCGCATCCAATTGGCCCATCGGCCGTTCATGCCTTCACACGGACCGCCGTCAACACGTCCCAAGTCCGTTGCCCTCCGATCGATCCGGGCTTAAAAATCGACAGGCAAGCACACGCCATTCAATTCAATTCATGACAAGCCACACCAATCCACAAACTCGACATTCAATCGGCCACATACGAACATCAAATCCACCCACGAATGCCACAATAGCCAATCATTGACTCACCAACAATAGCCACTAATAAGCACTCAAAACCATTCAATTCGGTCATGTACATTCACCCAAATCAAGCATATCATTTTGGTCCAATTCAAATAAAACAAATGTATCATAATATAATTAAATTAAGACACGCCCTAACCGTTCTAACCCGAGACAAGTCTAATAATACCCAAAGTACTAGGTAGGGTTTAGGAAGTCACTTACAAAGTTTTGGCCCGGGAAAAGTCAACTCGGGCCTAAAATGGCCCGGGTAAACAGTGCCGACTAGGCGCGGGCGTGGGCCACACGGGCGCGGGGCTCGGCCACGGCAATCGGCCACGGGCACAGCCCTCGGCCACGGCTGGGCACGGGCGCGGGCACGAGCGCGGGCGCGGGCGCGTGCACGGGCGCCGGCGCGGGCGCGTGCACGGGCGCAGACGCAGGCACGGACGGGCAACGCACCTGGTTAGACGGGCAACGCGCCGGGCGACGGGCCGGCTGGACAGGCAACGCGCCCGGGCGACGGGCACGGCGATGGGCCATGACCGGCGCGCGACCGGTGCATGAGGGCCATGGGCCAGCCACGGCTTAGGCAACTTGGCCACGGCCCGGGGACGCTCGGCCGGCTGGCGGGCTGAGCTGGTGGCCGGCTGGCTGGCCGGCTGGAGCTGGCTGGCCGGCGAGCTGCGGCGGGCGGCGGCGACGGGAGGACGGCGGGCGGCGGCGAGCTGGTCTCGGCGACTAGCTCGGAGGGGAGGGGGAGACAGCCGGGGTGGTGAGGGCGAGAGGGAGGGGGAGGCTGCTGGCTGAGGGGAGGAACGGTGGGGACGACGGGGCCGGCGAGCGACGGGCTGGATGGACGGCTGGGCGGCACTGGGCCGTGACAGGCGCGGCGGCGGCCGGACTCGGCAAGCTCGGGCAACAGGCTAGGCACGAAGGGAAGGGAGAGGGAGAGGGCAGTCGGTCGAGACGAGTTGCGAGCGGCAGCGGCGACAGTCGCCGGGCGGTGGGTAGCGAGCGGCGCGCGGCGATTGGACGACGGAGGGAAGGAAGAGGAAGGCTGAGGCGGTGGCGACGAGAGAGAGAGAGAGCTGGGCGGGCTGAGGGGGAGGAAAACAAACCGACGGCGGTCGGGACGGCAGTACCAGGCGGACTGCCGGCGACGGTCGGGCGCGGTGAGCTGGGTCGGCGAGCGGTGGTCGGGCGGAGGCGGCGACACACGGCGGCGACGGGCTGCCGCATGCGCAAGGAGGAGGGGGAGAAAGGCAGTCGGCTCAGGGGGCACGGCGGCGGATGGAAGGCGCGGCGCGGCGGCCGAGGCCGGACGAGCTGGGCCACGGCGGACGCACGGCGGTGGTGACTGGTCCGGGCGGGGCAAGCAAGAGCAGAAGAAGCAGAAGCCAGCAGCAGACTCGTCGGGGAAGAAAGGAACTGAAGAAGACGAACCGAAAAGGGAAGAGAGAGAAAAGAGAAGGAGAAGAAGAGGGAGAGGAGAGAGAGAGTGTCAGGGGAGGAAAACGCGGTCTGCATGGGCGCGACGTGCACGCCGAGGGAAAGGGGTGTAACAGCCCGAATTTCGATATAATTCCGGGATCAATGAAGTTGATATTATTTCGCATTTCATTTTAGTAAATCTCGCCTAGAGCTGATCACTCTTGGGATACTAACCAATAGGGTATGGCAAATTAGGAAGTAGTACGTGGATCAGGGACCCGATCGCGAATCGAATACCGGTCTTGAGAAATAATGAGAAAATATTTTGAACCGATATGAACCGATCTTAGAAAAGGCGATGGATTGAGTTGGCCAAGGCCAACGATGTGCAATCGGATCGCAGGTGATTCTGCAAAGCCGAAAGTACACGTGGCTAATCAGTCCCGAGCTTGAACCGAACGATCGAGATTCTTAGGGCTAGTGATAATTTCTCATTCTCTCAAATAACGGAACCGTTGCGACTCGGATAACCCTAGGTCGATACGCGTATACTCTAAACAGTCACCCGTTAGTGAGAGATCCCAAAATTGAAAACCGAGCGAATTTTGAGCACGAGATTGGGCCCGGATTGGGATATCGCTTTTCGATGGCTTAAGAGATTGATTTTGGAATTTTGACGTCATTCTACGCTGGCCACGCACATTTTGAGCGAATATGGTTAAAAATCAGATTTTTGGTCCGGGGTTAGAAAATTACGGTTTTGCCCTCGGGAAGCAGAATTGGATTCGGGGGCCGTATGAGGTTATTTCTCGAGACGGAGGTCATTTTGGAGTGGTCACGCATACCGGGAGTCGTTTTGGACAAAAACTGGAATTTCGACAAAAATTGGAAAATAATATTATTTTATTCCCGAAACTTTGCAGTCTATTTTAGGGGGCTTAGAAAGTGAATTTCGCGATTCCGACGCCACATTAGGTTGGCCACGCACATATGGAACTCGTATGTGCAAAAATTGGAATTTCGCCCCGGGGCCGGAAAAAGGACAGTTTTGCCCCTAGACCAGTTCATGTCCGAATTTTTGGGTGAAGGTTCGGGATATTTTCAGATGTCTATCAGCTCAATTATTGGCCCTTTTGACCTTTTTGCCCTTGATTTTTGGATAGGGATGGATTAGAACCGTTAGATTAGGGGTATTTTAGTCTTTTGGCCTCGATCGGCGACACGTGACGGCCCCTAGCCCCTATATTTGACCAAGATCAGCCTTTCTCTCTCTCCTCTCCCTCTCCTTCGGCAGATCAGCCCCCACAGCAGCCCCTCTCTCCCTTTTTCTCTCTTTTTCTCCCTCTTGGCAAGCTTGCTGGAGCTCGCCGCCAGCCACCGGAGCGCCGCCGCCGACCGCCATGCCTCGCCGTCAACCCCCTTGGTCCCCAGCCTCAGCCTAGCCTCGGTTCCGTCCATTCCTCTCTCTCTTTCTCTCTCTTTTTCTCTCTTTTTCTCACTTTCCGTTCTTCAAACAGTACCGCCGGAGCTTCGCCGGAGCTCCGATCGTCGTTCTGTCGACACCCAGGCATCCAGCTCGTCCATACGTCCCCGTCCGACCCGTCCGTACAGGGTCCATACGGGGGGTACTGTTTACCGCCATCCGTACGTCCGTCGCAGCCGTCACCGGCACCTCTCCAGGCCACCGTTTCCCCTGTCCGTACAGTGAACAGTACCCCCCCCACCGTCCCGCGTGAACAGTATCGCCGTGAACAGTGCGCGTCGCCGGGAATTCCGCCGCCGGTTTCACTGTTCACCAGTGATCGGCCGCCATTCCCCGTCGTCGTGATGTTGGATTAAGTGAGTAAAATTCCTAAACCCTGATTAGGACTGGCAGTACGTTTTTCTAGACCGGATTAGGTGTTATCTATACATTCTGGACTGTGTTAGGTATTACCGGTACTGGTTTTGAAGGGAATTGTTGATTTGTTAGTGTCCATAAATCTTGAAGAATTGTATGGGATTTTTAGGAATGATTATTGAGTCCGAATTGAGGAAATGTCGATTTCTCATAGGACTGGGTTTCGTACCGGGGCTAATTAGACCGCGTGAATTGTCGGTCGTGTGGTTAAGATTGCCCAGACTTATTGAATTGAGGTCGATTGACATTGTTTGGGGTGAATTTCATTATTACCATGCCACGTGCTATTATGGAAGAATTAATTGTTGATTGTAAAATATAATTTTGGGCCAATTGAGCACGTGTTGTGATATGGAGTGTTTGAATTTAATTGGCGCTCATGGTGCATTGCATTGCATAACATGGACACGCATTGTGTATGCCGAGAGTGGGGCATGTGCTGAACTTGTGCGAGAATGCGTGTCTGCCATAAGTGGTGTGATCACCTAAAATACCTCGAAGCGTCATACGCTAGGTTCAGATAATAATGAGTTGCGTGATCACCTAAGGACCTTCGGGTCGATACCGTCCTCATGCACTTTGAAGCAGGACGATGCCCGATACGTCCGGAAGGCGACCATCCTCATGCACTTTGAAGCAGGCTCTGGTTCGCAAGGAGAACAGTGTTGCGCCTCATGCACTTTGAAGCAAGCTAGAGACACTGGGTCAGATCGATTGCTGCGCCTCATGCACTTTGGAGCAGGCTAGACGCACCGGGCTGTGATTATTGTGGACTCGAGTCGTAATTAATAATAAATTGGGCAATTGCCAGTGTGCCAGTGTGGGCCAGTGGGCCGGGAAATGTACATGATATGTTCACGACATCTGCAGGCATGAACATCATCGACTGGCATGCGAGTATGTGAGACTCGGTACGTGAACATGTGATTGGCGTACGTGTGATAATACGTGCCATGTATGCGCCGTGAGTATTATATATTGATTTGTTTAACCTGCAGGGTCAGAGAATGGTTTAATTATTGTGTATTGTGATTTAATTACTTGTTTCCGGTCAGGAGATTGCATGCTAGCCTAACCTAGGTTTAGGGGTTGAACTCATTGAGATTTGTCTCACGGTTGTGTAAACCGAAACATTTCAGACCCCCAGCCGTAGGATGCCGAGGAGAGCACCTCTTTTTGGTATACCGTAGTTCATCCAGCGGTCTTCTAGTGTGCACCCTTGTGGGGACAGACCTGCAGCCATGGTCGTGGAAGCTGAGGAGCCGAAGTGCTATATGCTGACCCCTTTTGACTGAGTGGCTGCTGACTGTGTGTTTTCTCTGCTGTTGTATAAATGAATTGTGTAAAAAGTTTTCTTTGGTATTACTAGTATACATACTTTTAGAGGTGTTGTTTGCTGGTTGTGCTACCTTGACCTCATGTATTTTATTATCAGGGTGTATATATATATATATATATATATATTTATATACATTGCTTCCGCATGTGTATTGTTCTCTATGATTGTTGGGTCGGCGACGCATCCTGGGAGCGTTGCACTATAATCGACCAGAGAGGGATGTTTGCGCTTCGTGGGGTACGGGGCGTGACAAGGGGGAAGAGAGAGGGAAAAAGAAAGAGAGAAAGAGAGAGAGAGAGAGAGGTCTGCATGGGGCAGAGAGAGAGAAGACGTGCGGGCAGACGTGCGCAGGGGGAGGTGACCGGGGAGAGAGAGAGAAAGAGAGAGAAAGAGAGAGAGAAAAAAAGAATTAAGAAATATTTGAACATTCAAATATTAAATGCGATCCGAAGGCCCAAATTCAAAATCGAAAACGATCTACCGGTCCAAAATAAGCCTCGCATATAAAAAGGGACAAAGGCCAAATTAATTAAATCAAACTATAGCGAGGGAGGTCTACTTGTCCAAATTTGCACTCGATCAAAAACTCCCATTTTTCCACTATTCCTGACAATCTCAACGCTGGTTACCATAATATTGACACCGTCCAATTTATTTCGTCCTGAAACTCCCGAAAATTGACTGCCAAGTTCGGGGTCTAAATAACGGTCAAATTTGATCGAGTGCGATTCTAGCGAAATTTCTAATTTAAAATGATAACCGGGAGTGATCAGTTCCCGGGCGAGATTTTACTATAACCACACTGACAAATTACGCGATTTATAAATCCCAAAAATGAGTCGAAATTCGGAATGTCACACTAAAAGAAATAGGCAGCTGAATTGTATCGATACGGTTCTTTTAGATGAGAAGGCAAGCCGTCATTCATTTCTATTTTCGATTATTTTGCTGGCCAATTGATTATTTTTTGGTATGTTTTGTTTAGAACGAGTACAACCATGGGTCTATCAACAGCAACATTGCACATTGCTTTTGAGATTTGCTAAAGGCAATGTATATTTTGTGAAGAACAAGGATACTAATCGTGTTGTTAGTGACAACAAGCACATGATTCAAGCTTTATGCCAATAAGATTGTGAAAGAAGTTGGAGAAGATGACATGGCAATGCCTTACATAGATTCGACGTTTGTTGTTGAGTTGAGAACCTACACAGCACGATTGAAAAGGATTAAGTTCCGACAGGTATTACATTATACAATTTTATTACAGTGATGATGATTTTTCAGATCACAAGTTGAAGAGTTATTGAAAAGAGATGTCATGTGCCAAAAATGTGGAGAATGAGCGATAGTTATGAAGAAAGTAAATGGTGCCAAAGTGAAAACCATGCCCAGTGAGCTTAAAGTTAATAATAGGTATAGTCTAATTATCATGTACCTAAAATTTGTATAAATTTAAGCATCTTTTGCAAATTGTAATATTTTTTTTTCTCGAAGGTCCAACCAGGTATGTCTCCCCTTTTGGGATGACTTTGTAGATAAATATCGAAAGACCAAATATATGTGCCCATCGAAGCATGAGATGGTCATTTTTACTTGGGGTGAGCAATGAATCGATTGATAAATTCCCTGTGTGATCTGACTAGAAACTAACCCAGTGAGGCCAGTTTCCAAGAAAAATATTTGGAAACCGGCCTTGACCTGATAGGTGTCTCGTTCAGGGTAGAATCGGCTCAAAACAAACCCTAATATAATATTTAACATTATGTTCGAAATTATAGTCATATAATTTGCTAAATTATAATCTCGCAATGTTCAGCAAAATATTTAATACCATAATGAACAGTAGGGCATAGCCTTTGCCTGCTAATGGGCATCGAGACTAGCAGGAAAAGAAGGGCAACGTCTAATCTCATGAATTTAGGAAATGCATTAACAGAATACGGAAAAAGAATATATAAGTATTACTCAATTGAATGGTAAAGCAAGAAAATAATTCTATAAATAGTACCTAATTATTAAGATCAATATATCTATATTTATAATATAGAAAAGGAAAACAAAGAAACTTTGATTAGATAATATTTCCATGGTTGTTAAAGAAAAAAGGATTTGGGGAGACCATCTAAGATATAGCTGTTTCCTGCTAAAATGAACATAATCGTTTGCGAGATTACTTGGGAGATCAAATACTTGCCGATGTTTTGGGTTGGAACTTGAACATTTCAATTTTAGCACTAAAATTGTTACTAAAAAAATATTTTTTTTTTTGGATATAAAGGAACCATTCCATTGAACAAAAGAAAGTAATCAGATGTGACCCCATTTGCAAGAATGAAATGCAAAGAAATCCCTTTCTTGTGTTAACGGTAACTGAGGAGGCCAAGAAAGGAATCAATTCCCAAGTTTCCTTCTTATGTCGACATAAGAAAGGAATGCTCCTCTTTTCTTTCTCTATATAATGTGTGACGAGGACAAATGCAGGCAGCACTCAAGAACCATTTCTTCACTGTTTCTTATCTTGTTGCTTGCATTTCATTCAGGCTTGCTGCTGTCGAATTTGATCCTTCGGTACCGCCCGCACTCCTGGTAATTTCGCTCCCAGTTATTTTCACCATGCGTGCATCGATTTATTGTTTTAGGAACTACAAGATTAGTGATTTGTTTTCACCGGCATTTTCATCGCCTTTAATTATGGACCTTGGACTTGACTGCCGTGGGTCCTGTATGCACATTGATTTAGGCCTCATCTTGTGATGTGTGTGGATGATGAGAATTCCCCTCAAGTTTGTCCATCTCCCGTGCCTGATTTCAAGCTCTATGCTTTCATAAGCATTGGCAAAACAGCTAAAGTCTTGTTTTTATTTTTTTGAATCCAATCTCATTTCAGACGCATGCTAACAATGTGTTTTGGTCTGAAACATACGAAATTTTCACACTAATTACACATAATCTTTTCATAATTTTTTTAATACTTGAATTATATTTTAAATTTAACAGAGAGAAAAAAAATTATTTTTGCTTTTTTAAAAAGCACAAACAAAGAAGTCCCAAGAAATTTCAGCAAAGCCAACTCTTATCATCATGATTATTTCCTTTCATTATATTTTATCATGTGTCGTTTGTGAAACCAAACTAAGTATATGTAATACATACATATATACATATAGGCACATACACACACATCAATCAATAATAAAAAAACTTCATTAAAATGGAGTTAAATGGTTGGCCCACATCGTCACAAAGTTCCATCCCGTCCCACTTTCCTTAACATCAATTGGACATATTACTATACAATAAAGTAGAGGAAGACTCAATCATCTAATTTAATCTAATATAATTTTCCTCGAACAATATATCAACATTAACTTGCCTTACTTATTGAATTAGATTATATAAGTATACAATAATTATAGATAATAGAAAATATTTAAATTGACAAACATTGATTGCAAAACTCCAATGTACATACATACTTTACAACAAAGTGGGAAAGAACTTAATCATCCCATTTAATCTTTCACATACAAGAGCAAAAATATGGACTTGCCATACTTATTAAATTGGACATGATCTTTTACACATCCAGTGAACTGGTTTCGCTTTCGTCCCAATTTAATTGTGGTCCTAACTCCAACCTCAGCTCTCTCACAATTCACCGGATATGTAAAAGATTACATCCTGCCTTAACGAGTGAATTGATGGGGTATTTAAGGTGAGAGGATCAAAACAATTGCTTAAGAGGATTATTTCACATGGATAGGCCACTACTTGTCAAGGGAGACTCAAGCCAATTGTATACAGCCACGTCTCAAAAGGACAAAGGCCAACACCAAGCCCAATAGAAAGATGTAGGGATATATACAATCAAATCTTTGCTGAATTTCCTATCTTATCTTCTATTTTTTAATCTAAAGTTATTTTTGCTTTTTCTATTAAGACTAATAGACAAGCATTTCCTACTTACTGCAACAACTTTTATAATTCTTTTTACACTAAAAAAAACGCAACAGTTATTATATTATTATGATGATAACTGTTTCATTTTATACAAAGTATGACTAGTCTTCTCATAATGATGTGTCGTCCACGTCCCGCATCTACTTTTGTTAAATTGTA
The DNA here is from genome assembly GCA_031216185.1 of Syzygium aqueum. NCBI lineage: Eukaryota > Viridiplantae > Streptophyta > Magnoliopsida > Myrtales > Myrtaceae > Syzygium > Syzygium aqueum. Next base: position 10,109,264 of record CM062232.1, on the reverse strand, counting down.
ACATTCTTATCATCCCATGATCAATAATAGGAATGGTCTTAATCATTACCTTTTATGCCTTTTCTCTATGCATGACAATCTTTTTCGTGTATTTCAATGAAATCTCCAGTAGGGTTGGTTTCATATTTAATAAATATATTATTCCTTTATACAATTACCTAAATTTCCTAACAAATGCCACTATCAGGAACTTGTTATAGGTTATTTCACATGAGCATTGCTCCGTGCAAGATGACTTGGGATAAGAGGCACGATCCTAGGTTATTTTTATTTGTTTGATATGTTTTGGAGAGTTTTGACTTAGTAAGCTCAAAGTAAGGCTCGTTAGAGATGGACTTATCTATAATAGAGCTAAATTAGAAGAAGAATATGTTGGGGGATAGAAATAAGAGCCAGACTTAAAAGACAAGAGAGATGACTTGTCTTATAGTAGTTGTTAAAGAAAATCTACAAATTTCAGTTATTTAAAGGATTTCAAACTAATCGATATGATTACAATAAAAAATTGAAATAGTAAAAGATTGTGTACAGATATAGGATTTTGCTTTGCATAAATGTGCAAGTTTTGGAATTGTCTAGTATGGGAAGAGCTCTAAGGCAGTTTTATTTATTTATTTGGATAATAGGAAAAAATAAAGGAAGGAAAAAATATAGAAGCATTGATAATATGAAGCAAACGATTTTGTGAGATTAGCAAGGAGAGTGAACTTCCTTAATCAAACTGTAATGTTTTAGTAAAATAATAGCAATAATATCACGTGACAATATGAATGAGAGTTTTGAATTGAGATATGTAGTGTTGGTATCCGAATGTTAACAAATCCATTATGTTACTTACGCGTATAGAACTTTCTATATTCCTAGAAAGAATCCCCATCCTAATGTGTATTGCATATGTGTAACTATATATTCCCATATATATTGGTTACCAATTAATCGTAGCTCACATCTCACGGTGCTCGAATATCAAAGCAAACTAACATTCCCTAAATTTGTAACGTAAGCTTAGTTACTAACTTTGTCATACATTAAATCCATCCCAAGAACATAAAAGATGATTGACAAAAAGGTAAAGAATGAAGCCTTTAAAAAAACAACAGTTTTCTTGCAGGCATCGGATGCGACTTGAGTGGGTTTGTATTTTTGGTTGAGGCTTGCATGGATGATCAAAATTCCTATCTATAAAAAGCTAAAGTCGGTCATAAAGTTGATAATTAGATTTGTTAGGCTTTTGATTTGCCAGTCTCTGATGAGCATTAACATTAACTTGTTATGCATGTTGTGAGAAGTCTCTAGCCTTGGACCTACTGCACTAGTATCTTCTGATTCACAGAGAGACAGAGAGAACAAAAATGGCGGAAGCTGTCATCATCGGTATTGCTGGAAAGATCGTTGCTTATCTGGTTCCTCAAGCACTAGAAAATGTTGGAAAGTTGTGGGGCATTAAGCATGAACTTGAGGTGCTCAAGAACACTGTCTCCACTCTTCAGGCAGAATTGAACCATGCAGAAGAGCAATACCACCAAAGTCCCCAAATTAAAGATTGGATTGATAAATTGAAAGAAGCTTTCTACGATGCACAGGACGTGCTTGAAGAATTTAATATAGAAGCCATGCGACGAGAACTGAGGGGCCACAATGAAATGATGAAGGAGGTAAGGACATTTTTCTCAAGTTCAAACCAACTTGCTTTTAAAATGAAGATGAATTACAAACTAAGAGCAGTTAGGGTGAGAATCGAAGACATTAAGGCTGATAAGGGATTCCACTTGGAGGGGCGCTCCGAGAGAGAGTGGAGGAAGAGAGAAGAGACGCATTCGTTTATACCTAAGGGTGCTGTTGTAGGGAGAGATGATGATAAGAAGACGGTTATGAAATTTTTACTGGATTCTAATGTGAAAGAGAATGTTTCCATCCTTCCAATAGTTGGTATTGGTGGGCTTGGAAAAACGACTCTTGCTAAATATGTGTATAAAGATAGTAAATTTGACTTGAAAATGTGGGTTTGTGTCTCTACTGACTTTGACATGCATAAGATAGTGAAAGAGATGCTAGCTTGTGCAAAGAAGGAAGAACCAACTGAGGTTTCGATGGAACTGTTGCAAAGCAAACTGAGGGCGGAAATTGATGGAAAGAAATATCTCTTAGTTTTGGATGATGTGTGGAATGCAGAACAAGAAAAATGGCTCAGTTTGAAAAATTTATTGGTGGGAGGTGCTAGAGGAAGCAAGATCCTTATAACTACACGCAGTTCTTCAATTGCGAAGATCACCGGCACTGTTCCGTCCCATTTTATCATGGGCTTATCTGAAAGTGCGTCTCTTGATTTATTAATGCAAATGGCTGGTCGAAAAGAAGAGGAGATACAAGATCGTGAAATGCTAGCTATCGCCACAGAGATAGCTAGAAAGTGCTATGGGATTCCATTGGTTGTTCGAACTGTTGGGGGTTTACTGTCCCTTAAAGAAAGTAAACGCGAATGGTCCCAATTCAAAGACGAGGAACTCCCGGAAGTGTGTCAAAGTGAAAAGAACATAAAATCAGTTCTTAAACTTAGTTACAACCATCTTCCTTCACATTTGAAACAGTGTTTTGCATTTTGTTCATTGTTCCCCAAAGATTATGAGATAAAGACACAGACTTTGGTCGATCTTTGGGTGGCAGAAGGATTTATTTGGCCATCAAAAAAAAGTCAGCCTTTAGAAGACATTGCTCATAAATACTTCATGGATCTACTTTGGAGTAACTTCTTTCAAGATTATCAGGAAGATGAGGGGACTTGCAAGATGCATGATTTGATGCATGATCTAGCCTGCTTAGTTGCAGGGACTGAGTGTTGGGTGGCATGGGATGACAAAAAACCCATATCTGAAAGAACTCATCACATATCATATGGTTCCACTTTCAATTTGATGGGTGAACTTCCAATCTCGCACTTGAAAGCAAGTGCACCAAGAACATTTCTATCTACTGCTAGTTATTGGGAAATGGAACCAATAAGTGAAGTAGATCTATGCCAACTCATTCAAAGTTTCAAGAGGTTGCGCGTATTGGATTTGCATGCCACATATGTAGAGAAGGTGCCAAGGTCCATTTGTAAGTTGAAGCATCTCACGTATCTCGACCTCTCTTGCAATTATGAACTAAAAAGGCTTCCTAAATCCATTATGAGATTGCAGAATTTGCAAACTCTTAATCTCAACTGTTGTTTTGCCCTTGAAGAATTGCCAAAGGGTATAAGGAAGTTAGTCAGCCTTCGAAATCTAGACATAGATGGTTGTTGGAACCTTGGTCATTTGCCACGCGGACTAGGGCAATTGAGTTCTTTGCATAGGCTAACGCGCTTCATTTTGCCCAAAGATAAAGCTCTTGTTAAGGATTGTTGCGAACTTGAGGAGCTAAATGGGCTTAATGACATCCGGGGAAGCCTTGGCATTGAAAATTTGGAAGGCGTGACAGATGCAGTAGCAGAATCCAAGGCTGCAAACTTGACAGGGAAGCATTCTCTGGAATCTTTGAAACTTAAATGGGGCGATTTTGATATTGATGATGTCGTAATTGGGAATAGAGATAAAGTGCTATTAGATGGACTGAGGCCGCACTCAAGTCTGCAGAAGTTGAGGATTGAAGGATATAAAGGTGAGAGCTTTCCAAGGTGGATGATGGACAATCTTATGTCTTCCTTGCCAAATTTAGTTGAGGTATGCTTCTCCGAGTGTAGAAGATGTAAAAGTCTCCCTCCACTAGACCAACTACTTGGCCTCAAGACTTTAGAGATTCGGAGTCTGACTAAATTCGAATACAACGTATCAGATCATTCATCCACTTCAACAATATCATTTCCTAGTCTATTGGAATTAGATATCGCTGGTTGTGAAAAATTGAAAGCTGTCCCACCAACTCCGCATCTTGAGAAGTTAACGCTGGATGGGGCCCACCCAGCGTTAATAAATATGATATATGGCCTTAATAAGTTGAAGCGCCTGAGAATCGAGGGGATGGAGTCTCTAGAATGGGTGCCGGAGGAGTGCTGGAAAAGTCTCGCTTCCCTTGAAGATCTTGACATAAGGTGTTGTCATCGGTTAACTTCCCTCTCAAAAGCAGCAACACCAACACCACTGGGTACGCGACATCAATCCAACCTGGTGGATCTCGATTCTTCGGATTCTGAGGAGCTGGATTTATCCAATTACGACCAAAGCAGCGACGGCAAAAACAACCACTACAACCTCATCTTGGAACTTCACGGTCTCCGCTCCGTGGATCTCTTTCTCCTTCCAAAACTAGCATCTCTCCCACAGTGGCTTCTACAGGCCAGCAATCTCGAGCATCTCTCTATTCGGGATTGTGAGGAGCTGGATTTATGCAAAGACGAGAGCGGCAACCTCATCATCTTGGATTCCCATGGAGGATTCCAGAATCTCCGCTCCGTGGACATCTCTTCCCTTCCCAAGCTAGCATCTCTCCCACGGTGGCTTCTCCAGCTCAGCAATCTCGAGTATCTCGAAATTTGGGATTGTAAGGAGCTGGATATATGCAAAGACGAGAGCGGAAACCTCATCTTGGATTTCCATGGAGGACTTCAGAGTCTTCGCTCCGTGGATCTCTCTTCCCTTCCAAAACTAGCATCTCTCCCCCAGTGGCTTCTGCAGGCCAGCAATCTCGAGCGTCTCTCTTTTTGGCGTTGCTTCAATTTGAAGGCATTACCAGAGCAGATTGAGGCCCTTCAATCACTTCAAAAGCTCCAAATCATCGATTGCCCCTCGTTGACATCATTACCCGAAGGAATGCGAAGGCTCGCATCCCTTACCTACCTAAGCATCGAACTTTGCCCAGAATTGGAGAGGAGGTGCAGAAGAGATGCAGGCGAGGACTGGTACAAGATCGCTCATATCCCCCACATCCGTATTATTGTATTATGAAGGTATGTAGGGACCTCCTCCTTTTTTTTTTCCCCAGATTTTTTCCGTGAATAATGAATTTTCGAATATGGTGTTTCGATGCTTGATTCGATTTTTGGGGGACATGTTCACCCTAAGGGAAAACAGAGAGAGAGAGAGGGTCGATTACCGGTCGCGTTCTGGTCTTCGGAGAATCGAAGGTATATGGGACTTTTTTTTTCCCAGTTTTTTTACATGAATAATGATTTCTCGAATATGGTGTTTCACATACTTGATACAATTTTTGGGGTGATACGATAACGGACAGATCGGTGAAAGGTTTGGGCATATCCCCTTGGATGCTTGGTTCGATTGGGGATTAGGGTGTGTGGGAACAAAGAAAAATCTGTACCCCTTCTCGTCCAGCTCCGAGCTCGTCGAATCTGGCTCGTGACTCATGCCGCAGATATGGTGTGCTATTTGCTCATTCGTATTCCGCAAGGAGCGAAGTTGCCTGCACGGTCCGACGATTCCAGGAGGACTCTCATGCATGAAGCGATGAATTGTTCCTATGGAGGATGGCTTCTGGTTTTGCTTCCCTTTAAAAAATAATCCTTTTGTCCACGATGTGTCCCCCATGGAATCGGAGGTTCCGGCAAAGATCTGCCCAGCGAATCCAGGGTATGAACGGCAACGATAGATTATGTGGCAGTTTTCCTTTTCACATGCTGCTACTGATCTATTAATTCCTGAAATTAGGTGATCCCTAGACCTGTTGAGCACCCATATGAACTTCCAAAGTGGAATTACTATGGATCAAGGGCCGGTCAAGCTCCGGGGGAGGATAGTGAGGGTGATCTTATTGTTAGCATTTGACGGCAATATTGTTAGCTTTACATCTACGATTGCTCCTCGTTGACATCATTACCTGAAGGAATGCGAAGGCTTGCATCCCTTACTCACCTATGCATCTACCAATGCCCAGAATTGGCGAGGAGGTGCAAGAGAGATGGAGGCGAGGACTGGGACGAGATTGCTCATATCCCCCACATAACTCTTAAGCTCTTTCCTCCTTTCTGAAGGTATGCGAGGACCTTTTTACCCGGACCTTTTACATGAAGAATAATTCTCGAATTGTGTGTTTCGATACTTGATTTGATTCTGGGGGGACATGGACAGATCGCCGGTACAAGATTTGCTCATTTCCCGCACATATCTCACGATCCCTAATATTCTTTCTAAAGGTACGTGGACCTTTTTTCATGAACAATTTCTCGATTCGGGGACATGGGACAGATCGCTGAAAGGTTTGGACATGTCCTTGAATGCAGGTATTTACTGGGTGTGGGAAGATCGCTTTATCCCCATCCATGCGAGAAAAACGAAGAAAAATTCATACTCCTCATCCAACTTCGAGCTCGTCAAATCTAGCTCGTGACTTGTGCTGTAGATATAGTGTTGCAATATGTTTATTTGATTTCACAAGGAGTGAAATGCGTGCACAGTCTGATGATTCTGGGAAACTCTTGTAGATGGAGTGATGAGATGTTTCTCTCGAGAATGGTTTTTGGTTTACTTCACTTAAAAATAACTTTTATCTCAATGTGTTCCCATAGAATCGGAGGTTCCGGCATAGATCTGTGCAGCAAATCAAGGGTATGAATGGCGACAATGAAATATGTAGCGTTTTTCTTTTCACATGCTACATGCTGCTGACCTATTAAATTCTTGAAATCAAGCGATCCCTAGACCTGTTGAGCACCCATATGAACTTCCAAAGTGGAATTACCGTGGATCAAGAACTAAAGTGATCTTATTGTTAGCATTTGACAGCAACACTGTGTAAACTAAAAGCTGCAAATGGTTTTGTATTATAGTTGAGTTCCTAAAGTCTCTCTATGAAGAGTTTGAAGGAAAATACAATGGTGGGGGAGAGAGAGCGAGAGATGAGAAGGAAAATGCACATTCTTGGTTTGCTGTTCGGCCATTCTGCAGAGGTTCTCAGGTAAGTCCTTTGCCAATTTTGAGCACCATCTTAAGCAATTGAGTAAATGCTTGACATTAAAAGAGGTCTTATGACAGTTGGACTCGGAGTCTAATCTATGACTTCTCCATTTTGATCATTGAGAGGTTGTCCTGCTTTTTTTTTTTTTGGGTCGAATGTCCTGCTCATTTTGTTTGGCTGACAAATGACATGTTCTTCATCTCTTTGAGACAACGATGTCTGCAAAAGAAATGCGTTTGTGTGAGGCAGGATTAATGAATGAAGCAATAGTCTTTGTTTTTTTTTTCTTTTGATAACTATGTTACCAATTTTAAGTATATGTGGTGGACCTCATACAGACTCGATTTCTCTTGTATCCACCCTGGTCTCAGATCCAATTTTATTGACAAATGACTTGTTTTGTTGTTCTGAATTTGTATCTGAGTTGTCAGTCTTTGGTTTTCCTTAGTTGCTGTCGTGCAAACTTATCTTCACTCAATTTCCTGATACCGTTCCAAATTTCTTCCAGGTTGCTTAAACAAAAGAAGAGAACTGTAGATCTAGTAGGTAATGAGAAAATGAAGGCCAGCACCAATGTTAGGCATATTGTTATCCCTTGTGCAAGCTCGGCTAGATCTCTGGCTATCCCAGACATAATACGCTGTTACGGCTGGTTAGTTGTTTCCATTTTGATTTCTTTAATGCTGTGCTCTTTTGTTGGTCACCAGATTTACTGAACACTCTTTAAACTTTCTTCTCTGTTTGGATTTTCTTTAGTGGAGGCCATACCATAATTTTTACTGAGACAAAGGAATGTGCTTCTCAACTTTTGGGATTGTTGCCTGGAGCGCGGCCATTGCATGCGGACATACAGCAAGCCCAACGAGAGGTAAATGACGAATATGCAGAATCTTTATAGGTATTATTTCATGTAAGAGTATTAATGTCGTAACACACTGAAGAGGAGATGAACAAAGAAGAGAGAGCATACTTTGTTATATGAAATTACATGACTAGGAATAGTTGCTTTACGTGCTTTCCAGTTGTCAACCACAGATAGTGGGTGACAATGTCGTGCGAGTTCCTTACTATGTTAAACAAGTCAACCAACCTAATTTTCCTAGTAGTTCATTTCCTTGGAGAGTGCTGATTTAATGATGTGTGGTAGTTGCGGAAGGTATAAATGATAAGGGAAATAAATGTTACATCCAGAGGCAAAGAGATTGGTCTGTAGCAAAACATTCCCTTTCATTATAAAATATTTTCAGTGAATAAAGGTGGCTGATGCTTTTAGGGGGGTACCTACCCTCTTATACTCAAGTGATGAATACACAGGTATAGGCTTCAATAGAATGAATTGTGAGTATTTGTTTTTGGATCTGATTTATTGGTAGGTCCAGCATCATGACTGTGGAAACAATATTCTTTTGTTAATTTACAGGGGCTATCTGTTTAAGTGATGCATTCCTTGTATGTCACTTATTCTCTGGCTTTGTGTATGCAAGTATTTCTAGAAAGTAACTCTCACACTCTAGGGCATGTTTGGTTACACATAAGCAAAAGCCAAAAGTATTTCCTGCAAAAAATTAAAAAATTATTTTGATCTGCAAAAAACTATGAAAAAATTGTATCTGAATTTATGTGTCAATTCTTGAGTGTAGTGATAATTTCGAGACTTTCACATTTTAAAAAAGTGTATGCAAGCCACCAGATTTATATTAAGACAAAACAAAATGTAAAAGTCAATCCGGACACACGCTCGGAATGGAGACCAATGACCATCTATATTACAACGGTTGAACCTTTTTTGCCTTTTAATTGACAAATGACATGCTGTTCCTTGCCTAAATTTGCCTCTTGAGTGCAGGTTACAATTGCTGATTTCAGGTCTGGCAAGTTTATGACATTAGTGGCCACGAATGTGGCAGCACGAGGATTGGACATCAGTGATGTCCAGTTAATTATCCAGGTATGCTGTATATGGTATGTTTTGATCTGCTGTTTTTCTAAATGCAGTCGAGCTGATAGTTGGCCTTTTTTTTTTTAAGTGCGAGCCTCCACGTGACATTGAAGCCTATATTCACAGATCTGGACGCACAGGGAGAGCTGGTAATTGTTCAGCTTGAAACCTGCATTTTCCATAGTTTCATTATTTCTGCAGCTCGCCAGATGCTGAGGGCAATGTTGTTTTCTAGGCAATACTGGAGTAGCTGTCATGCTGTACGATCCAAGAAGGGCAAACGTATCTAGGATCGAAAAGAGTCTGGTGGAAAATTTGAACACATCGCTTCTCTGCAGCCAAGTGACGTTGCTCAAGCTGCTGGTGTCGAAGCTGCTGAATCAATAACACAAATTTCTGATAGGTACAGTCATTCTTTTTGCTGAGAAGCTGAATCATTGCCTATAACAATGAGATGCTAATATTCTCCAAAGTGCGGTGTTATTCGGGCATCTAAGTCTGCTGCCGAGCAACTACTGAGCACGTCTGCTATGTCAGCAGCAGAATTACTTGCAAAGGCTCTTTCTTAGGCTTCTGTAAGTTTATTTTCCACTTAGGTCTTGTTACTTTAACAAAGCTGATTGCTTATTATTTTCTTTAATTGCACTTCCTTGACATGCATCTCTTTTCCTTCTTTCTTTGGTTATTTAACAAATATAATCTGTACTCTTCCTTTTTCAGGATTATAGTGAAATAAAGAGCAGATCACTGCTCTCGTCACTTGAGAACCATTTAACCTTATTTCACGAGACTGGAAGGCCCATTTCTACACCTTTGTAAGTATGCAAGATCTCTGTAGGCAAAAAGTTGTGTTGCTTTGCAGTACTGCTTTGTAGATATTGCGTGGATGTGGGGGCAGGCCCCCTTCTAGCTTGGTATTATATTCGATTCACCCCTTATCTGACTCTGGGCTTATATATCACTTCGATTTTTAGGTATGCTTTTGGTGTCCTGAGGAGATTCTTGCCTGAAGAAAAAGTAGAGTCCGTGAAGGGTCTTACTCTCACAGCTGATGGAAATTGCGTTGTATCTGATATGGCAGCTGAAGGTCTGGATACTTTCCTTGCTGGTACTTAAACCACAGAACTCATCAGGGCTCCTAAGTCATAAGTGATGCTGCACTTTAAGCACACTTTTTGTAGATTTTTCTCTTGTTATAGCGGAGCATGCTGCGAGTCCATCAGACTTGTGTAGCGCTTCAATTAAATTCTTGTTATATGGACAATGATTGATTTTGGTATTTATTTCCCTCTGGGTTACAGGTCAGGAGAATGCCGCAAATGTAAGCTTAGAGGTGGTAACAACATTGCCGCGTCTCCAGGAGAGAGACCAGTCAAGAGGGCGAAGATTTGGCAGTGGGGGTGGTCGTGGCGGCTTTGGTGGTTGGGGCGGTGGTTTTTCTGGGGGTAGAGGTGGTAGGGGTGGTAGTTTCTCTGGCCAAAGGAATGGCCCGTTTTCCGGTGGCTTCGGTGGCGGGAGAGGTCGCAGCCACAATAGAAGGTGATAAAGTTTTCAGCAGCCAGTTCCTTGGAGTCGGAGCTTCCAGAAAAAAAAGGCATCAACTTATGTCGATGCAGGAATTTTGGCCGATTTTATGATTTTAGGAACGTGGCCTCGAGTTTTTGTAATGACCCACCGTATGATAAGTATCTGGTACCGTGGTCCTATATTATCCTAATATATTTGGTATATTTTCTCAGTCAACTTAGTTTTCTATTTTCCTTATTTTTTGTGGGGCGTTTTAGTGATGTCTCCACCTCCCTTTTTTTTGCTTTTGTTGCAGACGTGAGTTGTATGCTGGAGTACATATTCTTAATCGGTTCTATAGAAGAGCTGTTTCCTACTTTTTGTGCTTTTCAATGGGGGAACTTCAATGATGCTCAGCCAGACTACATTTTTTATCTTATACGATGTAATTCGATTTACCCATTTAGTTCCAAGGTTCAAGTTCGAAATGATAAATCTCATGTAGGTAAAATTAATTCATGACAGTTTTTGAATGAACGTATGGTTCATCTTTCTCAAGGGTCTTCTAGCCTTTAAAGCCCCTTAAAGAAATGCTGGGCTGTTTGGTAAGCGTTCTTAAAGGGCTTTCGTCCAAATGCTGGCCTTGGGAAAACTGAAAGCCCAATTTGAGTCCCTACTAGCATTGAGTCGCATTGAGCTTTCAGTATTTGGCCGAATGCAAAAACTAATTTTTTTCTTCCCAAACTTCCCTCAACAATTATGTAATTTTTTGGTTTTGCCTGTAGTTGTGATTGTTCATCTTCTTTGCGCGACGACGGCTGACGAGGCCCGACGAGGTTAGATTGGGCCGGGGAAGGGTCGACGAGGGCCAATAGGGTCGTGCGATCTCGGCGACGACCGCTTAGGGTTGCGTGACCCTTGCCTGTGGTTGCACAATGGTCATTGGTGCCAGATCTGGCTCGTCGAGGGCCTTAGCTCTTCACCAGAGCTAGAGAAGGGTTTGATATTTTTAATAAAAAAAGAAAAATTAAACCCAAAAAAAAAAATCAAACCCAAAAGCCATTTGCAAAAAAAAAAAGCTTTACAAAGAATTTTTAACGAAATGCAATTTGCATTTCCTCAAGAGCCATTTGCAAAACCAAACCAAACACACCTTCAGTTGGACAAACTCGATTCCATCGTTGTGTAATGTATGTGCTCTCTTCATGCGTTTCGTTTTAAAGATAATGGTCAAATTTGGTTATATTTCTTGAAAATGAAATACTTGGATGGGAAACTTGAAGGATCAAAATCACTTGCTCTCCAATAGAAATGAGATATCAATTTCGTTTAGCCAAATTCGCGATTTATATATCAGACCGAGTCCTGTCCACGAGAGCGGGTCTTCCCTCCCCCAACTCATCACTCATCGCAACGGTCAATCTTGCAATGGCAGGCTAATATTGAGCACCATCTTAAGCAATTGTTTGACATTAAAAGAGGTCTTATGACAGTTGGAGTAGGAGTCTAATCTATGACTTCTCCATTTTGATCACTACAAGGTTGTCCTGCTCATTTTGTTTGGTTGACAATTGACATGTTCTTCATCTCCTTGTGACAACAATGTCCGCAAAAGAAATCCGTTTGCGTGAGGCAGAATGAATGAATGAAGCAGAAGTCATTGTTGGTTTTTATTTTATTTTGATGACTAAATCAATCACTACCAATTTTAAGTATATGTTGTGGATCTTGTGGGGAATCGATTTCTCTTGCATCCACTTGTCTCAGATTTTTCTTGTTCTATGACTTCATTTGGTCATACTGATTGTTATTGTGTTCCGTGGTCGTGCTCTGCCATGATGATATCTGATGGATGCTTTCGCCAAAGAGGTTGACGAGAGTAATTTACAATTATGCCAAGTTTGCGAAAGAAGAAAGTGCTTCAATGTGATTGCCTTTTGATTGCGGGAGGAAAGAATTTGGTGCATTGTCAAGATTCACGAGTTAATCATTCATTAAATCTAATGAAATATCAGAATAACATGTTTGCTGATTGATCCTTGGTAAGGTGGAACTTCATTAATCTCTTAAATAGTTGCACTTTGTTGTCTGCTTCCTTCATCTATGTAATAGCCCTAAGTTTTTTTACTTATTCACAAGTTTTCTCTTGGGAATGACGCCTGAGAATAACCTTGAAATGGTTCTAAAGGGAGAAGTATGGTTATGCCACTGTTTTAGTTTATTTTTCAAGTAGAATATGGTAGCGTCCTTAGGAAAATCGATAAGACTCGCTATTTATGCTTAAAAAATGTATGTTTTTCCTACTTGAAACTAGTCTTCAAAAAGCGGTTTTCTACTTTCTGGCACTGGCACTTGCTAAAGAGACCCTTTCTTTGAAGTACCCAGTCCATTCTTTTATCTTTTCAAAACTAAACTCTCATGCATGCCAGAAGAACAAGTCAAACAAATAGAGCACATTATTTAAAATATCTTCTATGAGATTAAGCCCCCCGGTTTTTTTTTTGTTTTGTTTTCGTAGATATGTCTATTACTCACACTGCTTTTTTTTTTTTTTCAGACTAGCAGAAATGGCGTCGATTTTGGCACCGATGACACAATGTCGGCTGAGGATCACAAAGAACTCACTGAACGCCAGTACCATGATAGCAAAAACATGGAGTTCTCTCTTGCTAAAACAGAAGAGTGGAAATACCAAGAGCTTTCCCAAGTTCAGGGCGTATGCATTGAAGTCTGAGACCAATACTATCAAAGGCACGAGAGTCTTCTCAACTTGGATGTCACACCCTACACCAATAAGATAATTGCAGAATACATTTGGTATGTTTTAAAGCCAAAACACTTCAAGCGCGGCGCGCAAAAAATGAATAATATTTGAACTATTCTGTACTGAGATTATAAGTTTGCATTTTTCTTCAATCTATCATCAGAATAAGTATGTCATATGTTTTATGCACATTCAACAAGTGACACCCTTTTTTTTTTCAATTTCTACATTAGCATATTAATCTAACCATGAGACAGGATCAATGGTATGAACGTTGACAATAAAAAATGTAGCATTTTTCTTTTTTCTTGCTACATGCTACTAATCTATTAATTATTGAATAATCAGTTGAGCACCCGTATGAACTTCCTGTGGAACTATGAAAAATCAAGCACTGGTCAAGCTCCAGGGAGGATAGTGAATCTTATAGTAAGATGACATAAACCCAAAACTTTCTTCCAATATTTAGCTTCACATCATTCCATCGAGTTCTTGATTTTTTAACAGCCCTCAAGCAATTTAAAAGATCCTTTCTAAGGTGGCAACAATATCTTGGTAATCATCCATGAAACAAAGTATATGTTTTAAAAAATTGTTCATCCATGAGATCATCTTAACAGGTTGATCAAATGAAAAAGGAGATTTCAATTAGTTTACGGAGAACTATTGTTCATCTGTAGGTTATTTGCAATTCATACACACCAGCTGGCGAGCTGATCCTAGTGAATAAACGTGCCAGAGTAGCTATATTTTTCATTAACGCTAAGGTTATTGATGAAGTTTCGTGGTAGGAAATCCAAAAACATGAGATTGCTGGCGTGAATAAGAAAGTTTTGAAATGGACAAGTTCATGACTTTTGGCTAAATGTTCACATTAGACATGGATTGAGCAAGAGTACACCCTGCTATCAGTGGTCTGCCCTAGGAATCAATCAAGGTTAATACTCTAATATTAGTTGTGGATTAGGTTGTGTCGGAAAATCGACCTTCACTATACTTAGGTAGTCATAATATCTTGCTAGAGACTGTTTATGACTTGTGGGCCAAAAAGAGTTTTGAGCACACTGCTAATGTTTAGTGAACCTACAGGGTCGCACACAATAGCGAATGGACTTAATATTTTCTGTGCGCCTTGATCTACTTAAGAAGTAGATTTTAATTTATTCTCTTATTTAAATTATCTATGCGGTCGTACGCGTTATAAGATAACGATTAAACGTATTATTAAATGTGGATGGCTTGGCGGGCCAAAATTGCCCGGCCCACTTTTTTTAATTCCGCTGGATAATGAGGCTGTATAAATAGATAGAGAATCGTTCTCTGTCTAGGGTTTTTCGACAAAGTATCGAAAACAAAAAAAAGGCTTTCAAGAAAAAGGAACTTCAAGATCTTTCGCTAGCACGTGGATCGTTGGAGAATTCTGTTGGTGTGTGTGGATACCGGTAGAGGCGCAACACTTGGGGCGCTAATCCAAACACAATCGGCTGCCGATTTATCTTCGATCTGCAAAATGTACGTTTCGAAATTCCTTTTCGATTTCAATTTATACATGGATCTTGTCTAGAGTTCTATATTTTGCTGCGTTGTTTTTCGTTGATGAACCCAACACTGCAGACATTGGTGGCACTAATGGAGAGGTGATGCGGGGCTAGGTAATATCTGACCTCCATCTTGCTTGCTTTTGTTATGGCTAGTGTTTTCGCCGATAGCGGAGGTGAATAGGTGATTTTACCAAATTGAATTATTTAAATGTGTGGAATGAATATAGTCGAGGTTAACAACTTGTATGATCAATATCAGATGGATGCGTATGACAAACTTATATACAAGCTGTTGTCAGATGATTGCGTCTGATGACTAAGATGATGTTCTAACAAACTTATTTGATAGATATGTATACAATATAATGTCAGTAATAATAAAAAAAAGTTTAGGGATAGAGAATACTGTACATAGATCTTTGTAGTGGTTCGGCTTTATCAAGCCTACGTCCACTCTTTACACTGGTAGCCTGTTGACTGTGTTTCACTATTGAATTACCAAAAGATTACAAGAGCAGTGCTTCTCAGATGATAGACTACACTATCATGTACACTCTTCACTTAAGTAATTTCCTTTCTAAAGTCACAACGTGGAATATAGTAATCACAAATGTGTAAGATCAAAACTTTATTCAGACTTTGAAATTTTCGATTCTGGTTACTCTTCTTGTACGACGTTTGCACTCCTTTTATACTCCTCTATGTCTAATCTATCCGTTGGATAATTTTTAGAGGATTGATCTCCAAATCAACCCGTTAGAGAAACTTCCCAAAAGAAAATGCATAGCCGTTAGAAGAAGAACCATTATCTCAAGGTGATTTGATCGCTCATATAATCAAATCAAAGTTTCCATAAGTGTAGTTCTTCGTGTTTAAGGAACAATATTGTGATTGCTAATTAGAATATCTTGAAATATAAATTTGATTGTCCTGCATAAACTTGCCAAAAATGACACTTATTAAATCTGACGAGTAATTTTGAGTCTGATGACAAAGTCCTTTTATCGACTAAATTTGTTAACTCAGCATTTACCTGCATCAAGTAACTTAAGCGTAATTCTGATCAGTAAAAGATTATTGTGTTATTCTTCGAAACTAATTAGGGATTTTTCTCAACAGCTTTTATGAAAAAAAAACACAGAATTGTTGCCATCAGCACTGGCTTTTATCGTGCAGTAGCAATAGCAAGTGGGACCAAGTGTGTGAATTGAAGCGGGAGATCATCTATAGTGTTCAAGATACCTTCTTGTGGTGAAATTTCAATTACTTGCTCAAGAAAATAACGGAATGCCTTCAACGGCAAACAGAACAAGTTCTTCCAGACATGTTCTACAGAATTCAAATACTTAATTGTTTATGTTACTCATATAATAGAGAATAACTGAGCAAGCTGGTGTTGTCCTCATGTTAGATCCGAAGCCGATACAGGTAGTTGACTTCACTATCACCATTTATGCAACATATTATCCCAAAGTTGATAAAAATATTCTCCTTCTTCTCAGGGTGACTAGAATGGTGCAGGATGCCATACTAATTACATGTTCACACCATAGAAATAACGTGAACTTGGTTAAGTATTTTCGTTCATTGAAGGGCTTTAAGAGTGTGTTCCTCGTCTTCTCTGCAATACAAATAGAATGAGAGAAGAGGGAGGCTTTGAAGTGATTAAGAAGGCAATTCTAAATCTCTCATTTCACCACGAGGAGCACATTAGCTCCTATGGAGAAGGAAATGAGAGAAGGCTTATAGGAAAGCATGAAACAGCCAACATGGACACATTTCCTTGGGTAATGCTCAGAAGAAGCATACCAGCTGCTAGTCAAATTCGAAATTTGCCCATTAAAACTGAACTCATTTTTTTTGTGATGCTTGGATTACTTGAATTCCGTTATGTAGGTTGCTGCCAATCGCGGTTGCTTAATCCATGTGGGCCGTGACACTGAGCAGCAAGGAAAAGGTATTATAACAATGACCATATCTTTTCCCTTTTATGCTCTGTCTGAGTATCAATCGGAGACCCTTAACTTTCATGGATAATTCAAGAAACGCTGCCATAAAAAAATAGTACATAGAAAGTACTTAAGTACTTATTGTTCTTTTTGGGCTCAGTTGATTCTATGATCGTTACTCTGAAAGAAATTTTAACTATTAACACTCATAAAGCATTCCCCACTTTTGCTTCCTAAACAAATGTAAATCTTCATATCAATCCTTACTAATCCAATATTTACGGAACTTTATTGAAGTTAAGACTTGGACATCTCAGCTCTTTATGATCCTCTAAAAGCTTTCTGGAATGCTTTATTGTTTCTAAATATTGATAAAATATAGAAAGTTCAACTTCTTTGCTCAGTCAATTAATGGCTTAAAACGATACACAGCTTACTTGGAGGACAGGTGCCCCGCCTCAAACATGGACCCACACGTCATGACCTCATTACTTGTTGAATCTACAATTTTATGGGAGTCCACCCTTGAGACTAAAGCTCTTGCTACTCAGAAAATAGCATTGAAGATCTAAATTTGAGCTGCTGGTTAAGAAAGGCTAAATGCATTGATCAAATCGGTGAGGTCGTACAAGCTGAGAGACCATGAACCCCTTTTCCTAGAGGGAGAGAAAATTAGGTGTCCAATCTTTGACCTTGTCTCCTTTACATTGGTTTCATCCTGCATTCACAAGTAGTCTCAACATTGTGGTCACTTGAGTTCACCATTACCCTTTAGCATCATGGACATCTTCTTGTGTTTGAATTATCAATTACTTTGATATTGTAGCACAATCGATCCAAACATACAGTGTCCCCATATGCTAAACGCATTTCATTTGGCATGTTCGACTTTGATTTGAATAAAAGACAGTTTGACTTATGATTCGGTGAAACATGCTATGCACCAGTTAGTTTCATATCCTCCAATGTCTAATCAAGAGAACTTTGGGAAGTATAAATGGATCGCAATCCTTGGGGTCACGCGAGTTGTTCCGTGGAACTTGGCAATTCTATTTTCTTGGTAAGGCAAAGAAATATTCTCATTAACATGCAACCAGTACAAACACAAAAAAAAAAAATGGGCAATAATATTAATTACCATTTTGCTTCTGCAGAATGGAAAGTTAAGCAAGTTCGTTTCTATTTATTTCCTCCTCACACCAATTTAACTATTTTGTTCAACAACAAAAGAAATAATTAGCAATAACACTAATGCTAAGTTATTTAAGTTGACACTTGAATTTTGCCAGCAAGTCTAGTATGCATTTATTAAAAAAATAAAAAAAATTGATAACAAATAAAAAATAATGGATTAAAATCAGGCCCAATCAAACTTCAATTCATTAAATCCAATTCATGAAGCCCACGAAGTTTGAGAGTTGGACCCGGCCCATCAAAGCCCATAGCCCGGCCACCTCATTTGAACCGAAGATGGGGCTCTCTCCCTCCCACACACCTCCCGCGCCTCACACACGCTCGGCTGAGGACACATGCTCACTCTGGACCAGTACGAGTACGTGCACTTTGTACCAAGATAAAGAATAAAGCGAAAAATAGAATTGTGAAATTTTCTGTATATTTTTGTATTCTTATCGTGGCAACAAAATCATGATCCGAGCTCAACTTGATATTTCAAGTCTCTATTTGCCTTTATAATTACATATTTTCATGCTTTAGTTTTAGGTCAAAGTCTAGTCTACGCATGTGGATAAGTGTTAAAATATCTAAATATTAAATTACGTGTTCATCTCACGGTTTAAGTTTAAAACTTTTGTGACAGTGATCTCATAAAATTTTACCGAGTAGGCCGCAGTACAAGGAGACGGTCCAATACATGCGAAACTTGAACATCAATTCAACGCTAGCCGCCGAACTCACCGTTGAGGAGCAGAACCTCCTCTCTGCGGCCTATGGTCAATACTGGTGTCCAATTCGGTTAGGCTCTGCTTCGGATGCTCCCCGTTTTGGCTCTCTTCAAGTGCGATTGTTGTATAGCTTTCTATTTGTACCTAGTTCTATAATCTAACTTGCGAATATCTTCGATGACCTCGGCGTCACGCCGGACTTCACGGCTTTGAACTTGATCTTCGTCCTCATCAAAGGGGAGCCCCTGTTTGACACGATTAGTCTATCGCGGGATAGAGTTCACGATCTCCACCATCCTTGCGATCCTCTCGCTCTCGTCGAAGGCAAACAAAAGAAGAACATGTGGAGCTCTTCGAAGTGTTGGATCTGAACCAGCCATTTGGTTTGGAACTAGACAGGGTCAAACAAACCAAGCACAAAGTTCGCCAAGTACCCCTTTTTCTCTTTCAACGTCCGAAAAAGGAGAGCGTTGTTCCTCCCAAAAAATTCTTACAAATTAATTTGGTATTGGTGAATTAATTAGATCATTGGTAACTTACGAACCACACTTGTAAAGTTTAAAAAGGTAAGCAATTTATCAATTTATTTGGACATAGGTAAACTCCTTACAATGTGGGTAATCAACTAATGTTAATTGTGAAATTTCGATGAATGTGGTAATTCACTAAATTATAGGTTAATTTTGTTAAAATATTATCTCACATTACTTGACAACGGGTCTCATGTGTTATTTATATACATGTGAGTTCCTTCCACCTATCAACTTTAACTTTTGGGTTGAATTTTCTAATAAATTCCTTGCAATTTTAGTATATTATGAACCACGTTTGTAAAATTTGAAGAAGTTGGTAGCTTACTAATTTGGGATAAGTACACTAAAAGTCCTAAAACTTGTCACGAAAGTACAGTTGAGTCATAAAACTTACAAAAAGTGCAAATAAGTCCTAAAACTTGTCAAATTGATGTAATCGAGTCCTGCTTGGCTAATAGAAAATGCTAACGTAATTTTTTAAATATTTTTTATTTCCTATGTGGTGATGACATGGCTAAAACATTAAACATAAGGCTAAAACGACGTCATTTTGGTCAAAATATGATTTTTAATACAAATTTTAGTAAAACCAAAATAAAAAAAAATAAGGTAAAGAAGAGAGAGAGAGAGAGAGAGAGAGAGGAGGCAAGGGCTACAAGAAAAATATGGCGAGTTACTAATTTTGTGGAACGTTAGTAGATTTACTATAATGTCGGTAAATTACTAATGATAGTTCTACAATTGCAGAGGAGTTAGGTGATTCACTACTTTGTTTGGACATTGGTCAAATCTCGATAATATCGGTAATTTATTAAGGGGTGAACCGACAAGTGACAAGCAATTAAACGCTGATATTTTTTTAACCAACGGTATTGGAAAATTACCGTTAACAGTAAAACTTTTACCAGCACGGAAATCTTTCAGCATTTAAGGGCACAGGAGGGACGGTAGAAGTCTGCCTCAACCAAGAATGAAAAGCGGCACAGAAGCAGTGGTACTCATAGAGATGCAAAGCTCTTTCATATATTTTCTGTTTGCTCTCTCTCTAATTTATGTCTTGAAAATGCGATGCCTAAAGCCAAAGCTGGCCAAGCGAACACCTGCTTCTCCAACAATTGATTCTCATCTCTTGCTCTCGTATCAAGCAAAGTATATATGCAGGAACAGATGGAATTTCTCAACCAATAGCGACTGGCGACATAACAATCCAGACTTAACATTTACTTTAATGTTTAATTAGGGGCATTAATGAATGATAAAAATTTTAAATTCCACATAACAATCCAGACTTAACATTTACTTTAATGTTTAATTAGGGGCATTAATGAATGATAAAAATTTTAAATTCCATGTGCGCATATTTTGGTATCAAATGTTTAACAAAAATTGTTTACGATTACGCAGATTTCAATTTTTCGTATAATTCCTATCGCTGGTATCTTTTATATATGGAATTTTCTCTATTGTTAAATCATTCATATGAAGAGTGCCTATTTTTACTAACCATGGATCTTCGGTTCAGACAAAGAGGTGACGATCAAATTTAAATTTTGTTATAATTTTTAAGGGTTAATACCATGAAAAACCCCAAACTGGTACACTTGAGATAATTTTACCCCAAACTAATTTTTGACCGCAAAAAACCCTAAACTGATACACTTGTGAAAATTTTATCCTCTATTTGTTTCCGTTAAATTTTACCGTTAAATTGCTTTGAAATGACACGTGGCAGTTGATTGATGTGCCAGTTTTATGTTTTACCCTTCGTTTGTTATAGGTGTATCGGTTTGTTATTTTTTGTGGTATCAATCAAATTTAACGGAAACTAACAAAGAGTAAATTTGTCACAAATATACCGGTTTGAAATTTTTAGTGGGCAAAATATTAGGTTAGGGTAAAATTGTCACATGTATTCTAGTTTGGGGTTTTTCATGATATTAATCCAACTTTTTAATATGCAGCGGTTTCTTTACTTGAAATTTTGAAAAAAAAAATAGTAAAGTACGAGTTTCGACACTATGGACCGATTTAACACTAAAAGAAATAGGCAGCTGAATTATATTGATACGGTTCTTTTAGATGAAAAGGCAAGTCATCATTCGTTTCTATTTTGGGTTATTTTGCTTGCCAATTGATTATTTTTTGGTATGTTTTGTTTAGAACGAATACAACCATGGTTCTATCAACAGCAACCGACATTAAGAGAAGCGGAGGAGAGGAGGAGATGGTGCACGTTAAGAGAGACACAGAAGGCAATATTTTGTTTTTGTTTTCTTTTTTTAAATTAATCTTCTTTGAAGGAAAAATGATCCAAATGGACCTCGGATTTTGATCACATATGCAATGCAGTCACTGAACTTTTAATTTGTTCAATATAGTATATAAACTTTAGTTCGATTTTCAATGTGGTTCATGAACTTTAGCTCAATATCCAGTATACTTTTAATTTGTTCAATATGATCATCGAACTTTAAGTACATGTTCAAATTAGTCTTTCGACCAAAAAAATAAAAAAACTAATCCTTTTTTAATATGTCATATCTCTAACTCTTTTTACTTTCTAATTTTTACTCTACCTCTTGTAGAACACGGGAGTCGAACCCCGCACCTATGATACTAGCGTCTTCATCCTCTACCAGTAGGGCTGCATGCTTATTGGCCTATGAATTTTAGGTACACGTTCAAACTACAATGTTCTTCTTCCATTAATTTAAGTTCAAGGATAACAATTAACATTAAAATTTGAATTTCTAATTTGTTTAATATGATTTATTAAACTGGTCCATGAACTATATAAAGATGTTTAATGTTGTCCTTCCATTAATTTAAGTTCGGGGATAATATCGAACATTTTTTAACATGTATCAAAGTTTATGGATAATATTGCATATTGAGTTAAAGTTAAAGAATTATATAATATATAATGAACTAAAGATTATGACCATTTATGTCATTATCTCTTCGGTGAATTATTTATTTATGCATTTATTTATTATTCAGGTGCTAGTGCAGCAATGGGCTTTTCTTGTGGGGGGTGTTGGAGTGGAATCTGGGGAAGATAAAAAGCCACGAAAGGGCCGGTGCGTGAGGGTCGCGCGCCGCGGGGGTAGCGTGGGGGAAGGAGTTAGTATTTTGCCTTTTCTTAGGGGCTCTTTTATAAATCCTTTATTTGCTACTTGTCCTTTGGAATTTCTCTCCTTGTTTTTTTTTCTCATGGGGTTAATGAATGAGCAGTTAATGATGTCTTTAATAAGATGGAGCTGGATGGGGGAGTTAGGGACTAGAGTGGAAATATCCCTTTCTTCGAGGACTAAGGAGCAAGCATCCCCAGGGTGGGGGCGGGCGCGTGACCCACATACCTTTTCTTGCGTGGGGGAAGGAGTTAGTATTTTGCTTTTTTTCCAGGGGCTCTTTTGCAATTATTTATTTTGCTTGTCCTTTGGGCATCCTTTCCTTTTTGTTATGGGCTAATTTTTAGTTAATGACGGCTTTAATGAGGTGGAGTTGGAGAAGAGTAAAGGACTAGGGTGGAAATATTCCTTTCTTCACGGGCTTAGTAGCATCCTTTTCGTTTGGTTTGTGTTTTGGAGATTCACAACCTTTTGTGAACCTCCTTTTCTTCGCATTTCATCTTGTCGTTTTGCCCTTAGTCGCCGCGCGCATCGAAGCCTGATTTACTCTCGATTGAGGTCTAATTTAACCGTTTTTTCTCATTTGCCGAGGAACCGCCGACGTGTTCTGCTCATCATGCGAAAGAAAAGAAAAGACAAGTGACGCTGATGTAATATTGAAATAGTATCACATCAGCGCCACGTTAACATCGCATCGGCCCTCTAAAACGGGAGGGAAAGGGCCGGGGAGAAAGGAGCGGGAGTTTTCTATGGTTCAATAACGTACCGTTTCCGCCATTAACGCAACGGGCATTTTCTTCTTTTATTCATTTTTGCGATCGTATCACAAAGTATTTTAGTATGAAATAACATTATAAAAAATGTTGTAAAACTTTTTGTCTCATAATTATGTTATTTCAAATTGAAGTCTTATTTAAGCATAAAAATTTAATATCAGGTTACATTGTACGAAAAATTAATTATATTTAAATAAAAAATCTTACGTAAATGTATTCACCAATTTGTTAATTTGTATATATTAACGTGTTTAAATATACCTACTTGTGTCAGTTGGCATGAACATTGAGTTACAATATATTTTTTCATAAAATTTATGACACAATTATTTTAGGTGAGACATGATGTCACAGAAATTTTATTGAAATTTCTGTAATTAAAACACGACATGCTAAGGTAGGCTTCGGACATTCATAGTCATGAAGTGTTGGACGTCCACAAAAATGTACCATTCCACATAGCTATTTCGGGTATCCGACATGCTTTGTGTTAGACAACCGAAGTCCGAAAAAAGTAAAATTAATATTACGACATTCGGTTTTTGATTACAGTAAATCATTTTAAACCTTCGTATATAGCCATTAGAAAAAAAAATCGATTTTACAATATGTTACTCGTATCTACGAATTTAGGGAAAATTTCGTTTTGATACCCAAAGTGGGGCCTTTTTCTCAATTTGGTACCCAAAGTGGACATAGTCTCAAATTAGTACCCAAAGTGCCCATTCAGTCTCAATTTGGTACCCAAAGTGGGACTTTTTCTCAATTTGGTACCCAAAGTGGACGTAGTCTCAAATTGGTACCCAAAGTGTCCATTCAGTCTCAATTTGGTACCCAAAGTGCCCATTCAGTCTCAATTTGGTACCTGGGTTCGCCGGCCGGTTAAATACTCACCGGCCGGCAAGAAATTTACTATTCCGACCACCGGAACAGTATTTTTTTAAACTTTTTTTTTCCTTTTCCTTTTCTTTTTTTTTCCTCTCTTCCCAGATACCAAATTGAGATTGAATGGGCATTTTTTTAAATGCGAACCCAGATACCAAATTGAGATTGAATGGGCATTTTGGATATCAAATTGAGACTGAATGGGCACTTTGGGTACCAATTTGAGATTACGTCTATTTTGGGTACCAAATTGAGAAAAAGGCCCCACTTTAGGTACCAAATTGAGACTGAATGGGCACTTTGGGTACCAATTTGAGACTATGTCCACTTTGGGTACCAAATTGAGAAAAAGGCCCCACTTTGGGTACCAAAACGAAATTTTCCCACGAATTTATGATTGCTGGTCATAAACCTTTGTATGTCATCTAAATAATATTCTAATTTCATAACAATTACCTTTTGCTTCATTGAGCTGTGTACGGCAGTCAGAAGCAACTAACTGCGGGCCAGAGTGACTAACTACGGCAGTCAAAAACCTGTCTTAAGTTTTAATGACAAGTTTAAGTGAATCATAAATGGATCAGTTAATAATTTAAATGAGTCATAAAGGGGTTAGTTATTTAATAAGTGTAAGTGAGTCATAAATGGACAAGTCATTTTTTTTTAATTCTGTTAATTTTCCGATTTTTCGTAATTTTTTAATTTTTTTTCCTTTTTCTTTCTTTTCCTTTTTTTTCTAGGAAATCCAACAAGGGTTGCCACCCGGTCGCCGGTCTTCGATCTTCGATCGGTCGCCAGTTGTCCCCGGTCGCTGGTCGCCGGTTGTTGCCGCTCAGTCGTCGCCAATCGCCGGTCAGTTGTCGCCAATTGCCGATCGTCGTCGGGTGTCGCTGGATGTAGAATAAAAAAAAGAAAAATATAACATATAAAATATTTAAAAAAATCAGATTTTTTTAAATTATTAAAAATTATCCTCAGTGTTTCAGCAATATATATATTTTAAAAAATTTATAAGAAACAAGTTTTTTCTAAATTGAATTTAATAGTCGGGTTTGGGTCGCTATATTTGTACTACATAAATATGGGTCAAAATGGGTCCGACCATTTTCGACGCCACCCAAACCCAACTCGATCCACTCGTTTGACACCCCTAGGGTTCCGTTGGCGATCGGGAGTTAGGATTTTGCGGAAGTTTTTGGAGGCCAGTTTTGCAGATGAGGGTAGTTTGGTCTTTTTCAAAATGAGATTTTGCCCAAAAAAATATGAAGACGTATTTCGTGAAATAGAGGATGCAAAGTGGTAAAACCGTAAAACTTGAGAAGGTTTTGATATATTTTCCCCAAAAAATAATTTAAATGGGTATGGAACGAGAGAGGGGAGTGGGGTTGCAGACATCTACAAAAATATAGGATGGTGAAATAGAGTACTTGGCCTTTT
This sequence comes from Syzygium aqueum, assembly GCA_031216185.1. Classification (NCBI taxonomy): domain Eukaryota; kingdom Viridiplantae; phylum Streptophyta; class Magnoliopsida; order Myrtales; family Myrtaceae; genus Syzygium; species Syzygium aqueum. The sequence goes on along the minus strand of CM062232.1, from coordinate 10,084,014 downwards.
TTTTTTAGGCATTTGGCAAAAAAACTTACCACTACAAGTTGTTCGCAACTCTAGTATTTTCTCAACAGCTTTCACAAAATTGCTCTTAGTTGCTTTGAAGTGATGTAACTTTTAAATCTTTTAAGCAAAAGTTGGAGCACTTTTTCTAGAAATTTGCAATAAATACTAAGATCTCCATGATTAATTTTTGCAATAAAAAATAAATATCATAATAATAATGACACATAAAATGATAATGACAAAACTAATAATGATAATATTAGTAGCAATAATGATAATAACACTTTCATGTTATTATTGTAATCATAGGGATATATATATGTTATAGTCATTATCATAATTCTGGTATTATAAAATTTAAATAAGAACGATATATTAATTCCAGTCCAATAATGTTATTGGTGATTTTTCATCATTTCGATAGCCACAACAATCTTGCAGCAATTCTTGTCAAACTCTTTAAGTATTTATAACCACAACACAACGCCTTTAAAATACGTCATATCGTACACACGTTGTACAGCTACAGCATAGTTCCAACGCAATTGCAGTAGTATCGAACAGGCTATAAATCTTCATGACAGATGATGGGAGTATCGGTGGTTGTAGAGTTAAGGTTGAGGTCAAATTAGGAGTTTTAGGTGAATAAGGTATTTAGACTGAGATGGAGGCAATTTGGGAAGGAAAATGGTGATTCACAAATTAAAGTCGTAATTGTTACTTGTTAAGGGTGTGCATTGGTCCATATCCAATCCAGAAATTGGACCGGATCAACCGTTTCTAGGTGATTCTGGTGGGAATCGGTTTGATTGTAGAAACTATCTGGACCAAACCGAACGGGCGGAATTGACCCAAAATATATATTACAGCAGAAACCATAAAAACCTTGAAGATAAAGAATTTATTGTAGAAGTCACAATAAATTAAAATAATACCGCCGGTTTCAAGGTAGACAGGGTTGGTTCCCGGTTCCACATATTAGGAACCAACCCTGTTTGATCCGACTTCCGGTTCTATGGTGGGAATCGACTTATCCTAGAATCGATCACCCTTAGTATCTGTAATTACTCTCGTTCGAATTGGTGCATAAAATCAAACTCCAAGTGTAAACTAGTGATATTATAAAAAAGGGCAAAAGGTCATATGTATGTGAAAAGGCTTTTTACTTTTGTACTGATTTTCCCCAAGGGTCCCCAAACCCCAATTCCAAGAGGTTAGTTTCGAATCCCCACTTCCCGCATCTCAAGAGGATGTGTCCCCAATGCCAAAATTTTTGCTGCTTGAATCAATTTGCAATTTAGAGTCTTATATGACATATAAATAAAACATGAGATAAATGTATTAAAGTTCTAAAACTTGTCACAAAAATATAATTGAGTCCTAAAATTTTTTAAAAATACAATTAAATCCTAAAATTTGTCAAATTAGCACAATCAAGTTATTTTGTCAACTTCGTCCAATTTGACTGACAGAAAATGTTGACGTGGCTTTGTTTTTTAAAACAATTTCTCTATCCTGCGTGGCATTGGCATGGCTAAAACGACCTCGTTTTGATTAAAATCTGATTTTTAATACAAATTTTATTTAAATTATATTGAAAATAAGAAAATTTACAAAAAAGAAAAAAAGAAAAAAGAAAGGAAGAAGTAGGGCCCTCGCCGCCGATGCCGTTATTGAGTAGGCAATCCTCGCCGACCATTCCCCCACCTTCGCCGGTCCTTCCAGACGATGGTGGGGCGGTGCTAGCAGCGGCCATGAGGGCTTCCGCTTCTTCCTTCCTTCCTTTTCTTTTTCTTTTTTGTATTTTTTTATTGCTTATATTTTAATTAAATTAAAATAAAATTTGTATTAAAAAATCAGATTTGACTAAAACAACATTGTTTTAGCATCATATTTCATGTTTTAGCCACGTCATCACTATATAGGATAGAGAAAAAAAAAATCACGTCAGCATTTTCGTTAGCCAAGTTGGACGGAGTCTAGGAAGGATTTAATTGCATCAATTTGGCAAGTTTTAAGACTTAAATACCTTTTTTGAAAGTTTTATGAATCAATTGCACTTTTGTAACAAGTTTTAGGACTTCTTATCCACTTATTTCATAAAACATTGTGATCGCCTTTTCCTATCTCAATTCATAAACATCACACCTTATCTTACTACTTCAACCAGGAATAAGAATATAATGGTCTATCTGGAATTGCTTTTACCTTTTATGTTTTGCCTAACTAACTGTAGTAATTAAGATTAGACATTTGCAATTATATGTCCTTGGATCTCGAATTGCTTCTATAAATAATACCGTATGGTGTTAAAAGTATACCGATCTATAGATGATCGACTCTCATATTGAGTCTAAAAATCCTATTTAGATCACTCGTGATGATATAGTAAGATACTATATGTCTTCACAAAATGTCTAGATTGAGGCAGGCTTAATCAAGCTTATGTGGGCGGACCTAGGCCAAAGAGAAAACACTGTTGTCCAAGTTGGTCGAGAATGCGCTTTGGGCCGGCAGGCTCGGGCAGGTCTAATGGGTTTCTGGATCCAAGATTAGGTCAAGTTAAAGGTAAATTTGTAGACATAGCACGGGAGAATGAAGAGTAATGATTTCAGCAAGAGTAGCCGGACGAACAACTATAATAGTTTGCTTAATCAAATTACTTAAACAGTTATGCCAATTAAACGAATTCGGTTGTTGTCGTAATTCTTGCAAAGGGAGCGAGTTGAATAGTTAATGTAAGATGTTGGCATTGGAGATTTGCAATATCATGACACGCGATTCAATTACAAAATTCCGTTATATCCGCATTTTGATTTCGATATGTTAAATATTGAATTACATAAATTATACTAGATGTTAATATGTGTTTACTCAACAGTCTTCTTTACGTTATCGCAACCCTTCCACTTCTAATGCCAACGCTTCTTCCATGTAAATGCCTATGTTTGTCATCGCAGCCGTTTTGCTTCACCTCCCCAAAAGAGAGAGGCACAGAGTCATCCCTTGGCTTTAACAGATTGAAAAGGTCACACAAGCCTCTATATGAAAACATCTGAAGTCAAAAGATTCGAATGTCATGGTCGTCCTCCGTCATCCTATGGGACCATATATTATATTAAGCCCATCACTGCCAATTGGTCAGGCTTTCCGTAGGCGTTGGCTTATTATTTTTCAGCTGACCAAGGAAAACGTCTTGGAGAAAATTTGGTAAAAACAGAAAGATTTTGTAAATTTGAACGACACTTGCTCGACTGGGAATTATGGATGAGGTGAAATTGAAGGAATAAAGTTCCATTTGTTACTGTCGTGGGTGGATTGAATAGTGATGACTTAAGTCGAACATTTTCGTAGCATGAAATCAAAAGATTAAGTTTCATCTATTACTGCTACGGATGGACGATATAATTATGCCTAAGATCGAACATTTTATAGCATTTTATACGACGGATACGCCACATGATAGAGACATGGGATGCAACCAACTTATTAAAGTGATATGCATACATATATGGTATCATATAGGATGTGATTTAAATCACCTGGGTAATGATAACTGGTTGATTACACTATAGCCTTACTATTATGCCGAAGATCGATCACATAATAAATTTTCTCCGTATTGGGGTGGGAAATTTTAAAGGGGTTGGAAATTTGAAACTCGAGTAACTCGATATTTTGAGAAAGTTACACAACTTGTGTCATTTCGAGTCAACTTTTGCATCTTTTGGGCCAAAGAGAAAATTCTGTATTTGAACACTTCAACTTTCCTGAAGAAGGGAAACTTAAATTATTGATGGAGCACGGTGTTCTTGTTTGTCCAAGTAAACCCACGTGCGATGCATAATAATGGGATAGTTGATATGTTGTGATTGACTTAAATGGACAAAAATGTCATAGTCTAGGAATAATTAAATAGTTTGTCTCAAGAAGAATAAGGAAAGAAAGTCTCCATTGCCTGATTTGGGCTAAAATATTATCTGATTTGGGCCTTTGTGAACCACGCGGCCTGCCAAGAACAATTTTGGTCAAGTTGGCTACTTTTGGTCCATTGTAATCCTGCTAGAAAACAAACTACAACCCGATGTTGGCAGTTCAAAGCCCAGTTGGCCATTCTGTAATTTGTTGGGATCAGTGTACGGAGAAATTTGGAAAGATTAGCGTATGCAGAAATCTGGTCATGGCACGGCCCGCCTCGAAGTGCTTGGCCTTGCCGTGCCTTCGCACCTCTCTCTCTCTCTCTCTCAAAATTTAGTTTATTTCAAATTGCTTTACAAAAATGTTCCAAATACCAATTAGTAAATCCTATTTCTTTAGTTAAAAACACTTGTGGTGACGTGTACCCGGTGGGGAATGTGTCTTGAGTGACAATAGGATTTTCTTATAGATAATGATCACCACCAAAGCTTAAGGGAACACCATCAGCCAAGAATAAAGAATTTCAAGATAGGAAAAGTTCACTGCCAACGCCTAAAGAAAATCCACCAGCCAAGGACAAATGACTTCTTAGTTAAAGAAAAAAAATAAGAAATTCGCTCACTTAAGGAAACTCTCACGTATGTTCGGAAAAATTTCAAATAAGGACTCGAAGTGCTCTCATTTTCTCAAATAAGGGCATTAAGTGGACTTTGTATTAAATAAGGGCCTGAAGTGGACTTATGTTCGCAAATAAAAACTTGAAGTGACTTATGTTCCTAGCGATAACCCTCACCCAGATCTAGGAGAGGGTCGCTGCCCTCTCCCAGCTCTAACGAGGGCCTGCTTTGGTCGGCGAGGGTCACCTACCCTCGCTAAGGTGCCAATGACCTTGCCGGCCATCGCCACCGGCGATGGGGCGGCGGCCACAGGCGGGGTTGGCCTCCCCCTTGTTTTTTTTTTTAAACTTTAGCTCTTTTTTTCATTTTTGAGTTTGTTTTTTATGGAAAAAAACTGAAAAGGAAAAAAAATCAAAAAAATTAAAAGACAAAAATGCCGTTGACTTTGGTGAGGTGATGCCCTTTTTTGAGACTGAGATAACCACTTTAAATCCTTATTTGAGACAAGGTTCACTTTATGCCCATATTTGGAATTTTCTCCGTATATTCAAATGCAAGTCTAGGTCGTACAAATGATATTACACCTCTATTTATGGAGTGATGCTGCTAAATATAAGAAAACGACTCTCGAAATCCTAAAACTAAGATAACTCTTGAAGTATTCACATTATTTATGGGTCCCACTTCGGTGCAATTGGTCCCGATTATCTTGGGAAAATATTCATGAATTTAGGTTCCGTTTGTTTCATGAAAAATGAATAATTTATTTTTAAAAATTTCACCACGAGAAGCACATTAGCTCCTATGGAGAAGGAAATGAGAGAAGGCTGGCAAGAAAGCATGAAATAGCCAACATCGACACATTTCCTTGGTAATGCTCAGAAGAAGCATACCAGCTACTAGTCAAATTCGATATTTTCCCATTAAAATTGAGCTCATTTTTTTTTTGTGATGCCTGAATTACTTGAATTCCGTTATGCAGGTAGTTGCCAATTGTGGTTGCTTAATCCGTGTGGGCTGTGACATTGAGAAGAAAGGAAAAGATATTGTTACAATGGCCATATGTTTTCCCTTTTGTGCTCTATCTGTGTATCAATCGGAGACCCTTAACTTTCATGGATAATTCAAGAAACGCTACCATAAAAAATAGTACATAGAAAGTATTTGTTGTTCTTTTTGGGCTCAATCGATTCTATGATCGTTACTATGAAAGAAATTTTAACTGTTAACACCCATAAAGCGTTCCCTTAGTTTTGCTTCCTAAACAAATGTAAATCTTCGTATTAGTCCTTACTAATCCAATATTTACGGAACTTATATTAAAGTTAAGACTTGGACATCTCAGCTCTTTATGTGCCTCAAAAAGTTTTCTGGAATGCTTCATTATTTCTTAATATTGATAAAACATAGAAAGTCCATCTTCCTTACTCAGTCAGTTAATGGCTTAAAATGATACACATGTTACTTGGAAGAGAGGCGTCCCGCCTCAAACATGGACCCACACGTCATGACCTCATTACTTGCTAAAACTACAATTTTATGCGAGCCCACCCTTAAGGCTGAAGCTCTTGCTACTCATAAGCTAGCATTGAAGATCTAAAATTGAGCTGCTGGTTGAGAAAGGCCAAATGCATTAATCAAATCGGTGAGGTCCTATAAGCTGAGAGACTATGAACCCCTTTTCCTAGAGGGAGAGAAAATTAGGTGTCCAAGCTTTGACCTCGTCTCCTTTACATTGGTTTCATCTTGCGTTCACAAGTAGTCTCAACATTGTGGCCACTTAAGTTCACCTTTACCCTTTAGCATCATGAACATCTTCTTGTGTTCGAATTATCGGTTACTTTGGTATTTCAGCACAAATCATCCAAACATTCAGTGTCCTCATATGCTGAACACATTCCATGTGGCATGTTCAACTTTGGTTTGAATAAAAGGCAGTTTGACTTCTAATTCAGTAAAACATGATATCCACCGGTTAGTTTCATATCTTCCAATGTCTTATTAAGAGAACTCTGGGAATTATAAAATAGACCGCAATCCTCGGGGTCGCGCAAGTTGTTCCGTGGAACTTGGCAATTCTATTTTCTTTGTGAGGCAAAGAAATATTCTCATTAACATGCAAAGTGCAGTACAAACACAAAAAAACAGCAATTCGGCAATACTATTGATCACTATTTTGCTTCTGCAGAATGGAAAGTTACTCGGGTTCGTTTCTATTCATCTCCTCCTCACACCAATTTAACGGTTTTGTTCAACAACAGAACATATAATTAGCAATAACACTAATGCTAAGTTATGTATGTTGACACTTGAATTTTGCTGGCAAGTCTAGTATGCATTTATAAAAAAAAAATAATAAATGAAAAAATTGATAACAAATAAAAAAATAATAGATTAAAATCAGGCCCGATCAAACTTCGATTCATTAAATCCAATTCATGAAGCCCATGAAGTTTGAGAGTTGGACCGGCCCATCAAAGCCCATAGCCCGGCCACCTCGTTTGAACCGAAGAGGGGGCTCTCTCCCTTACACAACTCACAAACGCTCGGCTGAGGACATACGCTTACTGTGGACCAGTACATGTATGTGCACTCATGGTAAGATAAGAATAAAGTGGAAAATAGAATTGCCAAATTTTCTGTATATTTCTGTGTTTTGATCATGGCAACAAAATCACGATCTCAATTCACGTGGTTTTAGAGCAGGTGTTCCTGAGTTCTGATATTTCATGTCTCTATTTGCCTCTGTAATTATATATTTGCACGCTTTAGTTTTAGGTCAAAGTCCATTCCACATGTGTGGATTAGTGTTAATATATTTAAATATTAAACCATGTGTTCATCTCATAGCTTAAGTTTAAAATAGCTATGGCAGTGGTCTCACAAAATTTCGCCGAGTAGGTCGCGGTATGAGGAGATGGTCTAGTACATGCAAAATCCGGTCATCAATTCAACACCGGCCGCCGAACTCACTGTCGAGGAGCGGAACTTCCTCTTTGTGGCCTACGGGAATGTTGTCATCTGCAAAGTTGCACGGTCGCTACTGGTGTCCAATTTGGTTAGGCTCTACTTCTTATGCTCCTGATTTTGGCTCTATTCACGTGCGATTGTTGTATAGCTTTCTATTTGTACCTAATTCTATAATCTAACTTGCGAATATCTTCGATGACCTCAGCGTCACGCCGGACTTCGCGGCTTCAAACTCTAATTCTATAATGTCAGTAAATTACTAATGATACTTGCAGAATTTCAGAAGAGTTAGATGATTCACTACTTCGTTTGGGCATTGGTAAAATCTCGACAATATCGGTAATTTATTAAGGGGTGAACCGACAAGTGACAGGCAATTAAACGCTGATATTTTTTTAACCAACAGTATTAGAAAATTACCGGCAACAGTAAAACTTTTACCGACACGGAAATCTTTCAGCATTTAAAGGCACGGGAGGGTCGGTAGAAGTCTCCCTCAACCAAGAATGAAAAGCGGGACAAAAGCAGTGGTACTCATAGAGATGCAAAGCTCTTTCATATATTTTCTGTTTGTCTCTCTCTAATTTATGTCTGGAAAATGCGATGCATAAAGCCAAAGTTGCTCAGCTACCACCTGCTTCTCCAACAATTGATTCTCATCTCTTGCTCTCGTGTCAAGCAAAGTATATATGAAAGAACAGATGGAATTTCTCAAGCACTAGCGACTGGCGACATAACAATCCAGACTTAACATTGACTTTAATGTTTAATTAGGGGCATTAATGAACGATAAAAATTTTAAATTCCATGTGCGCATATTTTGGTATCAAATGTTTAAAAAATAATTGTTTACGATTACGCAGATTTCAATTTTTCGTATAATTCCTATCACTGGTATCTCTTATATATAGAATTTTCTCTATTGTCAAATCATTCATATGAATAGTGCCTATTTTTACCAACCATGGATCTTCGGTTCAGAGAAAGAGGTGATGATCAAATTTAAATTTTGTTATAATTTTTAAGGGTTAATACAACGAAAAATCCTAAACTGGTACATTTATGATAAATTTTATCCCAAACTAATTTTTTGACCGCCAAAAACCCCAAACTGATACACCGGTAACAATTTTATCTTTTATTTGTTTTCGTTAAATTTTACTGTTAAATTGCTTTGAAATGACATGTGGCAGTTGACTGATGTGCCAGTTTTATGTTTTACCTTTCGTTTATTATAGGTGTATCGGTTTGTTATTTTTTGCGATATTAATCCAATTTAACGAAAACTAATGGAGGATAAATTAGTCACAAATATACCAGTTTGGGATTTTTTAGTGGTCAAAATATTAATTTGGGATAAAATTGTCACAGGTGTACAAATTTGGGGTTTTTCATGGTATTAACCCAACTTTTTAATATGTAGTGGTTTCTTTACTTGAAATTTTGAAAAACAAAAATTTAAAGTACGAGTTTCAACAGTATGGAACGATTTAACACTAAAAGAAATAGGCAGCTGAATTGTATCGATGCGGTTCTTTTAGATGAGAAGGCAAGTCGTCATTCGTTTCTATTTTCGGTTATTTTGCTTGCCAATTGATTATTTTTTGGTATGTTTTGTTTAGAACGAGTGCAGCCATGGTTCTATCAACAGCAACATTGCACATTGCTTTTGAGATTTGCTAAAGGCAATATATATTTTGTGAAGAACAAGGATACTAATCGTGTTGTTCGTGACAACAAGCACATGATTCGAGCTTTATGCCAATAAGATTGTGAAAGAAGTTGGAGAAGATGACATGGCAATGCCTTACATAGATTCGACGTTTGTTGTTGAGTTGAGAACCTACACAGCACGATTGAAATGGATTAAGTTCCGACAGGTATTACATTATACAATTTTATTATAGTGATGATAATTTTTTGGATCACAAGTTGAAGAGTTATTGAAAAGAGACGTCATGTGCCAAAAATGTGGAGAAGGAGCGATAGTTATGAAGAAAGTAAATGGTGCCAAAGTGAAAGCCATGCCCACTGAGCTCAAAGATAATAATAGATATGGTCGAATTATGATGTACCTAAAATTTGTATAAATTTAAGCATCTTTTGAAAATTGTAATATTTTATTTTCTCGAAGGTCCAACCAGGTATGTCTCCCCTTATGGGATGACTTTGTAGATAAATATCGAAAGACCAAATATATGTGCCCACTGAAGCATGAGATGGTCATTTTTACTTGGGGTGAGCAATGAATCGATTGATAAATTCCCCGTGTGATCTGGCTAGAAACCAACTCGGTGAGGCCATGTCACACCCCAAACTCAGCAAGAATAAAGGCATGACACGGCCATCCTTTCCCAAAAGGACGCAGCCTAAACATAACCAAAACTCACCTAATATCACAATATATGCATCCACATATATATATACATGATATAGAGTTTAACTGGTTATAATATCAGAGTTAACTACAATCCATCAAAGCGCCAAAAGCATAATCAGCAACAGGCTAAAACTTAAACTCCACATCCATGTGAACTCGTACCAAAAGTCCAAACTATCAAAATGCCCTCCCCAACATCGGAACTCTCACGCCTACAAGCGTCTCGGTGAAGGACCTGAAAAACAAGTAATATGAGAGGAATGAGCTACCACGGCTCAGTGAGTAATACATTTCTTCTAAGTAGATCGAGCACCCACTATGCACATGGTTATAAGACCAAACGAAAGCTCAATTAACCCAATTCCAACATATCACAACTTCAAGGTCAAAATACATTATATACCACTTAAACATAATCTTTTTACAATAAGAAATATCGTTTTAATTAATAATATCAAAGAAGAAACCAATGGTCGATTCCATTGGCCAATCTCGTCGAAAAGCACACGCCAATGGTCCATTCCATTGGCCAATCTCATGCTCAGAAATCTAAGTATGATCACGGATAACGCCCCATGAAAAGCGACCAAGATTCCCCTCTTGGTAAGGTCTCCACCTACTATAAGCCGGTGGCTCGGCCCACAAGGATATCCTAGATTAGTATGCGCATACCCACAACCTGTCATTTGGGTTCACAGAGACACTGAGCATCAAAATCCACAACAATATCATCCACCAATTTACAAAACCCATTTCAGAAATCATTTCATAAACCATTTCATAAACCGATATAAAACCCTTCATAAACCACATTCAAATGCAAGAACTCTTCATGAGTATTCCTCAAAAGGTTTCGCAAACCTATTTGCATTCAGTAAATTCAAATCGGAATCAAAAGATAATCTTTCATTTCAAATACACAGGATGACAGTAAATGCTCGATCCAATTTAATGAAATCAAAATGCCATTTCTTATATGGTAACATGTCTAATACATATTATTTTCTAAACATGAGTTTACAAATTCAAAGAAGAAATAGTACCACTCACCTTAAAAAGCTGAAAAACTAACCTACAACGGTTTCTCGAGCCGATGCACTCAAATACCTAACAATAAGTTGAAAAACGGTATCAAAACCAAGTAAAATGTTACTTCAACTACGACTCGGCTCAACTAAGCTTAATCGCTAATATAACAACTAAAAGACGCTTCCAAATCACTCATCCAAAGCGATTATCCAAATTTGTCCACGACGCGAAACTTGAGAGCGAAACTTAATTGCGCCGCAACTTTCTCTACTAAACTCCGTTCTAAGCGAACTTACAGTCAAGAGAAAGCTTATTCAGATCATTACAAGAACCCCAACTTGGCAGCCCCAAAATCGAGCCAAAAACCGACGAAAATCGGCCTAAAAGCTTCTAGTCGTGCACTGTTCACTGCACGCGTTCAACTTCAAAAATTCATATCCGGCAAACCGTAAGTCCAAATCAAGTTCTGTAAAATCCCACGGCCTCGCAACACCCTCAACTACCAATTCTATAAAAATACGTAGCTCTATAACTCAAAAATCTGACTTCGCCGCTCGAAAAACACATAACTCCGAATTACGAGCCCTAACCCGAAAAATGTTCCGATCAATTAAACGAGGGGTGCGAATACTTACGGAGCGTTGCAATATGAAGTCGAATCGGCTAGGTGAGGTTCGCACGGCGCAAAACCCTCCCTTTCTTCTTCTTCTTCTTCTCTTCCTCTCCTTTCTCCTCTTTTCCTTTCTGTTTTTCTGTCTCTGTTTTGTGCGGTTGGCTTCTTAAAAACAACCGAACACTATTGCTTCTTTTGACTTGTTGACTTTCTCTCTTTTTTTTTTTTGGAACCCATATTTTACAGGCCAATTTCCAAGAAAAATATTTGGAAACCGGCCTTGACCTGATAGGTTTCTCGTTTAGGGTAGAACTGGCTCAAAACCAACCCTACTATAATATTTAACATTATGTTCGAAATTATAGTCATATAATTTGCTAAATTATAATCTCGCAATGTTCAGCAAAATATTTAATACCATAATGAACGGTAGGGTATAGCCTTTGCCTGCAAATGGGCATCGAGACTAGCAGGAAAAGAAAGGCAACGTCTAATCTCATGAATTTAGGAAATGCATTAACAAAATACGGCAGAAGAATATATAAGTAATACTCAATTGAATCGTAAAGCAAGAAAATAATTCTATAAAGAGTACCTAATTATTAAGATCGATATATCTATATTTATAATATAGAAAAGGAAAACAAAGAAACTTTGATTAGATTATATTTCCATGGTTGTTAAAGAAAAAAGGATTTGGGGAGACCATCTAAGATATAGCTGTTTCCTGTTAAAATGAACATAATCATTGCGAGATTACTTGGGAGATCAAATACTTGCCGATGTTTTGGGTTGGAACTTGAACATTTCAATTTTAGCACTAAAATTGTTACTAAAAAAATATTTTTTTTTTGGATATAAAGGAACCATTCCATTGAACAAAAGAAAGTAATCAGATGTGACCCCATTTGCAAGAATGAAATGCAAAGAAATCCCTTTCTTGTGTTAACGGTAACTGAGGAGGCCAAGAAAGGAATCAATTCCCAAGTTTCCTTCTTATGTCGACATAAGAAAGGAATGCTCCTCTTTTCTTTCTCTATATAATGTGTGACGAGGACAAATGCAGGCAGCACTCAAGAACCATTTCTTCACTGTTTCTTATCTTGTTGCTTGCATTTCATTCAGGCTTGCTGCTGTCGAATTTGATCCTTCGGTACCGCCCGCACTCCTGGTAATTTCGCTCCCAGTTATTTTCACCATGCGTGCATCGATTTATTGTTTTAGGAACTACAAGATTAGTGATTTGTTTTCACCGGCATTTTCATCGCCTTTAATTATGGACCTTGGACTTGACTGCCGTGGGTCCTGTATGCACATTGATTTAGGCCTCATCTTGTGATGTGTGTGGATGATGAGAATTCCCCTCAAGTTTGTCCGTCTCCCGTGCCTGATTTCAAGCTCTATGCTTTCATAAGCATTGGCAAAACAGCTAAAGTCTTGTTTTTATTTTTTTGAATCCAATCTCATTTCAGACCCATGCTAACAATGTGTTTTGGTCTGAAACATACGAAATTTTCACACTAATTACACATAATCTTTTCATAATTTTTTTAATACTTGAATTATATTTTAAATTTAACAGAGAGAAAAAAAATTATTTTTGCTTTTTTAAAAAGCACAAACAAACAAGTCCCAAGAAATTTCAGCAAAGCCAACTCTTATCATCATGATTATTTCCTTTCATTATATTTTATCATGTGTCGTTTGTGAAACCAAACTAAGTATATGTAATACATACATATATACATATAGGCACATACACACACATCAATCAATAATAAAAAAACTTCATTAAAATGGAGTTAAATGGTTGGCCCACATCGTCACAAAGTTCCATCCCGTCCCACTTTCCTTAACATCAATTGGACATATTACTATACAATAAAGTAGAGGAAGACTCAATCATCTAATTTAATCTAATATAATTTTCCTCGAACAATATATCAACATTAACTTGCCTTACTTATTGAATTAGATTATATAAGTATACAATAATTATAGATAATAGAAAATATTTAAATTGACAAACATTGATTGCAAAACTCCAATGTACATACATACTTTACAACAAAGTGGGAAAGAACTTAATCATCCCATTTAATCTTTCACATACAAGAGCAAAAATATGGACTTGCCATACTTATTAAATTGGACATGATCTTTTACACATCCAGTGAACTGGTTTCGCTTTCGTCCCAATTTAATTGTGGTCCTAACTCCAACCTCAGCTCTCTCACAATCCACTGGATATATAAAAGATTACATCCTACCTTAATGAGTGAATTGATGGGGTATTTAAGGTAAGAGGATCAAAACAATTGCTTAACAGGATTATTTCACATGGATAGGCTGCTACTTGTCAAGGGAGACTCAAGCCAATTGTATACAGCCACGTGTCAAAAGGACATAGGCCAACACCAAGCCCAATAGAAAGGTGTAGGGAATAGGCAGGGCCATCTCTAATGAGTCTTGCTCTCAGCTTACTAAGTCCAAACTCTCCAAAACATATCAAACAAATGAAAATAACCTAGGATGATGCCACTTATCTCAAGTCATTCTTGCATGGAGCAATGCTCATGTGAAATAACTTGTAACAAGTTCTAGATAATGGCATTTGTTAGTAAATTTAGGTAAGTGTATAAAGGAATGATATATTTATTAAATATGAAACCAACCCTACTTGAGAGTTCATCAAAATATGCGAAAAGGATTGTCATGCATAGAGAAAATGCATAAAAGGTAATGATTAAGACACATTCCTATTATTGGGGGGATGATAAGAATGTTACAATATAACAAAAGTAGATGCGCGACGTGCACAACACATTATTGTGAGAAGACTACTCATACTTTGTATAAAAAGAAACAATTATTATCATAATAATATAATAATTGTTGCATTTTTTTAGTGTAAAAAGAATTATAAAAGTTTTTTCAGTAAGTAAGAAAAGCTTGTCTGTTTGTCATTAATAGAAAAAGCAAAAATAACTTTAGATTAAAAAATAGATGATCAGATAGGAAAGACAGCAAAGATTTGATTGTATATATTGAGTAGAGCTAAATTAGAAGAAGAATATGTTGGGGGATAGAAATAAGAGCTAGACTTAAAAGACAAAAGAGATGACTTGTCTTATAGTAGTTGTCAAAGAAAAGCTACAAATTTCAGTTATTCAAAGGATTTCAAACTAATCGATAGGATTACAATAAAAAACTGAAATAGTAAAAGATTGTGGACAGATATAGGATTTTACTTTGCATAAATGTGCAAGTTTTGGAATCGTCTAGTATGGGAAGAGCTTTAAGGCAGTTTTATTTATTTATGTGGATAATAGGAAAAAATAAAGGAAGGAAAAAAAATATAGAAGCATTGATCACAGGAAGCAAACAACTCTGTGAGATTAGCAAGGAGAGTGAACTTCCTTAATCAAACTGGAATGTTTTAGTAAATAATAGCAATAATGTCATGTGATAATATGAATGAGAGTTTTGAATTGAGATGTGTAGTGTTGGTATCAGAATGTTAACAAATCCATTATGTTACTTACGCGTATAGAACTTTCTATATTCTGAGAAAGAATCCCTATCCTAATGTGCATTGCATATGTGTAACGATATATTCCCATATATATTGGTTTCTAATTAATTGTAGCTCAAATCTCACGGTGCTCGAATATCAAAGCAAACTAACATTCCCTAAGTTTATAACGTAAGAGTTACTAACTTCGTCATACATTAAATCCATCCCAAGAATATGAAAAATGATTGGTCATCTTTTCACTAAAAGGTAAAGAATGAAACCTTTTAAAAAAACATCAGTTTTCTTGCGGGCATCGGATGCGACCTGAGTGGGTTTGCATTTTTGGTTGAGGCTTGCGTGGATGAACAGAATTCCTATCTATAATAAGCTGAAGTCGGTCATATAGTTGATAATTAGATTTGTTAGGCTTTTGATTTGCCAGTCTCCGATGAGCATCAACATTAACTTGTTATGCATGTTGTGAGAAGTCTCTAGCCTTTGGACCTACTGCACTAATATCTTCTGATTCACAGACAGACAGAGAGAACAAAAATGGCGGAAGCTGTCACCGTCAGTATTGCTAGAGAGATCGTTGCTTATCTGGTTCCTCAAGCACTAGAAAATGTTGGAAAGTTATGGGGCGTTAAGCACGAACTTGAGGTGCTCAAGGACACTGTCTCCACTCTTCAGGCAGTATTGGACCATGCAGAAGAGCAATACCACCAGAGTCCCCAAATTAAAGTTTGGGTTGATAAACTGAAAGAAGCTTTCTACAATGCACAGGACGTGCTTGAAGAATTTAATATTGAAGCCATGCGACGAGAACTGAGGGGCCACAATGAAATGATGAAGGAGGTAAGGACATTTTTCTCAAGTTCAAACCAGCTTGCTTTTAAAATGAAGATGAGTTACAAACTAAGAGCAGTTAGGGTGAGAATCGAAACCATTAAGGCTGATAAGGGATTCCACTTGGATGAGCGCCCCGAGAGAGAGTGGAGGAAGAGAGAAGAGACGCATTCGTTTATACGTGAGGGAGATATTATAGGGAGAGATGAAGATAAGAAGGTGGTCATGGAATTTTTACTGGATTCAGACATGCAAGAGAACGTTTCCATCCTTCCAATAGTTGGTATTGGGGGGCTTGGAAAAACAGCTCTTGCTCAATGTGTGTATAATGATGACATTGCCAGTAAATATTTTAACTTGAAAATGTGGGTTTGTGTCTCTGATGACTTTGACATCACAAAAATAGTGAAAAATATGATAGCTTGTGCAAAGAAGAAAGAACCAACCGAGGTTGCGATGGAACTGTTGCAAAGTAAACTGAGGGGAGAGATTGATGGAAAGAGATACCTCTTAGTTTTAGATGATGTGTGGAATGTAGAACGAGAAACATGGCTAAGCTTGAAAACTTTATTGTCGGGAGGTGCTAGAGGAAGCAAGATCCTCATAACTACACGCCTTCCTTCGGTTGCGAAGATCACCGGCACTGCTCGGCCTCATCTTCTCGAGGGCTTATATGAAAGTGTGTCTCTTGAATTACTAATGCAAATGGCTTGTTGTAAAAAAGAGGAGATGCAAGATCCTGACATGCTAGCTATTGGTAAAGATATAGTTAAAAAGTGCTCTGGGGTTCCATTGGCTATTCGAACTATTGGGAGTTTACTCTTTAAGAAAAGTAAGCACGAATGGTTGCAATTCAAAGAAAAAGAGCTCCTAGATGTATCTCAAAGGGAACACGGCATAATATCAATACTTAAGCTTAGTTATGACTATCTTCCTTCACATTTGAAACAATGTTTTGCGTTTTGTTCATTGTTTCCCAAAGATTATGAAATAAAGAAGCAGACTTTAGTCGATCTTTGGATAGCCGAAGGATTTATCCAGCCATCAAATAGAAGTCTGCATTTAGAAGACATTGCTCATGGATATTTCATGGATCTACTTTGGAGCAACTTCTTCCAAGATTTTCAAGAAGACAAGGAGACATGCAAGATGCATGATTTGATGCATGATCTAGCATGCTCAGTTGCCGGGACCGAGTGTCGGGTGGCATGGGATGACACAAAATCCATACATGAGAGAACTCGTCATGTATCATATGGTTCAACATTCAATTTTATGGGTGAATTTCTAATCTCGTGCTCAAAAGCAAGTGCGCTAAGAACATTTCTATCTACTGCAAGTTATTGGGAAATGGAACTAATGAGTGAAGTAGATCTATGTGAAGCAGATCTATGCCAACTCATTCAAAGTTTCAAGAAGTTGCACGTCTTGGATCTGCATGCAAAAAATGTAGAGAAGGTGCTAAGGTCCATTTGTAAGTTGAAGCATCTCACGTATCTTGACCTCTCTCGCAATTATAAACTAAAAAGGCTTCCTAAATCTATTATGAGATTGCAGAATTTGCAAACTCTTAATCTCAATAGTTGTTATGCCCTTGAAGAATTGCCAAAGGGTATAAGGAAGTTAGTCAGCCTTCGAAATCTTGACATAGATGATTGTTCGAACCTTGGTCATTTGCCACACGGACTAGGGCAATTGAGTTCTTTGCATAGGCTAACGCGCTTCATTTTGCCCAAAGATAAAGCTCTTGCTAAGGATTGTTGCGAACTTGGGGAGCTAAATAGGCTTAATGACATCCGGGGAAGCCTTAGCATTGAAAATTTGGGAGGTGTGACAGCTGCAGTAGCAGAATCCAAGGCTGCAAACTTGATAGGGAAGCATTCTCTGGAATCTTTGGCACTTGAATGGGGTTATTTCAATACCGACGATGTCGCAATTGTGGATAGAGATGAAGCTCTATTAGGTGGATTGTAGCCGCACTCAAGTTTGCAGAAGTTGAAGATCAATAGATATAAAGGTGAGAGCTTTCCAAGGTGGATGATGGATAGCCTTGTGTTTTCCTTGCCAAAATTAGTCAAGGTAAGCTTCAACGGTTGCAAAAGATGTAAATGTCTCCCTCCACTAGGCCAACTACCTGGCCTCAAGATTTTAGAGATTTCGAGGCTGACTGAATTGGAATACATCGTATCGGAGCATTCATCCACTTCAACAATATCATTTCCTAGTCTATTGAAATTAGAAATTGATAATTGTGAAAAATTGAAAGCTGTCCCACCAACTCCACATCTTGAGGAGTTAATGCTGAGTAATGCCAACCCAGCGTTGATAAATAACATATTTGGCCTTAATAAGTTGAAGATTCTGAAAATCCGGTATATGGGGTCTCTAGAATGCGTGCCGGAGGAGTGCTAGAAAAGCCTCGCCTCCCTCGAAAAGCTTGACATAAAGAGATGTCCTGGGTTAACTTCCCTCTCAAAAGCTATACCAACACCGCCACCACTGGGTACGCGACATCAATCCAACCAGGTGGATCTCGATTCTTCGGATTCTGAGGAGCTGGATTTATCCAATTACGACGAAAGCAGCGGCAACAACAACCTCATCTTGGAACTTCACAGTCTCCGCTACGTGAGCCTCTTTTTCCTCCCAAAACTAGCATCTCTCCCACAGTGGCTTCTCCAGCTCAGCAATCTCGAGGATCTCTCTATTCGGTATTGTTCGGAGCTGGATTTATGCAAAGACGAGAGCGGCAACCTCATCATCTTGGATTCCCATGGAGGACTTCAGAGTCTTCGCTCCGTGGATCTCTCTTCCCTTCCAAAACTAGCATCTCTCCCCCAGTGGCTTCTTCGGCTCAGCAATCTCGAGGATCTACATATTTGGGATTGTGAGGAGCTGGATATATGCAAAGACGAGAGCGGCAACCTCATCTTGGATTTCCATGGAGGACTTCAGAGTCTTCGCTCCGTGGATCTCTCTTCCCTTCCAAAACTAGCATCTCTCCCCCAGTGGCTTCTACAAGCCAGCAATCTCGAGCGTCTCTCTATTGGGTGGTGCTCCAATTTGAAGGAATTACCAGAGCAGATCGAGGCCCTTCAATCACTTCAACAGCTTGACATCATCAATTGCCCCTCGTTGACGTCATTACCCGAAGGAATGCGAATGCTCGCATCCCTTACTCACCTATCGATCATTCGTTGCCCAGAATTGGAGGAGAAGTGCAAAAGAGATGGAGGCAAGGACTGGTACAAGATCGCTCATATCCCCGCCATCCGTATTATTGTATTATGAAGCTATGTAGGGACCTCCTCCTTTTTTTTGCCCCAGATTTTTTCCGTGAATAATGAATTTTCGAATATGGTGTTTCGATGCTTGATTCGATTTTTGGGGGACATGTTAACCCTAAGGAAAACAGAGAGAGAGAAGGTCGACGACCGGTCACGTTTTGGTCTTCATAGAATCGAAGATTGCTCGTATCCCCCACTTCTATATTCGATTATGAAGGTATATGGGACCTTTTTTTTCCCCAGTTTTTTTACATGAATAATGATTTCTCGAATATGGTGTTTCACATACTTGATACAATGTTTGGGGTGATACGATAACGGACAGATCGGTGAAAGGTTTGGGCATATCCCCTTGGATGCTTGGTTCGATTGGGGATTAGGGTGTGTGGGAACAAAGAAAAATCTGTACCCCTTCTCGTCCAGCTCCGAGCTCGTCGAATCTAGCTCGTGACTCATGCCGCAAATATGGTGTGCTATTTGCTCATTCGTATTCCGCAAGGAGCGAAGTTGCCTGCACGGTCCGACGATTCCAGGAGGACTCTCATGCATGAAGCGATGAATTGTTCCTATGGAGGATGGCTTCTGGTTTTGCTTCCCTTTAAAAAATAATCCTTTTGTCGGCGATGTGTCCCCCATGGAATCGGAGGTTTCGGCATAGATCTGCCCAGCGAATCAAGGGTATGAACGGCGACGATAGATTATGTGGCAGTTTTCCTTTTCACATGCTGCTACTGATCTATTAATTCCTGAAATTAGGTGATCCCTAGACTTGTTGAGCACCCATCTGAACTTCCAAAGTGGAATTACTATGGATCAAGTGCCGGTCAAGCTCTGGGGGAGGATAGTGAGGGTGATCTTATTGTTAGCATTTGACGGCAATATTGTCAGCTTTACATCTACGATTGCCCCTCGTTGACATCATTACCTGAAGGAATGCGAAGGCTTGCATCCCTTACTCACCTATGCATCTACCAATGCCCAGAATTGGAGAGGAGGTGCAAGAGAGATGGAGGCAAGGACTGGGACAAGATTGCTCATATCCCCCACATAACTCTTAAGCTCTTTTCTCCTTTCTGAAGGTATGCGAGGACCTTTTTACCTGGACCTTTTACATGAAGAATAATTCTCAAATTGTGTGTTTGGATACTTGATTTGATTCTAGGGGGACATGGACAGATCGCTGAAGAGAGGGGAGGACAGATCGCCGGTACAAGATTTGCTCGTTTCCCGCACATATCTCACGATCCCTAATATTCTTTCTAAAGGTACGTGGACCTTTTTTCATGAACAATTTCTCGATTCGGGGACATGGGACAGATCGCTGAAAGGTTTGGACATGTCCTTGAATGCAGGTATTTATTGGGTGTGGGAAGATCGCTTTATCCCCATCCATGCGAGAAAAACGAAGAAAAATTCATACTCCTCATCCAACTTCGAGCTTGTCAAATCTAGCTCGTGACTTGTGTTGTAGATATAGCGTTGCAATCTGTTTATTTGATTTCACAAGGAGTGAAATGCGTGCACAGTCTGATGATTCTGGGAAACCCTCTTATATGGAGTGATGAGATGTTTCTCTCGAGAATGGTTTCTGGTTTACTTCCCTTAAAACTAACTTTTATTTCAATGTGTTCCCATAGAAGCGGAGGTTCCGGCATAGATCTGTGCAGCAAATCAAGGGTATGAATGGCGACAATGAAATATGTAGTGTTTTTCTTTTCACATGCTACATGCTACTGATCTATTAAATTCTTGAAATCAAGCGATCCCTAGACCTGTTGAGCACCCGTATGAACTTCCAAAGTGGAATTACTGTGGATCAAGAACTAAAGTGATCTTATTGTTAGCATTTGACAGCAACACTGTGTAAACTAAAAGCTGCAAATGGTTTTGTATTATAGTTGAGTTCCTAAAGTCTCTCTATGAAGAGTTTGAAGGAAAATACAATGGTGGGGAGAGAGAGCGAGAGATGAGAAGGGAAATGCACATTCTTGGTTTGCTGTTCGGCCATTCTGCAGAGGTTCTCAGGTAGGTCCTTTGCCAATTTTGAGCACCATCTTAAGCAATTGAGTAAATGTTTGACATTAAAAGAGGTCTTATGACAGTTGGACTCGGAGTCTAATCTATGACTTCTCCATTTTGATCACTGAGAGGTTGTCCTGCTTTTTTTTTTTGGGTATTTTGTTTGGCTGACAAATGACATGTTCTTCATCTCTTTGAGACAACGATGTCTGCAAAAGAAATGTGTTTGTGTGAGGCAGGATTAATGAACGAAGCAATAGTCTTCGTTTTTTTTTCTTTTGATAACTATCTTGCCAATTTTAAGTATATGTTGTGGACCTCATATAGACTCGATTTCTCTTGTATCCACTCTTGTCTCAGATCCAATTTTATTGACAAATGACTTGTTTTGTTGTTCTGAATTTGTATCTGAGTTGTCAGTCTTTGGTTTTCCTTTGCTGTCATGCAAACTTATCTTCACTCAATTTCCTGATACCGTTCCAAATTTCTTCCAGGTTGCTTAAACAAAAGAAGAGAACTGTAGATCTAGTAGGTAATGAGAAAATGAAGGCCAATGTTAGGCATATTGTTATCCCTTGTGCAAGCTCGGCTAGATCTCTGGTTATCCCAGACATAATATGCTGTTACGGCTGGTTAGTTGTTTCCATTTTCATTTCTTTAATGCTGTGCTCTTTTGTTGGTCACCAGATTTACTGAACACTGTTTAAACTTTCTTCTCTGTTTGGATTTTCTTTAGTGGAGGCCGTACCATAATTTTTACTGAGACAAAGGAATGTGCTTCTCAACTTTTGGGATTGTTGCCTGGAGCGTGGCCATTGCATGGGGAGATACAGCAAGCCCAGCGAGAGGGAAATGATGAATATGCAGAATCTTTATAGGTATTATTTCATGTAAGAGTATTAATGTCGTAACACACGGAAGAGGAGATGAACAAAGAAGAGAGAGCATACTTTGTTATACGAAATTACATGACTAGGAATAGTTGGTTTACCTGCTTTCCAGTTGTCAACCACAGATAGTGGGTGACAATGTCGTGCGAGTTCCTTACTATGTTAAACAAGTCAACCAACCTAATTTGCCTACTAGTTCATTTCCTTGGAGAGTGCTGATTTAATGATGTGTGGTAGTTGCGGAAGGTATAAATGATAAGGGAAATAAATGTTTCATCCAGAGGCAAAGAGATTGGTCTGTAGCAAAAAATTCCCTTTCATTATAAAATGTTTTCAGTGAATAAAGGTGGCTGATGCTTTTAGTGGGGTACCTACCCTCTTATTCTCAAGTGATGAATACATAGGTATATGCTTCAATAGAATGAATTATGAGTATTTGTTTTTGGATCTGATTCATTGGTAGGTCCAGCATCAAGACTGTGGAAACAATATTCTTTTGTTAATTTACAGGGGCTATCTGTTTAAGTGATGCATTCCTTGTATGTCACTTATTCTCTGGCTTTGTGTATGCAAGTATTTCTAGAAATTAACTCTCACACTCTAGGGCATGTTTGGTTACACATAAGCAAAAGCCAAAAGTACTTCCCGCAAAAAATTAAAAAATTATTTTAATCTGAGAAAAACTATGAAAAAAATTATATCTGAATTTATGTGTCAATTCTTGAGTGTAGTGATAATTTCGAGACTTTCACATTTTAAAAAAGTGTGTGCAAGCCGCAAGATTTATATTAAGAAAAAACAAAATGTAAAAGTCAATCCGGACACACGCTCGGAATGGAGATCAATGACCATCTATATTAAAACGACATGCTTTTTTAATTGACAAATGACATGCTTTTCCTTGCTTAAACTTTGCCTCTTGAGTGCAGGTTACAAATGCTGGTTTCAGGTCTGGCAAGCTTATGACATTAGTGGCCACAAATGCGGCAGCATGAGGATTGGACATCAATGATGTCCAGATAATTATCCAGGTATGCTGTATGTGGTATGTTTTGATTAACTTCCACGTGACATTGAAGCCTATATTCACAGATCTGGACGCACAGGGAGAGCTGGTAATTGTTCAACTTGGAACCTGCATTTTCCAAAGTTTCATTTTTTCTGCAGCTCGCCAGATGCTGAGGGCAATGTTGTTTTCTAGGAAATACTGGAGTAGCTGTCATGCTATACGATCCAAGAAGGGCAAACGTATCTAGGATCGAAAAAGAGTCTGGTGTAAAATTTGAACACATCGCTGCTCCGCAGCCAAGTGATGTTGCTCAAGCTACTGGCGTCGAAGCTGCTGAATCAATAACAAAAATTTCTAATAGGTACAGTCATTCTTTATGCTGAGAAGCTGAATCATTGCCTATAACAATGAGATGTTAATATTCTCCAAAATGCGGGGTTATTCGGGCATCTAAGTCTGCTGCCGAGCAACTACTGAACACGTCTGGCATGTCAGCAGTGGAATTACTTGCAAAGGCTCTTGCTAAGGCTTCTGTAAGTTTATTTTCCACTCACGTCTTGTTACTTTAACAAAGCTGATTGCTTATTATTTTCTTTAATCGCACTTCCTTGACATGCATCTCTTTTCCTTCTTTCTTTGGTTATTTAACAAAAAAAATCCGTACTCTTCCTTTTTCAGTATTATAGTGAAATAAGAGCAGATCACTGCTCTCGTCAATTGAGAACCATGTAACCTTACTTCACAAGACTGGAAGTCCCATTTGTACACCTTCGTAAGTATGCAAGATCTCTGTCGGCAAAAAGTTGTGTTGCTTTGCAGTACTGCTTTGTAGATATTGCGTGGATGTGGGGGCAGGCCCCTTTCTAGCTTGGTATTATATTCGATTCACCCCTGATCTGACTCTGGGCTTATATATGACTTCGATTTTTAGGTATGCTTTTGGTGTCCTGAGGAGATTCTTGCCTGAAGAAAAAGTAGAGTCCGTGAAGGGTCTTACTCTCACAGCTGATAGAAATGGCGTCGTATTTGATATGGCAGCTGAAGATATGGATACTTTCCTTGCTGGTACTTAAACCACAGAACTCAGCGGGGCTCCTAAGTCATAAGTGATGCTGCACTTTATGCACACTTTTTGTAGATTTTTCTCTTATTATAGCGGAGTATGCTGCGAGTCCATCAGCCTAGTGTAGCGCTTCAGTTAGATTCTCGTTATATGGACAATGATTGATTTTGGTATTTATTTCCCTCCTCTGGGTTGCAGGTCAGGAGAATGCAGCAACTGTAAGCTTAGAGGTGGTAACAACATTGCCGCGTCTCCGGGAGAGAGACCAGTCAAGAGGGGGAAGATTTGGCGGTGGGGGTGGTCGTGGCGGCTTTGGTGGTAGGGGCGGTGGTTTTTCTGGGGGTAGAGGTGGTAGGGGTGGTAGTTTCTCTGGCCAAAGGAATGGCCGGTTTTCCGGTGGCTTCGGTGGTGGGAGAGGTCGCAGCAACAATAGAAGGTGATAAAGTAATCTGCAGCGAGTTCCCTGGAGTTGGAGCTTCCCGAAAAAAAGGCATCAACTCATGTCGATGCAGGAATTTTGGCCGATTTTATGATTTTAGGAACGTAGCCTCGAGTGTTTGTAATGACCCACCGTAGGATAAGTGTCTGGTACCGTGGTCCTATATTATCCTAATATATTTGGTATATTTTCTCAGTCAACTTAGTTTTCTATTTTCCTTATTTTTTGTGGGGCGTTTTAGTGATGTCTCCACCTCCCTTTTTTTTGCTTTTGTTGCAGACGTGAGTTGTACGCTGGAGTACATATTCTTAATCAGTTCTATAGAAGAGTTGTTTCCTACTTTTGTGCTTTTCAATGGGGAACTGCAATGATGCTCAGCCAGACTACATTTTTTATCTTATACGATGTAATTCGATTTACCCATTTAGTTCCAAGGTTCAAGTTCGAAATGATAAATCTCATGTAGGTAAAATTAAATCATGACAGTTTTTGAACGAACGTATGGTTCATCTTTCTCAAGCGTCTTTTAGCCTTTAAAGCCCCTCGAAGAAATGCTGAGTTGTTTGGTAAGCGTTCTTAAGGGGCTTTCGTCCAAATGCTGGCCTTGGGAAAACTGAAAGCCCAATTCGACTCCCTACTAGCATTGAGTCGCATTGAGCTTTCAGTATTTGGCCGAATGCAAAAACTAATTTTTTTTTCTTCCCAAACTTCCCTCAACAATTCTGTAATTTTTTGGTTTTGCCTGTAGTTGTGATTGTTCATCTTCTTTGCGCGATGACGGCTGACGAGGCCCGACGAGGTTAGATTGGGCCGGCGAAGGGTCGACGAGGGCCAATAGGGTCGTGCGATCTCGGCGACGACAGCTTAGGGTTGCGTGACCCTTGCCGGTGGTTGCACAATGGTCGTTGGTGCCAGATCTGGCTCGTCGAGGGCCTTAGCTCTTCACCAGAGCTAGAGAAGGGTTTGATTTTTTTAATAAAAAAAGAAAAATTAAACCCAAAAAAAAAATCAAACCCAAAAGCCCTTTGCAAAAAAAAATAGCTTTACAAAGAATTTTTAACGAAACGCAATTTGCATTTCTCAAAGGGACTTTAGGCCAAAGGCATTTGCATTTCCTCAAGAACAATTTGCAAAACCAAACCAAACACACCTTCAGTTGGACAGACTCGATTCCATCGTTGTGTAATGTATGTGCTCTCTTCATGGGTTTCGTTTTAAAGATAATGGTCAAATTTGGTTATATTTCTTGAAAATGAAATACTTGGATGGGAAACTTGAAGGATCAAAATCACTTGCTCTCCAATAGAAATGAGATATCAATTTCGTTTAGCCAAATTCGCGATTTATATATCAGACCGAGTCCAGTCCACTAGAACGGGTCTTCCCTCCCCCAACTCGTCACTCATCGCAACGGTCAATCTTGCAATGGCAGGCTAATATTGAGCAACATCTTAAGCAATTGTTTGACATTAAAAGAGGTCTTATGACAGTTGGAGTAGGAGTCTAATCTATGACTTCTCCATTTTGATCACTGCAAGGTTGTCCTGCTCATTTTGTTTGGTTGACAATTGACATGTTCTTCATCTCCTTGTGACAACAATGTCCGCAAAAGAAATCCGTTGGTGTGAGGCGGAATGAATGAATGAAGCAGAAGTCATTGTTGGTTTTTATTTTATTTTGATGACTAAATCAATCGCTACCAATTTTAAGTATATGTTGTGGATCTTGTGGGGAATCGATTTCTCTTGCATCCACTCTTGTCTCAGATTTTTCTTGTTCTATGACTTCATTTGGTCATACTGATTGTTGCTGTGTTCGGTGGTCGTGCTCTGCCATGATGATATCTGGTGGATGCTTTCGCCAAAGAGGTTGACGAGAGTAATTTACAATTATGCCAAGTTTGTGAAAGAAGAAAGTGCTTCAATGTGATTGCCTTTTGATTGCGGGAGGAAAGAATTAGGTGCATTGTCAAGATTCACGAGTTAATCATTCATTAAATCTAATGAAATATCAGAATAACATGTTTGCTTATTGATCCTTGGTAAGGTGGAACTTCATTAATCTCTTAAATAGTTGCACTATGTAGTCTGCTTCCTTCATCTATGTAATAGCCCTCAGTTTTTTTACTTATTCACAAGTTTTCTTTTGGGAATGACGCCTGAGAATAACCTTGAAATGGTTCTAAAGGGAGAAGTATGGTTATGCCGCTGTTTTAATTTATTTTTCAAGTGGAATATGGTAGCGTCCTTAGGAAAATCGATAAGACTCACTATTTATGCTTAAAAAATGTATGTTTTTCCTACTTGAAACTTGTCTTCAAAAAGCGGTTTTCTACTTTCTGGCACTGGCACTTGCTAAAGAGACCCTTTCTTTGAAGTACCTAGTCCATTCTTTTATCTTTTCAAAACTAAACTCTCATGCATGCCAGAAGAACAAGTCAAACAAATAGTGCACATTATGTAAAATATCTTCTATGAGATTAAGCCCCCCGGTTTTTTTTTTTGTTTTGTTTTCATAGATATGTCTATTACTCACACTGCTTTTTTTTTTTTCAGACTAGCAGAAATGGTGTCGATTTTGGCACCGATGACAAAATGCCGGCTGAGTATCACAAAGAACTCACTGAACGCCAGTACCATGACAGCAAAAACATGGAGTTCTCTCTTGCTAAAACAGAAGAGTGGAAATGCCAAGAGCTTTTCCAAGTTCAGGGCGTATGCATTGAAGTCTGAGACCAATACTATCACAGGCACGAGAGTCTTCTCAACTTGGATGTCACACCCTACACCAATAAGATAATTGCAGAATACATTTGGTATGTTTTAAAGCCAAAAACCTTCAAGCGCGGTGCACAAAAAATGAATAATACTTGAACTATTTTGTACCGAGATTATAAGTTTGCATTTTTCTTCAATCTGTCATCAGAATAAGTATGTCATATGTTTTATGCACATTCAACAAGTGACACCCTTTTTTTTTTTCAATTTCTACGTTAGCATATTAATCTAACCATGAGACAGGATCAATGGTATGAATGTTGACAATAAAACATGTAGCATTTTTCTTTTTACGTGCTACATGCTACTAATCTATTAATTATTGAATTATCAGCTGAGCACCCGTATGAACTTCCAAAGTGGAACTTTGAAAAATCAAGCACTGGTCATGCTCCAGGGAGGATAGTGAATCTTACAGTAAGATGACGTATACCCAAAACTTTCTTCCTATATTTAGCTTCACATCATTCCATCAAGTTCTTGATTTTTTAACAGCCCTCAAGCAATTTTAAAAGATCCTTTCTAAGGTGGCAACAATATCTTGGTAATCATCCATGAAACAAAGTATATGTTGTAAAAAATTGTTCATTCGTGAGATCATCTTAACAGGTTGATCAAACGAAAAAGGAGATTTCAATTAGTTTACGGAGAATTATTGTTCATTTGCAGGTTATTTGCAATTCATACACACCAGCTGGCGAGCTGATCCTAGCGAATAAACGTGCCAGAGTAGCTATATTTTTCATTAACGCTAAGGTTATTGATGAAGTTTCGTGGTAGGAGATCCAAAAACATGAGTTTGCTGGCGTGAATAAGAGAGTTTTGAAATGGACAAGTTCATGACTTTTGGCTGAATGTTCACGTTAGACATGGATTGAGCAAGAGTACCACCCTGCTGCAGACATTGGTGGCACCAATGGAGAGGTGATGCGGGGCCAGGTAATATCTGATCTACATCTTCCTTGCTTTTGTTACGGCTAGTGTTTTCGCCTCGAGGGGAGGTGAATAGGTGATTTTACCAAATTGAATGATTTAAATGTGTGGAATGAATATAGTCGAGGTCAACAACTCGTATGATCAATATCAGATGGATGCGTATGACAAACTTGTATACAAGTTGTCGTCAGATGATTGCGTTTGATGACTAAGATGATGTTCTAACAAACTTATTAGACAGATATGTATACAATATAATGTCAGTAATAATAAATAAAAGTTTATGGATAGAGAATACTGTACACATATCTTTATAGTGGTTCGGCTTTATCAAGCCTACGTCCGCTCTTTACACTGGCAGCCTGTTAGCTGTGTTTCACTATTGAATCACCAAAAGATTACAAGAGCAGTGCTTCTCAGATGATAGATTACACTATCACGTACACTCTTCACTTAGGCTGCGTTTGGTCGACCGGATAAAAGCTAGGATAGGATATGTTTTATCCTATCCTGCGTTTGGTGGTGGTCCAAGATAGGATAAGGTCGGATATAGACCGGATATAGCCCGGATAAAAAAATCCGGTGGGGGGGTGGGATAGACCCGGATAGGATTTCTAATGCCTATATTTCCAAAAACGCTACACTCCACTCGCCAACATCTTCATCCCCACACCTTGTGCGCTTTCACCAAAAAAATTTCTCCGCTTTTTTTTCTTCACAAACTCCTCCGGACCCATAAATAAAAAAAAATAAAAAATAAAAATTATCCTATCCGACTTTAAATCCGTAGCCCACCAAACAGTAGACAGGATATAAAGAAATCCCAGGATTTCTTATCCTATCCTATCAAGTCCTATCCTGTTTAGAAATCCGGATGACCAAACACAGCCTTAAGTAATTTTATTTCTAAAGTCACAACGTGGAATACAGTAATCACAAGTGTGTAAGATCGAAACTCTATTCAGACTTTGAAATTTTCAATTCCGGTTACTCTTCTTGTATGGCGTTTGCACTCCTTTTATACTTCTCTATATCTAATCTATCCATTGGATAGTTTTTAGAGGATTGATCCCCAAATCAAACGGTTAGAGAAACTTCCCAAAAGAAAATGCATAGTCGTTAGAAAAAGAACCATTATCTCCAGGTGATTTGATCGCTCATACAATCAAATTAAAGTTTCCATAAGTGTAGTTCTTTGTATTTAAGTAACGATCTAGTGATTGTCAATTAGAATATCTTGAAATATAAATTTGATTGTCCTACATAAACTTGCCAAAAATAACACTTATTGAATCTGACGAATAATTTTGAGTCTGATGACAAAGTCCTTCCATCGACTAAGTCTGATGACTCAGCATTTACCTGCATCAAGTGACTTAAGTGTAATTCTGATCAGTAAAAGATTGTTTTGTTATTCTTTGAAACTAATTAGGGATTTTTCTCAACAGCTTTTATGAAAAAAAAAAAAAAAAGAATTGTTGCCATCAGCACTGGCTTTTATCGTGCAGTAGCAATAGCAAGTGGGACCAAGTGTGTGAATTGAAGCGGGAGATCATCTATGGTGTTCAAGATACCTTCTTGTGGTGAAATTTCAATTACTTGCTCAAGAAAATAACGGAACGCCTTCAGCGGCAAACAGAACAAGTTCTTCCATACATGTTCTACAGAATTCATATACTTAATTGTTTATGTTACTCATATAATAGAGAATAACTGAGCAAGCTGGTGTTGTCCTCATGTTAGATCAGAAGCCGATACAGGTAGTTGACTTCACTATCACCATTTATGCAACATATTATCCCAAAGTTGATAAAAATATTCTCCTCCTTCTCAGGGTGACTAGAATGGTGCAGGATGTCATACTAATTACATGTTCACACCATAGAAATAACGTGAACTTGGTTAAGTATTTTCGTTCATTGAAGGGCTTTAAGAGTGTTTTCCTCGTCTTCTTAGCAATACAAATAGAATGAGAGAAGAGGGAGGCTTTGAAGTGATAAAGAAGGTAATTCTAAATCTCTCATTTCACCACGAGGAGCACATTAGCTCCTATGGAGAAGGAAATGAGAGAAGGCTTATAGGAAAGCATGAAACAACCAGCATGGACACATTTCCTTGGGTAATGCTCAGAAGAAGCATACCAGCTGCTAGTCAAATTCGAAATTTGCCCATTAAAATTGAACTCATTTTTTTTGTGATGCTTGGATTACTTGAATTCTGTTATGCAGGTTGCTGCCAATCGCGGTTGCTTAATCTTGTGGGCCGTGACACTGAGCAGCAAGGAAAAGGTATTGTAATAATGACCATATCTTTTCCCTTTTATGCTCTGTCTAAGTATCAATCGGAGACCCTCAACTTTCATGGATAATTCAAGAAACGCTGCCATAAAAAAATAGTACATAGAAAGTACTTATTGTTCTTTTTGGGCTCAGTTGATTCTATGATCGTTACTTTGAAAGAAATTTTAACTATTAACACTCATAAAGCATTCCCTAGTTTTGCTTCCTAAACAAATGTAAATCTTCATATCAATCCTTACTAATCCAATAGTTACGGAACTTTATTGAAGTTAAGACTTGGACATCTCAGCTCTTTATGAGCCTCAAAAAGCTTTCTGGAATGCTTTATTGTTTATAAATATTGATAAAATATAGAAAGTTCACCTTCTTTGGTCAGTCAATTAATGGCTTAAACTGATACACAGCTTTACTTGGAGGACAGGTGCCCCGCCTCAAACATGGACCCACACGTCATGACCTCATTACTTGTTGAAACTACAATTTTATGGGAGTCCACCCTTGAGGCTGAAGCTCTTGCTACTCAGAAACTAGCATTGAAGATCTTAAATTTGAGCTGCTGGTTAAGTAAAGGCTAAATGCATTGATCAAATCGGTGAGGTCCTACAAGCTGAGAGACTATGAACCCCTTTTCCTAGAGGGAGAGAAAATTAGGTGTCCAAGCTTTGACCTTGTCTCCTTAACATTGGTTTCATCCCGCATTGACAAGTAGTCTCAACGTTGTGGTCACTTGAGTTCACCATCACCCTTTAGCATCATGGACATCTTCTTGTGTTTGAATTATCAATTACTTTGATATTGTAGCACAATCGATCCAAACATTCAGTGTCGTCATATGCTAAACACATTTCATTTGGCATGTTCGACTTTGGTTTGAATAAAAGACAATTTGACTTATGATTCGGTAAAACATGCTATGCACCAGTTAGTTTCATATCCTCCAATGTCTAATTAAGAGAACTTTGGGAAGTATAAATAGATCGCAATCCTTGGGGTCACGCGAGTTGTTCCGTGGAACTTGGCAATTCTATTTTCTTGGTGAGGCAAAGAAATATTCTCATTAACATGCAAAGTGCAGTACAAACACAAAAAAAAAATTGGCAATAATGTTAATTACCATTTTGCGTCTGCAGAATGGAAAGTTAAGCAAGTTCGTTTCTATTCATTTCCTCCTCACACCAATTTAACTGTTTTGTTCAACAACAAAAGAGACAATTAGCAATAACACTAATGCTAAGTAATGTAAGTTGACACTTGAATTTTGCCAGCAAGTCTAGTATGCATTTATTTAAAAAAATAAAAAAAATTGATAACAAATAAAAAATAACGGATTAAAATCAGGCCCAATCAAACTTCAATTCGTTAAATCCAATTCATGAAGCCCTCGAAGTTTGAGAGTTGGACCCGGCCCATCAAAGCCCATAGCCGGGCCACCTCATTTGAACCGAAGATGGGGGCTCTCTCCCTCCCACACACCTCCCACGCCTCACACACGCTCGGCTGAGGACACATGCTCACTCTGGACCAGTACAAGTACGTGCACTTGTACCAAGATAAAGAATAAAGCGAAAAACAAAATTGTGAAATTTTCTGTATATTTTTGTATTCTTATCGTGGCAACAAAATCATGATGCCAGCTCAACTTGATATTTCAATTCTCTATTTACCTTTATAATTACATATTTTCATGCTTTAGTTTTAGGTCAAAGTCTAGTCTACACATATGGATAAGTATTAGAATATCTAAATATTAAATCACGCGTTCATCTCATAGTTCAAGTTTAAAACTTTTTGTTACAGTGATCTCATAAAATTTTACCGAGTAGGCCGCAGTACAAGGAGACGGTCCAGTACATGCGAAACTCGATCATCAATTCAATGCTAGCTGCCGAACTCACCGTCGAGGAGCAGAACCTCCTCTCTGCGGCCTACGGTCAATACTGGTGTCCAATTCGGTTAGGCTCTGCTTCGGATGCTCCCCGTTCTGGCTCTCTTCAAGTGCGATTGTTGTATAGCTTTCTATTTGTACCTAATTCTATAATCTAACTTGCGAATATCTTCGATGACCTCGGCGTCACGCCGGACTTCACGGCTTTGAACTTGATCTTCGTCCTCATCAAAGGGGAGCCCCTGTTTGACACGATTAGTCTACCGCGGGACAGAGTTCACGATCTCCACCATCCACGCGATCCTCTCGCTCTCGTCGAAGGCAAACAAATGAAAAACATGTGGGCCTCTTCGAAGTTGGATCTGAACCAGCCACTTGGTTTGGAACTAGACAGGGTCAAACAAACCAAGCACAAAGTTCGCCAAGTACCCCTTTTTCTCTTTCAACGTCCGAAAAAGGAGAGCGTTGTTCCTCCAAAAAAATTCTTACAAATTAATTTGGTATTGGTGAATTAGTTAGATCATTGGTAACTTACGAACCACACTTGTAAAGTTTAAAAAGGTAACAATTTATCAATTTATTTGGACATAGGTAAATTCCTTACAATGTGGGTAATCAACTAATGTTAATTGTGAAATTTCGATGAAGGCGGTAATTCACTAAATTATAGGTTAATTCCGTTAAAATATTATCTCACATTACTTGACAACGGGTCTTATGTGTTATTTATATACATGTGAGTTCCTTCCACCTATCAACTTTAACTTTTGGGTTGAATTTTCTAATAAATTCCTTGCAATTTTAGTATATTATGAACCACGTTTGTAAAATTTGAAGAAGTTGGTAGCTTACTAATTTGGGATAAGTACACTGAAAGTCCTAAAACTTGTCACGAAAGTACAGTTGAATCATAAAACTTACAAAAAGTGCAAGTAAGTCCTAAAACTTGTCAAATTGATGTAATCGAGTCCTGCTTGGCTAATAGAAAATGCTAACGTAATTTTTTAAATATTTTTTATTTCCTATGTGGTGATGACGTGGCTAAAACATTAAACATAAGGCTAAAACGACGTCATTTTGGTCAAAATATGATTTTTAATACAAATTTTAGTAAAACCAAAATAAAAAAAATAAGGTAAAGAAGAGAGAGAGAGAGAGAGAGAGAGAGAGAGAGAGAGAGAGGAGGCAAGGGCTACAAGAAAAATATGGCGAGTTACTAATTTTGTGGAACGTTAGTATATTTACTATAATGTCGGTAAATTACTAATGATAGTTCTACAATTGCAGAGGAGTTAGGTGATTCACTACTTTGTTTGGACATTGGTCAAATCTCGATAATATCGGTAATTTATTAAGGGGTGAACTGACAAGTGACAAGCAATTAAACGCTGATATTTTTTTAACCAACGGTATTGGAAAATTACCGTTAACAGTAAAACTTTTACCAGCACGGAAATCTTTCAGCATTTAAGGGCACAGGAGGGACGGTAGAAGTCTGCCTCAACAAAGAATGAAAAGCGGCACAGAAGCAGTGGTACTCATAGAGATGCAAAGCTCTTTCATATATTTTCTGTTTGCTCTCTCTCTAATTTATGTCTTGAAAATGCGATGCCTAAAGCCAAAGCTAGCCAAGCGAACACCTGCTTCTCCAACAATTGATTCTCATCTCTTGCTCTCGTATCAAGCAAAACAAATGGAATTTCTCAACCAATAGTGACTAGCGACATAACAATCCAGACTTAACATTTACTTTAATGTTTAATTAGGGGCATTAATGAATGATAAAAATTTTAAATTCCATGTGCGCATATTTTGGTATCAAATGTTTAAAAAAAATTGTTTATGATTACGCAGATTTCAATTTTTCGTATAATTCCTATCGCTGGTACCTTTTTATATATGGAATTTTCTCTATTGTTAAATCATTCATATGAAGAGTGCCTATTTTTACTAACCATGGATCTTCAGTTCATACAAAGAGGTGACGATCAAATTTAAATTTTGTTATAATTTTTAAGGGTTAATACCATGAAAACCCTAAACTGGTACACTTGAGATAATTTTACCCCAAATTAATTTTTGACCGCAAAAAACCCTAAACTGATACACTTGTGAAAATTTTATCCTCTATTTGTTTCCTTTAAAATTTACCGTTAAATTGCTTTGAAATGACACGTGACAGTTAATTGATGTGCCAGTTTTATGTTTTACCCTTCGTTTGTTATAGGTGTATCGGTTTGTTATTTTTTGTGGTATTAATCAAATTTAACGGAAACTAACAGAGAGTAAATTTGTCACAAATATACCGGTTTGAAATTTTTAGTGGGCAAAATATTAGGTTGGGGTAAAATTGTCACATGTATACCAGTTTGGGGTTTTTCATAATATTAACCCAACCTTTTAATATGCAGTGGTTTCTTTACTTGAAATTTTGAAAAAAAAAATAGTAAAGTATTAGTTTCGACACTATGGAACGATTTAACACTAAAAGAAATAGGCAGCTGAATTATATTGATACGGTTCTTTTAGATGAAAAGGCAAGTCGTCATTCGTTTCTATTTTGGGTTATTTTGCTTGCCAATTGATTATTTTTTGGTATTTTTTGTTTAGAACGAATACAACCATGGTTCTATCAACAGCAACCGACATTAAGAGAAGCGGAGGAGAGGAGGAGATGGTGCACGTTAAGAGAGACACAGAAGGCAATATTTTGTTTTGTTTTCTTTTTTAAATTAATCTTCTTTGAAGGAAAAATGATCCAAATGGACCTCGGATTTTGATCACATATGCAATGCGGTCACTGAACTTTTAATTTGTTCAATATAGTGTATAAACTTTAGTTCAATTTTCAATGTGGTTCATGAACTTTAGCTCAATATCCAGTATACTTTTAATTTGTTCAATATGATCATCGAACTTTAAGTACATGTTCAAACTAGTCTTTCGACCAAAAAAAAAACTAATCCTTTTTTAATATGTCCTATCTCTAACTCTCCTCTCTTTCTAATTTTTACTCTACCTCTTGTAGAACACGGGAGTCGAACCCCGCACCTATGATACTAGCGTCTTCATCCCCTACCAGTAGGGCTGCATGCCTATTGGCCTATGAATTTTAGGTACACGTTCAAACTACAATGTTCTTCTTCCATTAATTTAAGTTCAAGGATAACAATTAATATTAAAATTTGAATTTCTAATTTGTTTAATATGATTTATCAAACTGGTCCATGAATTATATAAAAATATTTAATGTTGTCCTTCCATTAATTTAAGTTCGGGGATAATATCGAACATTTTTTAACATGTATCAAAAGTTTATGGACAACATTACATATTGAGTTAAAGTTCAAGAATCATATTATATAATGAAGGGGGGGTGTTGGAGTGGAATATGGGGAAGATATGTGACATTCTGAATTTTGGCCCGTTTTTGGGATTTATAGAACGCATAATTTGTCAGTGCGCTTATAATGAAATCTCGCCCGGGAACTGATCACTCTCGGGTTTTTGTTTTAAAATAGAGACTTTTGTTAAAATCGCACTCGATCGAATTTGGCCGTTATTTAGACCCCAAGCTTGGCAGCCAATTTCCGGGAGTTCCGGGTCGAATTAAATCGGACGGTGTCGATATTATTGTGGCCAGCGTCAATATTGCCGGGAATGAGCGAAAAATGGATTTTTGACTGGGTACGACTTTGGACTAGTAGACCTCCCTCGTAGTGTGTTTTCGAGTCATTTTATTCTAATTTACCTTGGCCATCTATTCCTTAGTGTTTATTTAGATTTATCTGGGCCCTAGGATAATTTTCGGTTTTTCGAATTCGGGCCATCCGATTGCACTTGATAGTGCATTTAATTCTCTCTCTCTCTCTCCCTCTTCTCTCTCTCCCCCTTGGACGTGCGCGACGTCCCCATGCACTCCCGCGCGTCTCCCCTCTCTCTTCTCTCTCTTCTCTCTTCTCTCTCTCTCTCCCTCTCTTTCTCTCTTCTCCCCGTGCACGGCAACCGCATGCATGCCCATTCCCCATGCACACGCCGCGTGCTCTGCACGTCCGCATGCCCCTTCCCCATGCAATCTTCTTCTCTCTCCTCCCCTCTCTCTCTCTTCTCTTCTCTCTCCCTTCCTCCTTCTTCCTCCCCGCTGGCCCCCAAACCGTTGGGCTTCTCCTTCACCCTGCTGCTGCCGAGGCCGACCGACGAGCCAACCGTCCGCCTTGCGCCGCCGCCGTCCGGCCGAGCGGCACCACCGCCCGCCAGCAGCCCGGCCGCTCCCTCTCTCTCCCGCTCCACAGCTCCCATCCACCTCCTCGGCCTCTCCCCCTCCGCAGCTCCGCCCGACGCCACCCTCAGCCCTCACCCGACGTCACGCCGCCTCCGACCGACGCCACTCCGCCAGTCACCGAAGCCGCCACCCTCCCTCGCACCGTCGCCGCGCCGCCGCGTCGCCCAGCAGCCCAGACCGGCGGTGCTTTCCCCTCCGCCCGAGCGTGCAAGCTCGGCTCGCCGCCGCTCGCCGCCGCGTCCGGCGAGCCCGGGCGACGTCCAGTCGTCCGGCCGGCTCCCCAACGCCGTCCCGACGCCGAGCATCGCCCCCTGCCGCCGCCGAGCTCCTCTCCGGCCTCCCGACCCCGCCTCAGACGACTATCCCTCCCTCCCGTGAGCGTTTCGCCGCTCGCCGGAGCCACCCCAGCCTCCGTCCGGCCGTGGCCGAGCCCGCCTGAGCCGCTGCCACCGTGCCGGAGCCGTCCCAGTCACGGTCCTGCCACCCCCGAGCCATTCCGGCCTCTGTTCAGCCGCGCCGGAGCCGTTCCGGCCCCTGTTCTGCCCTTCCCGGAGCTTCCCAGCCGCTGTGCCGCCGCGCCGGAGCTCCCCAGCCGTTGTGCTGCCCTCCCCGGAGCCCCCCAGTCGCTGTTCCACCGTCCCCGGAGCCGTCCCAGCCGCAGCCGCCTCCGTCGAGCCTTGTGCCCGTCGCCGTGCCCGTCCCCGCGCCCGTCGCCGCGCCCGCGCCCGCGCCTGTGCCCGTGGCCGAGCCCGTGGCCGAGCCCCGCGCCCGTGTGCCCGGCACATTGCCCGTTCAAGCCAAGCCGTCGCCCGGCCCGTCGCCCGTCCCGCTCGGCCGAGCGCCCCGGGCACGCCGCACGGCCACCGCGCCCGTGCACTAGGCACACCGTCCGGCCACCGTGCCCGTGTGGCCCGCGCCCGCGCCCGTTTGGTACTGTTCACCCGGGCTATTTCTGGCCCGAGTCGATTTTTCCCGGGCCAAATTTTGGTAAGTGCTATCCTAAGCCCTACTTAGTATTTTGGGTATTTAATTGGCATGTCTCGGGTTAGAATGGCTAGGGCGTATCGTGACTTAGTTAATGTACGTTAGAACCGAGTAATTTGAATTGGGCTAGATTAGTATGTTGAATTGGAAAATTGGGCATGGCCGACTTGTACGGCAAATTCGCATGATGAGGTGGCGAAATGTAAATTTAGAATTTAAATTGTGATTATTGAATGTTAGTGTAATTGGCTTGAAAGTTGTTCGTTGAATGGCGTGTGATTGCCTGTCGGTTTGAGCCCGGATCGATTGGAGGGCTACGGACTTGGGACGTGTTGACGGCGGTCCGTGTGAAGGTATGAACGGCCGTTGGGCCAAATGGATGCGGGCTTGAGACGTGTTGACGGTGGCCCGTTAGAGGTGTGATAGACCGGGACGTGTTTACGTCGGTCATTGGAATGATTGATTATGTGGCTTGGGACGTGTTGACGGCGGCCACTGGATAGTATGATTGACATGGCTTGGGACGTGTTGACGGCGGCCATTGGTATGAGTGATTGGGCGGCTTGTGAGCCCGCGAGAGGGAAGTCGGTTAGACGCGCGTGTGCGATCGGAGTGTGATTGAAACGGCTGTTGAGCGTGACTGATTGGCTGGTTGAGCGTGTGATTGGAATGGCTAGTGGCGCATGTGATTTGCTGGGATGATTGACTGATTGCGAGTGGGAAGTGTGCGTCGGGTGGTTGTGATATAATGCTGGATTATCCTTGTTCTGACTAATGTGCAGGGTTTGTTCAGGATCGGAGGCGAGGTAAGTGTCGTGTGAATTTTATTATGTTGCCTGGTGATTCGCCTATTTGACTTGTCTGGGTACGCATTAGCCTAGGTGGGGTTTAGGGTGCCGCTTATTGAGACTCGTTCTCACGGTTATTATATAACCATTTTCAGATCCCCGTCCCTGAGTATGACGCCTCCTAGGCGTTTTGGGATCCCCATGCTCACGGGGCATGAGGACGTTGTGTACCCGGGCCCGAACCCGGGAGAGTCGTATATTAGGCATCGCACGTATATTTTGGTAGACGTTGGTCGAGAGCAGCTGGAGCGTCATGAGTACTTAGCATGGTCCCATCGGGTAGGGTTGGAGGACTCAGGGCCAATCCGAGGTTTCGAGGGGTGGAGACACTCCAACGAAGATGCGGTCAACTGGGAGCCTTGGGACAAGTTCGCTCCCGACGGTGAGGTGTCAGACCCCGACGGTCCCCCGGCGAATCCCGATCCAGCACCGACTCCTGTCCCCGAACCCGAACCCGAAGAGGAGCCGATGGCGGCCGAGCAGGGAGATACCGAGGAGAACCCGATCGTGATAGACTCGGATTCGGATTCAGATTCAGGCACCTTTGGATTTGATCCGGATTGGACGCCGTAGGGACGCTTAGGTGTAGGACTAGGACGTTCCCTTTTGATAGACTCTCTCTCTCCTTTTCGGTATTGTTTGCAGTCTACCCAACCCTGTCTCTTTTTGTTGATTGTGCGGATTTAACCTTAGTGGCCTAATGAACGTTTACTTTGGATTCGGTTTTTATCCTACATTCGTTAAAGTTTCTGTTATCCTATCCCTTGGTCATTTTTCTTTTAATGTCAGGGTTATGTTATTTTGCTTCCGCTTGCGAAATTTTGTTGGGTCGGCGACGCGTCCTGGGACGTCGCGTTCTTTACGACCGTTGAAGGGGTGTTGCGAGCCCGTTAGGGTTCGGGGCGTGACATCCCCGCTGATTTGGTATCAGAGCAAGGTCAGCTCGATTCAAGACGGTCGAGACCTGGAGTAATAAGGAGCGATGACTTTGGGGTAGTCAGTTAGGTAGACTCGCGTGCTATGCGTACCCCAGACAATGTGATTGTGATTGCTGCTTGAATTTATGCAAAAATGTGTGAGATGCAGGTGCGTCAGGACTTGAGGTAAGCGCCCGAAACCCTGTTGGTTGTTATTGAGTGGTGTTGTGATTGGCTGTTTGTTTAGTAAATTGAATTGTGACGCACTGCCTAGGGCATAGATTGGTATAGTTGGCCTAGATTTCTAATTCCCGCTTAGACCTTATCAGGTGATTATTGTGAGAATCGGTAGGATGGAAGGCCAAGGTAGCGGTCAGGGTAGCGGTCGAGGTCGAGGTCGAGGTCGAGGTCGAGGTCGAGGTCGAGGCCGAGGTCGGGGAAGAGGTTGTGTAGCCCCGCAAGCTGGAGTGACGGGGGATCCTAGGCTGGATGATATGTGGAGGGTGCTAGAGGAAGCAGGGTTTTTAGCAGGAAGGCAGGCCGGAGAAAGGAGTGCAACTGTTGCTGCTGCAGCTGCCAGTGAGATCGTTGGGAACAATGGAAATCAGGAGAATAACGTAGTTGGTGGAGATCCTGGCCTGGTGCGAGTGAACACGATCAGGCCGATGTCCAAGCTAGTGGAGCAGTTCTTGAGGTTGAAGCCCCCGAAGTTTGATGGAAGAGGTGACCCCGAAGCTGCGCCAAGATGGATAGAGGAGCTAGAGAAAGCCTTTGAGGTGCTCGGATGTACTGAAGAAGAGAGAGTGACGCTAGCAGTCTACCAGCTTCAGAGCAATGCAAGTGACTGGTGGAGGGCCACCAAGGGCCAGGTGTTCCCCACGGGTACTGCTCCGAGTTGGGCCGTCTTTACTGAGGCCTTCAATGGCAAGTACTTCTCGGAGAGTGCTCGAGAGCAGAAGTTGGCTGAGTTTATGAGACTTCGTCAGGGTCAGTCATCAGTGGATCAGTATGAGGCAGAGTTTGCAAGGTTGTCCCAATTTGCCCCCAGGATGGTGGAGGATCCAACGGACAAGGCTAGGAGGTTTCGGGATGGGCTGAAGCCGGACCTCCGTACTCAGATGATCTCTTTGAACTTGAGGAGTTATAATGAGATATATGAGAGGGCTCAAGCAATTGAGCGGGATCAGTCAGACAGGGCTGCCGCCTCTGGATCGCGGTACGCCCCGACTAGGGACAACCGTCAGCTGGGGAAGAGGCCCATGTCGGGAAACAGTCGCTTCGTACCACCAGCTCGGAGGAACATTGGAAAACCGAACCGCCATCAGAACGCCCCGTGTAGACTATGTGGAGGAAGACACGGCCATGGACCTTGCCCAACTAGGGGCGGAGCCTGTTTTACATGTGGAGGGAGGGGCCATCAGATGAAGGACTGCCCCAACAATAGGCAAGCTGGGCCGCCTATATTGCCGCCGCCACCGCCCCGGAATGGAAATCAATTCAGAGCTGCTCAGCCGGCAAATCAGAACAGGCCGCCCGCCCAAGGACGAGTGTATGCAGTGGCAAGGAGGGAAGCGCAGGATGCGCCGGGCGTGGTCACAGGTACGGTCTCTCTCTGTGATCATGCTGCTTATGCCTTATTTGA
The DNA here is from genome assembly GCA_031216185.1 of Syzygium aqueum. NCBI lineage: Eukaryota > Viridiplantae > Streptophyta > Magnoliopsida > Myrtales > Myrtaceae > Syzygium > Syzygium aqueum. Next base: position 10,042,846 of record CM062232.1, on the reverse strand, counting down.
TCCGGGGGCGTCGCATTCCTTTATTTCTGAGCAGTTCATTGAGTTATCTGGGATTGAACCGAAGCCGCTTGATGTTGTGTTGTGTGTTGCTACTCCGCTGAATGATAAGGTACTGATTTCGTTGGGTTGTCCCGATTGTAAGTTAGTGATTGGCGATAGGGAAGGGAGGATAGATTTAGCAGTATTGCGTATGCATGACTTTGATGTGATTGTCGGTATGGACTGGCTAGGCAAGCAGAAAGCTGTTATGGACTGTAGTAGCAAGGTAATCCAATTTAATCCGATTGGACAGCCTAGATTTGAGTTTGCGGGAAACCGAGGAGGAACCTCGATCCCTTGGATTTCGTCGCTCGAGGTAACGAAGCTGTTGGTTGAGGGATGCCAAGGATTTCTGGCGAGTGTGGTTGATTCGACGGTTGGAGAACCGAGGCTAGAGGATATAGCCGTGGTGTGCAATTTTCCAGATGTCTTCCCTCAGGAATTGCCGGGACTACCACCTGATAGGGAAGTGGAGTTCGCAATTGAGTTGGTCCCAGGTACGGAACCGATTTCGAAAGCACCTTATAGGATGTCGCTGTCAGAATTGAAAGAATTGAAGGTCCAAATGCAAGAGTTATTGGACAAAGGTTTCATTCGCCCTAGTGCGTCTCCATGGGGAGCGCCAGTTTTGTTTGTAAGGAAAAAGGATGGATCATTGAGATTGTGCATCGACTACAGGCAGCTGAACCAGGTGACCATCAAAAATAAGTATCCGTTGCCAAGGATCGAGGACTTATTTGACCAGTTACAAGGGGCGTCAGTATTTTCTAAGATCGACTTGAGGACTGGCTATCATCAATTGAAGATCAAGAAGGAGGATGTGCCGAAGTCGGCGTTTAGAACGAGGTATGGACACTATGAGTTCACGGTGATGCCGTTTGGATTGACGAACGCTCCTGCAGCCTTTATGGATTTAATGAACCGAGTATTCAAGGAATTTTTGGATCAGTTTGTAATCGTGTTTATCGATGATATTCTGGTGTATTCGAAGAGTCCCGCCGAGCACGAGGTGCATTTGGAAAAGGTTCTACGGACTTTAAGGGAGCACGCACTTTACGCCAAGTTCAGTAAGTGCGAATTTTGGCTTCATCGAGTGGCCTTCTTAGGGCATGTGGTGTCTGGAGAAGGAATTGCAGTGGACCCGGCGAAAGTGGAAGCCGTCGTGGATTGGCCAAGACCGACAACAGTAACCGAGGTTCGAAGCTTCTTGGGTTTAGCAGGATACTATCGCCGCTTCGTGGAAAAGTTTTCAGCTATAGCGATGCCTTTAACACAATTACTGAAGAAAGAGACGAGGTTCGAATGGACGGATAAGTGCGAGAGGAGCTTTCAAGAATTAAAGCAGAGGTTGACATCGGCGCCAGTATTAACCATTCCGTCAGGACCGGGAGGATATGAGATTTATAGTGATGCGTCATTACGAGGATTGGGATGCGTGCTAATGCAACATGGGAGAGTAGTGGCGTACGCATCGCGACAATTGAGGCCGCATGAGCAGAATTATCCGACACATGACTTGGAGTTGGCTGCGATTATTTTCGCCCTTAAGATCTGGAGGCACTACCTGTGCGGGGAAAAATTTCAGATTTATACGGACCATCAAAGTCTAAGGTACTTGTTTTCCCAAAAGGAATTAAATTTAAGGCAACGTCGTTGGATGGAACTCCTTAAGGATTATGACTGCGATATATTGTATCACCCTGGAAAAGCCAATAGGGTGGCGGATGCACTGAGCCGGAAATCGAGCATCGCGCACATGATGGTCAAGGAGTGGACCTTGCTGGAGGGAGTTCGAGATTCGAAATTTAAGTTCGAAGTAAGTCAGGTCTCGAGTTTACTTGCTGCATTGAGGATTGAACCAGAAATTCAGGCTAAGATTAAAGCTCTTCAGACGACGGACCCGGAGATACAAAAGATCGTGAGTATGGATGCCTCAAAGAGGAAATCAGATTTTCAGGTGTCCGAGGAAGGAATTTTAAAGTTCCGGGGACGGTTATGTGTGCCCAGTGATGCAGAACTAAAGGAAGAGATTTTGTCTGAAGCGCACCGTAGTACATACAGCATTCACCCGGGGAGTACGAAAATGTATCAGAACTTACGACAGCATTATTGGTGGAACGGCATGAAAGTGGACGTGGCCAAGCATGTGGCTAAGTGTTTGACGTGCCAACAAGTGAAGGCACAACACTGCAAGCCGGGTGGAATGTTACAACCATTGGAAATTCCCGAGTGGAAGTGGGAACACGTCACGATGGACTTTGTAATGGGCTTACCAAGAAGTCAAAGGGGCCATGATTCGATATGGGTAATAGTCGATCGGTTGACAAAGTCAGCGCAGTTCCTGCCAGTGCGAAAGGATTTCGCCTTGGAAAGGTATGCCGACTTGTATGTACGACATATAGTTCGTCTCCATGGAGTACCGGTGACGATCACTTCGGACCGTGACCCTAAATTTACTGCCGCCTTTTGGAAAAGTCTTCACACGGCATTAGGAACGAAGTTACAGTTCAGCACGGCCTATCACCCCCAGACGGATGGCCAGTCGGAAAGGACGATCCAGACTTTGGAAGACATGCTGCGAGCTTGTGTTTTGGATTTTAAGGGAGGCTGGGAGGAACAGCTGCACTTGGTTGAATTCGCCTACAACAATAGTTTCCAGCAGAGCATCAAGATGGCGCCGTTTGAAGCATTGTACGGCAGAGCCTGCAGAACACCGGTTTGTTGGAATGAAGTTGGTGAGAGGAGCATTACAGGCCCAGAGTTAGTGCAACAGTCGACTGAGACAGTCAAGGTTATCCGGGACAGACTCAAGACAGCTCAAAGTCGCCAGAAGAATTATGCAGACCGGAGACGTAGGCCCTTGGAATTTCAAGTAGGGGACCACGTTTTCCTCAAGGTATCGCCGATGAGAGGACTATCTCGGTTTGGTAAGAAAGGGAAGTTGAGCCCGAGGTACGTGGGTCCATTCGAGGTCTTAGAGAGAATAGGCACCCTGGCCTATCGTCTCGCACTACCACCGAATTTGTCTCAAGTGCACAACGTGTTCCACGTGTCTATGCTAAGGAAATATGAACCGGACCCGACCCACGTGCTGAACTATGAGGAAATAGACGTGGACGACAGGGTGTCATACGTGGAGAAGCCAGTTCGGATCGAGGACAGACTAGAAAGAGTGTTGAGAAACAAGAAAATCCCGATGGTCAAGGTTATTTGGGAGCACCATGGGACCGAAGGCGCGACGTGGGAAAGTGAAGAGTTGATGCGACATCAGTACCCCCATTTGTTTGAATAGTTGGGTTGGGTTGTAAATTTCGAGGACGAAATTTTTGTAAGGGGGGAAGAGTTGTGACATTCTGAATTTTGGCCCGTTTTTGGGATTTATAGAACGCATAATTTGTCAGTGCGCTTATAATGAAATCTCGCCCGGGAACTGATCACTCTCGGGTTTTTGTTTTAAAATAGAGACTTTTGTTAAAATCGCACTCGATCGAATTTGGCCGTTATTTAGACCCCAAACTTGGCAGCTAATTTCCGGGAGTTCCGGGTCGAATTAAATCGAACGGTGTCGATATTATTGTGGCCAGCGTCAATATTGCCGGGAATGAGCGAAAAATGGATTTTTGACTGGGTACGACTTTGGACTAGTAGACCTCCCTCGTAGTGTGTTTTCGAGTCATTTTATTCTAATTTACCTTGGCCATCTATTCCTTAGTGTTTATTTAGATTTATCTGGGCCCTAGGATAATTTTCGGTTTTTCGAATTCGGGCCATCCGATTGCACTTGATAGTGCATTTAATTCTCTCTCTCTCTCTCCCTCTTCTCTCTCTCCCCCTTGGACGTGCGCGACGTCCCCATGCACTCCCGCGCGTCTCCCCTCTCTCTTCTCTCTCTTCTCTCTTCTCTCTCTCTCTCCCTCTCTTTCTCTCTTCTCCCCGTGCACGGCAACCGCATGCATGCCCATTCCCCATGCACACGCCGCGTGCTCTGCACGTCCGCATGCCCCTTCCCCATGCAATCTTCTTCTCTCTCCTCCCCTCTCTCTCTCTTCTCTTCTCTCTCCCTTCCTCCTTCTTCCTCCCCGCTGGCCCCCAAACCGTTGGGCTTCTCCTTCACCCTGCTGCTGCCGAGGCCGACCGACGAGCCAACCGTCCGCCTTGCGCCGCCGCCGTCCGGCCGAGCGGCACCACCGCCCGCCAGCAGCCCGGCCGCTCCCTCTCTCTCCCGCTCCACAGCTCCCATCCACCTCCTCGGCCTCTCCCCCTCCGCAGCTCCGCCCGACGCCACCCTCAGCCCTCACCCGACGTCACGCCGCCTCCGACCGACGCCACTCCGCCAGTCACCGAAGCCGCCACCCTCCCTCGCACCGTCGCCGCGCCGCCGCGTCGCCCAGCAGCCCAGACCGGCGGTGCTTTCCCCTCCGCCCGAGCGTGCAAGCTCGGCTCGCCGCCGCTCGCCGCCGCGTCCGGCGAGCCCGGGCGACGTCCAGTCGTCCGGCCGGCTCCCCAACGTCGTCCCGACGCCGAGCATCGCCCCCTGCCGCCGCCGAGCTCCTCTCCGGCCTCCCGACCCCGCCTCAGACGACTATCCCTCCCTCCCGTGAGCGTTTCGCCGCTCGCCGGAGCCACCCCAGCCTTCGTCCGGCCGTGGCCGAGCCCGCCTGAGCCGCTGCCGCCGTGCCGGAGCCGTCCCAGTCACGGTCCTGCCACCCCCGAGCCATTCCGGCCTCTGTTCAGCCGCGCCGGAGCCGTTCCGGCCCCTGTTCTGCCCTTCCCGGAGCTTCCCAGCCGCTGTGCCGCCGCGCCGGAGCTCCCCAGCCGTTGTGCTGCCCTCCCCGGAGCCCCCCAGTCGCTGTTCCACCGTCCCCGGAGCCGTCCCAGCCGCAGCCGCCTCCGTCGAGCCTTGTGCCCGTCGCCGTGCCCGTCCCCGCGCCCGTCGCCGCGCCCGCGCCCGCGCCTGTGCCCGTGGCCGAGCCCGTGGCCGAGCCCCGCGCCCGTGTGCCCGGCACATTGCCCGTTCAAGCCAAGCCGTCGCCCGGCCCGTCGCCCGTCCCGCTCGGCCGAGCGCCCCGGGCACGCCGCACGGCCACCGCGCCCGTGCACTAGGCACACCGTCCGGCCACCGTGCCCGTGTGGCCCGCGCCCGCGCCCGTTTGGTACTGTTCACCCGGGCTATTTCTGGCCCGAGTCGATTTTTCCCGGGCCAAATTTTGGTAAGTGCTATCCTAAGCCCTACTTAGTATTTTGGGTATTTAATTGGCATGTCTCGGGTTAGAATGGCTAGGGCGTATCGTGACTTAGTTAATGTACGTTAGAACCGAGTAATTTGAATTGGGCTAGATTAGTATGTTGAATTGGAAAATTGGGCATGGCCGACTTGTACGGCAAATTCGCATGATGAGGTGGCGAAATGTAAATTTAGAATTTAAATTGTGATTATTGAATGTTAGTGTAATTGGCTTGAAAGTTGTTCGTTGAATGGCGTGTGATTGCCTGTCGGTTTGAGCCCGGATCGATTGGAGGGCTACGGACTTGGGACGTGTTGACGGCGGTCCGTGTGAAGGTATGAACGGCCGTTGGGCCAAATGGATGCGGGCTTGAGACGTGTTGACGGTGGCCCGTTAGAGGTGTGATAGACCGGGACGTGTTTACGTCGGTCATTGGAATGATTGATTATGTGGCTTGGGACGTGTTGACGGCGGCCACTGGATAGTATGATTGACATGGCTTGGGACGTGTTGACGGCGGCCATTGGTATGAGTGATTGGGCGGCTTGTGAGCCCGCGAGAGGGAAGTCGGTTAGACGCGCGTGTGCGATCGGAGTGTGATTGAAACGGCTGTTGAGCGTGACTGATTGGCTGGTTGAGCGTGTGATTGGAATGGCTAGTGGCGCATGTGATTTGCTGGGATGATTGACTGATTGCGAGTGGGAAGTGTGCGTCGGGTGGTTGTGATATAATGCTGGATTATCCTTGTTCTGACTAATGTGCAGGGTTTGTTCAGGATCCGAGGCGAGGTAAGTGTCGTGTGAATTTTATTATGTTGCCTGGTGATTCGCCTATTTGACTTGTCTAGGTACGCATTAGCCTAGGTGGGGTTTAGGGTGCCGCTTATTGAGACTCGTTCTCACGGTTATTATATAACCATTTTCAGATCCCCGTCCCTGAGTATGACGCCTCCTAGGCGTTTTGGGATCCCCATGCTCACGGGGCATGAGGACGTTGTGTACCCGGGCCCGAACCCGGGAGAGTCGTATATTAGGCATCGCACGTATATTTTGGTAGACGTTGGTCGAGAGCAGCTGGAGCGTCATGAGTACTTAGCATGGTCCCATCGGGTAGGGTTGGAGGACTCAGGGCCAATCCGAGGTTTCGAGGGGTGGAGACACTCCAACGAAGATGCGGTCAACTGGGAGCCTTGGGACAAGTTCGCTCCCGACGGTGAGGTGTCAGACCCCGACGGTCCCCCGGCGAATCCCGATCCAGCACCGACTCCTGTCCCCGAACCCGAACCCGAAGAGGAGCCGATGGCGGCCGAGCAGGGAGATACCGAGGAGAACCCGATCGTGATAGACTCGGATTCGGATTCAGATTCAGGCACCTTTGGATTTGATCCGGATTGGACGCCGTAGGGACGCTTAGGTGTAGGACTAGGACGTTCCCTTTTGATAGACTCTCTCTCTCCTTTTCGGTATTGTTTGCAGTCTACCCAACCCTGTCTCTTTTTGTTGATTGTGCGGATTTAACCTTAGTGGCCTAATGAACGTTTACTTTGGATTCGGTTTTTATCCTACATTCGTTAAAGTTTCTGTTATCCTATCCCTTGGTCATTTTTCTTTTAATGTCAGGGTTATGTTATTTTGCTTCCGCTTGCGAAATTTTGTTGGGTCGGCGACGCGTCCTGGGACGTCGCGTTCTTTACGACCGTTGAAGGGGTGTTGCGAGCCCGTTAGGGTTCGGGGCGTGACAGATAAAAAGCCACAAAAGGGCCGGTGCGTGAGGGTCACGCGCCGCGGGGGTAGCGTGGGGGAAGGAGTTAGTATTTTGCCTTTTCTTAGGGGCTCTTTTATAAATCCTTTATTTGCTACTTGTCCTTTGGGCTTTCTCTCCTTGTTTTTTTTTCTCATGGGGTTAATGAATGAGCAGTTAATGATGTCTTTAATAAGATGGAGCTGGAGGGGGGAGTTAGGGACTAGAGTGGAAATACCCCTTTCTTCGAGGACTAAGGAGCAAGCATCCCCAGGGTGGGGCCGGGCGCGTGACCCACAAACCTTTTCTTGCGGGGGGGAAGGAGTTAGTACTTTGCTCTTTTCCAGGGGCTCTTTTGCAATTATTTATTTTGCTTGTCCTTTGGGCATCCTTTCCTTTTTGTTATGGGCTAATTTGTAGTTAATGACGGCTTTAATGAGGTGGAGTTGGAGGAGAGTAAAGGACTAGGGTGGAAATATTCCTTTCTTCAAGGGCTTAGTAGCATCCTTTTCGTTCGGTTTGTGTTTTGGAGATTCACAACCTTTTGTGAACCTCCTTTTCTTCACATTTCATCTTGTCGTTTTGCCCTTAGTCGCCGCGCGCATTGAAGCCCGATTTACTCTCGGTTGAGGTCTGCTTTAACCGTTTTTCTCATTTGCCGAGGAATTGCCGACGTGTTCTGCTCATCATGCGAAAGAAAAGAAAAGACAAGTGACGCTGATGTAATATTGAAATAGTATCACATCAGCGCCACGTTAACATCACATCGGCCCTCTAAAACGGGAGGGAAAGGGCCGGGGAGAAAGGAGCGGGAGTTTTCTATGGTTCAATAACGTACCGTTTCCGCCATTAACGCAACTGGCATTTTCTTCTTTTATTCATTTTTGCGATCATATCACAAAGTATTTTAGCATGAAATAACATTATAAAAAATGTTGTAAAACTTTTTGTCTCATAATTATGTTATTTCAAATTGAAGTCTTATTTAAGCATAAAGATTTATTATCAGGTTACATTGTACGAAGAATTATTTATATTTAAATAAAAAATCTTACGTAAATGTATTCACCAATTTGTTAATTTTATATATTAACGTGTTTAACATAAAATTTATGACACCATTATTTTAGGTGAGACATGATGTCAAAGAAATTTTATTGAAATTTCTGTAATTAAAACACGACATGCTAAGGTAGGCTTCGGACATTCATAGTCATGAAGTGATGGACGTCCACAAAAATGTACCATTCCACATAGCTATTTCGGGTATACGACATGCTATGTGTTAGACAACCGAAGTCCAAAAAAAGCAAAATCAATATTACGACATTCGGTTTTTGATTACAGTAAATCATTTTTAACCTTCGTATATAGTCCATAGAAAAAAAAATCGGTTTTACAATATGTTACTCGTATCTACGAATTTATGATTGCTGGTCATAAACCTTTGTATGTCATCTAAATAATATTCTAATTTCCTAACAATTACCTTTTGCTTCATTGAGCTGCGTACGGCAGTTAGAAGCGACTAACTGCGGGCCAGAGTGACTAACTACGGCAATCAAAAACTTGTCTTAAGTTTTAACAACAAGTTTAAGTGGATCATAAATGGATCAGTTAATAACTTAAATGAGCCATAAAGGGGTTAGTTATTTAATAAGTGTAAGTGAGTCATAAACGGACAAGTCATTTTTTTTAATTCTTTTAATTTTCCGATTTTTCGTAATTTTTTAATTTTTATTTCCTTTTTCTTTCTTTTCCTTTTTTTTTCTAGGAAATCCAACAAGGGTTGCCGCTCGGTCGCCGGTCTTCAATCTCCGATCAGTCACCGGTTGTCCCCGGTCGCTAGTCGCTGGTTGTCGCCGGTCGGTCATCACTGGTTGGTCGTCGCCGATCGCCAATCGTCGTCGGGTGTCGCTGGACGTAGAATAAAAAAAAGAAAAATAAAAATATAACATGCAAAATATTTAAAAAAATCAGATTTTTTTTAAATTATAAAAATTATCCACAGTGTTTCAGCAATATATATATTTTAAAAAATTTATAAGAAACAAGTTTTTTCTAAATTGGATTTAATATTAAAGTTTTTTAGCAACATGGGTCGGGTTTGGGTCGCTATATTTGTACTACATAAATATGGGTCAAAATGGGTTCGACCATTTTCGACGCCACCCAAACTCAACTCGATCCACTCGTTTGACACCCCTAGGGTTCTGTTGGCGATCGGGAGTTAGGATTTTGGGGAAGTTTTTGGAGGCTGGCTTTGCAGATGAGGGTAGTTTGGTCTTTTTCAAAATGAGATTTTGCCCAAAAAAATATGAAGACGTATTTCGTGAAATAGAGGATGCAAAGTGGTAAAACTGTAAAACTTGAGAAGGTTTTGATATATTTTCCCCAAAAAATAATTTAAATGGGTATGGAAGGAGAGAGGGGAGTTGGGTTGCAGACATCTACAAAAATATAGAATGGTGAAATAAAACTTACCACTACAAGTTGTTCGCAACTCTAGTATTTTCTCAACAGCTTTCACAAAATTGCTCTTAGTTGCTTTGAAGTGATGTAACTTTTAAATCTTTTAAGCAAAAGTTGGAGCACTTTTTCTAGAAATTTGCAATAAATACTAAGATCTCTATGACTAATTTTTGCAATAAAAAATAAATATCATAATAATAATGACACATAAAATGATAATGGAAAAACTAATAAATAATGATAATATTAGTAGCAATAATGATAATAACACTTTCATGTTATTATTGTAATCATAGGGATATATATATGTTATAGTCATTATCATAATTCTGGTATTATAAAATTTAAATAAGAACGATACATTAATTCCAGTCCAATAATGTTATTGGCGATTTTTCATCATTTCGATAGCCACAACAATCTTGCAGCAATTCCTGTCAAACTCTTTTAAGTATTTATAGCCATAACACAACACCTTTAAAATACTTCATATCGAACACAGGCTGTACAGCTACAGCATAGTTTCAACACAATTGCAGTAGTATCGAACAGGTTATAAATCTTCATGAAAGATGATGGGAGTATCGGTGGTTGTAGAGTTTAAGGTTGAGGTCAAATTAGGAGTTTTAGGTGAATAAGGTATTTAGACTGAGATGGAGGCAATTTGGGAAGGAAAATGGTGATTCACAAATTAAAGTCGTAATTGTTACTTGTTAAGGTGTGCATTGGTTCATATCCAATCCATAAATTGGACCGGATCAACCGGTTCTAGGTGATTCTGGCGGGAATCGGTTTGATTGTAGAAACTATCCGAATCAAATCGAATCGGCTGAATTGACCCAAAATATATATTACAGCAGAAACCATAAAAACCTTGAAGATAATGAATTTAGAGTAGAAGTCACAATAAATTAAAATAATACCGCCGATTTCAAGGTGGACAGTTGGTTCCCGATTCCACATATTAGGAACCAACCTTGTTTGATCTGACTTCTGGTTTTAGGATGAGAATCGATTTATTCTAGAATCGATCACCCTTAGTAACTGTAATCACTCTCGTTTGAATTGGTGCATAAAATCAAACTCCGGCTGTAAACTAGTGATATTATAAAAAAGGGTAAAAGGTCATATGTATGTGAAAAGGCTTTTTACTTTTTGTACTGATTTTCCCCGAGTCCCCAAACCCCAATTCCCAGAGGTTAGTTTCGAATCCCCCACTTCCCGAATCTCATGAGGGCGTGTCCCCAATGCCAAAATTTTTGCTGCTTGAATCAATTTGCAATTTAGAGTCTTGTATGACATATAAATAAAACATGAGATAAATGTATTGAAAGTTCTAAAACTTGTCACAAAAATGTAATTGAAGTCTTAAAACTTTTTAAAAATACAATTAAATTATAAAACTTGTCAAATTAGCGCAATCAAGTTATTTCGTCAACTCCGTCCAATTTGATTGACGGAAAATGTTGATGTGACTTTTTTTTTAAAATATTTTCTCTATCCTACGTGGCGTCGACATGGCTAAAACAACGTCATTTTGGTTAAAATCTGATTTTTAATACAAATTTTATTTAAATTATATTGAAAATAAGAAAAATTACAAAAAAGAAAGAAGAAAAAAGAAAGGAAGAAGTAGGGCCCTCGCCACCGATGCCGTTGTTGAGCAGGCAATCCTCGCCGACCATTCCCCCACCTTCGCCGGTCCTTCTCGACGATGGTGGGGAGGTGCTGGCAGCGGCCATGAGGGCTTCTGCTTCTTCCTTCCTTCCTTTTCTTTTTCTTTTTTGTATTTTTTTATATTGCTTATATTTTAATTAAATTTAAATAAAATTTGTATTAAAAAATCAGATTTGACCAAAACAACATTGTTTTAGCATCATATTTCATGTTTTAGCCACGTCATTGCTATGTAGGATAGAGAAAATAAAAAAAAAATCACGTCAGCATTTTTGTTAGCCAAGTTGGACGAAGTTTAGGAAGGATTTAATTGCATCAATTTGGCAAGTTTTAAGACTTAAATGCCATTTTTGAAAGTTTTATGATTTAATTGCACTTTTGTAACAAGTTTTAGGGCTCCTTGTGCACTTATTTCATAAAACACCGTGATTGCCTTTTCCTATCTCAATTCATAAACATCACACCTTATCTTACTGCTTCAACCAAGAATAAGTATATAACAGTCTATCTGGAATTGCTTTTACCTTTTATGTTTTGCCTAACTAACTGTAGTAATTAAGATTAGACATTTGCAATTATATGTCCTTAGACCTCGAATTGCTTCTATAAATAATACTGTATGGTGTTAAAAGTATAGCCGATCTATAGATGATCGACTCTCATATTGAGTCTAAAAATCCTATTCAGATCACTCATGATATAGTAAGATACTGTATGTCTTCACAAAATGTCTAGATTGAGGCAGGCTTAATCAAGCTCATGTGGGCGGACCTAGGCCAGAGAGAAAACACTCTTATCCAAGTTGGTCGAGAATGCGCTTTGGGCCGACAAGCTCGGGCAGGTCTAACGGGTTTCTGGATCCAAGACTAGGTCAAGTTAAAGGTAAATTTGTAGACATAGCACGGGAGAATGAAGAGTAATGATTTTAGCAAGATTAGCTGGCTGGACTACTATAATAGTTTGCTTAATCAAATTACTTAAAAAGTTATGTCAATTAAATGAATTCGGTTGTTGTCGTAATTCTTGCAAAGGGAGCGAGTTGACTAGTTAATGCAAGATGCTAGCATTGGAGATTTGCAATATCATGACACACGATTCAATTACAAAATTCCATTAGATCCGCATTTTGATTTCGATACGTTAAATATTGAATTACATAAATTATACTAGATGATAATATGTGTTTACTCAACACTCTTCTTTACATTATCGCAACCCTTCCACTTCTAATGCCAACGCTTCTACCATGTAAATGCCTATGTTTGTCATCGCAGCCGTTTTGCTTCACCTCCCCAAAAGAGAGAGGCAAAGAGTCATCCCTTGGCTTTAACAGATTGAAAAGGTCACACAAGCCTCTATATGAAAACATCTGAAGTCAAAAGATTCGAATGTCATGGTCGTCCTCCGTCATCCTATGGGACCATATATTATATTAAGCCCATCACTGCCAATTGGTCAGGCTTTCCGTAGGCGTTGGCTTATTATTTTTCAGCTGACCAAGGAAAACGTCTTGGAGAAAATTTGGTAAAAACAGAAAGATTTTGTAAATTTGAACGACACTTGCTCGACTGGGAATTATGGATGAGGTGAAATTGAAGGAATAAAGTTCCATTTGTTACTGTCGTGGGTGGATTGAATAGTGATGACTTAAGTCGAACATTTTCGTAGCATGAAATCAAAAGATTAAGTTTCATCTATTACTGCTACGGATGGACGATATAATTATGCCTAAGATCGAACATTTTATAGCATTTTATACGACGGATACGCCACATGATAGAGACATGGGATGCAACCAACTTATTAAAGTGATATGCATACATATATGGTATCATATAGGATGTGATTTAAATCACCTGGGTAATGATAACTGGTTGATTACACTATAGCCTTACTATTATGCCGAAGATCGATCACATAATAAATTTTCTCCGTATTGGGGTGGGAAATTTTAAAGGGGTTGGAAATTTGAAACTCGAGTAACTCGATATGGTAATTTTGAGAAAGTTACACAACTTGTGTCATTTCGAGTCAACTTTTGCATCTTTTGGGCCAAAGAGAAAATTCTGTATTTGAACACTTCAACTTTCCTGAAGAAGGGAAACTTAAATTATTGATGGAGCACGGTGTTCTTGTTTGTCCAAGTAAACCCACGTGCGATGCATAATAATGGGATAGTTGATATGTTGTGATTGACTTAAATGGACAAAAATGTCATAGTCTAGGAATAATTAAATAGTTTGTCTCAAGAAGAATAAGGAAAGAAAGTCTCCATTGCCTGATTTGGGCTAAAATATTATCTGATTTGGGCCTTTGTGAACCACGCGGCCTGCCAAGAACAATTTTGGTCAAGTTGGCTACTTTTGGTCCATTGTAATCCTGCTAGAAAACAAACTACAACCCGATGTTGGCAGTTCAAAGCCGAGTTGGCCATTCTGTAATTTGTTGGGATCAGTGTACGGAGAAATTTGGAAAGATTAGCGTATGCAGAAATCTGGTCATGGCACGGCCCGCCTCGAAGTGCTTGGCCTTGCCGTGCCTTCGCACCTCTCTCTCTCTCTCTCAAAATTTAGTTTATTTCAAATTGCTTTACAAAAATGTTCCAAATACCAATTAGTAAATCCTATTTCTTTAGTTAAAAACACTTGTGGTGACGTGTACCCGGTGGGGAATGTGTCTTGAGTGACAATAGGATTTTCTTATAGATAATGATCACCACCAAAGCTTAAGGGAACACCATCAGCCAAGAATAAAGAATTTCAAGATAGGAAAAGTTCACTGCCAACGCCTAAAGAAAATCCACCAGCCAAGGACAAATGACTTCTTAGTTAAAGAAAAAAAATAAGAAATTCGCTCACTTAAGGAAACTCTCACGTATGTTCGGAAAAATTTCAAATAAGGACTCGAAGTGCTCTCATTTTCTCAAATAAGGGCATTAAGTGGACTTTGTATTAAATAAGGGCCTGAAGTGGACTTATGTTCGCAAATAAAAACTTGAAGTGACTTATGTTCCTAGCGGTAACCCTCACCCAGATCTAGGAGAGGGTCGCTGCCCTCTCCCAGCTCTAACGAGGGCTTGCTTTGGTCGGCGAGGGTCACCTACCCTCGCTAAGGTGCCAATGACCTTGCCGGCCATCGCCACCGGCGATGGGGCGGCGGCCACAGGCGGGGTTGGCCTCCCCCTTGTTTTTTTTTTTAAACTTTAGCTCTTTTTTTCATTTTTGAGTTTGTTTTTTATGGAAAAAAACTGAAAAGGAAAAAAAATCAAAAAAATTAAAAGACAAAAATGCCGTTGACTTTGGTGAGGTGATGCCCTTTTTTGAGACTGAGATAACCACTTTAGATCCTTATTTGAGACAAGGTTCACTTTATGCCAATATTTGGAATTTTCTCCGTATATTCAAATGCAAGTCTAGGTCGTACAAATGATATTACACCTCTATTTATGGAGTGATGCTGCTAAATATAAGAAAACGACTCTCGAAATCCTAAAACTAAGATAACTCTTGAAGTATTCACATTATTTATGGGTCCCACTTCGGTGCAATTGGTCCCGATTATCTTGGGAAAATATTCATGAATTTAGGTTCCGTTTGTTTCATGAAAAATGAATAATTTATTTTTAAAAATTTCACCACGAGAAGCACATTAGCTCCTATGGAGAAGGAAATGAGAGAAGGCTGGCAAGAAAGCATGAAATAGCCAACATCGACACATTTCCTTGGTAATGCTCAGAAGAAGCATACCAGCTACTAGTCAAATTCGATATTTTCCCATTAAAATTGAGCTCATTTTTTTTTTGTGATGCCTGAATTACTTGAATTCCGTTATGCAGGTAGTTGCCAATTGTGGTTGCTTAATCCGTGTGGGCTGTGACATTGAGAAGAAAGGAAAAGATATTGTTACAATGGCCATATGTTTTCCCTTTTGTGCTCTATCTGTGTATCAATCGGAGACCCTTAACTTTCATGGATAATTCAAGAAACGCTACCATAAAAAATAGTACATAGAAAGTATTTGTTGTTCTTTTTGGGCTCAATCGATTCTATGATCGTTACTATGAAAGAAATTTTAACTGTTAACACCCATAAAGCGTTCCCTTAGTTTTGCTTCCTAAACAAATGTAAATCTTCGTATTAGTCCTTACTAATCCAATATTTACGGAACTTATATTAAAGTTAAGACTTGGACATCTCAGCTCTTTATGTGCCTCAAAAAGTTTTCTGGAATGCTTCATTATTTCTTAATATTGATAAAACATAGAAAGTCCATCTTCCTTACTCAGTCAGTTAATGGCTTAAAATGATACACATGTTACTTGGAAGAGAGGCGTCCCGCCTCAAACATGGACCCACACGTCATGACCTCATTACTTGCTAAAACTACAATTTTATGCGAGCCCACCCTTAAGGCTGAAGCTCTTGCTACTCATAAGCTAGCATTGAAGATCTAAAATTGAGCTGCTGGTTGAGAAAGGCCAAATGCATTAATCAAATCGGTGAGGTCCTATAAGCTGAGAGACTATGAACCCCTTTTCCTAGAGGGAGAGAAAATTAGGTGTCCAAGCTTTGACCTCGTCTCCTTTACATTGGTTTCATCTTGCGTTCACAAGTAGTCTCAACATTGTGGCCACTTAAGTTCACCTTTACCCTTTAGCATCATGAACATCTTCTTGTGTTCGAATTATCGGTTACTTTGGTATTTCAGCACAAATCATCCAAACATTCAGTGTCCTCATATGCTGAACACATTCCATGTGGCATGTTCAACTTTGGTTTGAATAAAAGGCAGTTTGACTTCTAATTCAGTAAAACATGATATCCACCGGTTAGTTTCATATCTTCCAATGTCTTATTAAGAGAACTCTGGGAATTATAAAATAGACCGCAATCCTTGGGGTCGCGCAAGTTGTTCCGTGGAACTTGGCAATTCTATTTTCTTTGTGAGGCAAAGAAATATTCTCATTAACATGCAAAGTGCAGTACAAACACAAAAAAACAGCAATTCGGCAATACTATTGATCACTATTTTGCTTCTGCAGAATGGAAAGTTACTCGGGTTCGTTTCTATTCATCTCCTCCTCACACCAATTTAACGGTTTTGTTCAACAACAGAACATATAATTAGCAATAACACTAATGCTAAGTTATGTATGTTGACACTTGAATTTTGCTGGCAAGTCTAGTATGCATTTATAAAAAAAAATAATAAATGAAAAAATTGATAACAAATAAAAAAACAATAGATTAAAATCAGGCCCGATCAAACTTCGATTCATTAAATCCAATTCATGAAGCCCATGAAGTTTGAGAGTTGGACCGGCCCATCAAAGCCCATAGCCCGGCCACCTCGTTTGAACCGAAGAGGGGGCTCTCTCCCTTACACAACTCACAAACGCTCGGCTGAGGACATACGCTTACTGTGGACCAGTACATGTATGTGCACTCATGGTAAGATAAGAATAAAGTGGAAAATAGAATTGCCAAATTTTCTGTATATTTCTGTGTTTTGATCATGGCAACAAAATCACGATCTCAATTCACGTGGTTTTAGAGCAGGTGTTCCTGAGTTCTGATATTTCATGTCTCTATTTGCCTCTGTAATTATATATTTGCACGCTTTAGTTTTAGGTCAAAGTCCATTCCACATGTGTGGATTAGTGTTAATATATTTAAATATTAAACCATGTGTTCATCTCATAGCTTAAGTTTAAAATAGCTATGGCAGTGGTCTCACAAAATTTCGCCGAGTAGGTCGCGGTATGAGGAGATGGTCTAGTACATGCAAAATCCGGTCATCAATTCAACACCGGCCGCCGAACTCACTGTCGAGGAGCGGAACTTCCTCTTTGTGGCCTACGGGAATGTTGTCATCTGCAAAGTTGCACGGTCGCTACTGGTGTCCAATTTGGTTAGGCTCTACTTCTTATGCTCCTGATTTTGGCTCTATTCACGTGCGATTGTTGTATAGCTTTCTATTTGTACCTAATTCTATAATCTAACTTGCGAATATCTTCGATGACCTCAGCATCACGCCGGACTTCGCGGCTTCAAACTCTAATTCTATAATGTCAGTAAATTACTAATGATACTTGCAGAATTTCAGAAGAGTTAGATGATTCACTACTTCGTTTGGGCATTGGTAAAATCTCGACAATATCGGTAATTTATTAAGGGGTGAACCGACAAGTGACAGGCAATTAAACGCTGATATTTTTTTAACCAACAGTATTAGAAAATTACCGGCAACAGTAAAACTTTTACCAAACACGGAAATCTTTCAGCATTTAAAGGCACGGGAGGGTCGGTAGAAGTCTCCCTCAACCAAGAATGAAAAGCGGGACAAAAGCAGTGGTACTCATAGAGATGCAAAGCTCTTTCATATATTTTCTGTTTGTCTCTCTCTAATTTATGTCTGGAAAATGCGATGCATAAAGCCAAAGCTGCCCAGCTACCACCTGCTTCTCCAACAATTGATTCTCATCTCTTGCTCTCGTGTCAAGCAAAGTATATATGAAAGAACAGATGGAATTTCTCAAGCACTAGCGACTGGCGACATAACAATCCAGACTTAACATTGACTTTAATGTTTAATTAGGGGCATTAATGAACGATAAAAATTTTAAATTCCATGTGCGCATATTTTGGTATCAAATGTTTAAAAAATAATTGTTTACGATTACGCAGATTTCAATTTTTCGTATAATTCCTATCACTGGTATCTCTTATATATAGAATTTTCTCTATTGTCAAATCATTCATATGAATAGTGCCTATTTTTACCAACCATGGATCTTCGGTTCAGAGAAAGAGGTGATGATCAAATTTAAATTTTGTTATAATTTTTAAGGGTTAATACAACGAAAAATCCTAAACTGGTACACTTATGATAAATTTTATCCCAAACTAATTTTTTGACCGCTAAAAACCCCAAACTGATACACCGGTAACAATTTTATCTTTTATTTGTTTTCGTTAAATTTTACTGTTAAATTGCTTTGAAATGACATGTGGCAGTTGACTGATGTGCCAGTTTTATGTTTTACCTTTCGTTTATTATAGGTGTATCGGTTTGTTATTTTTTGCGATATTAATCCAATTTAACGAAAACTAATGGAGGATAAATTAGTCACAAATATACCAGTTTGGGATTTTTTAGTGGTCAAAATATTAATTTGGGATAAAATTGTCACAGGTGTACAAATTTGGGGTTTTTCATGGTATTAACCCAACTTTTTAATATGTAGTGGTTTCTTTACTTGAAATTTTGAAAAACAAAAATTTAAAGTACGAGTTTCAACAGTATGGAACGATTTAACACTAAAAGAAATAGGCAGCTGAATTGTATCGATGCAGTTCTTTTAGATGAGAAGGCAAGTCGTCATTCGTTTCTATTTTCGGTTATTTTGCTTGCCAATTGATTATTTTTTGGTATGTTTTGTTTAGAACGAGTGCAGCCATGGTTCTATCAACAGCAACATTGCACATTGCTTTTGAGATTTGCTAAAGGCAATATATATTTTGTGAAGAACAAGGATACTAATCGTGTTGTTCGTGACAACATGCACATGATTCGAGCTTTATGCCGATAAGATTGTGAAAGAAGTTGGAGAAGATGACATGGCAATGCCTTACATAGATTCGACGTTTGTTGTTGAGTTGAGAACCTACACAGCACGATTGAAATGGATTAAGTTCCGACAGGTATTACATTATACAATTTTATTACAGTGATGATAATTTTTTGGATCACAAGTTGAAGAGTTATTGAAAAGAGACGTCATGTGCCAAAAATGTGGAGAAGGAGCGATAGTTATGAAGAAAGTAAATGGTGCCAAAGTGAAAACCATGCCCACTGAGCTCAAAGATAATAATAGATATGGTCGAATTATGATGTACCTAAAATTTGTATAAATTTAAGCATCTTTTGCAAATTGTAATATTTTATTTTCTCGAAGGTCCAACCAGGTATGTCTCCCCTTATGGGATGACTTTGTAGATAAATATCGAAAGACCAAATATATGTGCCCACTGAAGCATGAGATGGTCATTTTTACTTGGGGTGAGCAATGAATCGATTGATAAATTCCCCGTGTGATCTGGCTAGAAACCAACTCGGTGAGGCCAATTTCCAAGAAAAATATTTGGAAACCGGCCTTGACCTGATAGGTTTCTCGTTTAGGGTAGAATTGGCTCAAAACCAACCCTACTATAATATTTAACATTATGTTCGAAATTATAGTCATATAATTTGCTAAATTATAATCTCGCAATGTTCAGCAAAATATTTAATACCATAATGAACGGTAGGGTATAGCCTTTGCCTGCAAATGGGCATCGAGACTAGCAGGAAAAGAAAGGCAACGTCTAATCTCATGAATTTAGTGTAAGTAAAAAATACCCTTCAGTACTTGGTATCATCATACGTAATATGTTGATCACATACAATACGACATACGAACTTCCATAGTATAAAACAAGAGAAGTCGACTAACCTGAGCGTCGGGAAAAAAGGAAAAAACTTCGAACAACACAAGCAAGTTAGATCCGAGCCCAACGAAGAGACGTTGTGTCCTTAAGACGAATTTGCCCCCTCTTTAAAGTGCCGAAGGTCAATGGACAATCGCCTCCCAGGATAGAACGGATCCTTCCCTCAAAGCCGGCACCACTTGCTCGGAGGAAAAACGGCGAACGGAACGTCGCGGAATTGATCGCACAAAGAAAACGAATGAGGGAGAGATTAAAAAATAATGCACGGCCGTTTTGTTAAAAACATGAGTTATAAAACAAGTCCGAAGAGTCACTAGTTGAACCGGTACCAGTTGGACGGATTAACCGTTCAAGCGATTCCGACGCAATGAAGAAACCGGTTCGGTATGGACCGAACCGACACAAGTGAAGGAACCGAACCGTTGCAAAAAACAAATAAAAGAGTTGGATAATATCTTCCCGTTCCCGACCGGACGGCGGCGGCGGCGCGCGCGCGATAATTGTTGCTTGGAGCAACACCTCTCTCTTCCACAAAAGTGGGGTACCCCTTGGGGCCCAACCCTTCATGGAAGACACAAGCTAATATATCCAACTTCAAGCTCCCATCTTTCCTATGTGGGACTCTCTCCTTCACCTTTAATATCATTCAAATAATTTGATGGATTTTTGGCTCCAACATTTGCAAATTGGAGTTCCCTCCAATTTGTTCAAAATCCCAACAATCCCCCACATGAATGATATATATATATTCGTAATTATGACTCTTCGTACATGCAAGTAATGCAATGTGCGATCATCCATGAGAGAACGTTGCATCGTAGTGAGTAGTCTGAAACTTTGAACCCATCCTAGTGAACATCTATCGGACTTACTCGGTTAATCAGTAGACGCGATTGTCTTTGAACCGTCAACCTTTGGTGTAAGCCTAGACAACAGAAGTCACACAACGATCTCTCGAACGAAGTTCGTTCTCACTGTTGTGTTCGTTTTGGCCATGAACACCGCCTGGTCTCATGAGTGTTCTAGAGAATTCGGCCTTTTCAATTCTCATAGAAGCGGCCCACACTTCACACTCACATAGGTGATTTCTGAGTATCAGTACATACTCTAGAATCATTAAAAGCTAAAGCTTAACCTTCACATATTAGTACTATCTCAAACAGGAATGGGTAGAGATTGATAGTACTTTACTCCAGTCTTCATAACTTAGTTGTCCCTTTGAACCTAGTTCTTGGGATCTCCAGTCAGCTAAGTAGGGTTACCGCTATGAAGACTTATTGATCGGCCTTAGACCCATTCCTCTTGAAGTTTTCATAACCATTTCTCTAGTTAAGCCTTTTGTTAGCGGATCCGCAATATTATCTTTTGACTTTACATAGTCAATCGTGATAATTCCACTAGAGAGTAGTTGTCTCACGGTGTTATGTCTTCGACGAATATGTCGAGATTTGCCGTTATACATGACATTCCTTGCTCTTTGTGACATTCCGAATTTCGACCCATTTTTGGGATTTATAAAACGCGTAATTTGTCAGTGTGCTTATAGTAAAATCTCGCCCGGGAACTGATCACTCCCGGTTATCATTTTTAAATTAGAGATTTCGCTAGAATCGCACTCGATCAAATTTGACCGTTATTTAGACCCCGAACTTGGCAGTCGATTTCCGGGAGTTTCGGGACAAAATAAATTGGACGGTGTCGATATTATTGTGGCCAGCGTCGAGATTATCAGAAATAGTGAGAAAGTGAAATTTTGGACTGGGTGCGGATTTGGACTAGTAGACCTCCCTCGGGTTAGTTTTCTTTAATTTTCGTGGCCACTGTCTCTTATTATATTCTAGGGGTTATTTGGACCGTAGGACCATTTTCGGATTCGAATTCCGAGCGTTGGATCGTACTCAAGTGATGTCTTTTCTCTCTCTCTCTTTCTCTCTCTTTCTTTCTCTCTCTCTCTCCCCGGTCACCTCCCCTGCGCACGTCTGCCCGCACGTCTCCTCTCTCTCTTCCCCATGCAGACTTCCCTCTCTCTCTCTCTCTCTCTCTCTCTCTCTCTCTCTCTCTTTCCCTCCCTCGGCGTGCACGTTGCACCCATGCAGAACACACTCCCCCCCTGACACTCTCTCTCTCCTCTTCTTCTCTTCCTGCTCTCTCTCTTCTTCTTCTTCTCCTTCTTCTTCCTTCCTTCTTGCATGGCCCGAACGGTTCGGCTTCTGTGCTCGCCGACTGCCACCGCCGCTGGTCGCCCCGTCGTGCCTCGCGCCGCCGTAGCCCGACCGAGCTGCGCCGCCGCCCGACCAGCCGCTGCAATCCCGCCGGTCGCCCCCGTCGCCGGTCATCCTCCCTCTCCCCCCCCTTTAACTGGTTCTGCCCGCTTCTGCTTCGCCCGACCGGCCACTCGCCGCGCCCGACCACCGCGTCGTGCGCCGTCCGGCCGCCACCTCCGCCCAGTCGAGCCGCGTCGCCGCCAGTCGCCGCTCGGCCTCCCTTGCCGGCCACCCGAGCTGCACGTGGGTGCCGTCTCCGCCCGAACCAGTGGACGTTGCAGCTCGTCCTTCCGCCGCGTCCCGGCGCAGCCCAGCCGCCACCCAGCCTTCCGGCCAACTCCCCAGCCCCTCGCCGTCCGCCGTGTTGCCCGACTGCCGCCGGTTCGCGCCCCCTCAGCCCCCCAGCTCTCTCCCTCGTCACCCCTCGGCCGACTCTCCTCTCTCTCTCCGAGTGGGTCGCCGGGGAGCCGCCCCGCCCGGCGCCGCCCAGCCGCCCAGCCGTCCAGCCAGCCCGTCGCTCGCCGGCCCCGTTGCCACAGCCCAACCCAGCTGGCCGTCGCCCCGCTTGTCCGCCCGACGCCGCCCAGCTTCGCCTTGGCCGGACTGACTCGACCATGGCCGAGCCTCCGCCACCCTACTGCCGACCAGTTGCTGCTCGCCGCCGTAGCCGCCGCCGGTCGCCGGCCCGGTTAGCCAGCCAGCTCCAGCCAACCCCCCCAGGCCGTGGCCGAGCCCCCTGCCCGCCCAACCAGGCCGCACGCCCGCTCGCCCAGGCGTGGCCGAGAGCCCCCAGGCCGTGGCCGTGGCCGTGCCCGTCGCCCGGGCGCGTCGCCCGTCCAGCCGGCCCGTCGCCTGGCGCGTCGCCCGTTCAACCAGGCGCGTTGCCCATCCGCGCCCGCGCCCGTGCCCGCTCCCGCGCCCGCGCCCTCGCCCATGCCCGCCCCCGCGCGCCAGGCACGCCGACCGGCCATTGTGCCCACGATGGCCGGCCACCGCGCCTAGTCCGGTACTGTTCACCCGGGCCATTTTAGGCCCGAGTCGACTTTTCCCGGGCCAAAACTTGGTAAGTGACTTCCTAAACCCTACCTAGTACATTGGGTATTATTAGACTTGTCTAGAGTTTGATTAGTATCGGTTTAGGGATTGAACATGGATTCGGGTTAATATTTGTATGTGTGTGATTGTTATATTCAATTGCGATATTTGTGGGGCTTAATTTAGTAGCTAATTAAGGGGGCGAAATGACCGTATTGTCGTGGGTTAGAATGGCTAGGGCGTGTTTTAATTTAATTGTATTACGTTATAGTTACGTTATTTAATTTGGGTTAGATAATATGATTGAACTGGATGATTGTGTGTGGCCGACCTGAACGTCGAGTTCGTATGTTGAGGTGGCGAAATGTGAATTGGGCTGAGTTGTGAATATGAAATGTTTGATGCAATTGGCGTGAAATTGATTGAATTGAATGGCGTGTGCTTGCCTGTCGATTTGAAGCCCGGATCGATCGGAGGGCTACGGACTTGGGACGTGTTGACGGCGGTCCGTGTGAAGGCATGACTGGCCGAGGTGCCAAATGGATGCGGGCTTGAGACGTGTTGACGGTGGCCCGTTAGAGGTGTGATAGACCGGGACGTGTTTACGTCGGTCATTGGAACGATTGATTGTGTGGCTTGGGACGTGTTGACGGCGGCCACTGGTATGGTATGATTGGTATGGCTTGGGACGTGTTGACGGCGGCCATTGGTATTGATCGAATTGTGCGGCTTGTGAGCCCGTGAGAGGAAAGATGATCGAACACGTGTGCGCGATGTGATTGACTGAATTGGCTGATTGAGCGTGTGATTGGATTGGCTGGTTGAGCGTGTGATTGGATTGGCTGGTTGAGCGTGTGATTGGATTGGCCGGTTGAGCGTGTGCTTGAAGTGGCTGGTTGAATGTGCGGTCTAATTAGTAGGGTGAATTACATGCAAGTGTGGTTGGCGTTTGAGCAATTGCGATGTGCTATTTAGTTACTATTATTGCATTACCATGTTATGACTAACGTGCAGTGTTGGCATGGGCTTGATGACGAGGTAAGTTCAATAATGCGAATTATATATCTTATGGGGTAGATTGCATGTGCGACTTGTCTGGGTACGCATTGGCCTACGTGGGGTATAGGGGGTTGCTTATTGAGACTCGTTCTCACGGTTATTATATAACCATTTCAGATTCGCAATCATGAGGGATTGGAGACGCTTCAAGGGTATCTCAGAGATCGAAGACGAGTTAAGTACTCGGTATTTTGAGTCCCCCTTTTTGTAGAGGAGTTAAGTTTGCGAACTATTGCCCTTTGAGGAACGTGGTTCTGTTGTTGTGGCCTAGCTTAGGGAATTGTCTCTTGAGGACGTCGTGTGTATTCGTCAAGTGTAGAAATTACAGTTATTTGTTTATTGCTATTGCTGCCCCTTGTCATTATTAATTGTCCGGGATTATTTCTATTTGTTTCCGCGCGTGTTTAATCTCTGATGTTTGGGTTGGGTCGGCGACGTGCCTGGGACGTCGCATTCAATGATCGACCATCGAGGGGTGTCGCGAGCTCGTTAGGGTTCGGGGCGTGACATCCCCGCTGATTTGGTATCAGAGCAAGGCTAGCTCGAACCAAGATGGTCAAAGCTTGGAGTGATAAGGAGCGATGACTTTGGGGTAGTTAGTTAGGAAGACTGGTTGGCCATGCGTTACCCAGACTGTTTGATTGTGATTGCTGAGTGACGTATGCAATAACATGTGAAATGCAGGTGCGTCAGGACTTGAGGTTAGTGCACGATCCCTGTTCTTTGTGATTGAGTGATGTTGTGATTGACTGCCTGCTTAGTGAACTGTTGTGATTCATTGCCTAGGGCTTTAGACTGGTATAGTTGGCCTAGGTCTTTAATTCTCGTGGGGAATTATAGCAGGTAAGTGGGTAGTGTGAACCCTGTGAGTATGAGTAGCCGAGGATGAGGTCGAGGTCGAGGTCGTGTAGGTCCGCAAGTTGGAGTCGTGAGGGTTTCCAGATGAGACGAGATTTTGAGGGCACTCGAGGAAGTTGGAATTTTAATGGGAAGGCATATTGATGAGCGGAATGCTACTGTTTCTACTGATGCTGAGACTACTGTGGTTGTTGTCAATGGAAATAACAAGAATCATAAGTATAATGGAAATGTTGGGAATCAAGGTTAAGGGTAAGCTAATGCAGTCAAACAGATGCGTCAGTTGGTTGGAAAAAATTTGGAAATTTCTTTAAACTTGCAAGGTTCGATGGGGAAAAGGTGACCCTGAGGCTACATTAATTTGGAGAGAGGACTAAAAAGGGGCTATGAGGGATTCAGGTGCATTGATGAGGACAAAGCGACCCTGGCTACATATTAATTATAAGGAAAAAAAAAAATGCAAGTGATTGGTAAGAGGACCCCCGAAGTAGGATATTTCAAAGGGCATATTTTTAAGACTGGGATGTCGTTGTTGAGGCCTTTATTGAGAAGCTCGTTCAGAGAATGTGCGACGACAGAAAATGACATAGTTCCTTCGACTTCACTTAAATCGGATGTCAGTCGATCAGCACGAGGTTGAGTTTGTAAGGACCGGGAGGATAGGACAAGAATGGTTAAGGACCGTGAGGATAGGACAAGAATGGTTAAGGACCGTGAGGATAGGACAAGAGGTTTTGGGACGGATTAGAACCGGAATTCCGCAATTAGTTAGTACTTTTGGGTCTTAAGGGATTGTATTGAGCTGTATGACAAGGCTTAAACGGTTGAAAGGGATATGAATGATAGATTTACCGTCTATGGACCGCGGTACATGCTGGCTAGGGACAATAGGGACTTTGGAAAGGAGCCTATGACAGTGAATCAGAGATTTGTCCCTCTAGTAAGAACGAACCTTTGGAAAGCTGAATTACTACTCCAACACCGCATGTCGGTCTTGTGGAAAGAGGCACGGAAATGGCCCTTGCCAGGTGAACCTGGGGAGTATCTTTGATGTGACCAACATGATCATTAAGTGAGAAATTGCTCGAACCGATAAGCTAGACCGTTAACATAGCAACAGCCATCGCAAGTAGGACATTAAGCGGGAGCTGCCCCATGGAATAACCAAATTAATCGCAGGCTGAAGGAAAGATGTACGTGGTGGTTGGGAAGGAATCCGAGGATTTGTCTTGAAAGTCTAGGTGCGTTATGAGATAGTATTTAGTACAGTAGGAGATGATTTTGAAGTTATCGTCCGGGTGGTCAGGTAAGACTTAAAAATCAATTTTTATAAGGAATCGACGCAATCGGTTTAAGGATTTGTGGATTACTGATGACATTCGTGGACGAGTTGGGAAGGATGAGTGTTGCTTAGGAATTACAGAGTTTGTAAAAAAAAAAAAAAAAACCAATGTGAGTTGTTTTGGGAGACTATTGGATTGAAATTGGATGGATTGAGCTTTATCTTCGAGATGTAAAAAGATAATTAATTTGTGGCCGATCGGTTGGTTGAGGAATCAAGGCTAAAGGACATAGCCGAGGTGTGTAATCTTCCCGATGTCTTTCCTCAGGAATTGCCGGGATTGTCACCTGTTAGGAGAGTCGAGGTTGTGGTTGAATTGGCTCTAGGGATAAAACTGACCTAGGGAACGCTCTACAAGATGTCACTGTCGGAATTGAAGGAATTCCAGGTCCAAGTGCGGAAGTTATTGGATGAAGGTTTTATTCGTCGGAGTGGGTCTTCATGGAGAGCGCCAGATTTATTCATAAGGAAAAAGGATGGATAATTGAGATTGTACATTGACTACAGACAGTTGAATCAGATGGTTATTAAGGATAAACGCCAGTTGCCAAGGGTAAATGACTTGTTCGACCAATTACAAGGGGCATCAATAGTTTGTAAGATCGACTTAAGGACTGGTTATCACCAATTGAGGATTAAGAAGGAAGACGTGCAGAAGTCGGCATTTAGGACGAGGTATGGACACTATGAGTTTACGGTGATGCCGTTTGGACTGACGAACGCCCCTGCAGCCTTTATGGATTTAAATGAATCGGATAAGCAAGGAAATTTGGGCTTGATTTTAAGCCTTTCCATCTACCCATATTCTCAGCATTCCCTTGTGTTTGTGCATGTGTGTTTCTGCAAGTTTTATGGCTGGTACACGAATGGAAGTTGCGGTTTGAGATTGCATGGAAAGAATCAAGCATGGTAGTGCTGATGCATGTGTGATTCTAGAGCCCAAAGGGTGTGTCAACCATGGATCTAAGCTCAATGAACCTTGCATGTGAGTTTCGAGTCTCCTGAGCCGAATAGATGCACAGATGGCGATGAGCTTAGGACTCCTATATGCTTGTTAGTCGGCTGTTGGGTTACTGTGGAAGAGAAGACAGATTCGTGAGCCTTGTGGATGCAAAAAGGAGCGAAAAGTGCATGAGGAGTTAGGAAGGGCAGATCTGGTCACTTGGGGCATTGATCTTCTTCATTTTTGTTCCATTTTAAAAAGTCGAAATCTTAAGTTGAGTCCTTCACAAAAGTTGTTTGAAATCCTCCCCTTTATAACATATCTTAATTTCAGATTTTTATAAAGTGATTTGGATAGGACGATAGTCCATTTTCCCCGCCGTGCTCAAGCTGTTTTCTATACGATTTCAGTGACCTTTCTATCTTCTCGATTTTCTACACAAATTTGTAGAACGATTCTGAGGAAACTTTCTTCGTAAAAGGTATTAGAGACATCCTTCTCTACAACATATTTTAAATCCAAAATTTTTAGAGGTGTTTTGAGTCCTGGGAAGAGCTATTGTTTTGGAGACAATAATCCTGTTTCGGTGAACAGTTTTTGTCCTGTCTTGAGCCACCGAAAAGAAATACTTACCAAGGCTTTTAATCTTCGAGTTCTTCATGAAAGTTGTTCATTTTGATCTCTCCTAATACATATTTAAATATCAGAATTTTTGAAGGTTATTTACTGTACCTGGTGTCTTAAATTCTTCGGGAGTGCAAAACTGGTCGATTCTGTACAATTGTGAAAATCCCTCTTCGTCTACTTGAGAACGTATAAATTGTGGTTCGATGCCCTCTGAGAATATGATGTGCATATCATGAGCTTTCAAATGAGGTATGGTTGGTCGTACTTGGGTGAGAAATGGTTGAGGAAATGGGATGACCTTGTGGATGCATTTATGGTGATATTCATGAGTGGTTGAATTGCGCCGATTTGTATGTGTGACATATAATCTGTCTCCATGGAGTACCAGTGACGATCACTTTGGACCGTGATCCTAAATTTACTGCCGCCTTTTGGAAAAGTCTGTATACGGCATTAGGAACGAAGTTACAGTTTAGCACGGCCTATCATCCCCAGACGAATGGCCGGTCCGAAAGGACGATTCAGATTTTTGAAAGACATGCTGCGAGCATGTGTTTTGGATTTTAAAGGGTGGCCGAGAGGAACAGCTGCATTTGGTTGAATTCACCTACTTCAATAGCTACCAGCAGAGTATCAGAATAGCACCGTTGGAAGCATTGTACGGCAGAGCCCGCAGAACACCGGTTTGTTGGGATGAAGTTGGTGAGATGAGCAATACGGGTCCAGAGTTAGTACGACAGTCGATTGATACAATCAAGGTTATCCGGGACAAACTTAAAACCACACAGAGCTGCCATAATGATTATGCAGACCGGAGATGTAGGCCTTTGGAGTTTCAAGTAGAGGACCACGTATTTCTCAAGGTGTCGCCGATGAGAGGATTGTCTCGGTTTGGTAAGAAAGAGAAGTTGAGCTCGAGGTACGTGGGTCCATTCGAGGTCTTAGAGAGAATAGACACCATGGCTTATCGTCTCGCGCTACCGTCTAATTAGTCTCAAGTGCTCAATGCGTTTCACGTGTCTATGTTGAGGAAGTATGAACCAGACCCGACCCACGTGTTTAACTATAAAGAAGTAGACGTGGACGACAGGGTGTCGTACGTGGAAAAGCCAGTTCGGATCGAGGCAGAATAGAAAGAGTGTTGCGAAACAAGAAGATTTCGATAGTCAAGATTGTTTGGGAACACCATGGGACCGAAGGTACGACGTGGGAAAGTGAAGAGCAAATGCGATACCAGTAACCCCATTTGTTTGGATAATTGGGTAGGATTGTAAATTTCGAGGACGAAATTTTTGTAAGGGGGGAAGAGTTGTGACATTCCGAATTTCGACCCATTTTTGGGATTTATAAAACGCGTAATTTGTCAGTGTGCTTATAGTAAAATCTCGCCCGGGAACTGATCACTCCCGGTTATCATTTTTAAATTAGAGATTTCGCTAGAATCGCACTCGATCAAATTTGACCGTTATTTAGACCCCGAACTTGGCAGTCGATTTCCGGGAGTTTCGGGACAAAATAAATTGGACGGTGTCGATATTATTGTGGCCAGCGTCGAGATTATCAGAAATAGTGAGAAAGTGAAATTTTGGACTGGGTGCGGATTTGGACTAGTAGACCTCCCTCGGGTTAGTTTTCTTTAATTTTCGTGGCCACTGTCTCTTATTATATTCTAGGGGTTATTTGGACCGTAGGACCATTTTCGGATTCGAATTCCGAGCGTTGGATCGTACTCAAGTGATGTCTTTTCTCTCTCTCTCTTTCTCTCTCTTTCTTTCTCTCTCTCTCTCCCCGGTCACCTCCCCTGCGCACGTCTGCCCGCACGTCTCCTCTCTCTCTTCCCCATGCAGACTTCCCTCTCTCTCTCTCTCTCTCTCTCTCTCTCTCTCTCTTTCCCTCCCTCGGCGTGCACGTTGCACCCATGCAGAACACACTCCCCCCCCTGACACTCTCTCTCTCCTCTTCTTCTCTTCCTGCTCTCTCTCTTCTTCTTCTTCTCCTTCTTCTTCCTTCCTTCTTGCATGGCCCGAACGGTTCGGCTTCTGTGCTCGCCGACTGCCACCGCCGCTGGTCGCCCCGTCGTGCCTCGCGCCGCCGTAGCCCGACCGAGCTGCGCCGCCGCCCGACCAGCCGCTGCAATCCCGCCGGTCGCCCCCGTCGCCGGTCATCCTCCCTCTCCCCCCCCTTTAACTGGTTCTGCCCGCTTCTGCTTCGCCCGACCGGCCACTCGCCGCGCCCGACCACCGCGTCGTGCGCCGTCCGGCCGCCACCTCCGCCCAGTCGAGCCGCGTCGCCGCCAGTCGCCGCTCGGCCTCCCTTGCCGGCCACCCGAGCTGCACGTGGGTGCCGTCTCCGCCCGAACCAGTGGACGTTGCAGCTCGTCCTTCCGCCGCGTCCCGGCGCAGCCCAGCCGCCACCCAGCCTTCCGGCCAACTCCCCAGCCCCTCGCCGTCCGCCGTGTTGCCCGACTGCCGCCGGTTCGCGCCCCCTCAGCCCCCCAGCTCTCTCCCTCGTCACCCCTCGGCCGACTCTCCTCTCTCTCTCCGAGTGGGTCGCCGGGGAGCCGCCCCGCCCGGCGCCGCCCAGCCGCCCAGCCGTCCAGCCAGCCCGTCGCTCGCCGGCCCCGTTGCCACAGCCCAACCCAGCTGGCCGTCGCCCCGCTTGTCCGCCCGACGCCGCCCAGCTTCGCCTTGGCCGGACTGACTCGACCATGGCCGAGCCTCCGCCACCCTACTGCCGACCAGTTGCTGCTCGCCGCCGTAGCCGCCGCCGGTCGCCGGCCCGGTTAGCCAGCCAGCTCCAGCCAACCCCCCCAGGCCGTGGCCGAGCCCCCTGCCCGCCCAACCAGGCCGCACGCCCGCTCGCCCAGGCGTGGCCGAGAGCCCCCAGGCCGTGGCCGTGGCCGTGCCCGTCGCCCGGGCGCGTCGCCCGTCCAGCCGGCCCGTCGCCTGGCGCGTCGCCCGTTCAACCAGGCGCGTTGCCCATCCGCGCCCGCGCCCGTGCCCGCTCCCGCGCCCGCGCCCTCGCCCATGCCCGCCCCCGCGCGCCAGGCACGCCGACCGGCCATTGTGCCCACGATGGCCGGCCACCGCGCCTAGTCCGGTACTGTTCACCCGGGCCATTTTAGGCCCGAGTCGACTTTTCCCGGGCCAAAACTTGGTAAGTGACTTCCTAAACCCTACCTAGTACATTGGGTATTATTAGACTTGTCTAGAGTTTGATTAGTATCGGTTTAGGGATTGAACATGGATTCGGGTTAATATTTGTATGTGTGTGATTGTTATATTCAATTGCGATATTTGTGGGGCTTAATTTAGTAGCTAATTAAGGGGGCGAAATGACCGTATTGTCGTGGGTTAGAATGGCTAGGGCGTGTTTTAATTTAATTGTATTACGTTATAGTTACGTTATTTAATTTGGGTTAGATAATATGATTGAACTGGATGATTGTGTGTGGCCGACCTGAACGTCGAGTTCGTATGTTGAGGTGGCGAAATGTGAATTGGGCTGAGTTGTGAATATGAAATGTTTGATGCAATTGGCGTGAAATTGATTGAATTGAATGGCGTGTGCTTGCCTGTCGATTTGAAGCCCGGATCGATCGGAGGGCTACGGACTTGGGACGTGTTGACGGCGGTCCGTGTGAAGGCATGACTGGCCGAGGTGCCAAATGGATGCGGGCTTGAGACGTGTTGACGGTGGCCCGTTAGAGGTGTGATAGACCGGGACGTGTTTACGTCGGTCATTGGAACGATTGATTGTGTGGCTTGGGACGTGTTGACGGCGGCCACTGGTATGGTATGATTGGTATGGCTTGGGACGTGTTGACGGCGGCCATTGGTATTGATCGAATTGTGCGGCTTGTGAGCCCGTGAGAGGAAAGATGATCGAACACGTGTGCGCGATGTGATTGACTGAATTGGCTGATTGAGCGTGTGATTGGATTGGCTGGTTGAGCGTGTGATTGGATTGGCTGGTTGAGCGTGTGATTGGATTGGCCGGTTGAGCGTGTGCTTGAAGTGGCTGGTTGAATGTGCGGTCTAATTAGTAGGGTGAATTACATGCAAGTGTGGTTGGCGTTTGAGCAATTGCGATGTGCTATTTAGTTACTATTATTGCATTACCATGTTATGACTAACGTGCAGTGTTGGCATGGGATTGATGACGAGGTAAGTTCAATAATGCGAATTATATATCTTATGGGGTAGATTGCATGTGCGACTTGTCTGGGTACGCATTGGCCTACGTGGGGTATAGGGGGTTGCTTATTGAGACTCGTTCTCACGGTTATTATATAACCATTTCAGATTCGCAATCATGAGGGATTGGAGACGCTTCAAGGGTATCTCAGAGATCGAAGACGAGTTAAGTACTCGGTATTTTGAGTCCCCCTTTTTGTAGAGGAGTTAAGTTTGCGAACTATTGCCCTTTGAGGAACGTGGTTCTGTTGTTGTGGCCTAGCTTAGGGAATTGTCTCTTGAGGACGTCGTGTGTATTCGTCAAGTGTAGAAATTACAGTTATTTGTTTATTGCTATTGCTGCCCCTTGTCATTATTAATTGTCCGGGATTATTTCTATTTGTTTCCGCGCGTGTTTAATCTCTGATGTTTGGGTTGGGTCGGCGACGTGCCTGGGACGTCGCATTCAATGATCGACCATCGAGGGGTGTCGCGAGCTCGTTAGGGTTCGGGGCGTGACACTCTTCCAATAGCAGCTTGGCTATCGCAATGAATACACACAGCTGGCACCGGTTTAGACCAGTTTGGAATGTCTTCTAAGAAATTTCGAAGCCATTCTGCCTCTTCTCCAGCCTTGTCCAAAGCAATGAATTCAGCCTCCATCGTGGACCTTGCTATACAGGTTTGTTTGGACGACTTCCAAGACACCGCTCCCCCACCAAGGGTAAACACAAATCCACTAGTGGATTTTGTATCGTTTGTTCCGGTAATCCAATTTGCATCACAATATCCTTCAAGTACCGCCGGATATTCTATGTAATGCAAACTATAATTCTGGGTATGCTTCAAATAGCCCAAAACACGCCTCATAGCTTTCCAGTGATCTTCATTTGGGCTTGCAGTATATCGACTTAGCTTACTTACAGCACAAGCTATGTCCGGTCTAGTACAGTTCATGACATACATTAAACTGCCTAGTATACTTGCATACTCATTTTGATCTTTGATTGTACCAGAATTCTTTGTAAGGTGTAAATTCACATCTATCGGGGTCCTTACAGGTACAACATCTAGATTCTTACATTTATCTAGAATTTTCTCAATATAATGAGCTTGTGACAGTGCTAGTCCCTCAGATGTTTTATGGATTTTAATTCCTAAAATAACATCTGCGACCCCCAAATCTTTCATAGCAAAATTGCTTGTAAGCATTCGCTTCGTTGCCTTAACAACTTCACAGTCACTTCCCATTATAAGCATGTCGTCGACATATAGACAAAGAATGACAAAACCATTATGAGTGTTCTTAACGTACACACATTTATCACACTCATTGATTCTATATTCATTCAACAACATCACTTGGTCAAACTTAGCATGCCATTGCTTGGGTGCTTGTTTTAGACCATATAACGACTTGATAAGCCGACACACTTTCTTTTCTTGTCCAGGAGCAACACACCCTTCAGGTTGCTCCAAATAAAGTTCCTCTTCCAAGTCCCCATTCAAGAAGGCCGTTTTCACATCCATTTGATGGATCTCCAACTTATACACTGCAGCTATTGCAATCAACATCCTTATTGATGTAATTCTCGTGACCGGTGAATAAGTGTCAAAATAATCAAGACCTTCTCGTTGCTTGTAGCCTTTAACCACAAGTCTAGCTTTATACTTATCAATAGTGCCATCCGCCTTCATTTTCTTTTTGAAGATCCACTTACTTTGTAGTGGTTTATTTCCAGGCGGAAGGTCAACCAATTCCCACGTATGATTCGATAGAATTGATTCAATTTCGCTATTGATAGCTTCCTTCTAGAACGGAGCTTCTGGGGATGTCACAGCCTCTTTGACAGTCTGAGGCTCGTTCTCTAACAGAAAAGTTAGAAAATCTGGACCAAAGGATGTGGAGGTCCTTTGTCTCTTACTCCGTCTAGGTTCATCCTCAATAGGATCATTTGTTGAAGTAACAACTCGAGGTCTCTTATTATTTTCATGTGAATCATATACTTTGTTATATGGAAAAATATTCTCAAAGAACGAGGCGTCCCTTGATTCAATAATCGTATTAACATGTATATCCGAGACCTCAGATTTATGTACAAGAAACCGATATGCACTACTATTTTGGGCATATCCAATAAAGACACAATCAATGGTCTTTGGTCCTATTTTAACCTTCTTTGGTTTAGGAATCATGACCTTAGCCAAACACCCCCACACTTTGAGATAATTCAAATTAGGCATTCTACCTTTCCATTTCTCATAGGGTGTTTGTTGTGTCTTCTTGTGGGGAACTCGATTCAAGATCAAATTCGCCGTCAAAATAGCTTCCCCCCACAAATTCTCAGGTAAACCGGAACTATTCAACAATGCATTCATCATTTCCTTTAGTGTCCGATTTTTCCTTTCAGCTACTCCATTGGCTTGAGGCGCATAGGGAGGTGTCAGTTGGTGTCTAATACCAAATTCGGAACATACTTCCTCAAAAGGAAATTCGTATTCACCTCCTCTATCGGATCTTATCATTTTGATCTTCTTATTTAATTGCGTTTCCACTTCAGACTTATAAGTCTTAAACGCATTAATTGCCTCATCTTTGCTTTTGAGCAAATAAACATAACAAAATCTAGAATAATCATCTATAAAAGTTATAACATATTTATTACCTCCTCTAGATGGTGTTGATTTCATGTCGCAAATATCGGTGTGAATTAATTCTAAAGTCTCCGTTACTCTATCATTCACAGAATCAAACGGAGGTCTAGAAAATTTGGATTCAACACACACTTGGCATTTATCTCTTGGACAATCGAATTTTGGTAACAAGCCCATATTAATTAATTTCTTAATAGACTTATAATTCACGTGTCCTAATCTAGCATGCCAAATATTAGGAAGCTCAACCACATAAGCGAAATCAACTTTATTAGAAGAAACAATAGGAGGTACAACAGTCATTACATTCATCTTGAACAGACCATCACTAAGATACCCCTTGCCCACATACATATCACTCTTGGAGAGTATAAACTTATCAGACACAAAAACCATCTTAAACCCATGCTTGCTAAGGAGAGAACCCGACACTAAATTCTTGCGCACATCCGGCACGTACAATACATCATTTAGTGTCACTTGCTTTCCAGAGGTCATCTTCAAAACAACTCTTCCAATTCCTTCAACCTTGGAGGTCGATGAGTTACCCATGTAGAGTATCTCTTCATGTGCCATCGGCGTATAAGTTGTGAACATGGATTTGTTGGCACAAATGTGTCGAGTTGCTCCAGTGTCAATGAACCATTCTTTGGAGTTTCCCACCAGATTACATTGGGAAATCACAGCAGCAAGGTTGATGTCTTCGACACCACTAGAAATATGTTCCACCACATTAGCATTGGTCTTTTGCTTCTTCTTGGCTCTACACTCTTTGGATCGATGTCCAGGCTTTCCACAATTGAAGCACTTGCCAAGAAATTTTTTCGGACCTTGGTTGGAACCCTCTCCATAGCTCTTCCTCTTCTTGTTGGGTTTCTTTGATTCCTCAACAATGTTAGCTCTTGATGTCTCAAAGGTTTTGCCACCTTTCTTCTCGGAGATTCTATTATCTTCCTCTATCCTCAATCGAACAATCAAGTCTTCAAGTGACAGCTCCTTTCTCTTGTGTTTAAGATAATTCTTGAAGTCTTTCCACGAAGGTGGTAGCTTCTCAATGAAGGCAGCAACTTGGAAGGACTCACTTAGAGTCATTCCTTCAGCATGAATGTCATGCAGGATCACTTGAAGCTCTTGGACTTGACTCAAAAGAGTTTTAGAGTCCACCATCTTGAAGTCAAGAAACTTGCCAACAATGAATTTCTTTAATCCGGCATCTTCAGTCTTGTACTTCTTGTCCAGACTATCCCACAATTCCTTAGCCGTTTTCAGAGGGCTATAGACATTATAAAGGGCATTGTCCAGACCATTGAGAATGTAGTTTCGACAAAGGAAGTCTGAATGCTTCCAAGCATCCACGGCAGCAAGCCTCTCTTTATCAGTATCTCCTTCATCCAACTTAGGAGCATCCTCATTGAGAAATCGAGCCAAGTTCAAAGTTGTGAGGTAGAACAACATCTTTTGTTGCCACCTCTTGAAATCAACACCGGTGAACTTCTCAGGCTTTTCTCCATGAGCTCCATGAGTTGGGATCGACACAGTAGGCACGGTAGGTATCGAAGCCGAAGCCATTTCTGAGCGTCAAACACAAAATGATTAACTTGAATATACGAACACCAATTTGTTTAATTAACACAAACAAAAAATACTTTTCACCAAAAACGAACACTTGATGATCTAAAAGTTCAAACTGAGAAAGGGTAAAAAGCAAGTTTTTGTGGTCGTGCGGCTAATTTGAGTCTGAGACTTAAAAAAAATATTAACAACTACAGATGTTGAAGACCGCACACGTCAGTAACACCGAATGTAGAATAATCAACTATTACAGAAAACAAACTTCACCGAACTCAATAACACAGAATGTATAATATGCAGAACCCACGATTATCACCATAATCGAATGCACAGTTCACAGAATATTAGCACCAATTCGGACAGAGAATAAGATCCGATTATAAGCAAGTACGTATGAAGACATAATGCGAAGCAACAGTACACGTACATGAACAAACATACGATAAATTCGTCTTAAGATTGTAAGTAAAAAATACCCTTCAGTACTTGGTATCATCATACGTAATATGTTGATCACATACAATACGACATACGAACTTCCATACCCCCTCTTTAAAGTGCCGAAGGTCAATGGACAATCGCCTCCCAGGATAGAACGGATCCTTCCCTCAAAGCCGGCACCACTTGCTCGGAGGAAAAACGGCGAACGGAACGTCGCGGAATTGATCGCACAAAGAAAACGAATGAGGGAGAGATTAAAAAATAATGCACGGCCGTTTTGTTAAAAACATGAGTTATAAAACAAGTCCGAAGAGTCACTAGTTGAACCGGTACCAGTTGGACGGATTAACCGTTCAAGCGATTCCGACGCAATGAAGAAACCGGTTCGGTATGGACCGAACCGACACAAGTGAAGGAACCGAACCGTTGCAAAAAACAAATAAAAGAGTTGGATAATATCTTCCCGTTCCCGACCCGAACCGGACGGCGGACGGCGGACGGCGGCGCGCGATAATTGTTGCTTGGAGCAACACCTCTCTCTTCCACAAAAGTGGGGTACCCCTTGGGGCCCAACCCTTCATGGAAGACACAAGCTAATATATCCAACTTCAAGCTCCCATCTTTCCTATGTGGGACTCTCTCCTTCACCTTTAATATCATTCAAATAATTTGATGGATTTTTGGCTCCAACATTTGCAAATTGGAGTTCCCTCCAATTTGTTCAAAATCCCAACATTTAGGAAATGCATTAACAAAATACGGCAGAAGAATATATAAGTAATACTCAATTGAATCGTAAAGCAAGAAAATAATTCTATAAAGAGTACCTAATTATTAAGATCGATATATCTATATTTATAATATAGAAAAGGAAAACAAAGAAACTTTGATTAGATTATATTTCCATGGTTGTTAAAGAAAAAAGGATTTGGGGAGACCATCTAAGATATAGCTGTTTCCTGTTAAAATGAACATAATCATTGCGAGATTACTTGGGAGATCAAATACTTGCCGATGTTTTTGGTTGTAACTTGAACATTTCAATTTTAGCACTAAAATTGTTCCTACTAAAATATTTTTTTTGGATATAAAGGAACCATTCCGTTGAACAGAAGAAAGTAATCAGACGTGACCCCCTTTTGCAAGACTGAAATGCAAAGAAATCCCTTTCTTGTGTAATGGTAACAGAGGAGGCGAAGAAAGGGATCAATTCCCAAGTTTCCTTCTTGTGTCGACATAAGAAAGGAATGTTCCTCTTTTCTTTCTCTATATATTGTGCGACGAGGACAAATGCAGGCAGCACTCAAGAACCATTTCTTCACTGTTTCTTATCTTGTTGCTTGCATTTCATTCAGGCTTGCTGCTGTCGAATTTGATCCTTTGGTACCACCCGCACTCCTGGTAATTTCGCTCTCAGTTATTTTCACCATGCGTGCATCGATTTATTGTTTTAGGAACTATAAGATTAGTGATTTGTTTTCACCGGCATTGGGTCCTGTATGCACATTGATTTAGGCCTCATCTTGTGATGTGCGTGGATGATGAGAATTCCCCTCAAGTTTGTCCGTCTCCTGTGGCTGATTTCAAGCTCTATGCTTTCATAAGCATTGGCAAAACAGCTAAAGTCTTGTTTTTATTTTTTTTTAATCCAATCTCATTTCAGACGCATGCTAACAATGTGTTTTGGTCTGAAACATATGAAATTTTCACACTAATTACACATAATCTTTTCATAATTTTTTTAATACTTGAATTATATTTTAAATTTTAACAGAGAGAAAAAAAATTATTTTTGCTTTTTTAAAAAGCACAAACAAACAAGTCCCAAGAAATTTCAGCCAAGCCAACTCTTATCATCATGATTATTTCCTTTCATTATATTTTATCATGTGTCGTTTGTGAAACCAAACTAAGTATATGTAATACATACATATATACATATAGGCACATACACACACGTCAATCAATGATAAAAAAAAATTCATTAAAATGGAGTTAAATGGTTGGCCTACGTCATCACAAAGTTCCATCCCGTCCCACTTTCCTTAACATCAATTAAACATATTACTATACAATAAAGTAGAGGAAGACTCAATCATCTAATTTAATCTAACATAATTTTCCTCGAACAGTATATCAACATTAACTTGCCTTACTTATTGAATTAGATTATATAAGTATACAATAATTATAGATAATAGAAAATATTTAAAATGACAAACATTGATTGCAAAACTCCAATGTACATACATACTTTACAACAAAGTGGGAAAGAACTTAATCATCCCATTTAATCTTTCACATACAAGAGCAAAAACATGGACTTGCCTTACTTATTAAATTGGACGTGATCTTTTACATATCCAGCGAACTGGTTTCACTTTCGTCCCAATTTAATTGTGGTCCTAACTCCAATCTCAGCTCTCTCACAATCCACTAGATATATAAAAGATTACATCCTACCTTCACGAGTGAATTGATGGGGTATTTAAGGTAAGAGGATCAAAACAATTGCTTAACAGGATTATTTCACATGGATAGGCTGCTACTTGTCAAGGGAGACTCAAGCCAATTGTATACAGCCATGTGTCAAAAGGACATAGGCCAACACCAAGCCTAATAGAAAGGTGTAGGGAATAGGTAGGGCCATCTCTAATGAGTCTTGCTCTCAGCTTACTAAGTCTAAACTCTCCAAAACATATCAAACAAATGAAAATAACCTAGGATCATGCCACTTATCTCAAGTCATTCTTGCATGGAGCAATGCTCATGTGAAATAACCTGTAACAAGTTCTAGACAATGGCATTTGTTAGTAAATTTACTTAATTGTATAAAGGAATGATATATTTATTAAATATGAAACCAACCCTACTTGAGAGTTCATCAAAATATGCGAAAAGGATTGTCATGCATAGAGAAAATGCATAAAAGGTAATGATTAAGACACATTCCTATTATTGGGGGGATGATAAGAATGTTACAATATAACAAAAGTAGATGCTCGACGTGCACAACAACGCGCACAACACATTATTGTGAGAAGACTGCTCATACTTTGTATAAAAAGAAACAACTATTATCATAATAATATAATAATTGTTGCATTTTTTTAGTGTAAAAAGAATTATAAAAGTTGTTTCAGTAAGTAAGAAAAGCTTGCTTATTTGTCATTAATGGAAAAAGCAAAAATAACTTTAGATTAAAAAATAGATGATCAGATAGGAAAGTCAGCAAAGATTTGATTGTATATATTGAGTAGAGCTAAATTGGAAGAAGAATATGTTGGGGGATAGAAAAAAGAGCCAGACTTAAAAGACAAGAGAGATGACTTGTCTTATAGTAGTTGTCAAAGAAAAGCTACAAATTTCAGTTATTTAAAGGATTTCAAACTAATAGATATGATTACAATAAAAAACTGAAATAGTAAAAGATTATGGACAGATATAGGATTTTACTTTGCATAAATGTGCAAGTTTTGGAATCGTCTAGTATGGGAAGAGCTTTAAGGCAGTTTTATTTATTTATTTGGATAATAGGAAAAAATAAAGGAAGGAAAAAAAAATATAGAAGCATTGATCACAGGAAGCAAACGACTTTGTGAGATTAGCAAGGAGAGTGAACTTCCTTAATCAAACTGGAATGTTTTAGTAAATAATAGCAATAATGTCACGTGACAATATGAATGAGAGTTTTGAATTGAGATGTGTAGTGTTGGTATCAGAATGTTAACAAATCCATTATGTTACTTACGCGTATAGAACTTTCTATATTCCCAGAAAGAATCCCTATCCTAATGTGCATTGCATATGTGTAACTATATATTCCCATATATATTGGTTTCTAATTAATTGTAGCTCACATCTAACGGTGCTCGAATATCAAAGCAAACTAACATTCCCTAAGTTTATAATGTAAGCTTAGTTACTAACTTCGTCATACATTAAATCCATCCCAAGAATATGAAAAATGATTGGTCATCTTTTCACAAAAAGGTAAAGAATGAAACCTTTTAAAAAAACATCAGTTTTCTTGTGGGCATCGGATGCGACCGGAGTGGGTTTCCATTTTTGGTTGAGGCTTGCGTGGATGATCAGAATTCCTATCTATAATAAGCTGAAGTCGGTCATAGAGTTGATAATTAGATTTGTTAGGCTTTTGATTTGCTAGTCTCCGATGAGCATCAACATTAACTTGTTAGGCATGTTGTGAGAAGTCTCTAGCCTTGGACCTCCTGCACTAATATCTTCTGATTCACAGAGAGACAGAGAGAACAAAAATGGCGGAAGCTGTCATCGTCGGTATTGCCGGAGAGATCGTTGCTTATTTGGTTCCTCAAGCACTAGAAAATGTTGGAAAGTTATGGGGCGTTAAGGATGAACTTGAGGTGCTCAGGGACACTGTCTCCACTCTTCAGGCAGTATTGGACCATGCAGAAGAGCAATACCACCAGAGTCCCCAAATTAAAGTTTGGGTTGATAAACTGAAAGAAGCTTTCTACGATGCACAGGACGTGCTTGAAGAATTTAATATAGAAGCCATGCGACGAGAACTGAGGGGCCACAATGAAATGATGAAGGAGGTAAGGACATTTTTCTCAAGTTCGAACCAGCTTGCTTTTAAAATAAAGATGAGTTACAAACTAAGAGCAGTTAGGGTGAGAATCGAAGCCATTAAGGCTGATAAGGGATTCCACTTGGATGAACGCCCCGAGAGAGAGTGGAGGAAGAGAGAAGAGACGCATTCGTTTATACGTGAGGGAGATATTATAGGGAGAGATGAAGATAAGAAGGTGGTCATGGAATTTTTACTGGATTCAGACGTGCAAGAGAACGTTTCCATCCTTCCAATAGTTGGTTTTGGGGGGCTTGGAAAAACAGCTCTTGCTCAATGTGTGTATAATGATGACATTGTTAGTAAATATTTTGACTTGAAAATGTGGGTTTGTGTCTCTGATGACTCTGACATCACAAAAATAGTGAAAAATATGATAGCTTGTGCAAAGAAGAAAGAACCAACTGAGGTTGCGATGGAACAGTTGCAAAGTGAACTGAGGGGAGAGATTGATGGAAAGAGATACCTCTTAGTTTTAGATGATGTGTGGAATGTAGAACGAGAAACATGGCTGAGCTTGAAAACTTTATTGTTGGGAGGTGCTAGAGGAAGCAAGATCCTCATAACTACACGCCTTCTTTTGGTTGCGAGGATCACCGGCACTGCTCCGCCTCATCTTCTCGAGGGCTTATATGAAAGTGCGTCTCTTGAATTACTAATGCAAATGGCTTGTTGTAAAAAAGAGGAGATGCAAGATCCTGACATGCTAGCTATTGGTAAAGATATAGTTAAAAAGTGCTCCGGGGTTCCATTGGCTGTTCGAACTATTGGGAGTTTACTCTTTAAGAAAAGTAAGCACGAATGGTTGCAATTCAAAGAAAACGAGCTCCTAGATGTGTCTCAAAGGGAACACAGCATAATATCAATACTTAAGCTTAGTTATGACCATCTTCCTTCACATTTGAAACAATGTTTCCCGTTTTGTTCATTGTTTCCCAAAGATTATGAAATAAAGAAGCAGACTTTAGTTGATCTTTGGATGGCCGAAGGATTTATCCAGTCATCAAATAGAAGTCCGCATGTAGAAGACATTGCTCATGGATATTTCATGGATCTACTTTGGGGCAACTTCTTCCAAGATTTTCAAGAAGACAAGGAGACTTGCAAGATGCATGATTTGATGCATGATCTAGCATGCTCGGTTGCCGGGACCGAGTGTTGGGTGGCATGGGATGGAATAAAATCCATACATGAGAGAACTCGTCATGTATCATATGGTTCAACTTTCAATTTCACGGGTGAATTTATAATCTCGTGTTCAAAAGCAAGTGCGCTGAGAACATTTCTGTGTGCTGCTAGTGATAGGGAAATGGAACCAACGAGTGAAGTAGATCTATGCCAACTCATTCAAAGTTGTAAGAAGTTGTGCGTCTTGGATCTGCATACCCCATATGTAGAGAAGGTGGCAAGGTCCATTTACAAGTTGAAGCATCTCACGTATCTCGACCTCTCTGGCAATGTTAATCTAAAAAGGCTTCCCGACTCCATTACGAGACTGCAGAGTTTGCAAACTCTTAATCTCTCCAAATGTCGTGCCCTTGAAGAATTGCCAAGGGATATAAGGAACTTAATCAGCCTTCGAAATCTAGACATAGATTATTGTTCGAAACTTGGTTATATGCCACATGGGCTAGGGCAATTGAGATCTCTGCATAGGCTAACGCGCTTCATTTTGCCCAAAGATATAGCTCTTGCTAAGGATTGTTGCAAACTTGGGGAGCTAAATGGGCTTAATGACATCCGGGGAAGCCTTTGCATTGAGAATTTGGGAGGCGTGA
Source organism: Syzygium aqueum (assembly GCA_031216185.1). Classification (NCBI taxonomy): domain Eukaryota; kingdom Viridiplantae; phylum Streptophyta; class Magnoliopsida; order Myrtales; family Myrtaceae; genus Syzygium; species Syzygium aqueum. The sequence goes on along the minus strand of CM062232.1, from coordinate 9,999,843 downwards.
TAGATGCAGTAGCAGAATCTAAGGCTGCGAACTTGATAGGGAAGCATTCTCTAGAATCTTTGGCACTTGAATGGGGCGATTTTGATATTGATGATGCAGTAATTGGGAATAGAGATGAAGCGCTATTAGATGGACTGAGGCCGCACTCAAATCTGCAGAAGTTGAAGATCAATAGATATAAAGGTGAGAGCTTTCCAAGGTGGATGATGGACAATCCGATGTCTTCCTTGCCAAATTTAGTTGAGGTATGCTTTTACAATTGTGGAAGATGTAAAAGTCTCCCTCCGCTAGGCCAACTACCTGGCCTCAAGATTTTAGAGATTTCAGAACTGACTGAATTGGAATACATCAAGTGGGATCATTCAACCACTTCAACAATATCATTTCCTAGTCTATTGAAATTGGAGATCTCTGGCTCTATGAAATTGAAAGCCATGCCACTAGCTCCACATCTTGAGCGATTAAGACTGAGTAGGGCCCATCCAGCGTTGATAAATATGATAGTTGGCCTTAATAAGTTGAAGCATCTAGAAATCTGGGGGATGGAGTCTCTAGAATGTGTGCCCGAGGAGTGCTGGAAAAGCCTCGCCTCCCTCAAATCTCTTAGTATAAGCTGTTGTCCTGGGTTAACTTCCCTCTCAAAAGCACCACCAACACCACTGGGTACGCGACATCAATCCAACCTGGTGGATCTCGATTCTTCGGATTCTGAGGAGCTGGATTTATCCAATTACGACCAAAGCAGCGGCGGCAACAACCACCACAAACTCATCTTGGAACTTCACAGTCTCCGCTCCGTGACTCTCTTTCTCCTTCCAAAACTAGCATCTCTCCCTCAGTGGCTTCTACAGGCCAGCAATCTCAAGGATCTCTCTATTCGGTTTTGTTCGGAGCTGGATATATGCAAAGACGAAAGTGGCAACAACAATAACCTCATCTTGGATTTCCATGGAGCACTTCATGGAGGACTTCAGAATCTCCGCTCCATGGATCTCGCTAGCCTTCCCAAAATAGCATTTCTCCCACAATGGCTTCTACAGGCCAGTAATCTCGAGCATCTCGAGAATTGAGCATTGCTCCAATTTGAAGGCATTACCAGAGCAGATCGAGGCCCTTCAATCCCTTCAACGGCTTTACATCTACTATTGCCCCTCGTTGACATCATTACCTGAAGGAATGCAAAGGCTTGCATCCCTTACTCACCTAACGATCATTCGTTGCCCAGAATTGGAGGAGAAGTGCAAAAGAGATGGAGGCGAGGACTGGCACAAGATCGCTCATATCCCTCACATCCGTATTATTTGATTATGAAGGTATGTGGGGACCTTGTTTGTTTCCCAGATTTTACATGTATAATTTTCAAATTGTGTTTCGATACTAGATTCAATTTGGGGACATGAATTAACCCTAGAGGAATACCGGCACGATTTTGCAAACACCCGTTCGCTTTCGCTGCTTTTGGACAGAGAGAGAAGGTCGATGACGGGTTGCATTCTGATGTTTCAGAAAATCTTGTCATAGCTGTTGCTTGAGCTCTCTCTCGCGAGGCCTAATTCGGATTATTAAGGCATCGCATTGAACGAGTACAACACATTTGTTCTCGCTATGAGCGCAAGGGTTTGCGACATTGATTTTGGTAATGGAGAGAGGACAATGCCACCGAGTTCAGCATAGTTAAAGCTTTTTGAGGTTTTTTTTTTTATATTTTTTGAATTGTTGGTGCCTCGTGAGAATTTCTCATTTTGTTCTGGCTCCTAATCAAAGTTGACTACTTCAGTTTGACGTCATACGAATTTGTTTTTGTATCTTTTGATTGGGTTCATTGCTTGATCTGGTGGTGAAGATGAGCCGAGTTTGCTGATTTGGCTCCTCGCACTGGACTTGCAGCTCGAAAACTATTATGATGTGCGGTCGGTGGCTGCTATCTCAAAAGCATTTTGGTTTGGATCATCATGCTCTGTATTTCATGAGCGGTATAGTTTGTCATCTACATGGAAGCGATGTCGCACCGCATTTCGCTGCTCTTGCTGTTGTACTACTAAGTTGTTTTAACCATTCCATGTTCTTGATTTCTACCGCTTTCGTTTTCTAGAAATCATGCTTGGAAAATAAGTAAGATTTTGTAAATCTACTCTCAGTTTATCCCTCTATTTTTGGGCTAGAATCAATTTCAAGTGGGCTAAGACTACGCCACTCAATCTCTCTAAGCTTATACCTCTATCGAAACCTGCGTGTGTAAAATTCTTCATGGCAATTGTATTCGAACCTCGCTGTTTATGCTTCAAAATGTAAGCTTTTCCCACTTGAAACTAGTCTTCAAAAAGTGGTTTCATGAGATTAAGCTTAGGGCAGAAGGTGTTGTCTTTGAAGTACCCAGTCCATTCTTTTTATCATTTCAAAAGTAAACTATTATGCATACCAGAAGGCCAAGTCATACAAATAATGCTTGATGTTTGAACTATCTTCCATGAGATTAAGCTCCCAGGTTTTTTTGTTTTAGTAGATATGTCTATTTACTCACACTACTTTATTTTTCAGACTAGGTAGAAATGGCGCAGATTTTGGCACCGACGACACAATGTCATATGAGGATGACAAAGAATTCACAGACTGCCATAGCAAACACATGGATTTTTCTCTTGCTGAAGCAGAAGAAGAGTGTAAACACCAAGAGCTTTTCTAAGGTCAAGGTGTATGCTTTGAAGTCCGAGAACAATTCTATTACAGGCTTGAGAGTCTTCTCAATTTGGACGTCGCACCCTCCACCCATACGATGATTGCAGAATACATTTGGTATGTTTTAATGCCTAAAACCATTAAGTGCGGTCCACAAAAAGATGAACAATACTAGAACTATTCTGTACTGAAATTATAAGTTCGCATTTTTCTTCGATCTACCATCAGAATAAGTATGTCATATGTTATATGCACATTCAACAACTGACACCTTTTCTTTTTTTCTTTCAATTTCTCCATTAGCGAATGTTGTTTCACATTTTGAGGTTAGTCTAACTATGAGTCAGGATCAGAGGTTCTGGCATAGATTTGCACAACACATCAAGGGTATAAATGGCAATAATAAAATATGTACCGTTTTTCCTTTTACATGCTACATGCTACTGATCTATTAATTTGTGAATAATCAGATGATCCTTAGACCTGTTGATCACCTGCCTGAACTTCCCATGTGGAACTAGGATGGATCAAGTATTGGTCAAGCTCTGGGGGGACGATAGTGAAGTGATCTTATCGTAAGATGACATAAACCCAAAACTGTCTTACTATATTTACTTTCACATCATTCCATCAAGTTCTTGATTTTTTAACAGCCCTCAAGCAATTTTCAAGGATCCTTTTCGAGGTGGCAACATTATCTTGGTAATCATCCACGAAATAAGTATTATGTTGTCATAAATTGTTCATCCGTCAGATCATCTGAAAAGGTTGATCAAACGAGAAAGGACGTTTCAATTAGTTTATGGGGAATTGTTGTTCATCTGCAGGTTATTTGCAATTTATACAGACTAGCTGGCGGGTTGATCCCAGCGAACAAATGTGCCAGGATTGCTGAAATTTCAAGTAACCCAAATGCTATCAATGACGTTTCATGGTAGGAGATCCAAAAGCATGAGTTTTTTTTTTATCTTGAATTATAAAGTTTTGAAATGGACGAGCTCATGACTTTTGTTAAATGTTCACATTAGGTATGGTATTGAGCAAGGAAGCACCCTACTACAGACAAATATTCAATGGTCATTAGGTTGGCCTGTTAGAGGATATCTAGGTCCCCAAGTGAGAAATTGTTTCCAAATGAATTTCCCTATATATTGATGGATTATAGGCTAAGTTGATGAGAAAATTTGTATTGTGATGTGATGTTTTATGTTCATTTAGGGGCCTTATTACTGTGGTGTTAGGCCTGATAAGTCATTTGGCCGAGACATATCCGATGTTTATTTTTTTGGACTTAAGACATATCCGATGTTCACTATAAGGGTTGCTTATATGCCGGTATCAAATTTTGTGGCATCAATGGAGAGGTGATGCCGAGCCAGGTAATATCTGACCTCCATCTTGCCTGTTTTTTCAAAAAGGAAAAAAATAAAAAAACGAAGCACAAAACTGTTGTCATCAACACAGGCTTCTATTGTGCAGTGTGTGACATTTCGAATTTCGATCCATTTTTGGGATTTATAAAATGTGCAATTCGTCAGTGTGCTTATAGTAAAATCTCGCCTGGGAACTGATCACTCTCGGTTATTGTTTTTAAAATTGAGATTTCGCTAGAATTGCATTCGATCGAATTTGGCCGTTATTTAGAGCCCAAATTTTAGTGTTGAATTTCTCGGAGTTCAGGAACGAATTTAATTGGACAGTGTCGATATTATTGTGGCCAGCCTCGATATTGCCCAGGATATGCGAAAAGTGAAATTTGGACCAGGTGCGAATTTTTGACTAGTGTACCTCCCTCAGTGTTTATTTGAATTAGTGTCTTCTAATCTTTTTTTTTAATTGAAAAATCTGAAATTTTCGTGACCCTTGGATCTTGACTTGCTCACCAAGGTCACATGTGAGCCATTGGATGAGTCAAGAGGATAAGAGTTGACTCTCTCTCCCCCTCTTATCCTTCCTGGAACTCTCTCTCTCCCCCTCCTTGGAATCGGCCAAAGCTCCAAGCACCATCACCTCCGCCTTGCTTCTCTGGTTCAGACGCCACCGGACTCGCCGCCTGAATCTCCGGCCAGCCACCCGTCCGGCCGCCGGAGTGCCGACTGTTCACAAAAGCCTGAACTAGCCCAGAAACCTAATGGAAAACACCAATTTTTCCCATCCTTCTCTCTCTCTTTAGGCGTCACTCCTTGTACCCTGACCACCACCATCTTATGCTCGTTCCAACCATCACAGCCTGGTCGTCGGAAAGTCACCGGATATTCCCATCCAGCTCTGTTCACCGCCGGAGCTCAGTTTGCCTATTTACCGATTTTCTTGCTTAAACTCTTTGTAAGTGGCTTCCTAACTCTTGACTAGGCTAACGGGTGACTAATGGACATGTTTAGGGGTAGATTAGGGCTGTGGATAGTTGGTTTAGTGGTTATATAAGCTTGATTTGCTTAATGGTACAAGTTTAATGATTCTGGGATTTCTGGTTGTTACTGTACCTTTGTGTTTTGTTATTTTTCTGGTGATCATTGTGGGCCGAATCTGAGAAAGTGTTCTCATGGAATTTGTTCCCAACACCTTTAGGTATAACATACTTTAAATTCAGAATCTTTGGAAGTTGTTTGGGGTCATTCGGAAGTCGGTTTTCAGACCGTCACAAAACTGCCCGATTTACTGTTCACCCGACCTTCTTGTCTTTCCGAATTTTTATAAAATTTTCCAGACCTTATTTCAACAAAATTTCTTCACAAAAATTGTTAAAGACACTTGTGTCTATGACATATAAACATTTCAGAGCTTTCTAAAGTGATTTGGATACTTAATGAGTTGTATTTTTGATGATTTGAGGGGCTGTCCGAGCAAACCAAGTTCTGTCCGGATTTGAGTGTCAAAATGAGATGTTTACGGTTGGAACTGGGTTTCGAGTTCTGCACAAAAATGTTTATCAAGATGTTTTATACAACATATCCAAATTTCAGAATTTTTGAAGTTGATTTACTATTTATTTCAAATGGATTTCTGTCACTGCGCAACTGCCCAGTTTGGACCCAATTTTGTATATTCTCGTTTTTTTTTCTCTCTCTCGAGAATTATTTGGTGTTATCGTGGCGTTTTGACAGATTTAGTTGACATTGGGCTAATTTACAAAGATAAAAATTGGTAATGATTGCTGAGGTGTGTGCATGGTCACGACACGTTCCGTCTAGGCGGGGATTCTAGACGATGCCCGACAGGGGTTTGGATGCCGTCTAGGCGGGGGTTTTAGACGTTGCCAATCGCGGTGGAGGTCGGATCGATGCTCCTTTGTGGAATACCGTTTGGGCGGGGGTTCCAGATGTTGCCGTCGCCGAAGTAGCGGGACGATGCCTGGTTACGCCAGAAGACCAGCGGGAGTTCGGTGGCCCGAGGGACCGTTAATAATCTGGACATTTATAATCGCGTGTTATGCATTGGGGAATGCAATGTGCTTGTGTTGCTATTGAGCATGTCTAGATTAATAATCGTTTTATGCATGTTTACGTCATGTGGTTGTATTGTGTGCTCGAGGAGCGAATTGCCATGTTATAGCGATATTCTAACATGCAGGGCTCACGTATGTGCTGAGGCGAGGTAAGGGCGCCTGTGATTGTTATGACATGTTGGATGTCGGTATTGCATGTTTAGAATTGTTCGGAAGTACGCTTTGGCCTAAGCGAGGCTTGGGTAGTTGCTTATTGAGAAGTGTTCTCATGGTTGTATAACCAAACCATTTCAGACCCACGACCATGATTGATCCGGAGACGCTGCCGGGATACTACGGGTATTGAGGATAGGTTGAGTTACCCTGTCTTTTGGGTGCCACTTTTTGTAGAGGAGTTAAGCTTACCAATCACCCGATCCTTTTTATTGTGCGTGATTCGTAGATAGTGGCCTCGTAGAAGGCTTGTAAATGTATGTGTTGTAATCGATGTTATGTTTATAAAAGTGTCTTTGTTGATGTGTACTATTTGTCTCTCTAGTATCCCGTTGTTTTTATGTTGTACGAAGAGTTCGAGGTTGCTTCCGCATGAGTTACTCGTTAGTGTTTCGATTGGGTCGGCGACAAGTCCTGGGATGTCACGTACATTACGACCACAAAGGGATGATCGCGCGCTCGTAAGGTTCGGGGTGTGACATCCTGGTTGATTTGGTATCAGATCAAGGTTAGCTCGATCCAAGTTGGTCGAAGCCTGGAGTGATAAAGAGCGATGACTTTGGGGTAGTCAGTTAGGGAGACTTGTGTGCTATGCGTCCCCAGACTGTGTGGTTGTGATTGCTGAGTGACGTATGCAATAACATGTGAGGTGCAGATGCGTCAGGACTTGAGGTAAGTGCACGAATCATGTTGGCTGAGATTGATTGATGTATGTGATTGGTTGCATGCTTAGTGAATTGTTGTTGTGATTTATTGCCTAAGGCTTTAGACTGGTATAGTTGGCTAAGGTTTCTAATTCCTGCGTGGAATTTAGCAGGTGAGCATTTGCGAGAATCGGTAAGATGAGTGGTCGAGGTCGAGGTAGAGGTTGAGGTCGAGGTCGAGGTCACGTAGCCCTGTTAGCTGGAATTATGGAGGATCCTAGGGTGGATGAAATCTGGAGGGCGCTTGAGGAAGCGAGAATATTATCGGGTAGACAGACGGGAGAAAGAAGTGTTACTGTTGCAGCTGCAGCTGCCAGCGAGGTTGTTGGGAATAATGGAGGTCAGGGGAATAATGTGATTGGTGGAAATCCTGGTCCAGTACAAGTAAATGCGATCAGGCCAACGTCCAAGCTAGTAGAACAGTTTCTGAGGTTGAAACCCCCGAAGTTTGATGGGAAAGGCGATGCTGAGACTGCCCCAAGATGGGTGGAAGAACTAGAAAAGGCTTTTGAGGTGCTGGGGTGCACTGAGGAAGAGAAGGTAACACTAGCAGTCTACCAACTTCAGAGTAATGCAAGCGATTGGTAGAGGGCCACCAGAGGTCAAGTATTCCCCATTGGTACTGCTCCGAACTGGACCATCTTCACTGAGACCTTCAATGGCAAGTACTTCTTGGAAAGCACCCAAGAGCAGAAATTGACGGAATTTATGAGACTTCGCTAGGGTCAGTTGTCGGTGGATCAGTATGAAGCCGAGTTTGCGAGGTTGTCCAAATTTGCCCCCGGGATGGTGGAGGACCCAACGGACAAAACTAGGATGTTCTGGGATGGACTGAGGCCAGACCTTCGTAGCCAAATGATCTCATTAAACTTGAAAGGCTATCATGAGATCTATGAGAGGGCTCAGGCAATTGAGCGAGATCAAACGGAGCGGGCTGCCGCTTCTGGATCGCAGTACGCGCCGGTTACGGACAATCGGAACTTTGGAAAGAGGCCTATGATTGGGAAAAGGCGAGTTGTCCCTCCCATTAGGAAAGACATTGGAAAGCCGAACTATCACTCTAGCGCGGCATGTCGATTGTGCGGAATGGCCCTTCCCAGGCATAAATGGAGCTTGTTATGGATGTAGCCAACATGGTCACCAAGTGAGAGATTGCCAAGCCAACAAGCTAGGCCACCAATGCAACCGCAACAGCCTCGGAATTGGAAATCAGGCCGGAACCGCCCCGCAAAATATTCAGAACCAACCTCTAGCTCAAGGGAGAATCTATGCTATGTGTCACGCCCCGAACCCCATCGAGCACGTGGCATTCCTTTCTCTCGATCGGATAAGTGCAACGTCCCAGGAAAACGACTCCGACCCAACTGTATCATCAGAGTCGATCGCGGCAGAAACCAAAATGAAAACCCGGACAATAAATTTGGAGAAAGCCAAGAAGAAAAGATCGCCAAGCCACCAACCAAAATTTCACTTCGATATAATATATACAACATCCATTTACAAGCGAACTCGCACTATACCGCTACCTTATCTAAACCACCAACAACCATACATGCACACCCAACAAAATATACAACCCTCGACATCCAAAAAGATCGATATCTTGGGTCCTCGCTCCTAAAAAATGGTACATCTTATAGATCTGCTCCTAACCTACCCCTAATAACCCCGGCGTCCACGAGATAGGGTCCACTCGGAATCTGACTCATCAGTGCTCGTGTCTGCCTCCTCCTGGATAGTCGCCTCTACTGAGGATTCCGTCTCGGCTCCGATCTCAATCGAGTGGTCTATATCACCCGACTCCACTGAAACCTCACCCCATTCTTCCACGGCTGGCTCTCCGATCGGCTCGTACTCGGGCATGTAGAAAGGGTTGTAATCATACACAGGTACATGTTTCTTCTCCTCATCCTCTTCCTCAGGCTCTGGGACTTCCTCTGGCTCGACTTCGGGATTGTCCTCTCCTTCTCCTTGACCTTCCTCGGGGATTGTCTCAAGATCCACATCTATCGGATCAGACCCAGCTTGGGATCTCTTGGCTCGGGCTCGTGATATGCTCCCAAGGACCCTGGTGTCGTAGAGGTAGGGTGAAGCCCAGATTAAGCTAAATTGGTCTCTAAATCGGTCAACTCGCCATCAGGCGGGGGTATAGTCGCCGGATCCCAGTCCTCGACTCCATCATAAGGGACATCAAAACCTCTAATGGGCCCAAACTCGTCTAGTCCATCTCGGAACATCCATACTGTGTAGGTGTGAGCTTGCCACTGGGGTAGTCTTATATCTACCCATACAACAGAGGTATGCTTAACCCAAGTAAAATTATCTCCCATCGGGTATTCAACGACGTCGTGGTCAGTGTGCATAACTATTCCAAAACACTCTGGTGGTAGTGGTGGCGGCGGATTCATTATTCAGGCGGTGGCTCTGAAAAGGTTAGGTTGAGACAACCATGAGACACTTCTCAATAAGTTGCAACCTAAATCCTACTTAGGCTATCACGTAATTCCAGACACACTCAAACACGCAATCAAGCAGTCTACACAAACACCAACCAAACAATCACATTAACCCGGACTCTCGGCATACGCAACCTGCACGTTAGCCCATAATCACAACATACAATTCTCACGCTCAAACAAACATATATCATTTACACAATAAATCAAATTCCACAATTCACACCCGATCATACGCGAACACATCGTTCTCATTTCTCTTCCTCCTCATACCTGCACTCGTGCCATCACTTTCCCCGGCCGCGTAAACACGCCTCTGGCCTACTCGATCGCGCCTCGAGCATCACACTCCTCGGTCCGATCCCACATTCATACTTTCCTCAGCCTTCACCAAATGTGAAAGGCCTACTTGATCCAGGCCCGAGCATAAAATGCCTCGGCCCGATCCCGATCTCACCCGAACTAGTCGTGCCTCGGGCCAATCTCAATTCCCATTTTCTCATTCCTTCGCCAGCGCCAAATGCGACAGGCCTACTTGATCGCGACCCGAGTTTATAAAGCCTCAGCCCGATCCCAATCTCACACTTACGCACGTTCACATTGAACCATGTGCACACAATTGCACCCAATTTATCACGACAACACAATCACATTACAAACACACTATTAACACACAATTTGGTATTTTTCCACACCCAAACATTGTCAAATCAATTCCGGCCCTTCACGGTACTTTCATGAAATCTTGGGTCGGACCTAATGGTACCAATCACACCTCGAACAGCATGCCACATCACCTCGAACAGCCATTCACAGCCAACACTTGGCCTCTAAAATTCCTCCAAAAATTCCCGGTTTCGATCCTACGACCCGTTAATCCAACTAATACTTAATTTCTACCAAACCGCGTCTAAACGGGCCTGAAATAACCCGATAAACTAGACAAAGTTTAGATCGCAACTTACCCGACCCTAGACTTACGCGGCTAGAGTGAAAAGCGGTGGCGATCGACGGCGATCTTAGCGGCGGCTTGCGACGGCGTATAGTTCACGGCGGGCGGCAATCGGCTTGGCGGACGGCGGCGGTTCACGGTGAGCTACTCGGCTCACAGCCAAGGGAGAGAAAAACCGTGAGGGGGAGAGAGAAAGAGAGGAACGGCGAGACGGGGGTGGTGAGGCGGTGGTGCGGCGCGGCACGGCAGCGGGCGGTGCAGCGGCGACGATGGTGCCGATCCGGCGGGGGAGGGAGAGAGTGATCGGAGGAAGGGGGCTCTCGGTGGGGGAGGGAGGACCGAATGGGGGAGGAGAGAGGAGAGAGAGAGAGGATAAGGTTTGGTCAATCTTGGTGACTAAGTTTTGACCAAACTTGGAAAATGACCAAAACGCCCTTACCTCATAAAACTAACCCTTTAAAAAGCCTTAGGGGCAAAACGGTCACTTCCTCATTTTCTTGTCGAATTCGAATTCGAATTTTTTTGAAGAAACCGGAATAAACCAAAGGTGCACGTTCACACCGCAACATCATTCTAGCATTCCATCGTGACTTTCAAATTTTCCCGATGCCCGATTCTGTCCCTAATTAATAATTGAATTTTATATATATAACGTAACTCGAGTATTTCTCAAACTAGCGGGCGGCTTTTGGGGAAATTCGCTTATTAGACCCGTGACCGATAATGAATCAAGTCACGTGCAAGATTACGACTTCGATTGTCATATAATCGTGATGATCGATCGTTAGTTCCATCGGGCACGGTCGTTCGGTCTAGTTTCGGGTTCGTTCGTCAATTTATTCTGTGGTTAAATGGAATCACCTAAAATCCACTGATATGACAATGACGAATCGGCCCCTAGCTATCCGATGATCGGCCTATATTGGCTCAAAATGTCACCTCAACGATTTTATGGTCGAAAGTCGGTTCACGATCCAATTTCCTTTAGTCGCGCGAATTAAAATCCCTAATTAGCCTTTCCCTAATGGTTAGTATCCCAAGAATGATCAGTTCCGGGCAAGACTAACTACGAGCACGTTCATAAAACCAAATATTTCATAAATCCCGAATGGGCAAATTTTTAGGATGTCACACTATGGCTCGCAAAGAGGCGGAGGATGTGCCTGGCGTGGTCACAGGTACGGTCTCTCTCTGTGATCATGCTGCATATGCCCTGTTTGATCCAGGGGCGCCACATTCGTTTATATCTGATCAGTTCGTTAAATTATCTAGGATTGAGCCAAAGCCACTTGAAGTTATGCTGCGTGTGATTACACCGTTGAATGATAAAGTGCTGATTACGTTTGGGTGCCCTGATTATAAGATAGTGATTGGCGATAGGGAAGAGAGAATAGATTTGGCAGTTTTAACCATGCATGACTTTGACGTGATTATTGGGATGGATTGTCTAGTCAAACAAAGAGCTGTTATGGATTGTGAAAGTAGGGTGATCCAATTTAATCCGGTTGGGCATCCTAGATTTGAGTTTGTGGGAAATCGAGGAGGAACCTCCATCCCTTGGATTTCATCACTTGAGGTGACAAAGCTGTTAGATGAAGGGTGCCAAGGATTTCTGGCATCCGTAGTTGACTCAACGGCTGGAGAGCTGAGGCTAGAAGACATAGTCGTGATGTGCAATTTCCCCGATGTCTTTCCCCATGAATTACCGAGATTGCCACTTGATAGAGAAGTGGAGTTCGTGATTGAGTTGGCCCCAGGAATAGAACCGATCTCAAAAGCGTCCTATAGGATGTCACTGTCTGAATTGAAGGTCCAAATGCAGAAGTTGCTAGATAAAGGCTTTATCCGCCCGAGTGCGTCTCCATGGGGAGCACAGGTGTTATTTGTGAGAAAGAAATATGGATCTTTGAGGTTGTGCATAGACTACAGACAGTTAAAATCAGGTGACCATTAAGAGTAAATACCCACTACCAAGGATAGATGATCTATTTGATCAACTGTAAGGAGCATCGATATTTTCAAAGATCGACTTGAGGACGGGGTACCATCAATTGAGGGTTAAGAAGGAGGATATACCAAAAACAGCATGCAAGACAAGGTCTGGGCATTATGAGTTTACGATAATGCCGTTCAGATTGACTAATGCCCCAACAGCCTTTATGGGTTTGATGAATAGGGTATTTAAGGAATTTCTGGATCTGTTTGTAATCGTGTTCATAGATGATATCCTAGTATATTCGAAGAGTTCCGCCGAGCACGAGTTACATTTGGAAAAAGTTTTACGAACCCTAAGGGAACATGCGCTCTACGCTAAGTTCAGCAAGTGCGAATTCTAGCTCCATCGAGTGGCATTCTTAGGACATGTGGTATCCGGAGAAGGAATTGCAGTGGACTAGGCAAAGATTGAAGCCATCATGAATTGGCCGAGACCGACAATAGTAACCGAGGTTTGGAGCTTCTTGGGTTTAGCAGGTTATTATAGACGCTTCGTGGAAGGGTTTTCGGCAGTAGCGATGCCGTTGACGCGGTTACTAAAGAAAGAAACGAAATTTGAATGAACGGATAAGTGCGAAAGAAGTTTCCAAGAGTTAAGGCAGAGAATGACGACCGCGCCAGTGTTGACAATTCCGTCGAGTCCCGGAGGATATGAGATTTATAGTGATGCATCACTAAGAGGATTGGGATGCGTGCTAATGCAACACGGAAGAGTAGTGGCATATGCATCGCGACAATTGAGACCGTATGAGCTGAATTATCCGACTCACGACTTGGAATTGGCCCGCGATTGTTTTCTCCCTTAAGATTTGAAGACACTATTTGTGTTAGGAGAAATTTCAAATTTATACGGACCATCAAAGTTTGAGATACTTATTCTCTCAAAAGGAGTTGAACATGAGACAACGCCGTTGGATGGAACTCTTTAAGGACTATGACTGCGAGATTATGTACCATCCCGGAAAAGCTAACAAAGTAACGGATGCTCTGAGCCGGAAATCGAGCATCGCACATATGATGGTTAAGGAATGGATTCTATTGGAGGGAGTTCAGGATTCATAATTTAAGTTTGAAGTGAGTCAGGTTTCGAATCTTATTGCTGCATTGAGGATTGAACCGGAGATCCAGACTAAGATTAAGGCATTACAATCGACGGACCCAGAGATCCAGAAGATTTTGGGAATGGATGCCACAAAAAGGAAATTGGACTTTCAGATATCCGAGGATGGGATTCTGAAGTTCCGCGGACGGTTGTGTGTACCCAGTGATGCAGAACTTAAGGAGGAGATTTTGTCAAAAGCACACTGTAGTAATTATAGTATTCACTTGGGTAGTACGAAGATGTATCAGAACTTGCGACAATATTATTGGTGGAACGGCATGAAAGTGAATGTAGCCAAGCACGTGGCCAAGTGTTGTCAGCAAGTGAAGGCACAACATTGCAAGCCGGGTGGAATGTTGCAGCCATTGGAAATCCTCGAGTGGAAGTGGGAACACATCACGATGGACTTTGTAATGGGATTACCAAGGAGTCAGAGGGGTCATGATTCAATTTGGGTGGTAGTCGACCAATTGACAAAGTCAGCACATTTTTCGCCAGTACGAAAGGATTTCGCCTTAGAAAGGTATGCCAAGACTTACGTGCGACAAATAGTCTGTCTTCATGGAGTGCCAATGACGATTACCTTAGACTGTGATCCTAAATTCACTATCGCTTTTTGGAAAAGTCTTCATACGACATTAGGAATGAAGTTACAGTTTAGCACGGCCTATAACCCCAAAACAGATGGCATGTGTTTGGAAGATATGCTACGAGCATGTGTTTTGGATTTTAAGGGTAGTTTGGAAAAACAGTTGCCTTTAGTTGAATTTGCCTACAACAATAGTGACCAACAAAGTATCCAGATGGCACTATTTGAAGCGTTATATGGCAAAGCTTGCAGAACGTCGGTTTGTTGGGATGAAGTTGGTGAGAGGAGCATCACGGGTCCAGAGTTAGTGCAACAGTCGGTTGGGACAGTCAAGGTGATTCGGGATAGACTGAAGACCGCTCAAAGTCGCCAAAAGAATTATGCAGACCGAAGACGTAGGCCTTTGGAATTTCAAGTGGGGGACCACGTTTTCCTCAAAGTGTCACCAATGAGAGGACTATCACGGTTTGGCAAGAAAGGAAAATTGATCCCGAGGTATGTGGGTCCATTCGAGGTTTTACAGAGGATCGGTACTCTGGTCTACCATCTCGCGCTACCGCCAAATTTATCTCATGTTTATAATGTGTTCCACGTGTTTATGCTAAGGAAGTATGAGCCAGACCCAACACACGTGCTAAATTATGAAGAAATAGACGTAGATGATAGAGTGTCGTACGTGGAAAGGCCAGTTAGGATCGAGTACAGAATGGAACGTGTGTTGCGGAACAAGACAATTTCGATGGTGGAGGTGATTTGGGAACATCATGAGACCGAAGGTGCGACGTAGGAAAGCGAAGAGTTGATGTGACACCAGTACCTCCTTTTATTTGAATAGTTTGGTTGGATTGTAAATTTCGAGGACGAAATTTTTGTAAGGGGGAAAAATTGTGTCATTCCGAATTTCGGCCCATTTTTGGGATTTATAAAATGTGCAATTCGTCAGTGTACTTATAGTAAAATCTCGCCCGGGAACTGATCACTCTCGGTTATTATTTTTAAAATTGAGATTTTGCGAGAATCGCATTCGATCGAATTTGGCCGTTATTTAGAGCCCAAACTTTAGTGTCGAATTTCTCGAAGTTCCGGAGCGAATTTAATTAGACGGTGTCGATATTATTGTGGCTAGCTTCAATATTGTCCAGGATATGCGAAAAGTGAAATTTGGACCGGGTGCGGATTTTTGACTAGTGTACCTCCCTCAGTATTTATTTGAATTAGTGTCTTCTAATCTTTTTCTTTAATTGAAAATCTGAAATTTTCGTGGCCCTTGGATCTTGACTTGCTCACCAAGGTCACATGTGAGCCATTGGATGAGTCAAGAGAATAAGAGTTGACTCTCTCTGTCCCTCTCTTATCCTTCCTGGAACTCTCTCTCTCCCCCTCCTTGGAATCGGCCAAAGCTCCAAGCACCATCACCTCCGCCTTGCTTCTCCGATTCAGACGCTACCAGACTCGTTGCCTGAATCTCCGTCCAGCCACCCGTCCGGCCGCCGGAGTGCCGACTGTTCACAAAAGCCTGAACTAGCCTAGAAACAAACTAGAAAACACCAATTTTCCCCCTCTTTCTCTCTCTCTTTAGGCCTCACTCCTGGTACCTTGACCACCACCATCTTGTGCTCGTTCCAATCATCACAGCCTGGTCGCCGGAAAGTCACCAGAGATTCCCATCCAGCCCTGTTCACCGCCAGAGCTCAGTTTGCCTGTTCACCGGTTTTCTTGCTTAAACCCTTTGTAAGTGGCTTCCTAACTCTTGACTAGGCTAAGGGGTGACTAATGGACATGTTTAGGGGTGGATTAGGGCTGTGGATAGTTGGTTTAGTGGTTATATAAGCTTGATTTGCTTAATGGTGCAATTTAATGATTCTCGGATTTCTGGTTGTTACTGTACCTCTGTGCTTTGTTATTTTTTTGGTGATCATTGTGGGCCGAATCTGAGAAAGTGTTCTTCATGGAATTTGTTCCCAACATCTTTAGGTATAACATATTTTAAATTCAGAATCTTTGGAAGTTTTTTTGGGTCATTTGGAAGTCGGTTTTCCGACCATCACAAAACTGCCCGATTTACTGTTCACCGGACCTTCTTGTCTTTCCGAATTTTTATAAAATTTTCCAAACCTTATTTCGTCAAACTTCCTTCACAAAAATTATTAAAGACACTTGTGTCTATGACATATAAAAATTTCAGAGCTTTCTAAAGTGATTTGGATACTGAATGAGTTGTATTTTTTATGATCTAAGGGGCTGTCCGAGCGAACCGGGTTCTATCCGGCTTTGAGTGTCAAAATGAGATGTTTACGGTTGGAACTGGGTTTCGAGTTCTTCATGGAAAATGTTTATCAAGATGTTTTATACAGCATATACAAATTTCAGAATTTTTGAAGTTGATTTACTATTTATTTCAAATGGATTTCTGTCACTCTGCAACTGCCCAGTTTGGACCCGATTTTGTATATTATCATGTTTTTTTCTCTCTCGAGAATTATTTGGTGTTATCATGGCGTTTTGACGGATTTAGTTGACATTGAGCTAATTTACAAATAGAAAAATTGGTAATGATTGCTGAGGTGTGTGCATGGTCACGACACGTTCCGTCTAGGCGGGAGTTCTAGACGATGCCCGACGGGGGTTCAGATGCCATCTAGGCGGGGGTTCTAGACATTGCCGATCGCGGTGGAGGTCGGATCGATGCTCCTTTGTGGAATGTCATCTGGGCGGGGGTTCCAGATGTTGCCATCGCCAAAGTAGCGGGTCGATGCTTGGTTACGCTAGAAGACCGGAGGAAGTTCGGTGGCCCGAGGGGCCGTTAATAATCTGGACATTTATAATCGTGTGTTATGCATTGGGGATTGCAATGTGCTTGTGTTGCTGTTGAGCATGTCTGGATTAATAGTCGTTTTATGTACGTTTGCGTCATGTGGTTGTATTGTGTGCTCGAGGAGCGAATTGCCATGTTATGGCAATATTCTAACGCGTAGGGCTCACGTATGTGTCGAGGCGAGGTAAGGGCGCCTGTAATTGTTATGACATGTTGGATGTCGGTATTGCATGTTTAGAATTGTTCGGAAGTACGCTTTGACCTAAGCGAGGCTTAGGTAATTGCTTATTGAGAAGTGTTCTCATGGTTGTATAATTAAACCACTTCGGACCCGCGACCGTGATTGATCCGGAGACGCTGCCAGGATACTACAGGGATTGTGGATAGGTCGAGTTACCCCGACTTTTGACTGCCCCTTTTTGTAGAGGAGTTAAGCTTACGAACCACCCGATCCTTTTTGTTATGCGTGGTTTGTAGATAGTGGCCTCGTAGAAGGCTTGCAAATGTATGTGTTGTAATCGATGTTATATTTATAAAAGTGTCTTGTTGATGTGTATTATTTGTCTCTCTACTATCCCGTTGTTTGTATGTTGTACGGAGAGTTCGAGGTTTCTTTCGCATGCGTTACTCGTTAGTGTTTCGATTGGGTCGGCGACAAGTCCTGGGATGTCGCATACATTACAACCACGAAGGGATGATCGCGCGCTCGTAGGGTTCGGGGTGTGACACAGTGAGAATACCAAGTAGGACCAAGCGTGGGAATTGAAGCGGGAGATCATTTGTGGTGTTCAAGATACCTTCTTAAGGTGAAATTTCAATTACTTGCTCAAGAAAATAATGGAATGCCATTAACGGCAAACAAAATAAGTGCATATAGACATGTTCTTTGGTATTCAAATACTTGATTGTTTTTGTTGCCTATATAACAGAGAAGAACTGAGCGAGCTGGTGTCGTCCTCATGTTAGATCCTAAGCCAAAAGAGGTATCTGACTTCACTATTACCATTTACGCAATCTATTACCCCAAACTTGATAAAAACACTCTCTTCCTTCTCAGGGTGACCAAATGGTGCAGGATGCCACACTAACTACAGGTTCACACCATAGAAATAACATGGACTTGGTCAAGTATTTTTGTTCATTGAAGGACTTTAAGAGTGTGCTCCCGTCTTTTCTACAATACAAAAAGCATGAGAGAAGAGGGAGTCTTTGAGGTGATAAAGAAGGCAATATTGAATCTCTCATTATGCCGTGAGGAGCACATTAGCGCCTTTGGAGAAGGAAATAAGAGAAGGTTGACGGGAAAGCATGAAATAGCCAACATCGACACATTTTTTTCGGTATTGCTCAGAAGAAACATACCAGTTGCTAGTCAAATTTGAAGATTGCCTTGTTAATGAACTCAAATTTTGTTGTAATGCCTGCATTACTTGAATTGTTATGCAGAGAGTTGCCAATCGTGGTTGCTCAATCCATGTGGGCCGTGGCATTGAGAAGCAAGGAAAAGGTACTATAACAATGACCATACCAGTTCCCTTTTGTGCTATGTCTGAATATCAATCAGAGATGCTCAACTTTAATAGATGATTCCAGAAACAATATCATAAGAAAATAATAGGCAGAAGGACACTATTGGTGCCATAACTTGTGTACGGCGATCACTTTGGTGCCATAACTTTTTTTCGGATCACTTTGGTGCTAAAATCGGAAAAAATAGATCACTTTGGTGACTCCGGCCAAAATTCCGGCCAAAAAACTGACGTGGCAATTATATTTTTTTAAAAAATAATTTAACTTGTACACGTGGAAATTATGTGGCTTTTTTTTTAATTTTATTTTCCTTTTTTTATTTCTTTTTCTTTTCCGGCGAGGGTTCTCGCCGGCGTCCGGCGAGACTGCCCTCGCCGGAGTCGGGCAAGGGCCGCCCGACGCCGGCGAGGGCGGCCCTCGCCTGGGCGAGCGAGGGTCGCCCTCGCCCGACGCCGGCGAGGGCGGCCCTCGCCCGCCCAGGCGAGGGCCGCTCTCGCCGGCGTCGGGCGAGGGCGACCCTCGCCAGACCCTCGCCGGCCCAAGCGAGAGCCACCCTCGTCGGCGTCGGGGTCGGGTGGCCCTCGCCTGGGCCGGCGAGGGAAGCCCTCGCCTGAGTCGGGCGAGGGTCGTCCTCGCCGGCGTCGGGCGAGGGCGACCCTCGCCCGCCCAGGCGAGGGCCGCCCTCGCCGGCGTCGGGCGACCCTCGCCCGCCCAGGCGAGGGCAGTCTCGCCGGACGCCGGCGAGGGCAGCCCTCGCCCGACGCCGGCGAGGGCCCTCGCCGGAGAAGAAGAAAAAAAATAAAAAAATTTAAATTTTATGTGTTATTTTCCTTTTATTATTATTTTAATATAATATAATATTTATTTTTTTAAAAAAAATACACGTCAGCATTAAATTTTATTTTTAATGCTGATTGGACCTCTCCGGCGAGCCATAGACCTCTCCGGCGAGCCATGTCAGCGCCACGTAGAATTTCCGGCGAGCCACGTCAACGTTGGCACCAAAGTGATCGTTTTTCAAAAAAGTTAGCACCAAAGTGATCCGAAAAAAAGTTATGGCACCAAAGTGATCGCCATACACAAGTTATGGCACCAATGGTGTCCTTCTGCCGAAAATAATATATGTAAATATTCTTTATCTTTTTGGTCTCGGCCGATTCTATGATTGCTACTATACAAGGAATTTTGACTTTTTGCAATCATAAAGCATTCCCACGGTTTTGCTTCCTAAACTGAAGTTAAGACTTGGATATCTTAGTTCTTTTAGTGACTCAAAAAACTTTCTGCAATGCTTCACTATTTATGAATATCGATAGAAAATACAAAGTTCACCTTCCTTGCTCCGTTAGTTAATGGCATAAAATGATATACAGGTTGCTTGGAAGACAGGCATCCTGCCTCAAACATGGACCCATACGTTGTGACCTTGTTACTTGCTGAAACTAATTTATGGGTGCCCCCCATCGAGGCTGAAGCTCTTGCTGCTCAGAAGCTAGCACTGAAGGTCTAAAGCTACTGGTTAAGAAAGGCCAAATGCATTAATAAATCATTGGAGACCTCCAAGCTGAGATACTATGAACCCTTTTTCCTTCAGATTTAGGTCACTAAGAGAAGATCCTCATGTAAATAAAGATTCCCAGAGGGAGAGAAAATTAGATGTCCAAGCTCAGACCCCGTCTCGTTTACATTGGTTTCATCCAGCATTGCATTTGCAAGTAATTTCTCTGTTTTGGGCATTTGAGTTTGCCATTACCCTTTAGTGTCATGGACATCTTCCTGTCTTTGTATTTTCAGTTACTTCGACATTTCAGCGTTATCCATCCAAATTTTCAGTGTCCTCGTATGCTGAACTCATTCAATTTGGCATTTCCAACTTTCTTTTAATTGAAAGGCAGTTTGACTTTTGATTCAATAAACATGAGATGCACGAGTTAGTTTCATCTCTTCCAATGTCTTATTGAGAGAGCTTTGGGAAGTATAAACAGACCGCAATCCTTGGGGGTAACGCAAGTTTGTTCGTGCAGCTTGGCAAGTTATTTTTGTTTGCGAGGCAAAGAAATGTTCTCAGTGAGATGGAAAGTACAGTACAAACATAGAAATGGCAATTTGGCAGCACCTACCATTTTGCTTCTATAGAACTGAATGTTACTCTCAAGGTCCTTTTTCTTTTCATCTCCTCGCTTTTGCTTCTATAGTACTTTATGAGTCCTAAAGTACCAGTCGGTTAAGTGTCCACGTGATGTTTATATTGATTTTGATCCCATAGTCCACTCAGCTAATTGAAATGAAGATATACTAATCAAAACATGAAGGCAATATAAAGAGATCAACAGAAATCATTAAAAAGGCAACAAAGATAAATAAGAACAATGTGTGGAAAGTAAACCCGACACAAGTCGGGTAAAGAATATACATAGTCTTATTACTGAGCCATGGGACATGAGCCTCGTGAGCTAGAATTAAATCTAAGGCTAATTATGACAATAAAGAATTCTCTACTAAAATATATCCACTAAACTATACTTGAAACAAAGACATACATTGAAGAGATCCATAAATGCAATTATGAGATTTTTTATTTCTCATTTTTTCATATCTTTTTATCTATTTTTTGGTGGATGAACATACCACATACCTAGAGATGGATAGACATAAACAGAAAGATATTAAAAAGGAGAGTGATTCAGTGAAAGAACACTCAAATACAATATTGGAAACAAAAGACGAATTCCTAATCTCATAAACCAAAACTTGAACAAATGTATTCTACTCAATATTGGAAACAAAATTCCGCATTCTACAGTTGAGAAACATGCTCAGGAAATACTTGTATCACCGATCAAAACTGGTATATTACAATTATGAACATACCTTTAATGTCCACAGATTAAATACGCTCTTGCAGCAGCCTTGAGAGAGAGTTCTTCTTTTCTATGGGAGTCACTGTATGGCGTTTTTTTTTTCGTTACTGTCACGCCCCAGACCCCACCGGGCTCGCGACACCCCTTCAGCGGCCGTATTGAAAATGCGACGTCCCAGGACTCGTCGCCGACCCATGCGAACATCAAAACATAAAGCGCAAGCGGAAACGATTAAAAGCACCCAGACAAGATTAAAGATCAAGGGTAGTAGAACACTTGAACAAATGAACCACATACTTCATTCAACGGCTCATACTTACAAAATCCAACCTTACATATAAAAGCCACTAGGATTAAAACCACCATCATCAAAAGGGGTAAGTGGTCAGGTAGGTTAGCCTAGCTATACAAAAAAAAGGATCCACCAACTCCGTGGACTCCTCTTCGGGATCTTGCTTCATTGACTCTTCCTCGGGATCCTAAAACGCTGTGGCGGACCATTCATGGTCGGAGTCGGGGGTCTGAAATGGTTATATAATAACCATGAGAACGAGTCTCAATAAGCAATACCCTAAGCCCTACCTAGGCCAATGCGTACCCAGACAAGTCATACCCAAACACATAATAGAACAACCACACAACTTAGGCCCTCGGGCCCAAATCAAACATATGTTAACCCTGCAGGTTAGGCACATAATAATATCACGTCACATACGCGGCATCCTCGATCACACGTACGTCACACGCATGCTCAAAACCTTTAGTGTCAGTTCAAAATGTAGATCACCGAGTCGTACAAATTCACACACTGACCCATGCATTCATATGCATGCAAATGCCACTACCTTGCCATGCATGCGATTTAACTCATATGGCATTCCGGCATAAGATTCCATTCGTGTCCCGATTATAAAATAGAATCCGCTTCGGCACGTCCCACACCATACCCAGCAGATTCCATTACATAATTAGGCACTATGCATCACACGTAATTATTCATTCTGTTAATTCGATCTGAAGGCCCGATCCGAAGATCCGATCCGAAGATCACGACCCGAAGGCCAATCACAACACTCCGTGGCCAGCGTAAAGACGCCCCAGGCCTAGTGTCTCTAGCCCGCGTCAAAACGCATCAGGCGCAACACCAATCTCCTTACGAACCAGAGCCCGCGTAAACGCATCAGGATGGCCGTCTTCCGGACGTACCGGGCATCGTCCTGCTCCAAAGTGCATGAGGGCAGCACACCCTGCGTAACACGCATCAAGGCTAAAGGTGATCACACATTCACACATCCAATTTTATCTGAACCCCGCGTAAAACGCATCAGGGCATAATTAGGTGATCACATGCCCATGGCAAACACGCATTCTCGCACAATTTCGATATAAGCCTCACACTCGGCATACTCAATGCTTGGCCATGCAATTTCGCACACGAATGCTAGTGCGACGTACAATGAGCATATTGTTCCACAATATATAATACAGTTCAATGCCACGAATTCATGCTCAAACAATTCACGTCGCATACTTAACTGGCCCATTAATACCATGGGGCACCACACACATAATTGGCACTTGCGACTTACTCGGGCATCATTATTTCCGTTTAAATCAATAATCAATCACACCCCACAATGATCGGCCACACAAGCATGCAACATGGCATTGCGTAATCAAGCATAATTCACACCCAAATCAGCCACTACACGGCCCAACCAATCACACATGGCAGTTCACGAACAAACCACATATTAGCCATACAAGGCCCAATTAAATCCGCAATGGACAGCCACTAATCAGTCTGAGAGAGAAAAACCGAGAATATACAAAATCGGGTCCAAACTAGGCAGTTGCACAGTGATAGAAATCCATTTGAAATAAATAGAAAATCAATTCCAAAAATTATGAAATTTGGATATGTTGTGTAAAACATCTTGATAAACATTTTCTGTGAAGAACTCAAAACCCAGTTCCAACCGTAAACACCTCGTTTTGACACTCAAAGCCGGACAGAACCCGGTTCGCTCGAACAGCCCCTTAGACCATAAAAAATACAACTCATTCAGTACCCAAATCACTTTGGAAAGCCCTGAAATTTTTATATGTCATAGACACAAGTGTTTTTAAAAATTTTCTTGAAGGACGTTTGTTGAAATAAGATCTGAAAAATTTTATAAAAATTCGGAAAGGCAAAAAGGTCGGGTGAACAGTAAATCGGACAGTTTTGTGACGGTCTGAAAACCGACCTCCGAATGGCCCCAAACAAATTCCAAAAATTCTGAATTTAAAGTATGTTATACGGGAACAAATTTCATGAGAACACTTCCTTAGATTCGGCCCACAATGATGACCAAAAAAATAATAAAGCACGGAGATACAGTAACAACCAGAAATCCGAGAATCATAAAACTTGCACCATTAAGCAAATCAAACTTATACAACCACAAAACCAACCATGCACAGCCCCTAATCCATCCCTAGACATGCCATTAGTAACCCACTAGCCTAACCAAGGATTAGGAAGTCACTTACAAGAGAGCCTAAGCAAGACAACCTAGCAAGGGAGCAAACAAGAGCCTTGGCACGGCAACGGCTACTCCGGCGAAGCAACGGCGAGGGTGGACAGTGGATGGCAGCTCAGGTGGTCGGTGATGGTGTGAGGGTGACCGTGGGTGGTGGTGATGGTCGAGGGGGACGGCGGCTCACGACGGCGGCGTCGGCGGGCGGTGGCTCCGGCGAGTGGCGAACGGCGGCGGCATGAGGCCGAGAGGGGGAAGCTCACGGGAGAGGGGAGAGGTGGCCGGCTGGCTGGTGGAGAGGAAATAAAAAGGAGAGAGAGAGAGAGAAGAGAGTGACAGAAAGAGAAAGAGAGAAAGAAGTGAGAGGGAAAAAGTGCATGGGGAAGACCAAGAGGTAGGAAGAAAAGTGTCGTGACCCTAAAAAATTTTATCATTTTTCTCGGGCTAATGGATTATTAAGATTGAACTTAACTCGGGCCCTCCCAAGCCCTACCAATTCGCAACTTAGGGTTTAAGTTCTTAACATGTAAATGTTTTAATGCTTGGAGTCGCCACTAATCATTGACGGTAGGTCGATTAGAAACCTAAATAAAATATAGGGAGATATGTTTTATTTCTACGAACCAGAGATTCTAAGCCTGGGGACTTGATTACGCTAGATCTAGTCTAACGCCCTTTCAGTACCTTTTCATTTAAAAAAAAATATTTTGGCAGGCAGTTTGGATCCATTTTAGCTTATTTACTAACATGTGAGGTGTTCATGCGGGTGCGCAAACCACCAATTTAACACCCACAAATCAAAGCATTAAATAAATTGCAAGCTTGGGAGAACAACTTACCTCGAATCCAGCAAGCATCTGCGTTGTTAGCTAGAAATCATACAGACAATCCTAACATGATTTCTAATTAACAAATCAATTCACTCAATCTTTCTTTCTTTGATTTTCCACATATTTAAATGAAACCTAGCCTAGATGCAATGACGTGCAAAAATATGACATACGAAATAATGCAACCTAACATGCATACTATATTACACGCAACGATGTGACCTAATTCTAATGACGAAAGGATGATTATTTTTTGGTATTTTAATCAATGAAATTCGGAATTAAAAATATGCCTAAATTAACATGCAATCTATGATGACTTCCTTTCTTGGTATTTTCTATTTAAAATTCGAAATTTAAAAATGCTTAAATTAACATGCAATCTATGATGACTTAATCTACTCTAGAATGACTTATTTTTGGGATGTTTGTGTAAAATTCGGAATAATAAAATAACGTGAATAATCCGTTAGGATTTGAAATAATACCTAATTTAAACTAGGAAACATGCCACCTTAAGTCCTAATTTAAATTAAATACTTATCTCATCCTTTGGGATATATTCAAAAATCCTAGACATGCAAAACTCTAATTTAAATCTAGCTAATATTTTTGAATTTTTCTGTTTTATTTGAAAAAGAAAGATAGCAATTTAAACATGGATAGCAACTACATTCAAAACAACCACGCGATCCGCCAAATTTGTTTCAGACTCGGATTAGGCACAAAAATCAAATTATCGGTCATATCTATAGGGTTATAGATATTAACGGATAATTGATCATTCGAATTTGGAAAGCTAGTGAAATTTATCATCGTATCTAAGTGATTATAGATAGGATGATAATTTTCCGTATCGCCGCTTATCGTACCTTAGGGATAAGGTCGGATAGACGTCCAAATACGTTGCTAAATTAGGCAAGTTTCCTAATTTTGAATATTTCAAATATTGCGGATATCGAACATTACCCAAATATATCTAGATATCTACCAGATAATCATGCAATATTCTAAACGATTCAAAATAGGAAATTAGGATATTCTGAAAATTTATTAGATAATCATCTTACCTAATTTGGATAACTTCCAAATTTGAAACGTCGATCGGGATCGGGATCGACCGTGGATTGGGATCGGGATGACGACGGTAGAACACGGCGTCGGGACAGTGAGGCGAACGGCAACACCGGCGGGGTGCTCGGCGTGGCTCCGGCAGATCACGGCTCGCCGGCGTTGGGACTACTCCGGTGGGCTGCTCCAACAGTGGGGCAGCAGCGGCGGCTGAGCTGTGGACTCCGGCAAGTGAGATGGCAGTAAGGTTGTTCGAACAGGTGGCTGCTCGGCGAATGGCGGCTCTCCGGCGTTGGCGTGAACGGCGAAGCAACTTAGGCTGGGCTGCCGATCTGCGGCAGTAGCTGTTCCGGCGGTTGTGGACAGCGAACGGCGAAGCAGAGGGCAGCACGCAAGCAGCACAGCGGCGACGTCTAGCAGACGTCTCTGGGGCAGCAAACGATGATGTGGCGCAGCAGCCAATGGCTGTGGTGGCTGTTCTGGTAGAGAGGCCATCCGGCGAGGGGCAGCGGCAGAGCAGCAGCTCGGTGCGGCTGCAGCAGGGCGTCTCCGGGAGCTGGTGATGGCTGGTGGCCAGCACGTGCGGTGGATGACAGCAGTGCAGCCTCGGCGGGAGGGGCTAAGGCGCGGCGGGAAAGAGGACACCGGCGAGGGGCACGGCAGCGGCGAGGGCTCTCTCTCTCTCACTCTCGCACGTGTGTTTCTAAAATTCTGATCTGAAAATTCTGATGTCCCCCCCTTAAAATTCTGACCTAGTTATGTTTATATAATGCTAATCCTAGGTCAATTAGATGGGCTTAATGTCCTAATGGGCTTAGGCTTGGGCTTAGGTCTAATGAACATTAAAATGAGCTGAATTAACTTGGGCTGAATTAAGCTCAAAATATAATGGGCTGAATTAAACCCAAATTAAAACAACCTAGCCCGTTCGTCTTGAAATTCCCGGCCCTTGCATTCCCGAGCGAGCTGAGTTTCATTCGATGAAAATTAAGCTCGTTCGCCATCGCCAATCCGATGCAAAAATATGCAATTAAATTAAATGAACCTAAACTATGTGTTATGCAATTTAAATATTTTTGTTTAGGGGTTAAAAATTAATCCCTAATTTTCTATACAAATTAAACTAAATGTCGTGTCAAAATTTAGGTGTCAACAGCTGCCCCTCTTTGAAGGTGAGCTCGCAGAGGTTACATTCAAAGACTAAATGATACCTAAATTTCAACTATGCAAATGCAATGAATGTTATTTTTGTCGGGGTTGTGGGCCCCATTTTGAATGCAATAAGAAATGATGCATGCTAACATGAATGGAAAACATACCTGGAATTAATTACCTGACTGGTGCGAGATAATGCAATTCGAGGCACAACTCTGACTTTGTATGTTGTTTGGCAAATGTCTGGGCTCAGTCCCATAAGTATTGCCTGACACACTGTTGATAAACTTCGGTGATCTGCAATTAAGTCAAAACACACGAAGAAAAGCTCAAGGCATCTAGTCATCATCTGAAATGCTTGAGAAAAAGTTTCAACGAAAAGGAGTCCATTCCGACCTTAACGAAATATCCATACCTTCCTCATGGGTACTCGTTAAAGTTTAGCCGTCACACCTAGATATCGTCATAGGTATTTAACGGGAGAATTTGTCTAATTCGTATAGATGTTCCGACCTTTACAAGATACCTATACCTTCCTCATAGATACTTGTAAAGATTTGGCCGCTGCGCCTATACCTTCCTCATAGGCACGACACGGGAGAACTCTTGAAAGATTGGAAAAATGTTCCGACCTTTACGAGATACCTATACCTTCCTCATAGGCACTCGCAAAGATTTGGCCGCTGCACCTATACCTTCCTCATAAGTACAATGCGAGGGAACTTTCCGAGATTAAGAAAATATTCCGACCTTTTTGAAATACCTATACCTTCCTCATAGGTACTCACAAAGATTTGGCCGTGGCACCTATACCTTCCTCATAGGTGTCTCACGGGGGAATACCTGGAATTAGAGAAAAATTCCGACTTTTACAAGATACCTATACCTTCCTCATAGATACTTGTAATGATTTGGCCGCAGCGCCTATACCTTCCTCATAGGTGAGTCACGGGGGAATCTTCTCGAGGTTGTTTGAAAACATGTGATTTGGTGAACAAAGGGACTAGCCCAAGTGTTCAAGGGTTCCTTGACAAAATACCTGGATATCATCAGAGGTACCTGAAAAGGTTTGATCAATAAACACCTAAACATCATCAAAAGGCGTCTAGAGATCGCAACAAAATGATCAAATTTGGGACCTGACGATCGCTCGAGCAGGTTAGGAATATAGAGATATACTTACCTGGTGATATCTCTGACTCTTGAGGTTGCGTCTTCTGCTAGACATGGTTTTAAGAAACATGTAATATGCATTCACACTATCAAGAACACATGTACACGTGCACTATGAATTCAACCGATTTTCATGCACGATGGTTTTGTCAAATCGGCATTACAAATCCTGTTGGGAAAAAATCATGACAAGACAATCCTAACTCACAAATGGGTGTCTTGAAAATGTCGAATGAGAGACTTCCGATCCAAAAGGGCTTTTCACTCATTCTCATTGAAAAAGGCTGATTTATTGAGAATCACTGTATCTCACCATCATCATATCGACAAGGGTCCGAGTATTCTCGCAAGCGGTACGACTTTACCAATCCAAGAGGTCTTTATCAGGACTGTAACGTGGGCTTGGTCAATGGCTTAGCAACGGGGACTCTTCGAGTCGAGGCTATTGAAAGAAAATACTCTGCATTTGTCTCCGGGTTTACAAGTCAAGAACCCTGCAAAATGAGATAGAAATGGACTTGCTTGCACTTCTTCGAGCTAAGCTTATAAATATCTGAATTCCTACGTCAGTTCAAGTGCCATAATCTGAAGAGACTTTGTAAGGGACGTAACGTAGGCTCGGTTTATGGGTTGAGAAATGAATGGATCATTAGGCTCAAAATGTGTATAATTGGGGTGAATAAGTTGGTGATCATCTTGGCATTGTCACCAGTCTTCTTCTTCACCAGAGATTTTCTTCTCAGTAAATGTCCTATTGGCTTCGAGAGTTCATCACTTAATTCTTTTGAGACTTCTCGACTGGGGATTCTGATGTGTCATATCCTGACATTTTTCATTGGGCATTGACCTTGCTTTTACCAGGCACACTGCTTTTTGCCCCCTTTTTTTCTTTTTTTTTTCTCGACATATGTCGCTTACAATGTAAACACCAGTCATCTAATTGCCCGATTGACTCGCCGTTTGAGCTTAGAAACTTCTTGTCTTCTATCGACGCTCTGGATATGCTGCTTGAACAATGATAACTTTTTGCCTTGCCCCAGTATAGGGGATGATCACCAACTGGGTTTGTATGAAACGAATTTGCAGGCTCAATTGGGCTTAACAAAGGATAAAGTGTGTAGGATAGAGAAAGAAATGCTCTTCGTCATCCTAAGGCACTTGAATTTCACGTGAATTCATCTGAAAAAGCAACACTCGAAGATTGATGCAAGTGAGAGCAAGAAGAATTTCTACACATTTTTCATCATATGACACTGATTTACCTCCGGTTTGCCCCAATGAGGGGTGGTTCTTGACAGGGGTAATTTGAATGAATTTCTCCAAACATTTAGGCTCAAAGAGGTTGAACAATGGATAACCTGTAGTGTTTGGGATAGAGAAATGAAATGCCTATTGTCATTTTGGTCGCCGTACCTTTTGCGAGAGAATTCTTTACCTTGTCGACATGGAATTTTTCCACTCAACTCACTAGGGATTTTTCCACTTTTTCTACTCAACTCATTGGGGATGCATGGGACAGTGTGTAGGATATGACTTGCCTTTCATCGTCCCGATGTACCTCATTCGACACGTTCAATTCATTCCACATGAGTTATCAAATTGTCTGAATAAACTTCCCTTTTGAAATCGACAATACTAATTGACAAAATAATCATGCAGAAATTAAAGCCAATGCACATATTTCATCTCAAAATTGATTGAATTCATTTATTGATCATCGAAATGTTTGCAATTCAGAACATAAAACCAAACACTGGAGAACTTTTGCTGCAAAATGTCAGGTTTTATCAAGGATAATACATTTTCACAGCATCAGAGTTAACAGGATTGGAAAACTCACGACCATCCATCTCTGCAAGAATCAGGGCACCTCCTGGAAGCACTTTCTTAACCACATACGAACCGATGTAGTTTGGAGCGAATTTACCTCTGGGAACAGTGAAGATTGGCAACACCTTCCTTAGGACTAGATCATTTACCTCGAAGTGTCTTGGACGCACCTTTTGGTTGAAGGATCTAGCTATCCTCTGCTGATAGGTTTGACCGTGACAAATGGCTCTCAGCCGCTTTTCATCAATTAGGTTCAGCTGCTCGTGTCTCTGTCGCATCCATTCCACTTCAGACAACTCCACTTGGGATAAAACTCGCAAGGAAGGGATCTCCACTTCGACAGGCAGAACTGCTTCCATGCCATACACCAACGAAAAAGGGGTTGCACCGATAGAGGTTCGGATGGAAGTCCGATTTGCCATTAGCGCGAATGGCAATCTTTCGTGCCAGTCACGATAGTTTTCAGCCGTCTTGGCCAGGATCTTCTTGATGTTCTTGTTAGCGGCTTCGACTGCTCCATTCATCTGTGGGTGATAGAGAGATGAATTCAGATGCTTGATCTTGAACTCATTGAACAACTGGTTCATGAACTTATTGTTCAAATTCGTCCCGTTGTCGGTGATAATAGTTTCGGGGACACCATAACGAGCGATTATGTCCCGCCTGATAAACCTTACAACATTCTTCGTAGTAACATTTGTATAAGACGCGGCTTCAATCCACTTGGAGAAATAGTCAATCGCCACCAAGATGAATCAGTGTCCATTCGACACCTTGGGATTGATTGGGCCAATCACATCGATCCCCCACATTGAAAAAGGCCATGGCTCGGATAATTGATGTAACTCTGTGGGGGGAACATTTAACTTATCCCCATGAACTTGACAGCGATGGCATCTTCGAACATGTTGAATGCAATCACTTTCAAGACTAAGCCAATAATAGCCTAATCTCATGATCTTCTTAGCCAACATGTGGCCGTTCATGTGTGGACCACATATCCCCTCGTGCACTTCCTGCATGATTCTAGTGGCTTCAGCTGCGTCTACACACCTCAGCAGAATTGAATCATAGGATCTCTTGTACAGCTTTTCACCACTGACGAAGAATTTTGAAGCCATTTTTA
Organism: Syzygium aqueum; assembly: GCA_031216185.1. Taxonomy (NCBI): domain Eukaryota; kingdom Viridiplantae; phylum Streptophyta; class Magnoliopsida; order Myrtales; family Myrtaceae; genus Syzygium; species Syzygium aqueum. Next base: position 9,968,798 of record CM062232.1, on the reverse strand, counting down.
TTATGTACTTCCTGTCAGCTGGAGTGCTTCCTTCAGGAAATTCTTGTCTCTGGATGTAGTTCATGATATCATAATACCATGGCTTTTCATCAGGTTCCCCGGTCACAACCATACAGTAGGCCGGTTTTGTTAAGACTTCGATCCTCAAGGGTTCTACCTCTACCCCACCAGTCACTCGCAGCATGGAAGATAACGTAGCTAGCGCATCAGCGAACTGATTGTGGGATCTCGACAAGTACTCGAAGGAAATGTCCTCGAATTCCTTTATGATTTCTTCGAGGTATTCATGATACGGCACTAGTTTGGTGTCTCTCGTCTTCCATTCCCCTACAGTTTGGAGAATAATCAAAGCAGAATCACCAAATACCTTCAATTTGGATATCCCCATTTCTACTGCGGCCTGAAGTCCGAGGATGCAAGCCTCGTACTCGGCTATATTGTTGGTACACGGGAACACCAACTTTGCTGCTACTGGATAATGTTGCCCATTTGGGGATATTAAGACTGCCCCAGTGCCGGAACCAATCAAGTTCATAGCTCCATCGAAAAACATGATCCACGCGTCTTCCTTTATTAACAGAATGCGATCTTCTGGGGAATATCTATCATCATCCGAGATTCCAGGATTTCGGCTAACACATCAGCAATTGCCCGACCTTTGACTGATTTCTGTGGCATCATCTGGACATCAAATTCTGAAATCAGAATCTGTCATTTGGCTAACTTCTCTACCAAAGCCGGTTGATCAAGTAAGTACTTGATGGGATCATTCTCAGTCACCAGGAGAGTCTGGTGATGCAGTGTATACTGTCTCAGCCTATGGAGTACCCATACTAGTGCAGCGCAAGTCTTCTCGGCCTCAGGATAATTCAACTCCGAGACGGTAAACTTCTTACTCAAGTAATAAATGGCCCGCTCTTTTCCATCTTCAGGATTTTTCTGGGCTAACATGGCTCCCAGAGACTCGCTGTGAATCGCGAGGTAAAGGATCAAAGGCTGCCCCCGCATTGGAGGGACTATCACTGGTGGTTTCATTAGATACTGCTTCAGTTCATTAAACGCTTCCTGGCAATTATCGTTTCACTCCATTTGAGCATTCTTCTTTAGAAGTTTGAAGAACAGCTTAGTAGTTTCGGAAAGCTGGGAAATGAAACGGGCTATGTAGTTCAATCTGCCCAGGAGGCTCCGTACTTCTTTCACAGTCGATGGGGGTTGTAGCTCACATATAGCCTTCACTTTGGAAGGATCGATTTCAATGCCCTTACTGCTTACTACGAACCCAAGTAGTTTGCCCGACGTTGCCCCGAATATGCACTTGGCTGGGTTGAGACGGAGCTTAAACTCACGGAGTCGGTCGAACAATTTCTTCAGAGTGTCAACATGACTCTCTCCGGGTCGAGACTTGGCGATCATGTCATCGACATAGACCTCGATCTCTTTATGCATCATGTCATGGAAAAGAGTTACCATTACTCGTTGATATGTTGCCCCGGCATTCTTAAGGCCGAAGGGCATGACCTTATAGTGAAACGTACCCCACGGGGTGATGAACGCTGTTTTCTCCTTATCGGCATCCTTCATTCTTATCTGATTATAACCCGAAAAACCATCCATGAAAGAGAATAGTTCAAACCCGGCAGTACTGTCTACCAGAACGTCTATGTGCGGTAATGGGAAATCGTCCTTAGGGCTAGCCTTATTCAGGTCGCGATAGTCGATGCAAACCCGAACTCGGCCATCTTTCTTCATGACTGGCACGATGTTGGCCACCCAAGTAGGGTATTGGGTGACCTCGATGAATCCCACTTTCAAGAGCTTCATGACCTCCTCTTCTATCTTCTTCGAAAGTTTAGGTTTGGTTCTTCGTAGCCTCTGTTTCTTGGGCGGCATGCTGGGATTAGTAGGCAAGCCATGCTCCACGACAGAAAGGTCTAAACTCGGCATATTAGCGTACGACCAGGCAAAGATATCATAGTAATCCTTTAGCAATTGGACCAGGCGTTTGGCTTCACCTTCGGGAAGGGTTGCCCCTATCTTGACCTCCTTGGTTTCTCCAGAATCACTGAGATTGACGGTGATTGTTTGATCTACCGTCAGAATTTTAGGCTTTTCATATAGCTCTAGATCGCGCTGAATATCAGAGGAATCATCGAGTTCGCCAGCATCATTAGGATCAGGCTCGGTGGCGCATAATTCATCGATTTGGACCGTTCCCATACCCTTACGTATCACAAGATTGCCCCTGAAACATAAAGTAGAGGATTCAGAAGGACAAAGAGGGCTAAACATTGCCATTTTTTGTAATTTTTTTTGTGTTTTTCTTTTTCTGAAATTCATTTCGAAATGGTTTTAACACGAGGAAGCATGAAGAAGCCCAGGCCTTAGAATTCTTCTTGGACTATATTTTCTTTTATCGATTGGATATCATCACCGGGCCGGTTTGATATACCTCAACATGCCCTCAAAAACTGAAAATAACTTGTAATTTCATTGATCATTTCAAAATGAATTATATTTATTGAATGGAAATTGCAACAATCAAAACCTAGAAACAGAAATGAAAGAAGCTCCCGAAACGGGGCAAATCCTAGGAAGCAATAAAAATTCCCACGCAGGAGAGTGTGCGGAAAAGTAAAAGTTTTACTCTTGTGGGCCCGTGCCCATTTTCTCTAACGGTCCTTCTTCGATAGCTCCGATGAAGACGTCGTCGAACAAGGTAGTGATTCCCTCTATTGCATCATCGGGGTCTTCTGTCTTTAGAGGTGTTGGATCATCCATACCTCCCCATTCGTCAGGGACAATATCACGGGGATCAACATAAAAGCTCGGGGGCGCTGAGTACTTCACATAATAGTCGAACTTGCCGCTCGGCTGCCCCAGAGTGTCGATCACTTCTTTTTCCTCGTGCATCATTCTTGCAGGACCTGGGAACGTGGTGCGAATGTGTGGGAGCAGCCTACCACGCCCAAGCTCCTTGTTGTTCGACCCTTCATTGGATTGCTGTCTATTCTGCTCAACTCCTTGACCTCGACCTCGACCATATCTACGTCTCTCATTATTTGGTGCAGTTGGCCTTTGATACCCCAATCCAGAAGTGCGGGGTCTTTGAGAGACTTCGACCGGTCGGCGGATACCCTGACCATCCCTGCCAAGGCCTTCACCCGGAATAAAGCCATGGGACACCATTACTCTTCCGACCATGACAGCAGCATTCGACACCTCAGGGACTGGCGGCGATGATCCTCTAGACGCATGAATGGTCGATACGAGTTCGAGTGACTGGTAACTCGACTCTATTCTGCAATCCTGCTCAACATAGGGGATAGCCGCTGCATGATAGATCAGGTGTTCCTCTTCACCGTGGACGGTTACTAACTTCCTCTCCACCACAAACTTTACTTTCTCATGTAAACTAGAAGGCACAGCTCCAGCAGTATGAATCCAAGGGCGTCCCAACAAAAAGTTGAATGCGGTGGGAATGTCCATTACCTGGAATAGGACATTAAACACTGTCGGCCCAATCTGTATGTCAAGGGGGATTTCACCCATTACTTCTTTCTTCGTTCCATCAAAGGCTCGCACAGAGGTCTTCGCAGAATTTATTCTTGAAGGATCTATCTTGAGGCGGTGTAGAGTCACCAAAGGACAGATGTTCAAGGCTGAACCATTGTCAATTAGCGCCCGGGCTACGTGCGAGGCCTTGTATTTGACAGAAATATACAGGGCCTTGGTATGTCCTCTGCCTTCTAGAGGGAATTCCTCATCCAAAAAGGCTATTAGGTCCTTGAGGAGTATGGAGCCCACAAACTCTTCCAGTCTTTCATGATCGATCATCTCAGGCACGTGGACTTCACTTAAAACCTTCATCAGGGCCTTTTGATGCTTGATAGACGTCTGGAGCAGTTCGAGCAAAGAGATTTGCGCAGGCATCTTGCGCAGTTGCTCGACGATGTTGTACTCACTGGCTTTGATTACGGCCAGGAATTCCTTAGCTTCCTGATTGGTGACAGGCTTTACGGGTTGAGCATTTGCTTGGCCATAGGCACGTCCGGATCTAGTGACTAAGTCGACGTCAAGACTGTAGGACCAAGGGACTGCCTTATCGCCAGAGTACTCATAAGGTTGAGGAATCTCGATCACTATCCCTTCATCAGCTGCGGGGGTGCCTATTACGATCTCCTCGTCATCAGTCGCGTCTTCGAGCGGAGGCATGTCCTCGAGCAAAGGATCGAACTTATCCTTCCCGGCATTTAATGTGGCGAACTCCTCGTCCCAGTTAATGACGACCTCGGAGATAGTAGATACGATGCCAGTGTAGTCAGCATAAACAATCATCTTAGCTTCCGCCATTCTTGAGATCCTTTTTCTCATGATAGCCAGGGGAAGGGCCTCATTACTCAGGTAATACCCGGTTTTCACCAATTCACCGTAGACCTCAGCGGTGTATACCTTGACGTTTTTTATTCGACCAGCATCGAAACAAAATATGGCATTCACATTGCCCGCGTGGTCAGGGAGCGGGTTACTCTGAACATTCGGCTTGGCGGGCTGGAATGAGAAAGCCTTCGTGTCCAGGAGGTTCTGGATTCGGTGCTTGAGAGTGATGCAGTTGTCAGTTGAATGCCCTACTTCCCCCATATGATAGTCACATTTCTTGGACGGATCATAGTTGTAGAACTGCTCGGGGTTGGGCCGCTTTGGCTCAGTGGTAAGCAAATTCTTCTTCCGGAGGACCTCCAATACTTGAGACAATGACCCAGGAAGAGGGGTGAATTGTCTTTTATTGATCTTTTTCTGAAAGGGTTGACGGCCCGTGCTTTGTTGCTGAGCTTCTGCTACTTGAATTGCCGGGGCGGGATTAGTATTTTGCTGGCTCGGTTGGTTATACATCACGTTCACTTCAGCTGCCGGTTCTTTCTCCCTCTTTGCACTAAACCTCTTGTTCGATGAAGACGGCTCCACAAACCATCCGTCTTTCAGCCCTATCTCGATCTGTTCGCCTATGGGGATGAGTTGGTTGAAGTTATCAGCCGGAATGGCCACCATTCGATTACGGTATTCGAACAGGAGAGTTTTCACAAACATCCTCTTCAGCTCACTGTCTATAGGCTCAGGGACGACCTGAGCGGCTATATTCCTCCATCTGATGGCATAGTCTTTAAAAGACTCGGTTTTCTTCATTTGAGCACGCTCGAGATCATCACGGGTAGGAGTGATGTCTGTTATGAACCGGTATTGCTTCAGGAATGCCTCACTAGCCTCCTTCCAGGTTTTGAGGCTATTGATCTTCTTCTTGAGGTACTAGTGCAGAGCAGGGCCGGTCAAGCTCGCTTGGAATGCATGGATCATCAGAAGCTCGTTGTCAACGTACGAGGTCATCTGCACGTGGTATAACTGCAGGTGGGCCTTCGGGCACGTGGTGCCATTATATTTGTCAAAGTCCGGCATCTTGAACTTCTTCGGGATCTTAATCTGCGAGTACAGGGACAGATCGATCGAAGGTGAATCCTGTGAGCCCTCCAATTGTTTCACCCTCTCTTCCAGCTTATTGACTCGTTCATCAGGCTTGGGTTTGTTGATGACAATCTGGACGGGGTCATCTTCTAACTCAGGCATATCATCATCTTCCTCGACGTCAACATTCTTTACACCCGTATGCTTCGGGACTGATGCTTCAGGGGGTGCTGGAACAGGGATCGATCGAAGAGCCTTGATCTCAGCGGTCATTTGTTGCATTGCGACGATGAGTTGCTTGATCTGGTCTTCCATACCGACAACACGCTCCTGCAACTCGTTTTGATCGGCCATTCTAGCTCTTGACCGCGTGCGAATAGGCGATCGTGATCGGTCCGTAGTTACCTAATTTCAAATGAAACAGGGCATACATAAGTGTCAAGCAAAATCATACGCCGATCCATGACATTGGTCTAACCACTTTGAATTGAAGGATCTCTTTATTGAAACGACGAAAATTTTTACATTGACTAATGACTTGAAATAAAATTGAATTAAAGATAAATGACCCAGTTCCTAAGCAAATTTAAAATTGAAATGGAAATGAAGAAAAACAACTTCAAGCTTTGACTCTCTTTTTATTTAGCCTGATCTATAGACATATGGGAGGCGACATCCTTCTTCAGCTGCTCATAAGCCCGAGCTATCTTGGCTACCTTCTCTTCAGCTTCTTCGATCTTCCTTTTGAGGCGGTTGTTCTCTGAGCGATTGGCGGTCTTGAGTGGCACCTTGGGTATCGTCGGGAGTAACTCTTGCGGGATCTTGTGTCGACGGATGTATTTGGTCGTCGCGAAGTAAGACTTCTGCTCGCCTTTTAGTTCTCTTTCGGGTCGGGCTATCTTTAAAACACAACACTTCCTCCACATTTTCTGGAGTTGAGCTATGGTCTCTTCATGATTTTCACTCTCGTCGGAGAAATCGACACGGAGGAGCTCCGATTGTAGTGCCGGAGGGAGCCCCTGGAGAATCTGATACTGACGAGACACTCTGGCAGGGTAATACTCGATTGCGCCAGTGAAGCCCAAAAGTGGCACCAGTCCAACACCATTACACGTAAGTCGAGTTTCCTCGACATCGAACCAACTAGCATGCCATTGGAAACCCTGGGGTCTAGCGTTTTTCATAAAAATGATCCACTCGGAATAATGGTAATCCGGTGCGTTTTCTTATTTTTCTTTATAGCTTAAAACATGATGACTCAAATCACTGAGTTCGGATATTTTAAGTAAATCGCCACACCCTTTTATGTGAGACAAAAATCAAATTTGCAATAGTTCAATGGGTGCATGAAATGTCTTGTCATCATTTTGCTTGAATTTGGTGAGAGAAATGAAGGTCTCTGCTAAAATGGTGTTGACAAAATTCTTTTGAAGACAAACTTGTTGGGCAAACCATGCAATCGACGGGTTACATGCGTTTTTACAGTGAGGAAGAATTATGAACCCGAAGAATGCTAGTAAAAATATTCTGCCCTTTTGAAAAGGTGTGGTGACTTTTTCGAAACATTGACTCAGGAATGAAAAAGGGCATGACCCACGGTTTGATTTCAAAACTTTTTCTAGGTCATGTTTTCCGACATTCAGAAATTCTGACAATATTAGAGTGGAATCGATTCCCAAAGGTGGTGAAACTAACTTTGACTCCAATGATTTTCCAATGAGCACACTATATTCTTCCAAAGTCGGGGTGAGCTCATGCTTACCGAATATAAAAGTGGATGTCTCGGGACACCAGAAGTAGGCTAATGCGCAAACGAGGCCGGTACGAACTTTGACCTCCAGTAAGGGGAGTAGCCTCCCGATGTAGCCTTCAACTAACTTGCGGTTGGTCAGACTGAGTAGACTCCACCAGGCCCGGAGCTCGTCCTTAGGAGCATCAAGAATTCGGATGTCTGCCCCTCCCATAGTGTATAGACCAAGACTCACGACCGACCTAGCGTCATGGACCGACCAAAGAAAAGACGAAAGGTAAATAAATTGCGAGATAAGGGTTGAAGAAAACTTACTTCACCGGGTAGGAAAATGGCAATCACATAGACATGCGCATGAAATGTGAAGTTCGATTTCTATCTAGACTCTGGCTTGCAAAATGGAGACGCGAGGATTACCGAGCTAAACCAGTCATGGTGGTGGTTAGGCTAGGATTCCCCTGACTCCGGCTTAGTCAAAGAGCCGACCCAGGTTGAGTGAGATACAACCGTGGTGGGTACTCAATGACACCATGAAAAAAAATTCGGGACTGAGGAGGGCGACCCGTACCACATGGTTTTGGTCGGGGTATCCACTATCTCAGTACCATCTTAAACCTATGCCGCCCAGGTCCGACAGCGGGTAGTGTATGCGGTGTAGTGAAAATGTAAGGCACGCACAGCAGGTTATATCAAACAGCGCTTCGTACATAAATTAAACCATACATTCAACACCTCCCTGCAAAACAAGGGTTAACAATCATGCCTCCCCTTATACCTCCCATACTGCAAGAACATTTAACACCTTAAATGTTAGGGACGTACCTGGGATCCTCGCTGCCAAACAAAAATTTTTTAAATCAAAAATTGGCCTAAGTCCACTAAGAGTTTTACTCGAGTCCCCAGCGGAGTCGCCGAGCTGTCGCGACCCTAAAAAATTTTATCATTTTTCTCGGGCTAATGAATTATTAAGATTGAACTTAACTCGGGCCCTCCCAAGCCCTACCAATTCGCAACTTAGGGTTTAAGTTCTTAACATGCAAATGTTTTAATGCTTAGAGTCGCCACTAATCATTGACGGTAGGTCGATTAGAAACCTAAATAAAACATAGGGAGATATGTTTTATTCCTACGAACCAGAGATTCTAAGCCCGGGGACGTGATTACGCTAGATCTAGTCTAACGCCCTTTCGGTACCTTTTCATTTCAAAAAAATGTTTTGGCAGGCAGTTTGGATCTATTTTAGCTTATTTACTAACATGTGAGGTGTTCATGCGGGTGCGCAAACCACCAATTTAACACCCACAAATCAAAGCATTAAATAAATTGTAAGCTTGGGAGAACAACTTACCTCGAATCCAGCAAGTATCTGCGTTGTTAGCTAAAAATCATACAGACAATCCTAATATGATTTGTAATTATCAAATCAATTCACTCAATCTTTCTTTTTTTGATTTTCTACATATTTAAATGAAACCTAGCCTAGATGCAATGACGTGCAAAAATATGACATACGAAATAATGCAACCTAACATGTATACTATATGACATGCGACGACGTGACCTAATTCTAATGACGAAAGGATGATTATTTTTTGGTATTTTAATCAATGAAATTCGGAATTAAAAATATGCATAAATTAACATGCAATCTATGATGACTTCCTTTTTTGGTATTTTCTGTTTAAAATTCGAAATTTAAAAATGCTTAAATTAACATGTAATCTATGATGACTTAATCTACTCTAGAATGACTTATTTTTGGGATTTTTGTGTAAAATTCGGAATAATAAAATAACGTGAATAATCCGTTAGGATTTGAAATAATACCTAATTTAAACTAGGAAACATGCCACCTTAAGTCCTAATTTAAATTAAATACTTATCTCATCCTTTGGGATATATTCAAAAATCCTAGATATGCAAAACTCTAATTTAAATCTAGTTAATATTTTTGAATTTTTCTGTTTTATTTGAAAAAGAAAGACAGCAATTTAAACATGGATAGCAACCACATTCAAAAGAACCACGCGATCCGCCAAATTTGTTTCAGACTCGGATTAGGCACAAAAATCAAATTATCGGTCATATCTATAGGGTTATAGATATTAACGGATAATTGATCATTCGAATTTGGAAAGCTAGTGAAATTTATCATCGTATCTAAGTGATTATAGATAGGATGATAATTTTCCGTATCGCCGCGTATCGTACCTTAGGGATAAGGTCGGATAGACGTCCAAATGCGTTGCTAAATTAGGCAAGTTTCCTAATTTTGAATATTTCAAATATTGCGGATATCGAACATTATCCAAATATATCTAGATATCTACCAGATAATCATGTAATATTCTAAACGATTCAAAACAGGAAATTAGGATATTCTGAAAATTTATTAGATAATCATCTTACCTAATTTGGATAACTTCCAAATTTGAAACGTCGATCGGGATCGGGATCGACCGTGGATTGGGATCGGGATGATGACGGTAGAACACGGCGTCGGGACGGTGAGGCGAACGGCAACACCGGCGGGGTGCTTGGCGTGGCTCCGGCGGATCACGGCTCGCTGGCATTGGGACTACTTCGGTGGATTGCTCCGACAGTGGGGCAGCAAGGGCGGCTGAGCTGTGGACTCCGGCAAGTGAGACGGCAGTAAGGTTGTTCGAACAGGTGGCTACTCGGCGAACGGCGGCTCTCCGACGTTGGCGTGAACGGCGAAGCAACTCAGGCTGGGCTGCTGATCTGCGGCAGTAGCTGTTCCGGCGGTTGTGGACAGCGAACGGCGAAACAGAGGGCAGCACACAAGCAGCACGGCGGCGACGTCTGGCAGGCGTCTCCGGGGCGGTAAACGGCGATGTGGCGCAGCAGCCTGTGGCTGTGGCGGCTGTTCTGGTAGAGAGGTCGTCCGGCGAGGGGCAGTGGCAGAGCAGCAGCTTGGTGCGGCTACAGCAGGGCGTCTCCGGGAGCTGGTGATGGCTGGCAGTCAGCACGTGCGGTGGATGACGGCAGTGCAGCCTTGGCGGGAGGGGCTGAAGCACGGCGGGAAAGAGGACACCGGCGAGGGGCACAACGGCGGCGAGGGGGATCGCGTGCTCCGGTTCTCTCTCTCTCACTCTCGCACGTGTGTTTCTAAAATTTTGATCTGAAAATTCTGATGTCCCCCCCTCAAAATTCTGACTTAGTTATGTTTATATAATGCTAATCCTAGGTCAATTAGGTGGGCTTAATGTCCTAATGGGCTTAGGCTTGGGCTTAGGTCTAATTAACATTAAAATGGGCTGAATTAACTTGGGCTGAATTAAGCTCAAAATATAATGGGCTGAATTAAACCCAAATTAAAACAACCTAGCCCGTTCGTCTTGAAATTCCTGGCCCTTGCATTCCCGAGCGAGCCGAGTTTCATTCGATGAAAATTAAGCTCGTTCGCCATCGCCAATCCGATGCAAAAATATGCAATTAAATTAAATGAACCTAAACTATGTGTTATGAAATTTAAATATTTTTGTTTAGGGGTTAAAAATTAATCCCTAATTTTCTATGCAAATTAAACTAAATGTCGTGCCAAAATTTAGGTGTCAACAAAAAGTTGGACAAGTAATGATGGGTATGCATGGGGAAAGGGTTTGGGTGACAAGTGTCACACCCTAGGGCTAGGCATATCCCCAAAAAAATCTAATATACAAATCCTCTTAAAACCACCAAAATTCGGAATTCCAAAAGGCTCAAGGGCAAATCCGTCATTTTCCCCCGAAACCGGGTCGAATTGCCATTTTTCGACCGTATTAGCCCTATGTATAAGTGGCCAACATAATTCGACGTCGTTCTTATAAAAACCATCCCGTAACCCACGAAAATCGGCCTCGAAGTCCGGATTAAATTTCATGATCAAAATTGTCAAATTTCCAATTTTCAAATCTCTCACTAACGGGCGGCCGTTTAGGAGTGACGCGTATCGACCTCGGGTTGTCCGAATCGCAACGATCTCGATTGTCGAGAGAACGAGAGGAATTATCGCTAATTCCGGAGACACGATCGTTTGGTTTAAGTTCGGGACTGGTTGGCCACGTGTATTCTCGGTCTTGCAGAATCACCTGCTATCCGACCATACATCGTTGGCCTCGGCCAAACCGAGTCCGTTACCTTCCGAAGATTGGTCCATACTAGCCCAAAATACTTCCTCGTCTTTTCTCGAAATCAGGCTTAATTCGCGATCGGGTCCCTAGTCCACGTACCTATTCCTAGTTAGCCATTCCCACTTGGTCAGTATCCCAAGAATGATCAGCTCCGGGCGAGACTTACGAAAATGAAATATTGAATAAGACTCTTTCTATTCATTCCAAAGATTGAGTCGAATTTCGGGATGTTACAGTTACTTAAGAGAAGGAGTTAACTCAAAACAAGAATGTGAATCTCTTTTAATCATTCCTTTTGATAACCACTATCTCTTTTTTATTACAATATTTTATCTTTTGTTTTTGAATTCTTAAGTAACCGCCGTTTGTACATGGGCGGCCCACAACCATAAATCCATAGTCCTCCCGTAAACCATGAAGATACAAATCAAAAAGATTCGATCTAGAGACTCATCCAGTCAAAGCCACATCGACGGACGCTAAGAAAAAGCCAAGAATGATTCTCATGGACATCCATGGAAGAAGACTGACATTTTCTCCATCGAAAGAAATCAAGTAACGCATTGTACCAAAGCCAGGAAATCTCATACAATCACACCAAGCCCGAGGAACCAAGTCATAAGTATACCGATTCTGCTATTTTTGAGTTATAATAGACACGCCAGCTTCAGCACATGTATCCGAGATAAGAATAATCGAGCAACTAAGTCAAAATGAGAATAAGATACAGGAAAACACTCCAACCGAGTCGACGTATGAAACAGAGCAAAAATGAACCAAGCATCATTCATTGAGATGGCCATTCAAACACAGATTGCAGATTGCGGCAACGAATTACGATTTGTACTTGATGTTACTGTTCAGAAATTAAGGAGCAAACAAAGCAGAAAACGCAAGTACTTGAGAAAGGGTATGTGACTAGGAAAGAAACCTTGAGAGAATCTTACGCGAGGAAATAGTGTTGTTAATTTCCAAATTATAACCAACATATCTGTTCAAAAATGAACTTCCAACTTCTTGGGAAGCATGTCAAGGCATGAAGCACACTTGAACCAATAAGGCACTAAGTAAGATCAACGAGTCCATATCGATTTCTCATCCAGATTCTTATTCTTCTCTTTACCGCGAAATTCCAGCACCATCCACTTCAAGAATCAGAAGGGTAATTACCCACATATATTGTTTGGGTTTAACATGACGCTAACGCTTAGATACGAATTTAGAAGTTGAGAAAAATCGTGCCCGAAGACATGGCACCGACTATATCTGACACGACGGCAAGATTCCAGTCCCAGGGATTGAAGAGATCAGCGACAAACATAATCTGGACGAGAAACATTAAAAAATGGATAGAAACCTGAATACACGAAAATGAGCCGCAAAAGTGTAATAGCAGGCAATCGAACAGAGAGATGCTTGACTCAGCTCATTCTTTGGAGATGAAATCCTCTAGACGAGATAAGCACATTCCTACGATCCCTGCCTGAGCCTAATCGAATTCAGCGAGGCAACAAAACAGATCCCTCTTTCGCACAATTCATCGAACACCTCCCGCGCATCGTCTAACCCATGGCACCATTCCATACTTTGACACCACCGTATTGCACACAAACACATCACTCTCCAACCAATTTTTAGAATACAACGTTATGGACCGAAGAAATGGTGAATCTCGTTCGTGACAATGGCTTAGTGATGATCCGATAAGGCAGTACGATGAAAAGACAGCAAAACAGAGCATAGATCAAGAGGCAACTCTAGAATGAATCGAGATCACATTTAGAGTTTAATCAGGGAAGATATGACCTGGTAAATGTGGCGGTGGGTGTGGCCAAGGGTACAGAGTCCAAAACCGTGCAAATCGAAACTCCACCGAGCTGATTCTGATCCAACTCCAGTTCAGGTTTAGCGATAAGTAAGCGAATGACATTAGTTTTAGGCTAAACTAGAGCTTCTACGATCGTCGCCGCAGTGCGGAACGAATGTCTGGAGCTTCAGGAACGGATGGACAAAGATTAGAACGCGGAGAGATAGCTCCTGAGCACCGGGAATAAAAGATCCGAAAACAGAGCCTCTGGTGCGTCGGCTGAACCTCTACCAAAAATTGAATCAAGAGGGAGGAGTGATCGGTTCCACCTAGACAGAGAGAGAGAGAGAGAGAGAGAGAGAGAGAGAGAGAGAGAGAGAGAGAGAGAGATGAAGTGGCTAGCAAGGATCACCTAGAGGGGGTGAATAGGTGATCTTAAACAATTTTAACAAATTCAAGAGAAAATGATAAAACACAGTTTGAGTCTGAATAATATTCAGATTCTATAAGGACGGTGCTCTTGAATGTGCAGTGTGTAAAGTAAAGATTAAGGGATAGAAAAACTGCACACAAAATTTATAGTGATTGGGCTTATAGTAAGCCTACGTCCACTCTCTCACGCTGATAACCTACTGGCTGGATTTCACTATGTAATCAAGAGGTTTTACAGATCTAGAGTGATAACACTCTTGTGTATGATAGGAATCTTTATCTCACACAAATACTCTTACAAAGTATCCCTCAAGATTCTAAAGTTTGGCTCAAGGAAGGAAAAAGAATTGGAATAAACTCAGGCTTTGTACTTGATGATTCTCGAATCTGTTTTCTTCTGCTGCTCGTTGATCTCCTTAAATATTCCTCCACTTCCAAACTAGCCGTTGGACAGTCTTCAGAGGATCATCTTCCAATCTTCACCTTGGACAGATTTGTAAAAAAGGAATTGAGTAGCCGTTGAGTGGCAGATTCTGAATCCCACTGATTTTGGTCGCCCTTACAATCAGAATCTTGATTTTCATAAGTAGAGATTAGTCCGTTGTGATAATATTTTGATTGACAATCAAATTGATTTAGATTGAGTCAATCAAAACCTTCCTTGTGAAATCCAAGCTAGATCACTAGTTGTTGTGTTGAATTCTTCGTCTGCAAAATTCAGCGTCTGAAAAGCTTCAGCGTCTGAATCTGGAAAATTTTCATTGTCTGAAAGACTTCAGCATCTGAGTCTGGAAAATTTTCTGCTTCTGAAAAACTTCAGAATCTAAGTTTGCAAAATCTCTGCGTCTAGAAAATATCAGAGTTTGCAAATTCTCTGCGTCTGGAAAATATCAGAGTCTGGAAAATTTCTACGTCTGAACTTCCAGACTATAATAACCTGGAAAATAACTTCATGTTAAAATTACAAGTTATTTATGAAAAGTTTTGTCAACTTCAAAATCAATTGGGGTTTTCCTCAACAATCTCCCCTTTTTTGATGGTGACAAAACTTTTATGCAGATTCAAATAATATTGACTGAAATTGAAGAGAATAAATATTTTAAGTGCATGAAATACAGTATTGACAAGACTTTATGATATCTATATTTCTCATATTCCTGTATAACCTGCAAATCAATGGATGTTAGTATAACATTATCTGCATAATTTCTCTCCCTTTTTATCATCAGCAAAAGAATAACAAGCAGACTAAGCAGTATATATATAAAAATCATTCAAATAAAGTGTCAGAAACAAGAGTTATGAGCACAGATTGTTGAATGTTTGAAGAAGGAATGAACAAAAGATAGGTCATTTTTTAGAAGGAGTACGAATGAGCTGAAAATTGTCTAGAATCGAAACAGCTTCATCAATCTTGTTGGCACATTGACCCATGGCTTGCTCCATATTCGACGAACACTGAGCAATCGCCTCCTGCAATTCTGCTTTGTCTTTTTCTGCCTGAAGTTGGTGAGCTTGATTGTTTTCCTCAATAATCCGGTGAAGATTCTTTATATCTTCCTCCAGTGCAGTTTGTTTGTCCTTGATTTCCAGCAGAAAGGTCAAAATTGACAGATTATCAGAAGTCTGATTCTGGACATTTTCCTGTTCAAATCCTCCCCCTGTCTCAGGTGGAATCTCCCCCTGAAATTCTTCATGTACTTCAGAAGGTTCTGCATTAATTGGTTCTTCAGGATGGACTTGAGAGGGATTAGCATCAGATCCATGTTGATCATCATCCTGACCAGGCAGATTAGATTCTCCAAAAACTGATTCTGGAACCCTTGTAGCAATAGCTGGATCAGATGTTCTTCTAGATTCAAGGTTCTCTTCTTCTTCATCATAAAAAAGGATTCTTCTTTTCTTTCTATAAACCTTGAGTGGAGTGGAAAAAGCTGACTCTTTCTTAGCTGGTTCCTTTCTTTTCTTTACCTCTATTTCCTTTTCAACCTTCTTTCTGCCTTCTGAGGGCAGAGCTTCCTTGCCTCTGGATTTTCCTATTTTCTCCTGTACATCATCAAAATTCTTCATCTTTTGTAACATTCTCTCTCCAACAGTCATAGTAGGAATCACAGTTTCGCACAATTCATTTGGGATAGGGATATTCAGATATGAAAATATGATAGAGATGAAAGAGCCATATGGGAGTAGTCCCTTGCCCTTATGAAGTGTACGATACATGTGAAAAATGATAATGTGAGATAGAGAGAAAATCTTTCCTTTTAAAATTACCCAGATAAGCTTGACTTCGGATTTGGATAGGTCTGTTTTGGAAGCAGCTTTGGGCCTTAAGCAGTTGATAATGATTTTGTACAGGATCACTGAAGTTCTGGTTAAATCAGAGTAGGTGATATTTTTCTTTGATCCTGAAGTAAATTTCTGATCTCCAGAAGCTGTCATCCAAGCATCTTCAATACTTACATCCACAGGAGTAAATTTAGAATGTTTAGCTCCTATTATCAAGGCTAGATCTTCAACTTTCAGATCATATCGTCTATCACCAACAGTAAATTGGATCCAGTTGGGTGATAGAATGGAGAGATTTGAATAGAAGTATGCAGTTAATTCAGCATATACTTTTGCAGACTTCATACAGTATTCAGCAATGCCTAGCCTATTGAAGAGATGCAAAACAGGAATGCCAGCTCTTTCAAGATAATCAAAATCAACGTTGCGATGGTTCATCACTCCTCAAGCGAGTAGCATCTTGTAGAACACATTATGCTCTGTGTTTCTGAAGAGACCACCGGAACCTATTAACCCATAAACAATACCAACTCGCATAACAAAGTTCTCATGGAACTTCGCATCATCATCAGGAATAACAAATTTAGAAGCACTGAGTGGTTTAGGGCTAACAGGAGTTGTTTCCTTAACAGGGGGGTTAGACGATTCGCCGACTTTTTCTTTCCCTTTCCTAGAAGAAGTCTGTAGGGGAGTAGAGCGAACTTGTTCCTCAGCAGTTTCAGAACGAGACTTAGTGTATTCTTGAATAAGACTAGTCTCATCATGAAAACCGTTTTCTTTTAAGCAATCGAAAAGAAGAGAGGCGGAGGCATTACTCCTTTTTAGACGTTCATAGACCTTCTACACCTGATTTATATCTTTGTACCGAAAATATGTTTTACCAGTGGTAGCTGGTGTAGACGTGGAACGACGCTCCTGTTGAGTGGATTCTGTGGGTCTTGACTGTTCGGACTCCGTATCTGATAACTCCATATATTCTAGCGGAGCGGTGGATTTAGAATCACGGTTGAGAATCCGAGTAGACTTGATCTTATACGGCATGAAGAGCAGGTTTAAAGATGAAAGATTGGATTTTTGGAGAAGGATGATCTTTTTAGGTTCGAGACGGTCTGAGAGATGATCGAGAGAGAAAAAGTATGAGAGTGATTCTACTGGTAGGGTTTTTACGGCAAGAGAGACGGTATATATAGAAAAGAGTTACGGACAAGAGTTATAAAAGGCAATCAAACAAACAGTATATATATATATATATTAAGCATATGCAACCAATCAAATAATATAGAATATTTACCTGGCTCGCTTTCCAGAATTAACAAATATGAAAATATCTTGCCAAAAATTTTCCCGCCAAGATATTCCTGCCATAACGGTTTAAAACTTACCTGTCTCTTGAGTCTGAAATATTCAGACCGAGAACCTCTGAGTCTGAAAAATTTCTGTCTACAGAACACTTTAAGAAAAAGGATAAGTAATGCACAATTGGGTTCTAATATGTTCAAATGAAGATTTATCAAGTGGTTTTGTGAATATATTAGCTAATTGATTCTTAGAATCAATGAATTGAATATTCACATTACCATTATGCACATGATCTCGAATGAAGTGATGCTTAATTTCAATATGCTTTGCACGAGAATGAAGAATAGGGTTCTAGATCAAATTGATAGCACTTGTGTTATCACATTTGATTGCAGTACTTGAATCTTCAATTGCAAAATCTCTTAATTGCTACTTCATCCATAGAATCTGTGCACAGCAGCTCCCCAAGGCAACATATTCTGCTTCAGCTATTCAAAGTGCTACTGTGTTTTGCTTCTTTGAGTACCAAGATACCAACATACTTCCAAGTAGTTGACATGTACCTATAGTGTGACATTCCGAAATTTCCGCCAATTGGAAATTATGAAATAACTGAGTTTTATGAAATGTGTTCGTAGTAAATTCTCACCCGGAACTGATCATTCCTGGGAATGCTAACCATTAGGGAAAGGCTATTAGGGGAAATTAAATTCGTGCGATTAAAAGAAAATTCGATCGTAAATGGATTTCGACCATTAAATCGTAGAAGTGATATTTTGAGCCACTATTGGCCGATCCAAGGATAGTTAGGGGTCAGTTCGCCACTGTCATAGTAGTGGATCGCGGGTGATTCCGTTGGACCACAAAACGACTTGACGAATGATCCTGAAATTATACCGAACGATCGTACCCCTCGGATCAAGCGATTGATCTTTGCGATTTTAATGACAATCGAGATCGTTACGTCCCGAATGGACTTGCACGTGACTTGATTTAGTATCAGTCACGAGTCGATTCTGCGAATTTCCCTAGCAAGCCGCCCGTTAGCTCGAGAAATGCTCGAGTTGCGTTTAATAGAATTTAATTATTGAATTTTCGCTCAAATTGGACACCGGAAAATTAGAAATTCACGACGAAACGCTAGGACGACGTTGCACGTGACACGTGTCAATTTTTGGTGCGCCTAAATTCTTTGGAAAAATTCGATTTGGGCAAGAAACGGAGAAAGTGACCAAAATACCCCTAGGATTTATTAAAAGGCATGTTTTATGGGCAAAGGGCATTTTGGTCATTTTGCCCTCAAATTTTGGATTGGACAATTTTGCCCTTGGACTTTTTGAGAAATTACAAGTATACCCTTGGATATTTTTGTGCAAGTATCGATCTTGGCCGTCGGATCAAGATAAGATCGATCCGGGACTGTCGGATAAAAAATGTTTGAGAGGGGCATTTTGGTAATTTTTTTCCATTGGGTCAAGATCACTATTTAGGTCCAATTTCTCTTCATCTTCCTCTCTTCCCCCGTGAGAACCCCCCTTTTTCTTTTCTCTTGCCATGAGCTCCCCCTCTCCTTCACATGGGTTTTTCTTTGGCCATCTCTCCTCCACGCTGGCGCCACCGCTTCGCCGCCGCACGTCGGACCGCCCTCAAGCCGCCGTCCACGTCGCCCTCAAGCCATCACCATCCTCAAACCTCACCATCTCTCTCTCTTTTTCTCTCTCTCTCTCTCACCGTGGGTCTCGGCCAAGTGAGACCCACACCGCCGACGCAAGCCAATCGCCGTTGCCGAGCTTCGCTGCCGCTCATCGGAGGCCGTACGCCGTCCCCGTCGTGTCCGAGATTGTGCCGCCGCTCCCCGTTCTAGTCGATTTAGTCTAGAACTTTGTAAGTCTCGCCTAAACCTAATTTAGGACTTCGGGTATCGACGGACGATTTTGGGCGAAATCTGTATAAAATTAGGTGCGGAATTGCATGAATTGGGAGCGGAAATTTTATGGCGGGCCTTAAAGATTTAAGTCGGGCATTATTTATTGGAAATTAGTTAATAACAGTGGCTGTGATTTACTGTTTACGGGGCTGTGATGATTTGTTCGGGACGCAAGTTGGGTTTTTAGAACCGGTATTTTATGGCGAGAAAGTTCTGTGAAGGATCGGAATTAATCCGACATCGTTTGGTGGGAGAAAAATGAGAATGTAAGTGTCGGATGTGTATTTACATTATAAATAAATTGTGGTGATTAAATTTAGTATGTTGTTGGGCAATTGGTTGATGTATTTATGCCTATTGAGTGCACGTATGGGCCAAATGATTTTAATCATTATATTGGCCAGGTCAAATGCCGAGTGTGCATGGATTTTATGTAATTGGTGCGTGCACGGGCCATGTGTGATGGGCCAGTTGTATGTGGTAAATGCGTGATGGGCGTGTGCATAAGTGAGAAAGTGATTGCGTGTGGCATGGCATGTAAGATTGTGGAAATTGTGCCGTCCTGAGGCGTGTTACGCGGGACGATGCCCGGTACTACCGGAGGACTGCCAGCCTGAGGCGTGAACTTCTATGCGGGTTGCGCAGTAGGTGGTAGGTGTTGAGCCTGAGGCATGTTACGCGGGCAAGATACATGGCCTGAGGCGTGTACGTGAACGCGGGCCTGAAGTGTTGTGATGAGATAGTCGTAGTGTACCTGAGGCGTGTACGTTTACGCGGGTCACTGGCGAGTGATGTGGGAAAGATAAGATGAGACTAGAACGAATGCGCGAGAATGTAAGTTAATTATGCATGTGATTGCATTTGATGCGATTTTGACTAATGTGCAGGGAGTGAGCAGTATAGGCTCAGGTAAATAATGGACATGTTTGATATGTGGTGATTTGGTATTTACGTGTGATTGCGTTTCTTTGAAATTGTCTGGAGGTACGTGATAGCCTAAGTGGGGTTTAGGGGTGAACTTACTGAGAAGTGTTCTCACGGTTGTTTTAACCGATATTTCAGAACCCCGACAGGAACCATGAATCCCTCACCACCACCTGCACATTTTGGAGTCCCGATGCATATCGAGATTGAAGCAAAATCAGAGTCCTCTGAGGATCAGGATGATCATGGACGCTCAGAGAGCTTGGACTCAGGGGACGATGAATCCGTCTCGGAGTGGACACCGAGTAAGGGAGTGTAGATGATAGACTTGGGGGCTCAGACCGGTGAATTTTTGGGTAGTACCATTTTTGGAGTAGAAAGCCAGGTCACCGATCTTTTTGGAATACCGATGGTGTGTAATATGGTATGCAAGTGTATGCGATGGTGGTAAAATGGATTGGGTGTAAGTTGTGAATATTTTATAAGTTCTGAATGGAAAGAACGATGTGTATTCTCCCTGATTGATTTCCCCAGTTTTAATTTGTCCGGGATTAATTGTTAGTATCCACTGTGGTTGTAAATCTCTTATGGTCATTCGAGGTCAGCGATAACCTGGGATATCGCACTAAACGACTAGCTGCGAGATGTCGCGGGCTCGGCGGGGGTCCGAGGCGTGACATGTAATACTTTTCCTATTCACTTTACAACCAGCTAAGTCAGCATCAGAATAGCCAGTAAGAGTAAAATCGGAGTCTTTAGAATACCAATGACCTATCATTGGATATGTTCCAATGTATTTGATTATTCTCTTTACTATAGAAAAATGTGATTCTCTTGGGTCAAACTTAAATCTCGCACACATACAGACACTAAAAAGTATGTCAGGTCTAGAAGCAGTAAGATATAATAAAGATCCTATCATGCTTCTATAAACCTTCTGATCAACCTTTTTACCATTTTCATCCTTGTCCAGTTTGGAAGATTGAGACATAGGAGTGTCTGTTTTCTTGCAGTTTTGCAGTCCAAACTTTTTGACAATTTCCTTGGCATACTTCTCTTGGCAAATGAAAGTTCCATTCTTGGTTTGTTTCACTTGTAGACCAAGAAAGAATGTCAGTTCGCCCATCATGCTCATTTCAAACTCGTTGTGCATATCTTTTAAGAATTCCTTGCACAACAACTCATTTGGCGATCCAAATATGATATCATCAACATAGATCTAAACTAATAGAAAGTCCTTACCTTTTCTCTTAATGAAAAGAGTTGTGTCAACTTTACCTTTTGTGAAATCATTTTTCAGAAGGAAATCACTCAATCTCTCGTACCAAGCACGAGGTGCTTGTTTTAGACCATAAAGAGATTTATTAAGTCTGTAAACCTGATCAGTCTTCTTTGGTTCTTCAAAACCAGGAGGTTGTTCCATATAAACTTCTTCTTTGATGTAGCCATTTAAGAAGGCACTTTTCACATCCATCTGAAAAGGTTTAAAGTCATGGAAACAAGCATAAGCTAATAATAGTCTAATGTCTTCTAACCTGACAACTGGTGCATAGGTTTCATCATAGTCAATGCCTTCTTCTTGAGAGTAGCCTTTTTGCAACAAGTCTTGCTTTGTTTCTTGTGACTTTCCCTTTGTCATCCAGTTTGTTTCTAAAAACCCATTTTGTTCCGATTACTTGATGATTTTTGGGTCTTGGCACAAGTTCCCAGACTTCATTAATTCTGAATTGGTGTAGCTCCTCCTGTATGGCTTCTATCCAGCTTTCATCTGATAAAGCTTCATCAACTTTCTTTGGTTCTATTTCTGAGATAAATGCAAGGTTGCTAATGTTCTTTTTGTATTTTGACCTTGTTCTGATCCCTTCTTCTATATCACTAATGATGAGATTCTTTGGATGACTGGATTTGTGTTTCCAATTTCTGTCGAATTTTTCCTTCTGGATCTCATTAGATTCTGAAATATCAACTTGAGTCTGAATTATTTCTTTTCTGCTTCCTTCTTCAGACTCACCGATCTTTGTAGAGTTTTCAGATTCTTGAACAATAGGAGATGATTCAGATTCATCCAATTGAGTCTGGATATTTTCAATAAACTTTACATTCATTATTTCTTACATAGTTTGAGAGCTTTTGTTGAAGACTATGTATGCTTTACTTGTTGTTGAGTATCCAAGGAAGAAACCTTTATCTGCCTTTTCATCAAACTTACCGAAGCGGTCATTTGGATTTTTAAGAATAAAGCACTTACAACCAAACACACGAAAATACGAGATGTTGGGCTTTCTACCTTTAAAAAGCTCATAGGGGGTTTTCTCAAGAATTGTTCTGAGAAAGACTCTGTTGATGATATAACAGGCTGTAAAAACTGCTTCTGCCCAAAAATGAGAAGGAATCTTGCTTTCAATCAACATGATTCTTGCCATTTCTTGCAAAGAACGATTTTTCCTTTCCAAAACACCATTTTGTTCTGGTGTATATGGAGTAGAGAAATTGTGTTGAAAGCTATTTTCCTCACAAAAATTCGAGAAGCTTTGATTATCAAATTCTCCCCCATGATCAATTTTGATGCAGGAAATAGTATAGCCCTTTTCATTCTGAATTTTTCTTGCAAACTTTGAAAAATATGAGAAAGCTTCATTTTTATGAGCAAGAAATAATACCCATGTAAACCTGGTGAAATCATCAATAATGACTAGACAGTATTTCTTACCACCAATGCTCTGTGTTCTGGTTGGTCCAAAAATATCCATATGAAGAAGCTGCAAAGCACAATTAGTGGAAACATGATGTATAGGCTTAAAAGAGCTTCTTACTTGTTTTCCTAAAGTGCAAGCATTGCATAGTTCTGTTTTTCTGTATCTCAAATTTGGTAGTCCTTGTACCAGTTTCTTGTTTGATATTTTTGAAATATGTTTCAGACTGATGTGTCCCAGTCTTCTGTGCCAAAGATCTTCATCCTCTTTGATAGAGATCAAACAATGAGTGGAGTTAAAGTTGATGTCTAGAAGATAAATGTTCCCATGTCTTCTCCCTGTGAAAGCTTGAGAACTATCTCTGCTTGTTCCTGAACAGGTATCTTCTTGAAAATTGATTTTGAATCCTGAATCACATAGTTGGCTTATGCTTATCAGATTGTAGTTGAGACCTTTTACCAATGAAACATCATTGATTGTGAGTCCTCCAATCTCATCAATTCCTTTTCCAACTATTCTTCCCTTATTATTTCCTCCAAAGGAAACTTTTCCACCGTTCAGACTTTGTAGTTCAGCAAAAATGCTAGGATCTCCAATCATGTGTCTGAAATATCCACTGTCCAAGTACCACTTTCTTTTCCTCTTTGTGGTAACCTGCAAAAGTTACAACTACTCATGTTTTCTTTAGTACCCAAACTTGTTTGGGTCCTTGAAAGTTAGTATAGGCTGTCTTAATGAAGTCTCTTCGAATAGGTCTCCAGACCTTAGGACATTCATTCTCAAAATGTTGTGGATCTCCACATTTTGAGCACTTTAAAGCACTTCGACCAACAGGTTTAACAAAATTCTTTTTGTAATGATTTTTATAAGCTTGTCGAGGAGGTCTTTGTCTTAATCTCTCCTTGACCTTTGGAAAATCAATTAAACTTTTATTCTCCTTTACAAATCCGAGACCAGATTTGTTGAAATAAGGAATCTGTAAAGAAAGAATATTTTTCAAGGTTTCTGAGCCTTTTGAAATTTTGGAAACAATTTCTGTAACTTCCTTTTTCAAAGCGGTATTTTCTTTGGAAAGAAAATCTCGATTTTCCTTGAGTTGATGAAATTCTTTTAGAAGAAAATCAATTTTTTCTTTTTGAGAAGACTCCTGTTGTCTAAGTGATGAATTTTCGTTTTTCAGAGAAGAGATTCTTTTAAGAGCAGCCTTGAATTCAAAACATAATTCATCAATGTAGTTTGAAACTTCAATAGGCATTTTCAGAATGATTTACCTCAATCTCAATTTTTGCATTTCTGAATCTGAGTCTGTATCTGAGTTGGCCATTAGACAGAAGTTTGAGATGTCTTCATCACTGTCTTCGCACTCTGTATCGCTCCATGTTTCTGCTTTCAAGGCCTTCTTTGCCTTCTCGAATTTGGTCTTCTTTTTAAGAAGAGGACAGTTTGATTTGATGTGTCCTCACTTTCTATAGTGAAAGCATATTATTTCCTTTGATTTATCTGTTTCATCAGAAGTCTTTTTCTTTTCAAAAGGCCTCTTTCCTTTGAGGTTTCTCCCTTTGATCTTCATTCTCTTGTACTTCTTAATGAAGAGAACTAGTTCTTCATCATCGACATCTTCATTTTCAGAATCTACATCAGAATCAATGTTAGTCTTTAAAGCAATTGATTTATTACCTCTGGATTCATTTTCTTCAATCTGTTTTTCTGTCTCATATGATTGAAGAGTTCCAATCAACTCAGCCACAGAGAGAGGCATGATTCTTTGAGTTTCTCTGATGGAAGTTTTGATGTTCTCCCACTGTTTTGTCAATCCTCTCAGAAGTTTATTGACTTTCATCACATCTGGAACGGGTTGTCCTTGATACGCAAGACCATTTACAATTTCTGTAAATCTGTCATATATATCGGCAACAGATTCTTCAGGCTTCATTTTGAAGGATTCATATTGGCCAAGCAATATGTTAATCTGAGTTTCCTTGGCGTGATCTGTTCCTTCGTAGGTGATGTAGAGAGTGTCCCAGATATCCTTAGCTGATTCACAGGAAGCAATTTTTTTATACTCAACAGGTGCTAAAGCACAATAGAAAGAATAAATTGCTTTGGAATCTAAAGATTCTCTTTTAGATATCTCAGTTTGAGATAATGGAAGATCTGTTGGCGTGTTATCATCCAACTTCTTTTTTGAATCAGAAGGTTTTGGTCTGACTCCTCTAATGATGACGTCCCATTGCATGTGATCAATTGACTTTATGAAAGCCTTCATCTTATTTTACCAGATGTTGTAATCCTTGCCATCGAAATAGGAAGGTCTGTTGTTACTTTGACCTTCAATGAGACCTGGAGCACCAAAGCTAGCCATATAGATCGTAAGCTCAGAAGTAAAACACTTCAACAAATGAGCAACCTGCTCTGATACCAATTGAAGTGGCTAGCAAGGATCACCTAGAGGGGGGTGAATAGGTGATCTTAAACAATTTTAACAAATTCAAATGGAAATGATAAAACATAGTTTGAGTCTGAATAATAATCAGATTCTATAAGGACGGTGCTCTTGAATGTGCAGTGTGTAAAGTAAAGATTAAGAGATAGAAAAACTGCACACAGAATTTATAGTGGTTCGGCTTATAGTAAGCCTACGTCCATTCTCCCACGCTGACAACCTACTGGCTGGATTTCACTATGTAATCAAGAGGTTTTACAGATCTAGAGTGATAACACTCTTGTGTATGATAGGACTCTCTATCTCACACAAATACTCTTACAAAGTATCCCTCAAGATTCTAAAGTTTGGCTCAAGGAAGGAAAAAGAATTGGAATAAACTCAGGCTTTGGACTTGATGATTCTTGAATCTGTTTTCCTCTGTTGCTCGTTGATCTCCTTAAATACTCCTCCACTTCCAAACTAGCCGTTGGACAGTCTTCAGGGGATTATCTTCCCATTTTCACCTTGGACAGATTTATAAAGAAGGAATTGAGTAGCCGTTGAGTGACAGATTCTGAATCCCACTGATTCTGGTCACCCATACAATCAGAATCTTGGTTTCCATAAGTAGAGATTAGTCCGTTGTGATAATATTTTGATTGACAATCAAATTGATTTAGATTGAGTCAATCAAAACCTTCCTTGTGAAATCCAAGCCAGATCACTAGCTATAGTGTTGAGTTCTTTGTCTGCAAAATTCAGCGTCTGAAAAGCTTTAGCGTTTGAGTCTGGAAAATTTTCATTGTCTGAAAGACTTCAGTGTCTGAGTCTGGAAAATTTTCTGCTTCTGAAAAACTTCAGAATCTAAGTCTACAAAATCTCTGCGTCTGGAAAATATCAGAGTTTGCAAATTCTCTGCGTTTGGAAAATATCAAAGTCTGGAAAATTTATGCTTCTGAATTTCCAGACTATAATAACCTGGAAAATAACTTCATGTTAGAATTTATTGGGGTTTTGTCAACTTGGAAAATTTATGGAAAGTTTTGTCAACTTCAAAATCTATTGGGGTTTTCCTCAACAAAAGAGAGAGAGAGAGAGGAGAGTCGCGTTCGCCGAAGCATTGCGATCAGGTTGTGGAGCCAGTCGATTGCATTCTCCGTCGTTCGTCTCTGGTTCTCCCATCTTGCAATCTCAAGCGTCTCGTAATTCACCGTTGAAAATTCATATCCATCTAGTTAACCCACTTTAAACTCTTCATGTATATATGTTATTTGGATAAAATCGCTATTTCGACTATAAGATGCTAAAGACATTGCTTTCAACACTGCATAAAATTGTCAATTTTCGTATTGATTCACAATGAAGAATAATAGAAAGTTAGTACTTGGTAGTGAATTTGTAAAATTACAGCAACAAATAATGTGGAGAAATTGAAATTTTAATTAAATAGAAGTAAGATTTAAATAAGATGATTTGTGCTGACCATGGATTGCAATGATAAGAACAAATATTATAATATTTCGTAAATATAACAATGCCGAATGCAACCAAGGAAAGATTTATTCAATTAAGTAATAGCCAAAACTTACAAGATTAATAAAAGTAAAAAATAATGGAGGAAAAACGGAAGCCGACTTGGTATTTTTAATAAGGGTGAAGTAGGATCCATCTTGCAAGCCCATCAAGACTTCCTTGAATTTGAAACAGTCTGATGAGTCCGTTATTTTCTCAGAATGAAGAGAAAATCACAAAAATGGATTGGGTTTGGTAGATATGAATCCATTTAATACTCATATTTTTTTAGGTTTGCTATTATAAACCAATTTGTAACCCATTAACTGAATATAAATAATCCATTTAATGAATTGGACCATCATACATGGGTTAACAAATGAATCTATGACCCATTTTGACAAGTTTGAGCGGCAACATCAAACTTTTCACTTTCGGCAACTGTTAGCCTTGGCTTTTCCTTAGGCCATAGATCGCTTGAATAGTTTATCTCTCTCTCTCTCTCTCTCTCTCTCTCTCTCTCTCTCTCTCTCTCTCTCTCTCTCTCTCTCTCTCAATTTGCATATTGAAGAAGATCATTCAATGACCGCAAGTTGCTTCTTCAGGATGAAACTAATGGGCTCTGCATTGTTACACAGAATTGCTATCCATCCTATCTCTTTTGATTTCTTCCAACGTATCCAACTCTCTTGGGATTTGGCAATTTTTCCGCTTACCCTCCTCATTTCCTACCAAAATTTCTCTTTCCTTTTCTATGTCTATCCCAAGGATTGGTAGTAATGACTAATGGTCGAGGCAATGATTAGTATCTAGTTCGACAAGATGATCAACCATGTTTGCCAGGGGGAATCCTCCAAAGGCCCTTGACCCAATACAAGTCCTACTAGTTTTGGGCTTTCAGTATTTTCAGAATGCAAATGCATTTTTTTTTTCAATTTTGCCCTTACTAAACTATCAAAATTCCAATTTTACTCTCACCATTTTCATTGTGTAGCCTCGTGCGACATTGCCAGCAAGTCCAAATCTAACTGCCGACAAGCCTCACCTAGGGTGGTGCGACCCCAAGCAAGGGCCGCTTGAGGTCACGCGACCTCAAGCTAGGGTGTCGCTTGGGGTCGGATGACCTCATCTTCTCGAGGGCTTATATAAAAGTGCGTCTCTTGAATTACTAATGCAAATGGCTTGTCGTGAAAAAGAGGAGATACAAGATCCTGACATGCTAGCTATTGGTAAAGATATAGTTAAAAAGTGCTCTGGGGATCCATTGGCTGTTCGAACTATTGGGAGTTTGCTCTTTAAGAAAAGTAAGCACGAATGGTTGCAATTTAAAGAAAAAGAGCTCCTAGATGTGTCTCAAAGGGAACACGGCATAATATCAATACTTAAGCTTAGTTATGACCATCTTCCTTCACATTTGAAACAATGTTTCACGTTTTGTTCATTGTTTCCCAAAGATTATGAAATAAAGAAGTTGACTTTAGTCGATCTTTGGATGGCTGAAGGATTTATCCAGCCATCAAATAGAAGTCCGCATTTAGAAGACGTTGCTCATGGCTATTTCATGGATCTACTTTGGAGCAACTTCTTCCAAGATTTTCAAGAAGACAAGGAGACTTGCAAGATGCATGATTTCATGCATGAACTAGCCTGCTTAGCTGCCGGGATCGAGTGTTGGGTGGCATGGGATGACACAAAATCCATACACGAAAGAACTCGTCACGTATCAAATGGTTCAACTTTCAATTTGATGGGCGAATTCTAATCTCATGCTCAAAAGCAAGTGCACTAAGAACATTTATATCTACCGCAAGTTATTGGAAAATGGAACCAACAAGTGAAGCAGATCTATGCCAACTCATTCAAAGTTTCAAGAAGTTGCACGTCTTGGATCTGCATACCCCATATGTAAAGAAGGTGCCAAGGTCCATTTGTAAGTTGAAGCATCTCACATATCTCGTCTCTTATGATTGCATTTAAACCATTTCTTTTTCTATTCGAATCGCCGTGGTGCAAGGGTAATAGAGGCTTGAGTGATATATTGATATCTCCATGGATGGGTACTTTAGCGAGAGCAACACATATTAGTAATAATCCTTTTATTACTGCCAAATCGGGTGATGATCAATCTTTAAATGAAAAAAAATTTCTTTTGCTTACACTTTGTACTTCGAGATCTTGATATTATGAAATTAGATTTTTAGCAAAAAAAAAAAAGAATTTGTGCGAACAAATAAAAGAAATAGAACATAGCAAATAAAGCGGTAGGGATATATCAGAAAATTGTACTTTTTTCTATTCTTTTGTTTCGTAGTCGGAATTATTTATGAAGAACAAATGGGCTATATCATTTCATCATGGATCAGCAAATTCTTGGGCCGAGCTGGATTTGAACATGGCAATGAAAAACTAAAAAGGCTTCCTAACTTCATTAAGAGATTGCAGAATTTGCAAACACTTAATCTCAATAGATATTTTGCCCTTGAAGAATTGCCAAGGGGTATAAGGAAGTTAGTAAGCCTTCAAAATCTAGACATAGGTGGTTGTTTAGAACTAAGTTATGTGCCACGTGGACTAGGGCAATTGAGTTCTCTACGAAGGCTAACGCGCTTCATTTTGCCTAAGAAAAGAGCTCTTGCTAACAATTATTGTAGACTTGGGGAGCTAAAAGGGCTTAATAACATCCAAGGAAGCCTTTGCATTGAAAATTTGTGAAGCGTGATAGATGCAAGAGTAGAATCCAACACTGCGAACTTGATAGGGAAGCATTCTCTAGAATCTTTGGAACTTATATAGGGCAATTTCGATACGGATGATGTAGTAATTGGGAATAGAGATGAAGTGCTATTAGATGGACTGAGGATGCACTCAAGTTTGAAGAAGTTGACGATCATAGGATATAACGGTGAGAGCTTTCCGAGGTGGATGATGGATAGTGTGACATCCTAAAATTTGCTCATTTGGAATTTATGAAATGTTTGGTTTTATGAACGAGCTTGTAGTTAGTTCTTGCTCGGAACTGATCATTCCTAGGATACTAACCATTAGAGAAAGGCTAATTAGGGATTTAAATTCGCGCAACTAGAGAAATTTGATCGTGAACCGACTTTCAATCATAAAATCGTTGAGGTGACATTTTGAGCCAATGTAGGCCGATCATAGGATAGTTATGGGCTGCTTCGTCACTGTCATACCAGCGAATCGTGGGTGATTCCATTTGACCTCGACATGAATTGACGAATGATCCCAAACCTATACCGAAAGATCGTGCCCGACGGAACTAACAATTGATCCTCGCGATTACATGACAACCGAAGTCGTCACGAACCGAATGAACATGCACGTGACTTGATTTATTATCAATCACCGGTCGAACATGCGAATTTCCCCAAAAGCCGCCCGTTAGTTTGAGAAACACTCGAGTTACGTTATATATAAAATTCAATTATTAATTAAAGATCAAATTGGGCATCGAAAAAATTGGGAAGTCACGACGGGACTTAGGACAACATTGTGGTTGGAACGTACAACTTTGGATTGTTCCAAATCCTTCAGAAAAATTCAATTTCGACAAGAAAATGGGAAAGTGACCATTTTACCCCTAAAGGTTTATAAAGGGCAAGTATTAAATGGGAAGGGCATTTTGGTCATTTTGCCCTAACTTTTTGGACGGACAATTTTGCCCTTGGAATTTTATGAAATTCCCAAATTGCCCTTGGATATTTTTGGAAAAGATTCGATATCGGCCGTCGATCCCAAGATAAGATCGAATCTCGGCCGTCGGTTAGATTTTAGAGTAAAGGGCAAGATTGTCATTTGCCCATTTTGGTCAAAACTTGGGCTTGAAGTCCAAGACTTCCTCTCTCTCTCCTCATTCTATCCCCCTCACCTCTCGGCAGCTCTCTCTCTCTCTCCCCCTCTCGATCGCCCTCTCTCCCGCCGGCCACGCCCAAGCCGCTCACCATCGCCGTCGCCGAGCCGATCGTCGCCGTAGCGAGACCGTCGGTTTACTGCAGCTTTCCACTCTAGCCGAGTTAGTCTAGAGTCGGGTAAGTCGCGATCTAAACCCTATTTAGGACATCGGGTATTAACAGACTCGTTTAGATGCGGTTTAGGGTAGTTTAGGGGTCAATTAGGGTGCTGATCGTGGATGTTGGTGGCTGATCATGGCTGTTAGTGGCTGTTGCATGTTGGATTAGACATCTTGAAATGAGTTTTGTGGGTTGGAGATCCATGGGTGTGAGCTAGAACTTGAATCTTGGCTGTTTAGTTCGAAACTCGAATTCGTGACTACTGTACCCATCCGATTTTCTATTTTCGTGGAGAATTTTTCTTCATGAAAGCTGCTCCCAACATCTTGAAGTATAACATATTTTAAATTTGGAATTTTTGGAGGCCCTTTGGATTGCACGAAAACCCATTTTCAGACCATCTTAAAATTGCCCGGAACACTGTTCATCCCGACCTTCTTGTTCTGCCGAATTTTTATAAAATTTTCCAGATCCATTTTCAATAAACTTCCTTTACAAAAGTTGTTGGAGACTCTCTTTTCTATGACATATAAAAATTTCAAAACTTTTCAAGGTGACTTGGGTCTTGAAAGAAATGTGTTTTGAGGACAAAACAGTCTGGTAGAGCGAACTGATTTTTGTCTGATTTCGAGGGACAAAAAGGCATGGTTGCAGATTGAACCGGATTTCGTGTTCTTCATAAGAAATGTTTATAATGATGTTTTTTTTATATATCCAAAATTTAGAATTTTTAGAGTTCGTTTACTATTTATTTTGATGGGATTTCTGTCACTATATAAACTGCCTAGATTTACCCTAATTCTATGGATGTTCATTTTTATGAGCGGAATGGTGGGGGTGTCGAGGTTGAATAGTTGCTGCCCTCGTGACTGGAATTGATGCTTGAATGCGTGTGTATGTAGGCTGAACTAAAATGGTTGAAATTGATGCATTGATGTGCATTTAATTGATGCCCAAGTATGTGTACGTGTGGGATTTTTGTGGTGAACGATGTGCATGTGATCACTAAAAGGCCCTGAGGCGTGTTTACGCGGGGTGCAGATAAAATGAATGGCATGTGAGTATGTCCGTGTGATCACTAAAATCGCTTAGGCGTGTTTACGCGGGTCGTGATACGACTGTGGGATCGGGCCGAGTATTATAAACTTGGGTCGCGATCATGTAGGCCTGTTGCATTTGAAGCAGGCTGAGGAAAGAAAGTGAGAATGAGATCGGTCCAAGGCATGATCAGCTCGAGTGAGACCGGGATCGGACCGATGCATTACAAGCTCGAGTTTCAATTAAATAGGCCTGTCGCATTTGGTGCGGGCCGAGCATCGGGGTCAAACCTGAGGTGTATTTATGCGGGTCGCGATCAACAAGCCTGAGGCGTATTTACGCGGGCTGAGAAATGTGATTGAGTATGAGATGATATGGTGTGGCAAGTGAAAGTAAGATCGGACCTAAGGCGTGTTTACGCGGGTCGCGATGGCAAGTTAATGAAAATGATGCGATGGTGCATGAACGAGTGTGAATTGTGGGGTGTGGAAATGTTGTGTGATTGTGATATGTGTTTGAGCGTGATAATGATCGAGAATGTGTGTTTATGGACTAACGTGCAGGCTGCTTATGCCAAGAGTCCAGGTTAGTGTGATTATTTGGTTGGTGTTTGTATGAATTGTTTGATGGTATGTCTGGATGTGTTTGGAAATACGTGGTAGCCTCGGTGGGGCTTAGGTTGTAACTTATTGAAATGTGATCTCATGGTTGTTTCAACCAAACCATTTCAAAGCCCCCGTCGGAGCCATGAATCTACTGCCGCCGCAGCTAGAGCGTTTTGGGATAGCCATGCATGCTGATCATAACGTCGTAGAATATCCGATAGACAAGCATAGGACTCGGGTCAAGCATACCTCGGTTGTTTAGGTAGATATAGGGCTACTTCTCTGGCAGGCTCATACGTACACGACCTGGATGTTTAGGGATGGGGTGGATGAGTTTGGCCCCATTCATGGTTTCGATGTCCCATTCGATGGAGTAGGTGATTGGGACCCTTCAGCCATAACCCCTTCCAGACGGCGAGATGACTAGTTTAGGGACTGGCCTCGCCCAGTCAGGGAATCAGCATGCTCCTGCAATGCCCGGATCTTCAGTGGCTGAGCCCGACCCTGAGTCAGAGGAATCCTAGGCCGGGTATGATCCGATGGATTTAGATTTAGGTGTGATACCCGAGTAAGGGCCAGAGGAGGAGGCTGATCCAGTGGATGAGCCCGTGGAGGAGCTAGTGGACGAGCCTGATAAGGAGCATGATGACGAGGAGAGGATTGAGGTCCCTGTAGAGTCAGGTGAGGATGAAGATAACCCGATCGAGATTAAAGCCGACTCGGAGTCGTCAGAGGTGTCCGAGACTAATGAGGATTCAGACGAGGACGATGAGGAGAGCCAGTCTGAGTGGATGCCATCCCGTGGGCGTAGGAGTTAGTTGTTAAAGTTGGTTGCGACCTATTTTTGGTGTAGTGTTGACTCAGTAGGCTGATGATCTTTTTGTGTTATCGGTGGTTTGTAGTTATTAGTTCAGCGTGCATGGTATATTATGTTTTGTGGAAAAGAATGGTGGATATTGTAAATATTTTCGGAAGTATAATATTATGTTTGGTGGTTTGGCGATTTTCTTTCCCCTGGGTTCTCAAATTTTATTGTCCGGATTTTCATAATGGTTTCCGCCGCGATTAATCTCTGATGGGAGTGTTGGGTCAGCGACGTTTCCTGGGTCGTTGCACCTATCCGACCGGTAAGAAGGATGTCGCGTGCTCGATGGGGTTCGGGGCGTGACATCCCCATTTGAATTAATATCAGAGCAAGGTTAGCTCGATCTAGTCGGTCAAAGTATGGAGTGATAAGGAGTGGAGACCCAGGATAGCTATAGTCGGCTAGGGAAACCTTATTGAGCCATAGATGTGCCTAGTGCTGTACGTATTTCCAGACTGTTAGTTGTGATTGCTCGTTGAAGTGAATGCTTTAACGGTTGAGTGTAGGTGCGTCTGAACCTGAGGTATGTGCTTGAACCTCGTTGACTGTGATTGGTGTTGTGGTGGTGATTGATTGCCTGCTAAAGTGGATTATTGTTATAATTCACTGCCTAGGACTAAACTAGTTTAGTCGGCCTAGGTCTCTAATTCGTGTATGGAATTATAGCGGGTAGTAGAGCGATAGAATTGTGACGATGAGTAGCGAAGGAAGAGGCGTAGGTTGAGGAACATGAAGAGGTATAAGAAGGAGTAAAGGAAGAGGAACACGAGGTCGAGGTCGTGCTCGAGCCAGAGCTATAAAGGACCTCGGAATGGATGCTAGAGTGGTAGAAAACCTTGGAGTTGATGCTAGAGCTGCAGTGAACCCCTGAGTTGATGTTAGGGCTGCAGCAGATCCTAGAGTGAATGGGATTATAAGGGCCCTCGAAGAGGTTAGGATTTTGATGGGCAGGCAGACTTAAGAGCAAGATGCCACTATTGCCCAGGCTATCGAGGCCGCAACGGCCACTGCCATTAATGGTAATAATGGAGATCAAGGACAGGGGCAAGTGAAAGCGAATCGACTAATGCCTCAGCTAGTCGAACAGTTTTTAAAATTAAAACCCCCTAAATTAGAAGTGACCTGGAGGCTGCATCACTTTGGGTAGAAGAGTTAGAAAAAGCCTTCGAGGTTTTGGGGCGCAATGAGGAAGAGAGAGTGACCCTGGCGGTGTACCAGCTTTAGAGTAATGTAAGTGATTGGTGGAAAGCCACCAGGGGAAGAGTGCTCCCGGCAGGTACCACCCAGAATTGGGCAATATTTATGGAAATCTTTAATAGTAAGTATTTCTCTAAGAGCGCCCAGGAACAAAAGTTGGCGGAGTTCATGAGACTTCGCCAGGGGCAGAGGACGGTGGACCAGTATGAGGCTGAGTTCACGAAGTTATCTAAGTTTGCTCCGAGAATGGTGGAGGATCCATGGGATAGATCTCGAAGGTTCCGAGATGGTTTGAAACTGGACCTTCGCAGCTAGATGATTTGTTTGACCAATTTCAAGGGGCTTCGGTATTTTCTAAGATTGATCTGAGAATGGGATATCACCAATTGAGGATTAGAAAAGATGATATACCGAAAACGGCATTCAGGACGAGATATGGACATTACGAGTTTACAGTAATGCCATTTGGATTGACGAATGCCCCTGCTGCGTTTATGGATTTAATGAACCGAGTATTTAAGGAGTTTTTGGATCAATTTGTCATAGTCTTTATAGACGACATATTGGTGTACTCGAAGACCCTGGAGGAACATGAGTTTCATCTGAGTAGAGTTTTACAGACTTTAAGAGAGAACGCACTGTATGCTAAGTTTAGCAAGTGTGAATTCTAGCCCAATCGAGTAGCATTTCTTGGACACGTGATCACTGGGGAAGGAATCTCAGTAGATCCAACAAATATTGAGGCCGTAATGAAGTGGTCGAGGCCAACAATGGTAATTGCGGTTCGAAACTTTTTGGGATTGGCCGGATATTACCGACGCTTTGTAGAAGGGTTTTCGGCAATAGCAACACCGTTAACACATTTGTTGAAAAAGGAAACGAGGTTTGAATGGACCAAAAAATGTGAAAAGGGCTTTTAGGAATTAAAGCATAGATTGACGACGACACCGGTGTTGACTATTCCGTCAGGACCCGGAAGTTATGAGATTTATAATGATACGTCGTTGAAAGGATTGGGGTGTGTGCTCATGCAAAATGGGCGAGTAGTGGCTTATGCGTCAAGGCAGTTGAGGCCGCATGAGATGAACTACCTGACGCATGACTTAGAGTTGGCAGCAATAGTGTTCGTCCTGAAGATTTGGCAATACGGGGAGAAATTTCAGATTTATACCGACCATCAAAGCCTTAAGTACCTGTTTTTTCGGAAGGAATTGAATATGAGGCAACGTCGTTGGATGGAATTGCTGAAAGATTACGACTGCAATATTTTATATCACCCCGGAAAGGCAAACCGGATAGCGGATGCATTGAGTAGGAAGTCAAGCATCGCGCACTTAATGGTCAAGAAATGGACTTTGTTGGAAAAGGTACGAGACTCGGAGTTTAGATTTGAAGTAAGTCAAGTCTCGAGCCTGTTAGCCACGCTAAGAATTGAACCGGAAATTCAATCTAAGGTTGAAGCTTTGCAATCTACGGACCAGGAAGTTCAGAAGATTATAGAGTGGATGCTAGTAAGAGGAAACCAGACTTTCAAGTGTCCGAGGATGGGATCTTGAGGTTTTGAGGACGATTATATGTGCCTGACGATGCGAAACTTAAGAAAGAAATTTTGGCAGAAGCACATCGTAGTAGTTATAGCATCCACCCCGATAGTACAAAAATGTACCAGAATCTGAGGCAGTACTACTGGTGGAACGGTATGGAGGTAGACATCGCTAAATACGTGACTAAGTGCCTGGCATGCCAACAAGTGAAAGCGCAACATTGTAAACCTGGAGGATTGTTGCGACCTTTGGAAATCCCAGAATAGAAATAGGAACACATCACTATGGATTTTGTGATGGGATTACCGAGGAGCCAAAGAGGCCATGATTCCATCTGGGTAATTGTCGATAGATTAACTAAGTCGGCACACTTTTTGGCAGTGCGAAAGGACTTCACATTAGATCGATATGCTGAATTGTATGTGCAACAAATCGTTCGATTGCACGGGGTGCCAGTATTGATTACATCGGACCATGATCCTAGGTTTACCGCCAATTTTTGGAAAAGTCTACAGACGACATTAGGATCGAAGTTGCAGTTTAGTACTGCTTATCATCTGCAAACGGATGGCCAGTCTGAAAGGACAATTCAGACTCTAGAGGACATGCTGCAAGAATGCATGCTAGATTTTCAGGACAAGTTGGAAGAATAATTGCCCTTAGTGGAATTCGCGTATAACAACAGTTTTCAGCAGAATATTGGAATGGCACCGTTTGAAGCGCTATATGATACGGCTTGTAGGATGCCCATCTGTTGGAATGAAGTGGGAGAAAGGAGTATAACTGGACCAAAATTAGTCGAACAGTCGGTTGAAGCAGTTAAGGTTATACGCAAAAGGATGAAAGCAGCACAAAGCCGTTAAAAGAGTTATGCAAACAGGAGGCGTAGACCTTTAGAATTTTAGGTTGGGGATCACGTGTTCCTTAAGGTATCGCCCATGAGAGGATTGTCTCGATTTGGCAAGAAGGGAAAGTTGAGTCCGAGGTACGTGGGACCATTTGAAGTGTTAGAAAGAATTGGAGAATTAGCTTATCGCCTTGCATTACCGCTGAATTTGTCGCAAGTGCATAATGTGTTCCACGTATCGATACTAAGGAAATATGAACCGAACCCAACTCATGTGCTGAATTATAAGGAAATAGAAGTGGACGACCAGGTGTCGTATACCGAAAGACCAATAAGGATCAAGGATCGAAAAGAACGAGTTTTCAGGAACACGACGATCCCTATGGTCAAGTTAGTGTGGGAACATCACAGGACTGAAGGAGCAACTTGGGAAAGTGAGGAGTTAATGCAACGTCAATACCCCCATTTATTTGAGTAGTTAAGTTGGATTGTAAATTTTGAGGACGAAATTTTTTGTAATGGGGGCAGAGTTGTGACATCCTAAAATTTGCCCATTTGGAATTTATAAAATGTTTGATTTTATGAACGAACTTATAGTTAGTTCTCGCTCAGAACTGATCATTCCTGGGATACTAACCATTAGAGAAAGGCTAATTAGGGATTTAAATTCGCGCAACTAGAGAAATTTGTTCGTGAACCGACTTTCGATCATAAAATCATTGAGGTGACATTTTGAGCCAATGTAGGCCAATCGTAGGATAGTTATGGGCTGCTTCGTCACTGTCATACCAACGGATCGCGGGTGATTCTGTTTGACCACGACATGAATTGACGAACGATCCCAAACCTATACCGAACGATCGTGCCCGACGGAACTAACGATTGATCCTCGCGATTACATGACAACCGAAGTCGTCACGAACCGAATGAACTTGCACGTGACTCGATTTATTATCAATCACGGGTTGAACATGCGAATTTCCCCAAAAGCCGCCCATTAGTTTGAGAAACACTCGAGTTACGTTATATATAAAATTCAATTATTAATTAAAGATCAAATTGGGCATCGAAAAAATTGGGAAGTCACGACGGGACTTAGGACAACATTGTGGTTGGAACGTACAACTTTGGATTGTTCCAAATCCTTCAGAAAAATTCAATTTCGACAAGAAAATGGGAAAGTGACCATTTTACCCCTAAAGGTTTATAAAGGGCAAGTATTAAAGGGGAAGGGCATTTTGGTCATTTTGCCCTAACTTTTTGGACTGACAATTTTGCCCTTCGAATTTTATGAAATTCCCAAATTGCCCTTGGATATTTTTGGAAAAGATTCGATATCGGCCATCGATCCCAAGATAAGATCGAATCTCGGCCGTCGGTTAGATTTTAGAGTAAAGGGCAAGATTGTCATTTGCCCATTTTGGTCAAAACTTGGGCTTGAAGTCCAAGACTTCCTCTCTCTCTCCTCATTCTATCCCCCTCACCTCTCGGCAGCTCTCTCTCTCTCTCCCCCTCCCGATCGCCCTCTCTCCCGCCGGCCACGCCCAAGCCGCTCGTCATCGCCGTCGCCGAGCCGATCGTCGCCGCAGCGAGACCGTCGGTTTACTGCAGCTTTCCACTCTAGCCGTGTTAGTCTAGAGTCGAGTAAGTCGCGATCTAAACCTTATTTAGGACATCGGGTATTAACGGACTCATTTAGATGCGGTTTAGGGTAGTTTAGGGGTCGATTAGGGTGCTGATCGTGAATGTTGGTGGCTGATCATGACTGTTAGTGGCTGTTGCATGTTGGATTAGATATCTTGGAATGAGTTTCGTGGGTTGGAGATCCATGGGTGTGAGCTAGAACTTGAATCTTGGCTGTTTAGTTCGAAACTTGAATTCGTGACTGCTGTACCCATCCGATTTTCTATCTTTGTGGAGAATTTTTCTTCATAAAAGTTGCTCCCAACATCTTGAAGTGTAACATATTTTAAATTTGGAATTTTTGAAGGCCCTTTGGATTGCACGAAAACCCATTTTCAGACCGTCTTAAAACTGCCCGGAACACTGTTCATCTCGACCTTCTTATCTTGCCGAATATTTATAAAATTTTCTAGATCTATTTTCAATAAACTTCCTTCACAAAAGCTGTTGGCAACTCTCTTTTCTATGACATATAAAAATTTCAAAACTTTTCAAGGTGACTTCTGTGTTGAAAGAAATGTGTTTTGAGGACAAAACAGTCTGGTAGAACGAACTAATTTTGGTCTGATTTCGAGGGACAAAAAGGCATGGTTGTAGATTGAACCGGATTTCGTGTTCTTTATAAGAAATGTTTATAATGATGTTTTTTTATATATCAAAAATTTAGAATTTTTGGAGTTCGTTTACTATTTATTTTGATGGGATTTCGGTCACTGTATAAATTGCTCAGATTTACCCTGATTCTATGGATGTTCATTTTTATGAGCGGAATGGTGGGGGTGTTGTCACGCCTCGAACCCCACAAGTGCGCAACATTCTACAATGGTCATTATGATGCGACGTCCCAGGACGCGTCGCCGACCCCACATTTTATCTTTTGATTACCCATGCGGGAGCTAAACAAAGATTCACCCAGACAATAACAATAAATAGGGATAGATAGGAAAACGGTTTACAACATTGAAATCAAAACACCATTTTAAAATTTACTTGATTAACCTCTAGGAAAATTTTTTTACAAGCCCACTTCAGGTATTTCCAAAAAGTCTACAAAAACATGTCAGGCTGGGGTCAATCTACTTCACCAAAAGTCCGCTTCCACGTACCCCCAACCATACTGGGTGCATCAACACGCTAAGGACCTGAAAAATATTTAACAACCACAAATGAGATAAAAATCTCAATAAGTTAACGCCTAAGCCCCGTTTAGAAGGTCAACTCACCTCGGGGGTCCCTAATCACGCGACCATGCACAAATCATTAACCAACCACAGGCATCCTTACCTTGCCTTCGCACACATATTATGCATGGCATAAATAGTAATATGTCACAACGATGCATCAAACATATCACATATCCAGAATGTGTAATGAGATTTCTCATGCATTAATGCATCACAATCGCGCGTGTCTCAATTATAAGGCAGAATCCACTAGGGAACGTCCTATACCATGCCTAGTAGTTTCTACCCCATAATCAAGCACTATGCATCACACGTATTCCATTTATTACGCCCCCTCAGGGCCACCACACATCAAGCGATACACAGCAAGATGGTAGTCTACCGGTAAAAACCGGGCTCCGTCCCGCCCCGTTTGGCACGGCTACGTCAAACGATACACAGGATGACGGCATTCTAATACGGCAACATCAAACGATACACAGTAAGATGGTATCCCGTAAGGAGCATCAAGTCCGGCCTCGGGCCGCGACAAGGCATCCGGGCTATCGGCACTCCAGATTATCCCCAAGCATCCGATAAATCAGGCAACGTCAAGCGATACACAGCAAGATGGCTCCAACATGTGACCACACGAGCACACAAGCATTCCAGCCAATTATTATCTTCTCAATTAGCCAATGCATACATGAATCGTGCTCACATTCATGCCATACAACAATAACAAGTGGTCACACATGCAAACGGTCAATCGACTTTGTGAACCTCATTTTAAAACATCAATTTACAAAAGC
Source organism: Syzygium aqueum (assembly GCA_031216185.1). Lineage (NCBI taxonomy): Eukaryota > Viridiplantae > Streptophyta > Magnoliopsida > Myrtales > Myrtaceae > Syzygium > Syzygium aqueum. The sequence continues at coordinate 9,928,374 of CM062232.1, read as the reverse complement.
ATTCGACATCAGATCAATGGCAAATAAACATCATTAAAAGGCTAGATAAGTGTGGTTACTGTTTCCAGTAAGTCAGAAATCAAAAACCAATGCTTTCAAGTAAGAACCAGCAGATCATGGAAATCTAGTAAAACTGGACAGATTTGCATGATTTGGGAAATCAATCTCAAAGGCATAGCAAATGGTTTCCAAAAATTATAAAATTTTAATATGTTATAAACAAGACCTTCACAAATATTTTCCATGAGAACACAATCCTAAAATCCTTATACAAAGATCACTTTTTATGGCTCGGAAACAACCCAGAACTGGTCCGCTGGAACAGGGGAACTCAACCAAAAGAAATATTCGTTTTAAACACCAAATCCTTTCAAAACACTTTGAAATTTTTATACGTTGTAGACATGGATTTCATTTACAAATCTTGTGAAGGAAGTATGGTCGAAATCGAACTGGAAAGTTTTATAAAAATCTGAGAAAGCATGAAGGTCACGGAATCCACAGTATAAAACAGTTCTGACTCGGTAAGAAATGGGACCTTCGTGTAACCCAATTGAGATCAGAAAAATTTGAAATTTAAATATGTTATAAATCAAGATCTTGTGAACAACTTTCATGAAGAACACTTTTCAAGATTCTAACCACAAAATTCTCTATAAAAATAGAAATCCAGGGACATACAGTAAAATCAGTTCTGGAATCAAGATAAAAACTCCAAGAAATGCCTTCAACTTTGAGATCCACCACTTCTCAGCCATGAAAATACTACACCAAAAGTCCAAATCAACATCCAACATCTATTTCAACCTTGTTTAGCAATCAAGACTCGTTAACGCTCATTTTAGAAGTCCAAACACCTTAAAACAATACCTAGCTAAACTACCCAATGCGAGTTAAACATCCTAAACAAGGGATTAGATGTTAACTTACTCGTCTAAAAACGACGACGACGCAAGAACGACGGTGACGACATGAGTTGTTCGAGGCGGCCTCGGCTTGACACGGCAAGCGGCAACCGGCGGTAAACGGCACACGGCGATCTACGGGGCTCAAGGATAGTGGCATGAAGGTGTCGGCGGGTGAACGGCGGTGATAGGGTGATTCGGCCGAGAGAGAGGGAGAGAGAGAGAGAATAAGAGAGAGACAGAGAGAGAGAGAGAGGGGGAGGGCTTCCTATTTATAGAAGCTCTTTAATTGATTGCTACTCCAGGCCTTTAATGTCGGTCATGATGACAGCGCCTCAAAGTCAAGAGTCATGATGACTTGTCATCATGATAGGAGCCTCATAGTCTTCATTCATTAATGCAAGCCATCATGAAGGGCCACCAAAGTCTAAGGATGAGGTAAGCGCCCGTGTCATCGGGGCGATGAGGTAAGCGATGACCTCATTAGGTCATGATAACGGTGCCTCCAAAGTCTTCGGTTATTAATGCTTGTCATCATGAAATAGGGCTTCTAAGTCAATGGCCATTTAATGGCATTAATGAAACTTAATGATGGAAGCTTGAAGGAGAAGCTTTGACCATGTCAAAGCCTTATCTTCTAGTTTCTTCCCAACAAAACAAACACAGAGCCTATTTCGGTCTTCTAGAAATGTCGGTTCGGCTCACAATGACCCAGCACCATTGGTTTGCATAATAACAACTAATCGACACTTAAGTCGTAAACCCGCATCATAATCTATTCCATGATTTCCGAGGGTTTCCTCGACAAAACACGTATAATAATTCTATCCAACGGCCAAGATAAACAAAGAGGTTCTAGAAGGGCAAGTTAGCAAATAATTTTCGATGGCCGATTCGTAAAAATTATGAGGTAACATCCTATAGTTCTGGTGTAATATCCTTGAGCATTCGACACATAAAATTGGATCATAATTCGTGGCTGAAATTGATCAATCGCAACTATAGTTTATCTCGAACTAACGGGCGGCTGCTTGAAATAAATTCTTCGATAGCCTTTCCCCTTTGGTTAGTATTCCCTAGGTGATTAGGCCAGAGCGAGAATTAACTAATAGAGCGTCGATGAAATCACCATTTCATAAATCATCAAATTTGGTTGAATTTTCAGGATATCACAGGTGTCGAGGTTGAATAGTTGCTGCCCTCGTGATTGGAATTAATGCTTGAATGCGTGTGTATGTAGGCTGAACTGAAATGGTTGGTATTGATGCATTGATGTGCATTTAATTGATGCCCGAGTATGTGTACGTGTGGGATTTTTGTGGCGAATGATGTACGTGTGATCACTAAAAGGCCCTGAGGCGTGTTTATGCGGGGTGCAAATAAAATGAATGGCATGTGAGTATGTTCGTGTGATCACTAAAATTGCTGAGGCGTGTTTATGTGGATTGTGATACGACTGTGGGATCGGACCGAGTATTATAAACTCTGGTCGCGATCACGTAGGCCTGTCGCATTTGGCGCATACTGAGGAAAGAAAGTGAGAATGAAATCGGTCCGAGGCATGATCAGTTCGGATGAGACCGGGATCGGACTGAGGCATTACAAGCTCGGGTTTCGATCATGTAGGCCTGTCGCATTTGGTGCAGGCCGAATATCGAGGTCGGATCTGAGGCGTATTTATGCAGGTCGCGATCGGTAAGCCTGAGGTGTATTTACGCGGCTGAGAAATGTGATTGAGTATGAGATGGTACGGTGTGGCAAGTGAAAGTGAGATCGAACCTGAGGCGTGTTTACGCGGGTCGTGATGGCAAGTTAATGAGATTGATGCGATGATACGTGAACGAGTGTGAATTGTGGGGTGTGGAATTGTTATGTGATTGTGATATGTGTTTGAGCGTGATAATGATCGAGAATGTGTGTTTGTGGACTAACGTGCAGGCTGCTTATGCCAAGAGTCTAGGTTAGTGTGATTGTTTGGTTGGTGTTTGCGTGAATTGTTTGATGGTATGTCTAGATGTGTCTGGAAATACGTGGTAGCCTAGGTGGGACTTAGGTTGTGACTTATTGAGATGTGATCTCATGGTTGTTTCAACCAAACCATTTCAAAGCCCCCGCCGGAGCCATGAATCTACCGCCGCCGCCGCTAGAACCTTTTGGGATAGTCATGCACACTGATCATAACGTCGTAGAATATCAGATAGACGAGCATATGACTTGGGTCAAGCACACCTCGGCTGTTTGGGTAGATATAGGGCTACCCCTCTTGCAGGCTCATACGCACACGGCCTGGATGTTTAGGGATGGGGTGGATGAGTTTTGCCCCGTTCGCGGTTACGATGTCCCCTTCGATGGAGCAGGTGATTGGGACCCTTCAGCCATACCCCCCTCCAAACGGCGAGATGACTAGTTTGGGGACTAGCTTCGCCCAGTCAGGGCATCAGCATGCTCCTGCGGTGCTCGGATCTTCAGTGGCTGAGCCCGACCCTAAGCCAGATGAATCCCAGGCCGGGTATGATCCGATGGATTTAGATTTAGGTGTGATACCCGAGGAAGGGCCAGAGGAGGAGGCTGATCCAGTGGATGAGCCCGTGGAGGAGCTAGTGGACGAGCTAGATGAGGAGCATGATGATGAGGAGAGGATTGAGGTCCCTGTAGAGTCGGGTGAGGATGAGGATAACCCGATCAAGATTGAAGTCGACTTGGAGTCGTCAGAGGAGTCCGAGGCTGAGGAGGATTCACACGAGGACAATGAGGAGAGCCAGTCTGAGTGGATGCCGTCCCGTGGGCGTAGGAGTTAGTTGTTACAGTTGGTTGTGACCTATTTTTGGTGTAGTGTTGACCCAGTAGGCTGCTGATCTTTTTGCGTTATCGGTGGTTTGTAGTTATTAGTTCAGCGTGCATGTATATTATGTTTTGTGGAAATGAATGGTGGATATTGTAAATATTTTCGGAAGTATAATATTATGTTTGGTGGTTTGGCGATTTTCTTTCCCCTGGGTTCTCCAATTTTATTGTCCGGGTTTTCATAATGGTTTCCGCCGCGATTAATCTCTGATGGGATTGTTGGGTCGGCGACGTTTCCTGGGTCGTCACACCTATCCGACCGATAAGAAGGATGTTGCGTGCTCGATAGGGTTCGGGGCGTGACAGATAGCCTCATATCTTCCTTGCCCAATTTAGTTATGGTATGCATCTTCTCTTGTGGAAGATGTAAAAGCCTCCCTTCACTAGGCCAACTACCTCACCCCAAGACTTAAGAGATTTCGGGGCTGACTGAATTGGAATACATCGAGCCAGACCATTCATCCACTTAAACAATATCATTTCCTAGTCTATTGAAATTACATATTGATAGTTGTGAAAAATTGAAAGCTGTCCCACCGACTCCACATCTTGAGGTGTTAACGCTGAGTAATGCCAACCCAGCGTTGATAAATATGGTAGTTGGCTTTAATAAGTTGAAGCATCTGAACATCTGGGAGATGGAGTCTCTAGAACGTGTGCCCGAGGAGTGCTGGAAAAGTCTTACCTCGCTCGAATCTCTTAGCATAAGGAGTTGTCCTCGGTTAATTTCCCTCTCAAAAGGACCACCACCACTAGGTACGCGGCATCAATCCAACCTGGTGGATCTCGATTCTTCAGATTCTGAGGAGCTGGATTTATCCAATTACGACGAAAGCAGCGGCGGCAACAACCACCACCTCATCTTGGAACTTTAGTCTCCGCTCCGTGAGACTCGATGAACTTCCAAAACTAGCATCTCTCCCACAGTGGCTTCTACATGCCAGTAATCTCGAGTGTCTTTCTATTTGTGGGTGCGACAATTTGAAGGAATTACCAGAGCAGATCGTGGCCCTTCCATCACTTCAGCAGCTTGACATCACCGGTTGCCCCTCGTTGACATCATTACCCGAAGGAATGCGAAGGCTTGCATCCCTTACTCACCTAAGAATCGGAGCTTGCCCCGAATTGGAGAGGAGGTGCAAGAGAGATGGCGGCGAGGACTGGGTCAAGATTGCTCATATCCCCCACATAACTCTTAAGCTCTTCCGTCCTTTATGAAGGTATGCGAGGATCTTTTTACCCGGAAATTTTACATGAAGAATAATTCTCGAATTGTGTGTTTCAATACTTGATTTTATTCTGGGGGGATATGGACAGATCGCTGAAGAGAGGAGGACAGATCTCCGGTACAAGATTTGCTCATTTCCCGCACATATCTCGCGATCCCTAATATTCTCTCTAAAGGTACGTGGACCTTTTTTCATGAACAATTTCTCGATTCGGGGACATGGGACAGATCGCTGAAAGGTTTGGACACGTCCTTGAATGCAGGTATATACTGGGTGTGGGAAGATCGCTTTATCCCCATCCGTGCGAGAAAAACGAAGAAAAATTCATACTCCTCATCCAACTCCGAGCTCGTTAAATCTGGCTCGTAACTCGTGCTGTAGATATAGCGTTGCAATCTCATTATTGATCTCACAAGGAGTGAAATGCCTGCACTGTCCAATGATTCTGGAAAACTCTCGTACATGGAGTGATGAGATGTTTCTCTCAAGAATGGTTTCTGATTTACTTCCCTTAAAAATAACTTTTATCTCAATGTGTTCCCATAGAATCGGAGGTTCTGGCATAGATCTGTGCAGCAAATCAAGGGTATGAATGGTGACAATGAAATATGTAGCGGTTTTCTTTTCACATGCTACATGCTACCGATCTATTAAATTCTCGAAATCAAGCGATCCCTAGACTTGTTGAGCACCCGTCTGAACTTCCAAAGTGGAATTACTATGGATCAAGTACTAAAGTGATCTTATTGCTAGCATTTGATAGCAACATTGTGTAAACTAAAAGCTGCAAATTGCTTTGTACTATATTAGAGTTTCTAAAGTCTCTCTATGAAGAGTTTGAAAGGAAATGCAATGTTGGGGAGAGAGAGAGAGAAGGGAAATGCACATTCTTTGATTGCTGTTCAGCCATTCTGCAGAGGTTCTCAGGTAAGTCCATTGCCAATTTTGAGCACCATCTTAACCAATTGAGTAAATGTTTGACATTAAAAGACGTCTTATGACAGTTGGACTCGGAGTCTAATCTATGACTCTCCATTTTGATCACTGTGAGGTTGTCCTGCTCATTTTGTTTGGTTGACAAATGACATGTTCTTCGTCTCTTTGTGACAGTGATATCTACAAAAGAAATGCGTTTGTGTGAGGCAGGATTAATGAACGAAGCAGTAGTCTTTCTTGTTGTTTTTTCTTTTGATAACTATCTTACCAATTTTAAGTATATGTTATGGACCTCATGTAGACTCGATTTCTGTTGTATCCACTCGTCTCAGATCCAATTTTGATGACAAATGACTTGTTTTGTTGTTCTGAATTTGTATCTTAGTTGTCAATGTTTGGTTTTCCTTATTTGCCATCGTGCAAACTTATCTTCACTCAATTTCCTGATACCGTGACTTTGCATTTCCAGATTTTTTCCAGGTTCCTTAAACAAAAAAAGAGAACTGTAGATCTAGTAGGTAATGAGAAAATGAAGGCCAGCACCAATGTTAGGCATGTTGTTATCCCTTGTACAAGCTCCGCTACATCTCAGGTTATCCCAGACATAATACGCTGTTACAGCAGGTTAGTTGTTTCCATTTCCATTGCTTTAATGCTGTGCTCTTTTGTTGGTCACGAGATATCCTGAACCGTCTTTAAACTTTCTTCTCTGGTTGGATTTTCTTTAGTGGAGGCCGCACCATAATTTTTACTGAGAAAAAGGAATGTGCTTCTCAACTTTCGGGATTGTTGCCTGGAGCGTGGCCATGGCATGGGGACATACAGCAAGCCCAACGAGAGGTCAATGATGAATATGCAGAAGCTTTATAGGTATTATTTCATGTAAGAGTATTAATGTCGTAACACACTGAAGAGGAGATGAACAAAGAAGAAAGAGCATGCTTTGTTATACTAAATTACATGACTAGGAATAGTTGGTTTACCTGCTTTCCAGTTGTCAACCACAGATAGTGGGTGACAATGTTGTGCGAGTTCCTTACTATGTTAAGCAAGTCAACCAACCTAATTTGCCTAGTAGTTCATTTCCTTGGAGAGTGCTAATTTAATGATGTGTGGCAGTTGCGCAAGGCATAAATGATAAGGGAAATAAATGTTACATCCAGAGGCAAAGAGATTGGTGTTGACACCTAAATTTTGCTCAATCATTTGGGGTTTTATCGCATAAAAAAATTAGGGATTGATTTTTCACCCCTAAACAAAAATATTTTCATTAAATTTCATGGCATATAGATGTTAGGCGCATCTGCATTAGTAGAATTTAGTGAAACATATTTTCCTCTTATTTTATTTCATTTTTATTTTGTGTTAAAAAAAATCATTATAACCTTTTTAAAAAAAAAAAAAAGGGAGCCCTTCCCCATGGACAGAGGCTCTGCCTCTTTGACTTACAAAAAAGAAGAATAGGGCGAAGAGGACGAAAAAGAGGGGTTATGCACAAAGCAAAAAAAAAAAGAATGAGAATAGACGGAGGGGCGCGCCTTTCTTGCTATCTCTCTGGTCTCCATCGACATACACACGAAAAAGGAAAGCTTACAGTCTGCACATGCAGAGAAAGAAGAGAAGGAAGAGTTTTAAATGGACAGGGAGAAGAGAATTTAAAAAGGAGAGGAAGCGATGGCACAGCGCTGCAGCCGTTTTAGCAAGGAAATGAACCTGATTCAGTCCCCAAGAAGAGGAACGGCTGCTGACATAGACAGAAATAGGGAAAGTGCACTGATCAAAGGGATTTTTGGAGCTGGGAATCGCAAAATAAGATAGCTAGTATTGTTGACCATAAAAAAGTTGTCTGGAAGGGGACGAGAGAGAAGGAACAGGGGGAAGATTCAAAACGAGCAGAGAGAATAGTTTGGAGGGGCAAGGGACTGAAAAAGGGGGAAGACACTTCAAAAAGGGAGCATAGAGGTGAAACGGAAAAAAAAAAAACGGAGACAGGGAGGAGAGAAAAGGGAGAAAGAGCTCGGCTTGATAGAGAGGTCTTTCTTCGACGAGAGCGTTCCGGTCCCTTCCCGGTGACCGGCAAATCTCGTCCCCCTCTCGGTCGCTCACCCGTTGCCTTGAATCATCCACTTAAACGAACGCCTCTTTTCGAGAGCGTCCGTTTCGGTATTAAATCATCAAAGAAATCGCGCTTAGATGCCGTAAACGAGCAGAGTCAGCTGCGCATCTCGTCACCATCGTTGATTCCGTGCCGTTCACGACCAGGTGAGACTCGTGCCTCCCTTGTTTTTCCCTTGCCTCTCGGATGCCGGGCACATCAAGCCTATTTCGATGGTCGCCCGGCCCCCATTGATGGATACTCGTGCTCGTTTGATACTCAAAGAAGCTGTTTTAAACGTTTCACATGGAGAACACGCCATGAGTTTTGCTAAAATCGGATTTGTAACCCCATTTCTCGGTTGTACCGCACATGTTTGACAAAGTGTCTCAACGAAACATTTTAAGCTTGGAGTGTCAAATCTGGTCGTGGTGATTTTTTAAAGTCGTTTTATAAAATGAAATAGCTCTTTGGTGTAATATGGTTGTTTAGAACTTTACATACCACATTTGAGCCAAAAACCACGTTCACGACCAGTTTTAAGCCTTTATTCGAACTCGCCTATCACTTGTTTGATAAAATGTCTGAACGAAGGCCGAGACCAATATCATCAAGATCCGTCTAAGTAATCTTCATTTTATGCTTCGTTCGAGCTTCGATTGATATTTCGTGCCTGCTCTGGTATTTTTCCTGTGTTTTTATGCCGCTATTCGTGCAAGGACTGAGTTGGTCTCACATACGCATCCTTCCACCGGAGAGATTTTCCCGCATCGACGAAGCCCACGGCTCGACGTCGCCTTAGCTAGAGCGTTCCTCTTCATCTTTAGCGTGCATGTGTTGGTTTTTGGCTGTTTATTTTGCTAGAGCGGTATTTGAGTCGGTATGTCTCTTCGGTGATAGCGGTGTCGCCGGAATCGTTTCGGTGATAGTCGGGTAGTGGCCGTCGGCGGTGGCGCTACGACCGACGAGGGGTGGCCGTCGACGTTGGAGGTCGACGGCTGGCGGTGGTGTTCGGTGGCCGGAGGTGAAACTCCAGGTGTATGAGGGAAGCTCTCGAGGAAATGGGGTTCTCTGGAAGAAGGACGTGCATGGGCATGAAGGGGGCAAATTAGAAAAAAAAAAAAAAAAAAAAAAGAAGACCAAAAGAGAAGAAAAAGGAATAAAGGGGAAAGGGAAGTAAAAAAAAGAAGAAAAGAAAAGTACGTGCACGGCATGGCAGAAGTGCATGCCAAAAGCACGTAGGAAAAAAAAATAGTTAAAAAAAAGAAACAAAAGAAAAAAAAAGAAAAAAGGAAAATCAAAAGAAAAGAATTAAAAAAAATAGAAAAGAGTGGGGAATGGGGTTCGCGGGTCATGTGTCGGGCGGATTGGGTCAGGGGACCGGTCCGGGATTATTATATTGTTAAAAATATTAAAACATTAAAAAAACATTTAAAAATGCAAAAATTAAAAAAGAATATTAAAAATTCAAAAAAAATTCGAAAATGTTTAAAAATCCAAAAAATATTAAAAAGCCTGAAAAACACTAAATTTTTTTTAAAAAATCAGAAAAATGCCAAAAAAAATCCAGAAAATTAGGAAGTGTTTAGAAATCAGTTTTGCGTTTAATTTCACTAGATTTTAGGTTAAAAAACTCAAAAAAAAAATGAGAAAAAGCCTTAAAAAAATCCCCAAAAATCATATAAGCCATTAGGGCTTTACCTTAGGGCTTTTGATTGCATTTTCTTTTTAGAGACGATACTAGGTCACTGATTGTTTATTTTTTTTTATGATTATCTGGTTGCGCACCTTTAAATACATTGGTTGTTATTTTCTATTTTTAGCATGGTTAGGATAAGCTTTAGGCTTTTCGATAGGCTGTCCGGTACGTTAGTTTGCGAACGTTCAAGTTTAGGTACCGAAAGGGCACTAGTTATATCGCTAGTGTAATCAAGTCTCCGAATTTTGGAATCTCTGGTTTTCGCACGTATCGAGACGATACTCCCGCGTCTCGATTAGGGTTTCTAGTCAACCCTTGATCATGGCTAGTGGCGACTCCAATCAAATGTGTAAATTAGACAATTCTCGTCGCATGAGGTATGAGGCTCGGGAGTGCCTCGGTCCTTGACAAAAACCTCTTGTCCTAAACCCGATCGGTTCGGGGAGGTCGTGACAGCTTGGCGACTCCGCTGGGGACTTGAGGACTTAGGCCTAATATAACTTGATTATTTGTTAACTAACGTGGTCTTGTGACAACGCTTCGTGAAGACTAAGGTAAGTCCGCTAACGTTGTGTTAAGTGTTTTGTAGTTTGGGAGTTATAAGGGGTGGAGTGATTGTTGACGTATTTGTTTTGTAGGTTGGTGTAAGGGTGGATGTGTATGTGAATGAAATTAGAAGTGTTGTTTTGATATCAACTGTTGTGTATGCTTTTACTTGCTTTAGCACTACACTTCACACGCACAACCTGCGATCTAAAACCCCGATCGCCTTAGGAAACTCATAGGAGGTGCCAAAAGTGTGGAAACCGTGCGGGGAAGGACCCATGGCTATCCCCTTTTGGTCCCGCTCATCTTCGAATAGTGATAAAGAGGATTGTCCGACGCAAGCGCGGAGTGGGGAAATCTGTTTTGATTTATTTGAGATGGGGACCGTAAGCCTATAGAATCCCACCTTTTAGTGAACCTCACAAGTGCATATGCGTGTCTTTGTATTTAAAACAAAAAAAAATGATCATCACCCGTTGTAAGTATGATTTCTCTCATTATTAGTTCACTTTGAATTGAAATTTTGTTTTCGCAAAATCCATGGAAATCGATTGAATGCCCAACGTGATTTAGACCCGTAATAAGAAAGTTCCTCCATGCGACAAAGGCCAATATTTCTCATCTGACCCCATAAAATTATTGGCTTGTCGGAATTTGCAATTGTGGGTCTGAGATCAAGTTTTGTCACTAAATTTTTCAAAGTCAACGTTGCAATTTGAGATGTCGAATTGAAATTATATTGGGTGTTTGAATATTTCAAAATTGAAATTTTTTCAAGAGTAGATCCACATTTTAATGGGTGAAATTTTCAAAATTAAAGTCACAAATTTGTAGGAGAATTTCTCGAACTTAAACGATTGGAACTAATTTGGCTTGCAAAATCCAAATGGGCGTTTGATTGATAAACCATGGAATGATCTCTCAATGATACTTTCTTTTACAAGTGAAACGGTGGCAAAACACTTAACCCTCGTTAATGGGGGTTCGGGGGCAAAGCATTTTTTACCTCGGTTTCACTTCAAGAGACGGCCCCAATGAGAGATCAATTTTTTCATTCCCATACTGACATTGTCTTCCTTTTGCAGGTTATACATGATGGTCACTCCTTAAAATTCTCATGCTTGGGCACACCAAGAAGTGGACTTAGAAGCTAGGACGAGATTTGTTTATTGTACTCTTCTATGCAAGAGTTTCTTATACTTTGTCATCGTCTTTATTCTTAGTAGGAATCATACTTTGCATTTTGGGTTTTGATCGCGAACCCAATCGAATGTTCTTGTAAATCTTGCAACTCAAATTCAAGTTCATAAGCAGCTTTTTACTTGGGTCCAAGCAGAGATACCGCAAGCTATCCATATGGGTTGAATTTTCATGGAAGCGTCGGAGAAGCATTCTAGGATGGTAAATTGTGATCGTTCCAATAAAATCAATTTATTCCAAAACTGATTTGTTCATACATTTTCTCGTAAACAGGTGAGAGTGGACAATTTCAAAAATTGGTGTTTATCTCCCTTAGAAGGCAGAGAAATTAAATCACAGCCAAATGTTGTGCGCAAAATTTCAGCGGTCAAGCCAAGGATTGGTAGATATGGGGAAGACTATAAATACCATCTACGGTTGACTTTTGACTTTCAGTTGCTCTAGCAAATTCGACACCCTTCGCAGCGTCTAGGCACTATGAGGTTTCTGTATCGGTTGCGTTCCTGAAGTTCGAAAATAATGAGAGTCCAACTTTAACAGTAGATTCATCGGATGCTCGAGTTCTCATGAATTTAAAAGACACGTGTGACGCATCTTCCATTGTGTCCTTAAGGTTTGAAGTGTTGATCTAGCATTCGTGATCGGAAACCGTTAACCAGATTGTACCTGATCGGCCTTTTGTGATGGGGTTCACTTTCTTTGAGGCTCGCAACTTGAGTACCACATATCTCATAATGAACGGGAGGAGTTTGCCAGAATGCTGGGCTTGATGCCTTCATCCTCAGTATGTGATGGAACGCTCCAAATCATATCTGTTGATTTGCAGCCTAGCACTACGGGTTTATCTTCTTAAGAGAATTAATGCAATTGTCAATGGGAGATGTTATGTACACCCCCCTCCTCATTCAAAACCATTTGAGCACGGGCAGCATCAAAGGCAAAGAACCTTGCCCAATGCATCTCAATACAAATTGGAGGACCATTGACACAACTCGCATCATTTTTCAACCCTCTGGCACACTCTTGTATGGCTTTATCAGACTAGTCAAGTTGGTGCGAGCATGTGTTTATCTCCACTGGCCGCGATACTTTACTCGTGCCAATGTTATCTTACTGGTTTCCCAGGGTCACAAAGAGACTAGTAAAGCTACACACCCAAGGTTCTCGTGGATGGTAGTTGCCAACAATGTCATCCATTTCTGAGTACACTGAGATGGTCTTGTCATGAATGGAAATGAACTTGATCAGACTAGTACTACCAATTGAGAAACAACCATTGAAAGACGCATTAAAGGGGGAGTTTATGATTCCTCACAAGGAAACGAGACTTGGCTGTGAGCACTACTTACATCATGGATGCGCATGGGCTCATTTCGGCCATCTTCTTGGTGTTCGACTCCAAGAGTTCAAGGACTTGTGGGACTTGGCATCCCTCAGTTTGTGAAGAACTTCTTTTTCAAAATCTGCCTAGCTTCTATGCTTCTCCATTTTGGGATAATGAATTCAAGGAATGACCGCGCTTGAATATTCCCGAATTCTGAGTTTGATCTCAAGAAGAAGAAATATGTGAAAGATTCTTTGGTTCCGAAATTACTTCATTGGTTGGGAAACCCCTCGATGGGTCCGCACATATGGAGCTTCTTAGCAACCAATCCTTTCATGAAGATGATTATTGGTGGTTTGCGAAATGATACTTCGAAGTGTAGATGTACACATGCAAGGATCGGTCATCAAATATTGCCCTCAAAATTTGTGAGGGCAAAAAGAGTTGATGCAAGGCAAATTCCCAGGAATCGACAGGAGTGCATGAGGAAGACAACTCAGTTCAGAACTACGCCATCCCAAAAAGAAAATGGTGTGTATTGTGCCCAAATTAGCCCAACTAAAGATGGAAATGATTGTGCCATCTCTCATTTTGCAGATAAAAGAATGTGTTTGACCATGGCGACAACAACTTCTTCCAAGAAAGCATCTGTCCATAGGGGCAACGCCCCCCGCCAACAAATCGTGATAAGACCAACCAATTTAGCACAAAAGGATGTATCGTTCCTGAATTAAGTTCAATCGAGAGTCGAAATAACATGTTCCATTTCCTTTCTTGCAGGGTGAGAAACCGGGCAGGTCACTCAAAGGGTAGTAACCCTCAACCGTGATGCGTGATAAAGCGGAGTAATTCAATTCAACACAAAAAGGGTGTATCGTTCCTAAGTTAGCCCGATTTAACTTCGGAATGGAAATAACATGCCTTATCCCTTGTAGATGAAGGTGCAAATTGATCGTGGGAGCAACACCCCCTATCAAAGAAGTACATTGAGGCTAAACCATCACTTTCAATGCAATAAATGGGGCAAAGCATCCAAGAGACAATGCCCTCAAATGTCGAAACAATGCCGAAAGTCAAAGGCAAATGAAAACAGATAAAAGGGATTTGTCTAATACCCAAGAAGACGAATTCAAATGAGAGAAGCATTGAAGACTCGAAGGACAAGTGCAAGCGAAGGGTAATGATGTATCGTCTCCAATTTTTCATTCTATAAAGATTCATGCATTAACACATTCTTTCTTATTCTTTATAGGGTTATCAAGTCATCGTGCCGCAAGTAAGTACCCTTCTTCCAAGATTCAAATGAAAATCAAATGGAGAATTTTCATTACAAAAAGAGTTTTAATGTTTTTGTAAAAACAAGCACAAAAATGTACTTGAGAAAAGAGCACAAAAGTAGAATTGTGAAAGCAAACTTTTCACGAAAATTTTGAATATCGTCTTTATCCAAAAATTGCTTTGATGCTTGGCAGATCATTCATTTTGAATCAAAATTCCTTGTGGAGATTGATCAATTCATGATGATCTCAACGAAATGAAAGGGAGATGTTAATTATGCCAAGTGAGAAATACTTAAGATGAGGAAAGGCAGACCATCCCCAGACACGTCCTGTAAACACTTTGAGAGGAGTGAAAAAAAGAAACTCGTGTTGTTTAAGGACGAGAGATTCATTCGCAAATAGTACATGAATCAAAACAAAAAGAGGTATTTCTTTCATCCATCCTACACACTGCACGTAATCATAGTTAAGCCCCTTCGAGCCTTTGCATGTGAAGAATTTCTACAAAATACCCCTGTCAAGAACCACCCCACAATTGGGGCAAATTTGGAGGTTTTGGTTGACATTCTTTGGAGAAAAAGATGAGAAAGATTTCTTTGCTCTTACTTGCATTAATCTTTTTGTGGTAACTTCATGTGAGTCCTTATAAAAGCTGGAAACATCCCAAAATGAAGAAGAGCATTTCTTTCTCTACCTAAACTCTCATGCCCTTTGTTTAGCCAAGTTGAGCCTGAATTTCCATTCCAAAAGCCCGAATGGCAATTATTTCCCCACCTTGGAGAAAGGCACATGATTTACCATGGCGATTGGTGCTTATGTCACAACAAGTAAAAAAAATCTCGAAAGTCCTAGGAACTTAAAAGATTCAAGTGAGCAAAAGTCAAATGAAAACTAGGGGGCATAAAAAAGCAGTGTGCCTGGTAAAAGCAAGGCCAATGTCCATTGAAAAAAAAAGAGCAAAAGAAAAGTAGCATCAAGAGAAGAATTCTTTTGTGAAAAAAAAATGTCAAAAGCAAAATGTCTACGTGAAAAGAAAATCACTGTAAATGCAAAAGTCATTAGAGAAAAGAGCGAAGCTCTTGTATTAAAAAATTAGTCAATGGACTTTCAAGATAAATTGGATTTCAAAAGGCAAGTGTCCTCGAAAAAATTGGATGATATGGTAATGATGGCATGGTGATCACCAACTGCTAAATCCCTTTTGAAAATTTCTGAGCCTTTCGAGCCTTTACCTGAACCAACGTTACAACCCTTTCCAAAGTCTCTTCTGATTGGGATGGTTCGAGCTGAAGTTTGGACTTCCAAAAGAAGCTACCGCTTAAAGAAGTGGGGGGCAAGGTGATCTTATCTCATCTTAAAGTTTCTTGACTTGTAAACCTGGCAAAGATGTTGATCCATAATTATTTCATTTCTTGGCCGATAGTGCTAATCCATTATTGAAACCGCGATCATACCCACATTACAGTCCTTTAAAAGACCTCTTAGATTGGTTGAGGTGTATTTATTGCGAATGATTCTCGAAGCCTTCGATATCGGTAATGCGAGGCACATTAGAGATCTGACTATTTCCCACATCAATGGATGGGATCAAATGGCCTTTTTGAGAGCATGTGAGAAGCCCTTTTTCCGATTAATGAGCTCTTATTTGGCATATTTAACAAACTCTTTTCATGGACCGAGGTCTTTTTCGATAAAGATTTGTCCCCTAAGGGAATTCGATGATTAATGACGCCTTTCAAGCTTAAAGGCACTTTTGCGATATTGAAGGATATTGAATGCTTTCCAAACAATTGAATCTATCTTGAATTGTTCATATGATCAATATTTTCTCATTGATGATACCCTTTTGATATTGTCTCTCATGACAATGATCTCGCTTGGTTTGCTTAATCACCAGAGCATTTGGTATAACACATTCCATTAAATGTGCAGTATCCATTTTGTAATATTTTGATCGACATGTATGGCAAGCTCTAACAGTTCGAAACCATTCTTACATGAGAAGTCTTCCCTACGTGAGATTGTGCTTTCTGAAGGTTTGTTCGTTTGTCCTTAAACCACGCAATGCAAAGGTGTACGCATTTGTTGCATAACACTCCGATTTCAAAAGGTTCCGGGTTTTTCCTTAAACCCCGATTTCAAAATATCCTGGGTCTTTCCTGAAACCCTGATTTCACAAGGTTTTTGGTTTTCCTTGAACCTCGATTTCAAAAGGTTCTGGGTCTTTCCTTAAACCCCGATTTCAAAAGGTTCTGGGTCTTTCCTAAAACCCTGATTTCATAAGGTTCTGGGTCTTCATTAAACCCCGATTCCGAAAGGTTCCAAGTCTTTCCTGAAGCCCTAATTTTATAAGGCTCTGGGTCTTCCCTTAAACCCTGATTTCCAAAAGTTCTGGATCTTTTCCTGAAACCCCGATTTTAAAAGGTTCTGGGTCTTTTCTGAAATCTTGATTTCAAAAGGTTCCGAGTCTGTCCTTAAACTCTGATTTCAAAAAGGTTCACTTGTCTATCTTTAAACCATGTTTTTTACAACGTTAAAATCCTGAGTGCAAAACTTTAGGTATTTCAAAATCTTAAGTGCATATTGCCGTTCATAAGGTTTTAGCCCCTAGGTGGGATCTTAGCTGTTCACGGGGCTTTAGTACCTAAGCTAAATCTTCGATGTTCATAGGGTTTTAGCCCCTAGGTATTCATTCGAGCTGTTGTTCCTATTGCCGTTTATAGGATTTTAATCCCTAGGTGGAATTTTCGACATTTATAGAGTTTTAGTCCCTAAATGTCAATGCAAAGTCTGTCTTTTTCCTTGCCCGGTAAGCTTTCGTAGCCCGGAACACCCCATTGACCTGGCGAGCTTTTGCAGCCCAGAGTCTGTCATTTTCTTTGCCCGGTGAGCTTTCGTAGTCCGGAAAACCCCATCGACCTGGCGAGCTTTCGCAGCCCAGAGTCTGTCTTTTGCCTTGTCCGGTGAGCTTTCGCAGCCCGGAGCACCTTATCAACCTGGCGAGCTTTCGCAGCCCAGAGTCTGTCTTTTTCCTTGCCTAGTGAGCTTTCGTATCCCACAGCACCCTATCGACCTGGCGAGCTTTCGCAGCCCAGAGTCTGTCATTTTCCTTGCCCGGTGAGCTTTCGTAGCCCGGAACATCCCATAGACCTGGCGAGCTTTCGCAGCCCAGAGTCTATCATTTTCCTTGCCTGGTAAGCTTTCGTAGCCCGGAACACCCCATCGACTTGGCGAGCTTTCGCAGCCCAGAGTCTATCATTTTCTTTGCCTAGCGAGCTTTCGTAGTCCGAAAAACCCCATCCACCTGTCGAGCTTTCGCAGCCCAGAGTCTGTCTTTTGCCTTGCCCGGTGAGCTTTCACAGCCCGGAGCACCCTATCAACCTGGCGAGCTTTCGCAGCCCAGAGTCTGTCTTTTTCCTTTCCTGGTGAGCTTTCGCAGCCCGGAGCACCCTATCGACCTGGCTAGCTTTCGCAGCCCAGAATCTGTCATTTTTCTTGCCCGGTGAGCTTTTGTAGCCCGGAACACCCTCTTCGACCTGGCGAGCTTTCGCAGCCCGGAGTCTTTTTCTTTGCCTGGCGAGCTTTCGCGGCCCGGAGCACCCCTTTGACCTGGCAAGCTTTCGCAGCCCAGAGTCTGTCATTTTCCCTACCCGGCGAGCTTTCACAGCCCTGAGCGCCCCTTCGACCTGGCGAGCTTTCGCAGCCCAGAGTCCTTTTCTTTGCTCGATGAGCTTTCGCAGCTCGGAGCACCCCTTCGATCTGGTGAGCTTTTGCAGCCCAGAGTCTGTCTTTTTCTTTACACGGTGTGCTTTGGTAGCCCACAACACCTCATCGACCTGGCGAGCTCTCGCAGCCTAGAGTTTCATTCTTTACATAGCAAGACTTTATGTAGCCAAAAACCCGTTCTTACACGGTATGGCTTCCTTTTCATTCAGTCACAGGCCCGTTAGTCATCTCTCATGCATCTTCCCATGCCTTCCCCCACTAAAATTTAGGTGTCTTTTGTCTTTGAATGGAATTTCTTCGAACTCCCCTTCAAAGAGGGGCAGCTGTTGACACCTAAATTTTGCTCAATCATTTAGGGTTTTATCGCATAAAAAAATTAGGGATTGATTTTTCACCCCTAAACAAAAATATTTTCATTAAATTTCATGGCATATAGATGTTAGGCGCATCTGCATTAGTAGAATTTAGTGAAACATATTTTCCTCTTATTTTATTTCATTTTTATTTTGTGTTAAAAAAAATCATTATAACCTTTTTAAAAAAAAAAAAAAGGGAGCCCTTCCCCATGGACAGAGGCTCTGCCTCTTTGACTTACGAAAAAGAAGAAAAGGGCGAAGAGGACGAAAAAGAGGGGTTCTGCACAAAGCAAAAAAAAAAAAGAATGAGAATAGACGGAGGGGCGCGCCTTTCTTGCTATCTCTCTGGTCTCCATCGACATACACACGAAAAAGGAAAGCTTACAGTCTGCACATGCAGAGAAAGAAGAGAAGGAAGAGTTTTAAATGGACAGGGAGAAGAGAATTTAAAAAGGAGAGGAAGCGATGGCACAGCGCTGCAGCCGTTTTAGCAAGGAAATGAACCTGATTCAGTCCCCAAGAAGAAGAACGGCTGCTGACATAGACAGAAATAGGGAAAGTGCACTGATCAAAGGGATTTTTGGAGCTGGGAATCGCAAAATAAGATAGCTAGTATTGTTGACCATAAAAAAGTTGTCTGGAAGGGGACGAGAGAGAAGGAACAGGGGGAAGATTCAAAACGAGCAGAGAGAATAGTTTGGAGGGGCAAGGGACTGAAAAAGGGGGAAGACACTTCAAAAAGGGAGCATAGAGGTGAAACGGAAAAAAAAAACGGAGACAGGGAGGAGAGAAAAGGGAGAAAGAGCTCGGCTTGATAGAGGGGTCTTTCTTCGACGAGAGCGTTCTGGTCCCTTCCGGGTGACCGGCAAATCTCGTCCCCCTCTCGGTCGCTCACCCGTTGCCTTGAATCATCCACTTAAACGAACGCCTCTTTTCGAGAGCGTCCGTTTCGGTATTAAATCATCAAAGAAATCGCGCTTAGATGCCGTAAATGAGTAGAGTCAGCTGCGCATCTCGTCACCATCGTTGATTCCGTGCCGTTCACGACCAGGTGAGACTCGTGCCTCCCTTGTTTTTCCCTTGCCTCTCGGATGCTGGGCACATCAAGCCTATTTCGATGGTCGCCCGGCCCCCATTGATGGATACTCGTGCTCGTTTGATACTCAAAGAAGCTGTTTTAAACGTTTCACATGGAGAACACGCCATGAGTTTTGCTAAAATCGGATTTGTAACCCCATTTCTCGGTTGTACCGCACATGTTTGACAAAGTGTCTCAACGAAACATTTTAAGCTTGGAGTGTCAAATCTGGTCGTGGTGATTTTTTAAAGTCTTTTTATAAAATGAAATAGCTCTTTGGTGTAATATGGTTGTTTAGAACTTTACATACCACATTTGAGCCAAAAACCACGTTCACGACCAGTTTTAAGCCTTTATTCGAACTCGCCTATCACTTGTTTGATAAAATGTCTGAACGAAGGCCGAGACCAATATCATCAAGATCCGTCTAAGTAATCTTCATTTTATGCTTCGTTCGAGCTTCGATTGATATTTCGTGCCTGCTCTGGTATTTTTCCTGTGTTTTTATGCCGCTATTC
This sequence comes from Syzygium aqueum, assembly GCA_031216185.1. NCBI lineage: Eukaryota > Viridiplantae > Streptophyta > Magnoliopsida > Myrtales > Myrtaceae > Syzygium > Syzygium aqueum. The sequence continues at coordinate 9,908,638 of CM062232.1, read as the reverse complement.
GTGCAAGGACCGAGTTGGTCTCACATACGCATCCTTCCACCGGAGAGATTTTCCCGCATCGACGAAGCCCACGGCTCGACGTCGCCTTAGCTAGAGCGTTCCTCTTCATCTTTAGCGTGCATGTGTTGGTTTTTGGCTGTTTATTTTGCTAGAGCGGTATTTGAGTCGGTATGTCTCTTCGGTGATAGCGGTGTCGCCGGAATCGTTTCGGTGATAGTCGGGTAGTGGCCATCGGCGGTGGCGCTACGACCGACGAGGGGTGGCCGTCGACGTTGGAGGTCGACGGCTGGCGGTGGTGTTCGGTGGCCGGAGGTGAAACTCCAGGTGTATGAGGGAAGCTCTCGAGGAAATGGGGTTCTCTGGAAGAAGGACGTGCATGGGCATGAAGGGGGCAAATTAGAAAAAAAATAAATAAAAAAAAAAAGAAAAGAAGACCAAAAGAGAAGAAAAAGGAATAAAGGGGAAAGGGAAGTAAAAAAAAGAAGAAAAGAAAAGTACGTGCACGGCATGGTAGAAGTGCATGCCAAAAGCACGTAGGAAAAAAAAATAGTTAAAAAAAAGAAACAAAAGAAAAAAAAAGAAAAAAGGAAAATCAAAAGAAAAGAATTAAAAAAAATAGAAAAGAGTGGGGAATGGGGTTCGCGGGTCATGTGTCGGGCGGATTGGGTCAGGGGACCGGTCCGGGATTATTATATTATTAAAAATATTAAAACATTAAAAAAACATTTAAAAATGCAAAAATTAAAAAAGAATATTAAAAAATATTAAAAATTCAAAAAAAATTCGAAAATGTTTAAAAATCCAAAAAATATTAAAAAGCCTGAAAAACACTAAAAATTTTTTTTAAAAAATCATAAAAATTCCAAAAAAAAATCCAGAAAATTAGGAAGTGTTTAGAAATCAGTTTTGGGTTTAATTTCACTAGATTTTAGGTTAAAAAACTCAAAAAAATGAGAAAAAGCCTTAAAAAAATCCCCAAAAATCATATAAGCCATTAGGGCTTTACCTTAGGGTTTTTGATTGCATTTTCTTTTTAGAGACGATACTAGGTCACTGATTGTTTTTTTTTTTTTATGATTATCTGGTTGCGCACCTTTAAATACATTGGTTGTTATTTTCTATGTTTAGCATGGTTAGGATAAGCTTTAGGCTTTTCGATAGGCTGTCCGGTACGTTAGTTTGCGAACGTTCAAGTTTAGGTACCGAAAGGGCACTCGTTATATCGCTAGTGTAATCAAGTCTCCGAATTTTGGAATCTCTGGTTTTCGCACGTATCGAGACGATACTCCCGCGTCTCGATTAGGGTTTCTAGTCAACCCTTGATCATGGCTAGTGGCGACTCCAATCAAATGTGTAAATTAGACAATTCTCGTCGCATGAGGTATGAGGCTCGGGAGTGCCTCGGTCCTTGACAAATACCTCTTAGCCTAAACCCGATCGGTTCGGGGAGGTCGCGACAATTGGTCTGTAGCAAAAAATTCCCTTTCATTATAAAATATTTTCAGTGAATAAAGGTGGCTGATGCTTTTAGTGGGGTAACTACCCTCTTATTCTCAAGTGATGAATACACAGGTATAGGCTTCAGTGGAATGAATTATGAGTATTTGTTTTTGGATCTGATTCATTGGTAGGTCCAGCATCATTACTGTGGAAACAATATTCTTTTGTTACTTTACAGGTGCAATCTGTTGAAGTGATGCATTCCTTGTATGTCACTTATTCTCTAGCTTTGTGTATGCAAGTATTTTTAGAAATTAACTCTCACACTCTAGGGCATGTTTGGTTACACATAAGCAAAAGCCTAAAGTACTTCCCGCAAAAATTTAAAATATTATTTTAATTTGAGAAAAACTATGAAAAAATTATATCTGAATTTACGTGTCGATTCTTGAGTGTAGTGATAATTTCGAGACTTTCACATTTTAATAAAATGTGTGCAAGCCACAGGATTTATATTAAGAAAAAACAAAATTTAAAAGTCAATCCGGACACACGCTCGGAATGGAGACCAATGACCATCTATTTTAAAACAGTTGAACCTCTTTTGCCTTTTAATTGACAAATAACATGCTTTTCCTTGCTTAAACTTTGCCTCTTGAGTGCAGGTTACTATTGCTGATTTCAGGTCTGGCAAGTTTATGACATTAGTGGCCACGAATGTTACTATTCCTTCCAATCGGAAGATGCAAAGGAATTGGGGTCTCTCTCAATCGATCTTCGAAGTCAGTCCAGCAAACCCTTAGGGTTTTTTGCCTTTGTTCATAGCCTTTGTGGCCTCTTTTGGCTTGTTATATAGTTTTCCTTGCTAAGCCATCCCTCTCCCCTCTTGGACATTTTCCTTGTTGGGTTGACAGGTGTGCTTGGTTTTAGGTTGTAAATGGTGGTTATGATAAGTAATACAATTCCTTACCCTTACCAAAAAAAAAATGTGGCAGCACGAGGATTGGACATCAATGATGTCCAGTTAATTATCCAGGTATGCTGTATATGGTATGTTTTGATCTGCTGTTTTTCTAAATGCAGTCGAGCTGATAGTTGGCCTTTTTTTTTTTTAAGTGTGAGCCTCCACGTGACATTGAAGCCTATATTCACAGATCTGGACGCACAAGGAGAGCTGGTAATTGTTCAGCTTGAAACCTGCATTTTCCATAGTTTCATTATTTCTGCAGCTCGCCAGATGCTGACGGCAATGTTGTTTTCTAGGCAATACTGGAGTAGCTGTCATGCTGTACGATCCAAGAAGGGCAAACGTATCTAGGATCGAAAAGAGTCTGGTGTAAAATTTGAACACATCGCTGCTCCGCAGCCAAGTGATGTTGCTCAAGCTACTGGCGTCAAAGCTGCTGAATCAATAACACAAATTTCTGATAGGTACAGTCATTCTTTTTGCTGAGAAGCTGAATTATTGCCTATAACAATGAGATGCTAATATTCTCCAAAATGCGGGGTTATTCGGGCATCTAAGTCTGCTGCCGAGCAACTGCTGAACAAGTCTGGTATGTCAGCAGCGGAATTACTTGCAAAGGCTCTTTCTAAGGCTTCTGTAAGTTTATTTTCCACTCACGTCTTGTTACTTTAACAAAGCTGATTGCTTATTATTTTCTTTAATCGCACTTCCTTGACATGCATCTCTTTTCCTTCTTTCTTTGGTTATTTAACAAATAAAATCTGTACTCTTCCTTTTTCAGTATTATAGTGAAATAAAGAGCAGATCACTGCTCTCGTCAATTGAGAACCATGTAACCTTACTTCACAAGACTGGAAGTCCCATTTGTACACCTTCGTAAGTATGCAAGATCTCTGTCGGCAAAAAGTTGTGTTGCTTTGCGGTACTGCTTTGTAGATATTGCGTGGATGTGGGGGCAGGCCCCCTTCTAGCTTGGTATTATATTTGATTCACCCCTGATCTGACTCTGGGCTTATATGTGACTTCAATTTTTAGGTATGCTTTTGGTGTCCTGAGGAGATTCTTGCCTGAAGAAAAAGTAGAGTCCGTGAAGGGTCTTACTCTCACAGCTGATGGAAATGGCGTTGTATTTGATATGGCAGCTGAAGATCTGGATACTTTCCTTGCTGGTACTTAAACCACAGAACTCAGCGGGGCTCCTAAGTCATAAGTGATGCTGCACTTTATGCACACTTTTTGTAGATTGTTCTCTTATTATAGCGGAGTATGCTGCGAGTCCATCAGCCTAGTGTAGCGCTTCAGTTAGATTCTAGTTATATGGACAATGATTGATTTTGGTATTTATTTCCCTCCTCTGGGTTGCAGGTCAGGAGAATGCAGCAACTGTAAGATTAGAGGTGGTAACAACATTGCAGCGTCTCCGGGAGAGAGACCAGTCAAGAGGGGGAAGATTTGGCGGTGGGGGTGGTCGTGGCGGCTTTGGTGGTAGGGGCGGTGGTTTTTCTGGGGGTAGAGGTGGTAGGGGTGGTAGTTTCTCTGGCCAAAGGAATGGCCGGTTTTCCGGTGGCTTCGGTGGCGGGAGAGGTCGCAGCAACAATAGAAGGTGATAAAGTAATCTGCAGCCAGTTCCTTGGAGTCGGAGCTTCCCGAAACAAAGGCATCAACTTATGTCGATGCAGGAATTTTGGCCGATTTTATGATTTTAGGAACGTAGGCTCGAGTGTTTGTAATGACCCACTGCAGGATAAGTATCTGGTACCGTGGCCCTATATTATCCTAATATATTTGGTATATTTTCTCAGTCAACTTAGTTTTCTATTTTCCTAATTTTTTGTGGGGCGTTTTAGTGATGTCTCCACCTCCCTATTTTTTGCTTTTGTTGCAGACGTGAGTAGTACGCTGGAGTACATATTCTTATTCAGTTCAATAGGAGAGTTGTTTTCTACGTTTGTGCTTTTCAATGGGGGAACTGCAATGATGCTCAGCCAGACTACATTTTTTATCTTATACCATGTAATTCGATTTACCCACGTAGTTCCAAGGTTTGAGTTCGAAAAGATAAATCTCATGTAGGTAAAATTAATCCATTATAGTTTTTGAATGAACGTATGGTTCAGCTTTTTCAAGGGTTTTCAGCCTTTTAAAGCTCCTTGAAGAGCTGTTAAAAGTGTTTGGCAATCCTTCAAGGGGCTTTCGTCCAATCGCTAGCTTGGGGAAAACTGAAAGCCCAATGCAGGTCCCTACTAGCATTGAGCTTTTAGTATGTGGCTAAATGTTGAAACTAGTTTTTTTCTTCCCAAATTACCCTCACTAATTTTGTAATTTTTCGATTTTGCCCCTAGTTGCGATTGTTCATCTTCTTTGTGCGAGGGTGGTCAACGAGAGCTGATGAGGTTAGATCGGGCTGATGAAGGGTTGACGAGGGGCCAATGAGGTCGTGGGACCCCAGCGACGACCCCCTAGGGTTGTGTGACCCTTGTCGGGGGCGCACGACCTAGGGTGACGGTCGCTAGCGCTAGATCTGGCTCGCCGGGGGCCTTAGCTCTTTGCTAGAGTTGGCGAAGGGTTGAATTTTTTAATAGAAAAAAGAAAAACTAAACCCAAAAAAAACTCAAATCCAAAAGCCCTATGCAAAAAAAATTGTTTTACGAAGAATTTTTTCCCAAACGCAATTTGCATTTCTCCGAAGGACTTTAGGCTAAAGGCATTTGCATTTCCTCAAAAACCATTTGCAAAACCAAACCAAACACACCCGTAGTAGGACGGACTCGACTCCATGGTTGTGTGTAACGTGCTCTCTTCATGCATTTCGTTTTAAAGAAAATGTTCAAATTTGGTTATATTTCTTGAAAATGAAATACTTAGATGGGAAACCTTAAGGATCAAAGCCACTTGCTCTCCAATTGAAATGAGATATCAATTTTGTTTAACCAAATTCGCGATTTACATATCAGATCAAGTCCAGTCCACGAGAACCAATCTTCCCTCCCCCAGCTCGTCACTAATCACAACGGTCGATCTTGCAATCGCAGGTTAATATTGAGCACCATCTTAAGCAATTGAGTAAATATTTGACATTAAAAGAGGTCTTATGACAGTTGGACTAGGAGTCTAACCTATGATTTCTCCATTTTGATCACTGCAAGGTTGTCCTGCTCATTTTGTTTGGTTGACAATCGACATGTTCTTCATGTCTTTGTGACAACAATGTCTGCAAAAGAAATGCATTTATGTGAGGCAAAATGAATGAATGAAGCAGTAGTCTTTGTTGTGTTTTTTACTTTTGATCACTAAATCAATCACTGCCAATTTTAAGTATATGTTGTGGACCTCGTGGGGAATCGATTTCTCTTGTATCCGCTCGTCTCATATTTTTCTTGTTCTATTACTTCAATGTGCCATACTTATTATTGCTGTGTTCGGTAATCACGCTTTGCCATGGCGATATTTGATGGAAATTTTTGCCAAAGCGGTTGGCAAGAGTAATTTGCAATTATGTCAAGTTTGTAATAGAAGAAAATACTTCAATGTGATTGCCTTACGATTGCGAGAGGAAAAGATTAGGTGCACTATCATGATTCACGAGTTGATCATTCATTAGATCTGATAACATATCCGAATAACATGTTTGTTAATTGATCCTTGGTAAGTTTAACTTCACTATCTTTTGAACAATTGCACTTGCAGTTTTTCAATTTTCGAAGTGTATCAAAAAGCAATTTTCTGTTTTCTGGTGCTGGCACTTCCTAAAAAGACCCTTTCTTTGAAGCACCCGGTCCAATCCTTTAACTAGACTCTTATGCATGCTAGAAGGCCTAATCAGACAAATAGAGCTCGGCCTCTGAACTATTTTCCGTGAGATTAAGCTCGCAGGTGTTTTGTTTTCAGTTGACATGTATATTACTCACCTTGCCTTGTTTTCCAGACTAGGTAGAAATGGTTCAGATTTTGGCACCTACACAATGCCAGATGAGGATCACCAAAAACTCGGTGACTGCCAGTGCCATGACAGCAAAAACATGGAGTTCTCTCTTGCTAAAACAGAAAAAGAGTACGAGCACCAAGAGCTTTTCTAAATTTAGGGTGTATGCTTTGAAGTCGGAGAACATCACTATTACTAGGCTCGAGAGTCGTCTCAACTTGGACGTGACACCTTACACCAAATAAGATAATTGCATATTACATTGGTATGTTTTAGTGCCTGAAACCTTTAAGTCCAGTGCACAAAAAGATGAACAATCCTAAAGGTACTATACCGAATTTAATAAAAAAAACAAGGCCTAGAAGATACGGACTCAATAAAGTGATCACTTGTAAACAAATTATGTTAGAATCTAATCAACAACACAGCTTGAGAACACAAAGGTACTATCTCGAAATTTAAATGACGACACAACACTCGGAATAGAGATTGCACACCGAAATTTTATCAATTATGATAATCGAAAAGATACAACTAGGAAAATAAAGTGCAGTGCAAGAAAGTAAAATACTTAAAAAATAGTACATTTGTTTGATTTGTTAGGGGGCTTCTAGTAGGCAACTGATGGTATTTATATTGATACAGTGGTAACTACTTTCTAGCAAATTTGAGCAGTTGTATTTCCCCAAAAGACTTTCATCAATTTCTTCCATGTTCCTCCATCTTTGAAAATTTCATGGGGGCTTCTAGCAGGCTGTGACATCCCCAATTTGGACCCAGATGACCAAAGGTAAATGGTAATGGAATTGGCGAGCGGTTCAATCCAAGGGTCGGTAATGGAACAGATAGTATAGTTGGAATAAGTGTACTAAGGATTGATCATGGTTCAATCGAAAGATTGTCCATGGATTGGCTAAGGGATCTACAATGGAATGACTCCCCAATCATGAAGGTCGATTAGAGTGATTTGACCATGGGTCAACCTTGCAACCATAAGAGATGTTAGTGGGACGATCTGGGATGACCATGGCTTAGTGTTGTGCGGGCATGTGTTGGTCGCAAGTGATTTCACTCAGCCATGCATCGGTTGCGGACGATCATGGATTGATCCCGAAGTATTTAATTTAATGTGGCTGCATGACAACTGAGGGTCAACCATGAATCGTTGATACTTGAATGTAAACCGGTTGCGAACCGGCCATGGATTATAGTGTTGAGTTATGGTAGGACATGGACAAGCCATATGCCAGGTCAAGAGCCGTGGCTTTATCACGAACCAGATTTTGTGCCGACCGCGCCGCCAGGCCTTGTGCCTGATCATGGACCAGCTCTTGTGCCCGTCAGCTAGGCCACAGACCGGCCTAGTGCCTAGCCGTGTGTCAGTCATTATGCCTGACCCTTGTTCCAAGATTTGTGCCCATCAGATCCAGCTCTAACCTAGTTCTATGCCCAACAAACTTGGCCACGAGCCACGCATTGTACCCATCCGTGAGCCAATACATGTGTTCGGTCCATGAACTGATCTCTCGTTCGTGTGGCCTAGCATTGCGCTTGGTGCACAGCTCGTGCAGCCTGGCATCGCGCCCGTACACTCGGCTCCATGCCCAGCTATGTGCTCGGCCCTGTGCCTATGTGGTCCTGCTGTGTGTCAGGTCCTGCGCCCGATCAAACCCGATCGAACAGGCCATGCACCTAGTCAGTCCGATTGGCCTGAACTTGCACCATTTAACTTGGACTTTGGGTTGGTCAAGTTTGGCCATATTTGGACATATCCCTACACCAAACCTCGATTCGAATAGGTTGGTCGATCATTTTAAATCTGTAAATTCCTACTTACTTAGTTCATCTTTGCTAGTGTTGTAATCAATTTTTGGAGGTCATACTTAATGAAGAAGGCGAACCATAAATTCATTGTCCTTAGTGAATTATTGAGTGTTCTTGAAAGGCAAGAACAAGCCTTACACAACCAAACTTGGGGAACAAGAAGCCAAGAAGACCAAGTCAAACTTAGGTCAATAATTGGGAACCAATCATTAGATAAGATCTTATCTTCTAAGATACCCAATAATTGAGTATTCTTGAGTGTTCTAGAGAGAATCACACGCCCAAGGAGCATGGAGAACAAGAAGAATGGAGATCAAGTCAAGACAATTATTGGAGGAACCATCATTAGAGGCTTAGGTGTCCTCTTAGTCATAAATGAATAGGGTGATTCATATACTCTGAACATAGGGCATAATGACCTTAATGTGGGACTTGCAAGATAAGTTGGACACTTGTTAGCAATTTAGAGCACAAATTATTAGGCCTGAGATCCTTGCAAGATTGTCCTCTAATTATAGGTACCACTTTAATGAAGATGATTGTTCCATTTGGCGAGACCATTATTGGAGCCTTTGGCTATAAATAGGGGAGCCATTGTCTCATTTCATTCTTTCCTCAGCCCTGTGCACGCCCTTCTTCTTTCGGTTTCTCTCTTCTTCGGCCTCTCTCTCTCAATCACTCTCCCTTAGTCGCTTTCACCATCACCGAACACTCTTCTAGGACCACTCGTGACCCTAGTAGTAAGTGGATTCCCCATACTTTGGTTAGGCTGTGGTGTTACATGATTGAGCTCGAGTGATGACTATGTTTGTTGTGCTTTGTGCTTGCACGTGTGATTGATTGCTTTGTATCATGGCCGTGAGTCAAGGCACAAATGGAACACAAAATGGGGCATGGTATGGTCTCGTACTCATGTTGTGGCATGTCGGATCAAGTTTGGCTTGGTGCGGGTTTATGTTGAGGCGCATAGATCTGGGCCAAGTCCGGCTCCAAGCCGGTGCTCAGCATGGTGGACCGAGCCACGTGCCCTAGACCGTGCCCCGCATGGTAGGTAATGTCACGCCCCGGACCCCACCGAGCTCGCGACACCCCTTCGATGGCCGTATTGAAAATGAGATATCCCAGGACTTGTGGCCGACCCATCTCCCAATTTCAGAGCATAAGGCACATGCGGAAGCATTAATCAAAAACACCTGTACAAAAACAATACATGACCAAGGGTAGTAGAACACTTGAACAATTGAGCCACATACTTCATTCAACGGCACGTACTTACAAAATCCAACCTTACATACAAGGCCACGAGGGTTAAAACAACCATCATAAAAAGGGCAAGTGGTCGGGTAAGTTAGCCTAGCTATACAAAAAGGGTCCACCAACTCCATGGGCTCCTCTTCGGGATCTTGCTCCATCGGCTCTTCCTCGGGATCCTAGAACGCTGTGGCGGACCATTCATGGTTGGAGTCGGGGGTCTGAAATGGTTATATAATAACCATGAGAACAAGTCTCAATAAGCAACACCCTAAGCCCTACCTAGGCCAATGCGTACCCAGACAAGTCATGCCCAAACACATAATAGAACAACCACACGACTTAGGCCCTCAGGCCCAAATCAAACATATGTTAACCCTGCAGGTTAGGCACATAATAATATCACGTCACATACGCGGCATCCTCGATCACACGTACGTCACACGCATGCTCAAAACCTTTAGTGTCAGTTCAAAATGTAGATCACCGAGTCGTACAAATTCACACACTGACCCATGCATTCATATGCATGCAAATGCCACTACCTTGCCATGCACGCGATTTAACTCATATGGCATTCCGGCATAAGATTCCATTCGTGTCCCGATTATAAAATAGAATCCGCTTAAGCACGTCCCATACCATACCCAGCAGATTCCATTACATAATTAGGCACTATGCATCACACGTAATAATTCGCGCGTGTTCCGATTATAGAATAGAATCCACTTAGATACGTCCCATACCATACCCAGCAGATTCCATCGTATAATCAAGCACTATGCAGCACATGTAATCATTTATCCATTAATTCGACCCGAAGGCCCGATCCGAAGACCACGACCCGAAGGCCCGACCCAAAGGCCACGATTCGAAGACCAATCACAACACTTCGTGGCCAGCGTAAAGACGCCCCAGGCCCAGTATCTCTAGCCCGCGTAAACACATCAGGCGCAACACCGATCTCCTTACGAACCAGAGCCCGCGTAAACGCATCAGGATGGTCGTCTTCCGGACGTACCGGGCATCGTCCTGCTCCAAAGTGCATGAGGACGGCACGACCCGAAGGCCACAACCCGAAGGCCTTAAGTGATCACACGGCACACTGCCAATTTTTATCTGAGCCCGACGTGGAACGCATCAGGCAATTAGATGATCACAAGTCCATGGCATACACGCACTCTTGCACAGTTTCCACAAGCTTCATACTCGGCATGCATAATGCGTGGCCATGCAATTTCGCACATGGATGTTGGTGCAATGTACCACGAACATAATGTCCCACAATGTACAACACAATTCAATGCCACAAATTCCTGTTCAACGATCTGCGTCATATGCTTAATTAGCCCAATCAATACCATGGGGCATCACATGCGAAAATTGGCACTTATGACGTATTCGGCATTATGATGTACATCGACAAATCACCAATCACATTCCACAACGGTCGGTCACACGAGCATGCAACATGGTAGACCAAATTCATCATGATTGACAAACCGACACACAATTCAACCACTCCGGCAATCCCGGCACTCCAATCATTTCTTTCTTTTTGGTAAGGTAAAAATTTTATAACTTTTCAAAATACCATGTACAACCTAAGGCTAAAGGCAACCATCAACCCAACTCAGACAACTTGTCTGAACGGGGTGAAGGGCCTAAGCAGGAACTATACAACCAAACAACAACACGAAGACAGAAAAAAGGAACGAACACAGCCTAAGAAGTAGCTGGGCTGGCGGCAAAGATAGTGGCCAAGAGGCCCCAATTCCGTTGCATTCTACGATTTGCAGGTGTGTCGGGGATTGTCCCCATGGCCAACGCTTTGTCCTTCACAACCTTGAGAAGGTGCTTACGCATCCCTGGGATATAAGCATTCTTGCTCCTGAAAATGGAGTTGTTCCTCTCTGTCCATATGATGTGGCAAAGAGCGCCAAAAGCGAACTTGGAAAGACTGTGAGCAAAGGAGGAAGTATTGCAAACTTTCATTGCCCATGTAATAAGTTCAGGCCAGGACCTATTACGCCATGGAAGGTTGCACTTAGATGCCCAGCAAAAAGCTAGACTTCTTATAGCCGTGCACGCAAAGAACAAATGGTTGATGGAATCCGGGACCTCACCACAAAACGCACAAAAAGCGGCTTGAATCCTATGATTTTGAAGGAGTAAGGTCTGCGTGGGCAAGCGGTTAAGAGAAATTACTCAAAGAAGAAAGGCGTGACGAGGGGCTATATGTTTATCCCAAACAAAAGAATGCCATAGGGCTGACTGTCCTGTGGTTCTGATTTGGTTCCATGCTCGGCCGACGGAAAAAGAGAGAGATGGGGAGGGAGCCCAAGTCAAATTATCCGGGATATCATCCATAAAACAAGGAGGTGGATCGGTCCAGCTAAGGATGGTGTCAAGCATTGCTGAAAGTTGCCAAATGCCATCGTAGAAATCTCGAACCGAAGATTCACGAGGAATCCTGGATTGATAAATGTTCAAATTGGAGAAAATCCTGAAGAGGGGGCCTTTAGCATGCCACCAATCGAACCAAAAGATACCGAATGCCCGTTTCCAATTGTCCACCTAAATAAACCATTGGCAGCCGAGCACAAATCTAGGAGTTTCTTCCAAGTCCATGAGCAAAATCTGGGTTTTGAGACAATCCAAAAGTTGGATTTGTGTAAGAAGGTTGAATGAATCCATCTACACCACATGACTTCCTTATCAGTAAATAGAAGCCATATGTGTTTGAGTGTCATTGCTGTATTATATTCTTGGAGGCGACAAATCCCCAGACCTCCTTCATTCTTGGGTAGACAAATAGAATTCTAAGCAATCTTAGCACCACCCGTACCAAGATCAGGACCTTTCCACAAGAATTGCCGCAAAATTTTCTCAATTCCTTGAATCACCGCACTCCAATCATTTCAATCCTCTAACTACCGTTAAATTGGCCGTTAATTCCCGATGTGAACAGCAGTTATTCCTCCTCATTTCGACCTCTAATCCACCTCTAAACTCCATTTTGTCACTCACCAATAATGTCCCGACACCCACTAATAACATGTAAATTCATGCAAGTCCTAATCAACACTAATCAACTATTAATCACACCCTAAGCCCATTAAAGCGCATAATCGTCCTAATTAGGGTTTAGAGGTTTACACCCACATATTAGCCGTACAAGGCCCAATTAAATCCGCAATGGACAGCCACTAATCAGTCCGAGAGAGAAAAACCGAAAATATACAAAATCGGGTCCAAACTGGGCAGTTGCACAGTGACCGAAATTCATTTGAAATAAATATCAAATCAATTCCAAAAATTATGAAATTTGGATATGTTGTACAAAACATCTTGATAAACATTTTCCGTGAAGAACTCGAAACCCAGTTCCAACTGTAAACACCTCGTTTTGACACTCAAAGTCGGACAGAACCCGGTTCGCTCGAACAGCCCCTCAGACCATAAAAAATACAACTCATTCAGTACCCAAATCATTTTGGAAAGCCCTGAAATTTTTATATGTCATAGAAACAAGTGTTTTAAACAATTTACGTGAAGGACGTTTGTTGAAATAAGGTCTGGAAAATTTTATAAAAATTCGAAAAGGAAAAAATGTCGGGTGAACAGTAAATCGGGCAGTTTTGTGACGGTCTGAAAACCGACTTCCGAATGACCCCAAACAAATTCCAAAAATTCTGAAATTAAAGTATGTTATACTTAAAGATTTTGGGAACAAATTTCATGAGAACACTTCCTCAGATTCGGCCCATAATGATCACCAAAAAAATAATAAAGCACGGAGGTACAGTAGCAACCAGAAATCCGAGAATCATAAAACTTGCACCATTAAGCAAATCAAGCTTATACAACCACAAAACCAACCATGCACAGCCCCTAATCCATCCCTAGACATGCCATTAGTAACCCACTAGCCTAACCAAGGATTAGGAAGTCACTTACAAGATAGCCTAAGCAAGACAACCTAGCAAGGGAGCAAACAAGAGCCTTGGCACGGCAACGGCTACTCTGGCGAAACAACGGCGAGGGTGGACAGCGGATGGGAGCTCAGGTGGTCGGTGATGGTGTGAGGGTGACCATGGGTGGTGGTGATGAGACGAGGGGGACGGCGGCTCACGGCGGCGGCACCGGCGGGCGGTGGCTCCGGCGGGTGGCGAACGGCGGCGTGAGGCCGGCAAGGGGAAGCTCACGGGAGAGAGAGGGGAGAGGAGTGGTGGCCGGCTGAGTTGAGGGGAAGTGAAGAGGAGAGAGAGAAAGAAGAGAAAGAGAGAGAAGGGTGATGATGACTTGCTTAGGGAAGATCAAGAGATAGGAAGGAAGATTAGACAACCATAATGACATGCATGGGGAAGGGCTTGGGTGACAAGTGTCACACCCTAGGGCTAGGTCTAAAACCTCAAAAAAAATCTAATAAACAAATCCTCAAAAACCACCAAAATTCGGAATCCCAAAAGGCTCAAGGGCAAACTCGTCATTTTCCTCCGACACCGGGTCGAATTGCCATTTTTCGACCATATAAGTCCTATACATAAGTGGCCAACATAATTTGACATCGTCCTCATAAAAACCATCCCGCAACCCACGAAAAATCGGTCTCGAAGTCCGGATTAAATTTCACGATCAAAATTGCCAAATTTCCAATTTTCAAATCTCTCACTAACGGGCGGCTGTTTAGGAGTTACGCGTATTGACCTCGGGTTGTCTGTATCGCGACGATCTCGATTGTCGAGAGAACGAGAGGAATTATTGCTAGTTCCGGAGACACGATCGTTTGGTTTAAGTTCGGGACTGGTTGGCCACGCGTATTCTCGGTCTTGCAGAATCACCTGCTATCCGACCATACATAGTTGGCCTCGGCCAAACCGAGTCCGTTACCTTCCGAAGATCGGTCCATACTGGCACAGAATACTTCCTCGTCTTTTCTCGAAATCAGGCTTAATTCACGATCGGGTCCCTAGTCCACGTACCTATTCCTAGTTAGCCATTCCCACTTGGTCAGTATCCCAAGAGTGATCAGCTCCGGGCGAGACTTACGAAAATGAAATATTGAATAAGACTCGTTCTATTCATTCCGGAGATTGAGTCAAATTTCGGGATGTTACAGGTAATTCGCCCTATAAAGCATGGACTACACAAGTACCACACGCGTTCGGCTTGGATGCATGTGCTAATATCATCGAGATACTAAATCGGATTATTTGATACTTGTTGCATGATCACACGAGAGACTAAGCCGTCGCCGATGGATTTCGGGATGTTGCCGCCACTGATGGATTCCGAGGCGGTGCCGCCATCGATGGATTTCAAGACGATGCCGCCTTTGATGGATTTCGAGACGATGCTCGATAGAGTTTGGATGCCTAGTGAATAAGAGGAATCAATGGATTTCGATCATGAAATGAATCCCGGTTATCGATCTTTGCATGCATCGTTTAAATACCATGTTTGATGTTCTCTTGCTTGGTGAGCATGACATGTTTAGCAAATAGGCAAGGTAAGAAGCATTTGCTATTGATGTACCATCAACAAGCAAAACGGTAACAATTGTTCTCTTGTTCAATGGCGAGGCTATCTCTTAGCCGAAATATAGTGAATTTACTTATTGAGTTGTGACTCATTCTTTATTATTTTCAGCTTTGTAGGTATGACTTTGCCACCTCCTGTTCGCCATGGTCTCTCTTTAGAGATGCATGTTTCTGTGATTGACATCATCGACGTAAAGTCCGAAGTCGCATACCGTAAATATAGTACCACCGTCTGGGTACAAGAAACTGCTAACGAGTTGGTCCCCCATCGTTATGAAGTGTGGTTTGTTTGGTTTGATGGAGATCCTCTAGGACCCCTTGCCGATTTCGATGGGCCACCCGAGGCCGCCAGTGATGATGCACCCAACGAGAACGAGGGAGGACCATAACTAGTCGATCGAGCTTGGGGAAAAGCTAACTTTTATTTTTTGTGAAGGGACCCGTGGTAGCGAAGCTAGGACTACCCTGACCACGCGGATAGTATATGGAAAACTGGATGTAACCCAGATGTAAATAAATAATCAAGAAGGCTCGTAAGGAAAGAGGGCTTGTAAAATAGGCACCTATCATGTAAATTAATGTGTGATTGAAGAACATGCTTCCTAGTTCATATTGTTGTTCATGTTGTTCTTGTTATTGCACGTTAAGTACAATAGCTTCCGTTTGCATGTTATCAAAGGAAATCGAAACGGGACGCTGTGATGCAAATCCCCAGAATAAAGGCAATCACAACCGGGCTAGGACCGAGAGCCACAGTCTTGGTTCGGGCGTGACATAGGCGATTAATGGTTTTTATAATGATATAATGGTAACTGCTTTCTGGCGATTTTCAGCAGTTGTATTTCTCCGAAAGACTTCCATCGATTGCTTTCATGTTCCTCCATGTCCGAAAATTCCATTCCCACGCTCTCATGATGCCATGATTTGGTTTCCAAGTGGTTGCTTTTACCAGACTATATGTGAACTACTCCATGACTTCAGTTTTGGACGGTTGTTGCCCCATGATTTTATTTTTCAAGTGAAGACTGTCACACAATCTCGTTCCTAAGAGGTAAATGTTCCCTCCAAAAATTTACACCCATATCTTGTCAATCTCAACTGCTTTACTGATTTTGAACTTCATAGTCGTGCTTTTATGCCCTTTAAGTGAACATCTGCTAGTTACTCCATTGTCTCAGTTGCTTCATCTCACACTAGTAACTATATTCCCACTACAAAAAAACATTGGATTAGCGACGAAATTTGCAACGGAAATTTTGGAAAAATCCGTCGCAAATCGAATTTGCGACGGATTTTGCGACGGAAAAAATTCCGTCGCTACTAGCGCGTCGCAAATTTTTGCGACGGAAAATTCAAAAATTCGTCGCAAATTTGCAACGAAAAAAAATTCGTCGCAAAGTCCGTTGCAAAATTCATCGCAAATTTGCCACGAATACAATTCGTCGCAAATATTTCGTCGCAAATTTGCGACGAACTCCATCCGTCGCAAAATTCGTCGCAAATTTGCGACGGATTCCGTCGGAATTTCGTCGCAAATTTGTGACGAAGTACATCCGTCGCAAAAATCTATCGCAAACATCAGTCGGAATTTCGTCGCAAATTTGCGACGAACAAAATCCGTCGCAAAATTCGTCGCAAAAAATCCGTCGCAAATTTGCGACAAACATATTCCGTCGCAAAAATCCGTCGGAAATTCGTCGTAAATTTAGTCGCAAATTTGCGACGAACTATGTCCGTCGCAAAATTCGTCGCAAAAATCCGTCGGAATTTCGTCGCAAATTTGCGACGAACAAAATCCGTCGCAAAAAATCCGTCGCAAATTTGCGACAAACATATTCCGTCGCAAAAATCCGTCGGAAATTCGTCGTAAATTTAGTCGCAAATTTGCGACGAACTATGTCCGTCGCAAAATTCGTCGCAAAAATCCGTCGCAAATTTCGTCGGAAATTTGCGACGACCTCCATCCGTCGGAAAATTCGTCATGAATTGCATTGGAAAACGCGTCGCGAATTTCATTGCAAATTAGCGACAAACTTTAATAATTGCAAAATTCAGCTTGAAATTTTCGTCGTTATTTTTAAATCATTTCGACCGTAAATTATTGTCTATATCAATCAAAGGAGCCAATGACATATAATTGAAACATAAAAACGAACAAACCATACATTCTGACAAACCAGCCACAATGACATATAATTAAAACAAATAACAGAAGGAAAGTTTTATAGTCTGACATGATGCTATTTGATATCCAATCTTACAATACATTCAAAACATGAACTAAGAGACAGGACAACCATAGAAGACGCAACAATCACCATACAGAAGAAGGCGCAGCCTTGGTACGATGGCAAGACACCAAAAGTAGTCACCTTTGTCGAGACCTGAGGAAATGTCGATACATAAATCAGTCCAGAATATAAAAAAAAGCGTTTATGCATGGATGTGGAACTAACTAGGTGTAAAATAACACAAATACGTTTCAGAACGAACATAAATGTTCATACATATGAATATGAGTGAAATTATGAAAAACCAAAATTGCTAACCTAAAAATGTCAACTACAAAGCCTGGAGAAAATCATCATCATCACCATCATCATCATCATCAGCATCAGCATTCCCGGCATCAATGTGTTGATCATCATTGTGCTCATCACCTATTAGATTGGCTGAAGGTACAGGAGGACCGTAATTGCGATTGATGTTAAGGTGTTGCATAACCATTCTCATTTGTTCTTCCAAGTTATGTATTCGTTCATCCTTCTTAACAAGTAAATCATTTAGACGATTCACTTCTTGGGTCAATTGCTCGTCTGGTCGTGACCTCCTTCGACCAGTCCCAACGGATGATGAACTTCCAAGACTATTCGACATGAATATCCTTGACAACAATCCCAGCCCAAATATTTTCCCTTTTTTTCACCCCACCCGTTGCCTCCATCCATAATGCCATATTATCAACTGGTGGCTGGGACTCAGGACAATCATCACTACCACTAGCACTGCTCATTAAAAGTTGATCATATTTGTCCTACATTAACAATGTAGATGAAAATAAAATCACTATATATATAATATATATACCATCAATCACCAAAGCATTCACGGTTTTCATTATAGTTTACATATAAGCCAAAGCATAACTTTACGTACCTTAACAGCTTTTGTTCGATTGCCAGTCCATGTCTTATCTTTATTTTGAAATGTGCATTCAAATGTAGTTGCAAATGTCGGTTCCGTCCCCAATTCATGTGCCTACAAAATGTAAACTTGAGTAATTGAATTAAATTAACTTATAACGCATTTAACAGACTTACCAGTCGTTTGCGATGCTCCGCAATGTTGATAGAGCCCCCAGCATATGTGGCTGACCCATCACTAGAACTAGAAGATCGATTCTTCTTATTCTGCTCACAGAGTTGCCGACTCTATTCAGATGCCCAAAATCTGTTAATTGCCACCCAATTGTCAGCTGTAAAGAAAGACGGCTTCGCTTGCTTGCTCTTCGCTCTATTCATGACATTTCGCATAAAATCACTTATTTTCTTATCGAAAATTCTTCTCACTTCATTGTCTTCCGCTTCCTCCCACTTAAACTTCCGCTGCAATAAATAAAAACACAAATTGAAAATTATTATGATGATCACATAACCATAACCATGCACCACACACATATAGACAGATTTTGTAAAGTTCATGTCGGGAAAATATCTGGTCCTTTAGGTATCGAAAACTACAGAGTTGTTCTGGTCCCTTTACATCATTCTTGACCATCAATATACTACACCAAACATAATTTATGAGAAAATAAAATATGTAAAACTTACCTTGAACTCATTCCACCACATTTCTTTTCCTTCTTGTGGAACACTTCTGTAATTAAGATACTCTCCCATCCAAAAGTTTCTTACTATTTTGTTTAATTCTTTCACAACAGACGTAGCATCCGTGAATCTGCATTCATACGAATATTGTGCAACATGGACAATTCAGTTGACATCAATATCTAAAGCCCTAAATATGACATATACTAAAATAAAAATGAAGCACTTACGAATCTCCAAATGGGCATATGAAGAATCGGGTTATCTTCTTGACCTCTGTTTCCGTCAATATTCGATTGTTTCGCCGAATAATGGGGTGGAACGGAAAGAGAGGGAGCTAAAGGAGATTGAACTGGAGAACGTTCAGTTCGTATGTGGTCAAGTCCCGTAACATGTTGTTGAGTGTGGGAGGAAGGGCCAACGTGCCCATATTGTGACGGATCATATTGTGGTTGAGGGTTAGATGCCGGGATAGGAGAAGATGAAAGGGACGGGGACGAGGACGAGGACGAGGAATAGCCTTGTCTTCTAGGCATGTGACCTCCACGTTTATACTGACAAGTAGGAAGGTTATGCGAATATGTAAAGAACTATTGACACGTATTACGAACACATAATGATGTACATGACGAAGCTTACCATTTTGATGGAATGACTGAGAAAATGTTTCCTTGAAATGAGCCAATGTCGAGTGTTTATGACGTGCAATTTCCTACAAACAAATATACTCAAAATCCCATTCATTTTTTATATGAAACATCAATGTATGAGCACAATATGGGTGGCCACCGGTATGAAACATCACTATATGAATCGCATTCATTTTGATTAATTTTTTTTTACCACGTACAAAAATTTAAATTTCACTGAAAGTGGGTGGCCACAAATATTCTAAGTCATTCTGTAAAGTTTTGTAAGAAATAAATTATTATTATTGTTAAATTTTTTTTGGGACCTAAAAAAAATTTCACTAAAAGTTGGTGGCCACTAATATTCTAAGACATTCTGTAAATTTTTGAAATTTTAAAATTTTAAGAATTTTTAAATTATTAATTTTAATATAAAATTTATTCCGTGGAAAAAAAAATTTCCATACTAAAATTGGGTGGCCACAGGTAGTATAAGCTATTAGATAAAATTTCCCAATTTTTTTTTGTTTTTTAAGTCATTCTTTATTTTAATAATTTTTAGGGCACGTTAAAAAAATTAAATATAACTAAAAGTGGGTGGCCACAAGTATTATAAGCCATTCCGTGAAATTTTGAAAATTTTTAAATTCTGAATTTTTTTGCCATCTAAAGAAATTTAAATTTCACTGCAAGTTGATGGCCACATGTTTTCTAGGCAATTCTGTGCATGTTTTTTAATTTTATATTTTTGTTCTTTTTCTTCAAAAAAAAAAGAATTTTCCTCACAATGGGTGACCACATTTATGCTAAGCCATTTTATCAGGTGCATGGAAAGTTTTCATTTTTTAATAATTTTTTTCCCGGAACGTTAAAAAATCTAAATTTCACTGAAAATGGGTAGGCACTATTAATTTTTGCAATTTTGTGATATCATGAAATTTTATTTGTTAAAAATTTTTAAAAAATTTTACTGTCAAATTTGATATTTGTTGTCAACATATACCGGTTTTTTAATTTTACATAATTTTGCAGGAATTTTTATAGAATTGTTTAATTTTCAAGCATTTTCTGTGAAAACGCTTAATCAATCATCCTATCGTCATTGAACGCTTAATCATCCACAAGGCATTAATCCACCTCCTAATCAGCCTATTTAACTCCTAAATATGCCCCAAAATCATCCGATAGTCATCGTCCCATAATCAAACCAAAATCTAACTTAATTAATCCCAAAAATTATCTAAACATATCTAGAGAGGCAAAATTAATCATAATCTAGCTTTAGGAATTTATACTCACCTAATTCTAACCTCCGAACTCAACTAAATCGATGGGGATCGAGCGGCCAATTGCCGGCGAGCGGCAAAATCGGCAGCGGCGACCCGGTGGCTTCCGCGGCGATGCAAGGCAGTCTGGCAAGCGGTGGCGTGGAGTCCTCATGCCAACGGCCACGGCTTGGCGAGTGGCAGTTCGGCGGTTGGCGATTACGCCCGGACGGAGGAGGAGGAGAATGAGGCCAGCGGATGGCGGGCTGGCAGCGGGGGGCGAGTCGGGGGCCGGGCTGACGCCGGCTGGCGGCAGGCTGGGGGCAAGGGGCGGGGCGGGGGGTGGGGCGGGGGCGAGGGGCGACTGGCAGGGGCGGGCTGGCGGCAGACGGCTGGGCGACGAGCGGAGGGGTGCGGGGCAGCGACGGGCGGGGGCGAGGGCGGGGCGGGGGCGAAGGCGACCGGCGACGGGCGAGGGGCGGCGCGAGGGCGAGGGCAGGCAGGGCAGGGGCGAGGGGCGGCTGGCGGGGGCAGGCTGGCGGCGGATGGTTGGGCTACGAGCAGGGGGATGCAGGGCGGGGACGGGGCAGGGGCAAGAGCGATCGGCGACGGGAGGGGGCGGCGCAGGGGCGTGGGCAAGCGACGGGCGGGGGGCTTGGGGGCGGCTGGCCTGCGACCGGCGACGGGCGGGGGAGCCTGCGGGGCTCGGCGGCGACGGGCGGGGGCGTGGGCGACGGCGAGGGCGACGGCGGACGGCGACGGCTACGACGGCGACGACGGGGGGACCTGCGCAGATCTGAAGAAACGGAGGAAGACGAGCGCAAATGTAGTAAAATTTGCGACGGACTTCCTATGTCCGTCGCAAATTTGCGACGGACATAGGAATTTGTGACGGATGCGACGGACATAGGAAGTCCGTCGCAAATTTGCGACGGAAACAATCTGTCCGTCGCAAATTTGCGACGGACTTTCTATGTCCGTCGCAAATTTGCGACGGATACCCTTGTCCGTCGTAAATTTGCGACGGACACAAATCGGTCCGTCGCAAATATTTCACCGACAAATATTTTGCGACGGAAATTATAGCGCCGTCGCAAATTTGCGACGGACCTAAAAAAGAAAGTCCGTCGCAAATTTGCGACGGAAAAAGAAAGTCCGTCGCAAATTTCGGGCGAAAAAATTCTCCCGTAAAATTTGCGACGGACAATTGGAGTGCCGTCGCAAATTTGCGACGGATAATTTTAGTCCGTCGCAAATTTCGAGTGGTTTAAATTCCACTTCAAATTTGCGACGGACACAAATCGGTCCGTCGTAAATTTGCGACGGACACCATAGGTCCGTCGCAAATATTTCACCAACAAATATTTTACGACGGAAATTATAGCGCCGTCGCAAATTCGCGACGGACCTAGCAAGTTCGTCGCAAATTTCGGAGGGAAAAATTCCCTCGTAAAATTTGCGACGGACAATTGGAGTGCCGTCGCAAATTTGCGACGGATAATTTTAGTCCGTCGCAAATTTCAAGTGGTTTAAATTCCACTTCAAATTTGCGACGGACCTTTGTGTCCGTCGCAAATTTGCGACGGACACAAACCGATCCGTCGCAAATTTGCGACGGACACCATAGGTCCGTCGCAAATATTTCACCGACAAATATTTTGTGACGGACATAGGAAGTCCGTCGCAAATTTGCGACGGAAAAAGGAAGTCCGTCGCAAATTTCGGGGGAAAAATTCCATCGTAAAATTTGCGACAGACAATTGGAGTGCCGTCGCAAATTTGCGATGGATAATTTCAGTCCGTCGCAAATTTAGAGTGGTATAAATTCCACTTCAAGTTTGCGACGAACACAATCGGTCCGTCGCAAATTTGCGACGGACACCATAGGTCCGTCGCAAATATTTCACCGACAAATATTTTGCGACGGAAATTATAGCGCCGTCGCAAATTTGCGACGGAAATAGAAAGTCCGTCGCAAATTTCCAGAGGAAAAATTCCCTCGTAAAATTTGCGACAGACAATTGGAGTGCCGTCGAAAATTTGCGACGGATGACTTTAGTCTGTCGCAAATTTGTGACGGTCAGGTTTGAGTTTTGCGACGGATAAAAAGTTGCAAAATTTACGACGGACTCAGACCTAAGTCCGTGGCAAATTTCGACCGGTAAATATTCCCTAGCAAAATTTGCAACAGGCAGGTCTAAGTCCGTTGCAAATTTCAAACGGTAGAAATTCCATAGCAAAATTTGCGACGGACCAGTATATTCCGTCGAAAATATTCGACGGACAGGTTTTGAGTCCATCGCAATTTTGCACATACTAAATGATCCAGGGTACATTTTTTAACGTCTTTTTTTCTGTCAAAAATTTAGCGTCTCATTGATTTGGGTCCTAAATTTGCTACGTCTTTTTTTCAGTCCAAAATTTTGGCATCTCAAATTTTGCAATGGAAATTAGAATATCGGAAATGTTAAGGCACGTTAATAATATTTGACATGTCGTCTTTTTCAGTCTAAAATTTCAGATGATACATTAAAATAGAAAGAATAATCGACAATAACAATAATAAAAAAGCACAATAACAATAATAACAAGAACAATAATGATAACAGCAAAAATAGCACTTGTAGCATTAATAATTACACATCTGTAGTGTTTTGTGACAAACATGTTAATCTTCGTCTTCATCTTCGTCGTCATCTTCGCCTTCGTCTCGGTCGTCGTCTTCATCTTCGTCTCAGTCGTCGTCTTCGTCTTCGTCCTCGTCTTCGTCATCTGTCTGAAAATCAGATTCAGAACATTCTTGTACATTTACTTCGCAAATTTCAGTTGGATCCACATCTATCATTGCTCCACACGGATCTCGTAAAGTTGGTATGTTATATTCCTCAATTTCAACCGTGTTACACACTTCCTCTTGTTGGTAGGCTCTATCCTTCCAGTGTTCCTCGATTTTCCTCCGTACTTTGATTTTACATCCAGCCCACCAATCAGCTTTGTCACGTTTTAAACTAGGATATGATGCATAACATACTTGAATTGCTTGTTGTGCCAAGACAAATGATTCATACTTCATATACCTTTTCTTGTGATTTATTTCAACCAAATTGAACTTCGTATACACCTTCATTCCTTTGACGGGGTTGAACCACGTGCACTTAAATAACACAACCCGCATCATTAATGGTCCAGGGTACTCTATCTCTATGATTTTATCCAACAAGCCATAAAAATCATCTTGCCAACTGTCACCATTGGATGACCGAACAGACACACCACTATTCATTGTGGAGTTTCCCATTCCATATTCTTGAGTATGAAAATTATATCCATTTATGAAATATGTTGGCCAACTTCGAACTCTTAACTGTGGACCCCATGACAGATAATATAGCAATCCTTACTCTCCAAATTCATCATACTTACTGTGAACCTAAGGTTACACATGCAAAGTTAATAATATATATTTTACTAAATGATGTATATAATTTTAATAACTTGGTTTTGATCCATAGGCAGCTTACATATGTCTTGAACCATGCTGCAAATTGTTCATCGCATAAACGGTCAAACTCATTTGGTTGTAGTCCAGACATTGAAGTTTGGAAAATCCTAATATTAAAAACCATATCATTATTAGCAAATATTTGACACGCAAAATATATATTTGTAAATTTACACTTACTTGGAGTATGGCTCGACTTCTGGGCAGTTCAGTAAAATATAAGTATGGGCTGCATGCAATTCTTCGCCTGATAAGTAACGAAACTGACAAGCGCCGCTTGGTCGACCCAAATAATTAAAAATAGAGAATGCCGTGCAATTGGGATCAATGGGGCCCTCATCATTTCTGCCTGCTCTCCGCCTCTTTCACTGAACGTGCGGCTCAAAATAGTATGATGCAAATGTTGTCACTTCTTCCACAATATATGCCTTACAAATTGAAGCTTCAACACGTGCCTTATTCTTCACTTTTTTATTCAAATGATATAAGAATCTAGTTGAAATAAAAAAAAGCTCATCGGAATATATTATATGATAAACTAATTTGAACTATATTTTAAAAAAAAAACATTACCTCTCAAATGGATACATCCATCGAAATTGGGCAGGACCTGCAACTTTGGCCTCATAAGGCAAGTGAACTAAGAGATGCTCCATCGAATCAAAAAACGCCGGAGGAAATATCCTTTCTAAGTTGCAAAGAATAATTGGAATATCTCTCTCTAGTTTTTCCATGTGCGATGCTTTTAACACTGTCGAGCAAATATCATGGAGGAAATTACTTAATTCTGTAATGGCGCCCCATACAAAGTTCGGTAGAACTTCCTTCAAAGCTATTGGAAGTAATCTTTCCATCATGATGTGACAATCATGACTCTTCAAATCTGTCAACTTGCATTCATTCAAATCAACACATCTCCCGAGGTTCGAAGCATATCCATCAGGAAATCACACATATTTCAACCATTGACAAACAACTCGCCTCTGCTCCTTAGCCAATGTATAAACTGCTTTCGGTTTTGATCCCCTGCTGCTTGCATCCACAGTTAGTATTGGCCGATCGCAAATATCTCTCATATCTTTTCTTGCATTCAAGTTGTCTTTTATTTTTTCGGCGACATCCATCACAGTATTTATGACATTGTTGAAAACATTCTTTTCATGTGCATGACGTCAAGATTATGATGAATAAGATGGGCCTTCCAATATGGTAGATCCCAAAATATACTGCGTTTTGTCCACTTATGTATACTTCCGTACGCAAAAGTCGTGCTGTGCGGGTTCTCAACAACAGTTGGAAAGTCCTGCACACGTTTCCAAATTTGATCGCCGGTCAACCTCAATGGTGGACGCGTTCTTTCAATTCTATTCTTGATGAACTCTTTCTTATTCCTTCTGAAAGGATGATTTGGCGATAAAAATTGTCTGTGACAGTCAAAATAGCTAGGCTTCTTTCCATGTTTTAATCTAAATGACTTTGACCTCTCCAAACATATCGGACATCCTAAGATCCCAGCTGTACTCCATCCAGATAACATTCCGTAAGCTGGAAAGTCATTTATCGTCCAAAGAAGGGCAGCCTTCATTACAAATGTTTGATCGGTAGAAACGTCATACGTAGGGACACCTTCAACCCAAAGCCATTGTAACTCCTCAAACAATGGTTGCATATAAACATCTATCAATTTTTTCGGATTTTGCGGCCCTGTCACGATCAATGTCAAAAACATATAAGATGTCTTCATGCACATACCAGGTGGAAGATTGTACGGCGTTAAAATAACTGACCAGCATGAATAACTTCTTCTTGTTTTCCCAAATGGAGCAAATCCATCGGCACAGAGACCTAACCTGATGTTCCGAGGCTCCATTGCAAACTCAAGGTATGTTCTATCAAAATGTTGCCATGCCTCCGCATCTGAAGGGTGACACATTAGACCCTCTTCTGTTTCATGATTTGCATGCCAAGTCATGTGTTCAGCAGTGGCTTTAGACGCATAAAGCCTTTGTAATCTGGGGATTAAGGGCACATAAAACATTTGCTTGCATGCTCTACGCTTCTGATTACGACCTGGCCTCCTGTTAATCTTGTACCTAGGTTGGCTACGGAATTTGCAAGATTCTGCATTTTCATCATCTCTCCAATATATCATACAACCCCTACTACATATATCAATTTTTACAACCGGAAGACCTAAGTTATCCACTAGCTTTTTCATATCATAAAAATCACTTGGCATGTTGTTATCACGAGGCAATGATTCTCGCATTACTTCAACAAAAGAGTTGAAGCAATCCGCAGACACATTATGCTCTGCCTTGATATTTAATAGTCGGGCTGTCACCGATAACTTAGTGTGGTCCTTACAACCTGCCCATAGAGGTTCATCTGCTGCTTTCAACACGTCCCAAAACTGATTTGATTGAAAAGTTTCATTATACACGTTCTCCTCAAAACCGGTTACTCATATATCTTTCAATTGTGAAGCATGACTAGTATCCAATTGTTCACGTGTAGAAGTAAAACTAGTACTTGTATGATTTGATTCTGTGACAAAATTATAACTAGCTGCATCAATCACCATCCTCTCGTATGGGTTCAATTGCTCATAATAGCCACATTCTTCCTTAACTGAAAATTGGTCACTTCTTCCATATCCTTCATCAGATATAAATGGTTCATCATGGGAAGTCCAATTATAATAGTTCGGAGTAAACCCATATCTAATAAGGTGTTCTCTAACTTGATCACACACAAGAAATTTATCATTATCGCACTTTTTACATGGACACCTTAACTTATTTCTATCCATAAACTCATATTTACTACTAGCAAAGTCTAAAAATAGTTCCAACCCAGTACGAAACTCATCTGTCAATCCTTGACGTCCAAGTAAGTTCTTATTATACATCCAAGTCCTTTCTCTTTGCATTGTGTCTGTATTAAAATAAAAATTCTGGTAAAATATTTAAAATATCATATCTATTGTTCGTAATTAAAACTATAAAATTTTGGAAATTATAATTTTTGTTATTCACACAACAATTAATATGAAATTGCAAAAATAGAAAAAATTACAATGTAAAGAAGACTTACCCAAATATTTGACTGAAATATTGATAGGACAAAGTGATCAATTTGATGAGAATTGCAAAGTCTACTTGGATTGCGAGACCTTCAATTAGGCACAAACCCAAAAAAGAATAATCACTTCAGAATTATTTTTTACTAATTTTTAAAGTATGACGGAAACGGAATTCATCCCTCGTAAATTTGCGACGAATACCTCATTCCGTCGCAAAACGGAGTGGCCGTTCGGCTCATCCGAAGGCCGGCAAGGTGTCACCGGTCGCCGGTCGTTAAACCGGTGATGCAAATACGAAAAAAACACAAACATAAACATATATTAAAAAAATATTAGAATGCAACGACGAATAGTGACGAAGCTAGCAATTTTGCACTTACCAGAACAAAAGCTTCACCGAGATTAATATGTGGGTGCATGGATTTTGCTGATTTCAGATATATGAAAGAGGGAGAAAAGCAACAGAAAGCGAGAGAGAGCGAGAGAGAGTGAGAGAGAGAGAAAGTGATTATATGTCACGGGTTGATAAACTACGAATTTGCGACGGATGTGTGTTTTCGTCGCAAATTTGCGACGGACGTACTTTGCCGTCGCAAATTTGCGACGGATTTTGCGGCTGTATTATTTTCCGTCCCAAATTTGCGACGGATTGTATTTTCCGTCGCAAATTTGCGACGTATCGTACTTTCCGTCGCAAATTTGCGACGGAAAATAAAACCGTTGCAAATTTGCGACGGATTATTTCCATCGCAAATTTGCGACAGAAAACACGATACGTCGCAAATTCCATCGCAAATTTGCGACGGAAAAAATTTCGTCGCAAATTTCTTGTTTTTTTGCAGTGTCCTATGCCTCTCACACTTCAAAGAACTTGGATGGCATTATGATATTCGCTAGTATCCATATCAATAGTTACTAGCAATTTGTCATCGTGTATCGACAACTGAATATAAGCCACCGATGTGTATCAACATTGATAAGCAAATGACAATCTCTACGATCGTTCGACAAGATGTCACATGTGTGGAAATGTTCACGTGTTACTCATGTGGCTGCCCATCCTCACGTGTCAAGCACGTGCTTGTTCATGTTGACAACTCGATTATTTTTTGTGTAAACAGGAGTATATGGTGTTTGTTAGGACGTTGAGAGCCGCGACAACAGTAGGGCTTGGAAGTTAAGGCAGTGGATGTGGGTTCATTATGGAGAGTGGTGTTGAGTTGCACATACTAGGCAAAAGAAGTTCCAAATTAAGAATGTGGTGTGAGCTAGAGTAGTCTCGAGTGAAAATAAATCCAACCAGCAATGTTGATAGGCTCGAACTTGGGTTCTCTCTTGGTGCACTCCCCAAGTGAAGCTATAAGTCTTTGCTATGCATACCCAACAAGTGGTATAGGAACTGATATTTGATAGAGTCTAACGTGTATAGGTTTGCTTCTGATGAATATCTCAAAGGAGGAATCTCGGATGTGACTCTTCAGTTGAGGTGACTAGTAGGGTGTGTTCCTACCGAGCTTGGCAGGTAAAGGTGATTTAGGGGAAGTCAAAAGGCTCGCTTTATGTTCTTGAAGAATTTGGTTAGGCCAAGATGAAGATTTGAGTTAAGATAATGTTGGTATAGAAAGATACTCGGAGTAAGTACAAAATAGGTGCCATAACTTTTGTACGGAGGATACTTAAGTGCCATAATTTTTTTTGGCTCATTTGAGTGTCATAACTTTCAAAAAAAAAGATCACTTAAGTGCTACTTACGAGCTGGTCGTGAGGGCCTGAAACCGTGGCTTTTCCGACCGAACAATAATCGTTCCGGTTAGGCGAGCACCACCAGCTTGAAGAGGGGGGTGTCAGTGAATCACTCAATGACATCCGTTCGTCTCGAAATTTCCGTTTTAGCCTTTGTTGACGAATGTAAAAATTCTTCATAGTCATACATTTATCAAGCCGATTTGTGTGACTACGAAGCATCTTTACCTTCATCAACGGAGGCTAAAACGGAAATTTCAAGACAAATGGAGGCCATAGAATGATTCACCGACACCCCTTCTTCAAGCTGGTGGTGCTCGCCTCACCGAGAAGGTCATCGTTTGGCTGGAAAAGCCGCGGTTTTTGGCCCTCACGATTAACTCATCTGACAAGCTAGTCGTAAGGGCTTGAAACCACGACTTTTCCGGTCGAACGGTGACCTTTCCGGTGAGGTGAGCACCAACAACTTGAAGAGGGGGTGTCGGTGAATCATTCCATGGCCTCCGTTCATCTCGAAATTTCCATTTTAGCCTCCGTTGACAATGGTAAAAATGTTTCGTAGTCATACAAATCGGTTCAATAAATTGTGTAACTTCGAAGCATTTTTACCTTCGTCAACGGAGGCTAAAACAGAAATTTCGAGATGAACGGAGGCCATGGAATGATTCACCGATACCCCCTCTTCAAGCTGGTGGTGCTCGCCTCCCGGGAAGGTCACCGTTCGGCCGGAAAAGCGGTGGTTTTGGGTCCTCACAACCAGCTTATAAGTGGCACTTAAGTGATCTTTTTTTTAAAGATATGGCACTCAAGTAAGCCAAAAAAAAGTTATGGCACTTAAGTGTCTTCCGTACAAAAGTTATGACACTTGTACTGTACTTACCCCAAAGATACTCTAATTATAGGGAGCAGCCCAATCTAAGAGGCTCACATGTTCATATGATAGACCAAAAGAGTCATATACTAGGGATGTGGTGTAACGTGAAGCAATTAATATATCATAATTGAACCATAACTCATTTGAACTAAAATGGGTCTCATTAATTATATTTGTGATCAAGGCTCGAGACTAATTGATTGTCATTTGGAATCAATATGAGTTTGATGTTTTCGGGATACTTGAAGTATTTATGGGGGCTTGGAGACGAAGACACACAACCGAAAGATGCAAGTAGATGGCCCGTCTAGCACCCAAGCAAACTAGGCAAGTAGGCGAGTACCCAGCTAAGAAGTGGCCAAGTATGGCCAAAAACCCAACAAACCTCAAAACTGAAAATGTTTCCTAGCATAGTACTCGGCTACGCGAACCCAATCCATCTGTGCTTTAAACTCTATTTTTCGTGTTTATTTTGACAAAAAAGAGGTGAAAAACCTAAAAAGTTTTGAGAGTCATCATGCAAGAGAGTTGAGAGATGTGAATACTCCTCTTTTTCGATTGATTCTGGTGGGTTAGAGTGTTATCTAGCATAGGGAATGTCATGACTCGACTCAAGACCGTGACCCACAGCCATGTCTTGGCTCAAGATCATGATCATCCTCACTTCGAGGTTGTTGTTGCGATGTCCCAGGTGCGTCGCCGTCCCATTTCTTTTTGTCTTTTGTTACGATCATGCGAAAGCGTGTAGAATTAACATTAGATCAACAACAACAACAATAACGAGGCTATGAAAAGCATTTTGCAAGCACATTACTATTTTACTTGATTCGAGCTTTGTAAACTACTATTTTACATGATTCGTGCTTTGTACGAGCGCTTTCACTACGAGCCTATCATACCTTTCTACATCCGAAATTATACATGTCTATTTGCATGGTCGGGGTACCCCTATCTCATCTACCGCGGCGCCCTTCTCAAAAAACAAAAGTTGGTCTTCCCATGCAAGGCCGGCTCGCCCGCGGTCCCCTTAGGCATGGGGTCATCGATTGCCCCATGTGGTCCGCCAAAACTAGGGAGGGGTTCGAAAAGATCTCTGTCAAACCACAGGTACCATGCTATGTACTTGTGGGGGATGAGGTCGTTGAGACTCTTGTCAACCCAAACTTTGGTCAAAACCTTGCAGTAGGCTTGGTTAGCGGGCATGTCTATTATGTCGGTAACAATGACTTCCAAGTTTACGGGCATACCAAAGCGGACGGGAGGCAAATCCATACCTACAAATCTAAAAAACAATGAGGGATGAGTCACAGATTCAATAAGTAAATTCACTAAACTTCTGTTAGAAGGATGCCTCATCGTTGAACAAGTATTCAATATTTACTGTCTCACTTGTCGATAGTAAATCAATAGCAAAGCTCTTACCTTACCTTTGCTATGGCATGGAAAACATTCGGCACACATATTATGTCACACCCCAAACTCAACAAGAATAAGGGCATGACACGGCCATCCTTTCTCAAAAGGACGCAGCCTAAACATAAACAAAACTCACCTAATATCATAATATATGCATTTACATATATATACATGATATAGAGTTTATCTGGTTATAATATCAGAGTTAACTACAATCCATCAAAAGGCCAAAAGCTTAACTAGCAACACACTAAAACTTAAACTCCACATCCACGTGTAACTCGTACCAACAAATCCCAACTATCAAAATATCCTCCCCAACACCGGAACTCTCACGCCTACTAGCGTCTCGGTGAAGAACCTGAAAAATAAGTAAGATAAGAGGAATGAGCTACCACGGCTCAGTGAGTAATACATTTCTTCTAAGTAGATCAAGCACCCACTATACACACGGTTATAAGACCAAACAAAAGCTCAATTAACCCAACTCCAACATATCACAAACTTCAAGGTCAAAATACGTTATATACCACTTAAACATAACTTTTTTACAATAGGAAATCTCGTTTTAATTAATAATATCAAAGAAAAAATCAATGGTCAATTCCATTGGCCAATCTCGTCGAAAAGCACACGCCAATGGTCCATTCCATTGGCCAATCTCATGCTCAGAAATCTAAGTATGATCACGGATAACGCCCCATGAAAAGCGACCAAGATTCCCCCTTGGCAAGGTCTCCACCTACTATAAGCCGGTGGCTTTGCCCACAAGGATATCCTAGATTAGTATGCACATACCCACAACCCCTCATTTGAGTTCACAGAGACACTGAGCATCAAAATCCGCAACAATATCATCCACCAATCTACAAAACCTATTCCAGAAATCATTTCATAAACCATTTCATAAACCGATATAAAACCCTTCATAAGCCACATTCAAATGCAAGAACTCCTCATGAGTCTTTCTCAAAAGGTTTCGCAAACATATTTCATTCAGTAAATTAAAACCGAAATCAAAAGATAATCTTTCATTTCAAATACACAAGATGGCAGTAAATGCTCGATCCAATTTTATGCAATCAAAATGCCATTTCTTATTTGGTAACATGTCTAATACATATCATTTTCTAAACATGAGTTTACAAATTCAAAGAAGAAATAGTACCACTCACCTACGGCAGTTTCTCGAGCCGATGCACTCGAATACCTAACAATAAGTCGAAAAACGATATCAAAATCGAGTAAAATGTTACTTCAACTACGACTCAGCTCAACTAGGCTTAGACGCTAATATAACGACTAAAAGACGCCCCCAAATCACTCATCCAAAGCGATTATCCAAATTCATCCACAACGCGGAACTTGAGCGCGAAACTTGATTGTGTCATAACTTTCTCTATTGAATTCCGTTCTAAGCGAACTTATAGTCAAGAGAAAGCTTATTCAGAGCATTACAAGAACCCCAACTTGGTAGCCCCAAAATCGAGCCGAAAACCGACGAAAATCGGCCTAAAAGCCGCTGGTTGTGCACTGTTCACTGCACGCATTCAACTTCAAAAATTCATATCTGGCAAACCGTAAGTCCAAATCAAGTTCCGTAAAATCCCACGGCCTCGCAACACCTAAACTACCAATTCTATAAAAATACGTAGCTCTACGACTCAAAAATCTGACTTCGCCGCTCAAACAACACATAACTCCGAATTACAATCCCTAACCCGAAAAATGTTCCGATTAATTGAACGAGGGGTGCAAATACTTACGAAGCATTGCATTACGAAGTCAAATCGGCTTAGCGAGACCCCCGCGGTGCAAAACCCTCTTCTCTTTTCTCTTTTTCTTCTTCTTCTTTCCTTTCCTCTCCTTTCTCCTCTTTTCCGTTTCTGTTTTTCTTGGCCAAGGAGCTCTCGGCCTCCTATTTAATTTGGCCGAGAGTCCACTGTAGCTTATGTTGACTTGTTGACCCCTTTTTTTTTTACCCATATTTTACATATTATGCAAGCATAAACACAAATAATTTCAAGCCAAGCACACAGGATCTCATTTATTAACTTAACCGAAATTCATTGGTTCTTTCGAAATCCACCGGGCATCCGAAATTCATCGGGCAACGTCCTGAAATCCATCGGTGACGGCTATATCCCTCGTGTGACCATGCAACAAGCACTATGCAATCCGATTTCTTATCTTTATATCATTAGTCAATGCATTCCAAGCCCAAAGGCGTGCCGTGCTAGTGTGTCTCATGACTTACGATATGCCGTAATTATCTAACATGTCGGGCACGGTCTAGGGTTCGTGACTTCATCCATCACGCCAAACGTCAACATAGAACCAAACATTACTCGGATCGATACGCCTCAATATCAACCCGCAGCCAAGCAAGGCCCGGTCCGTCATGCTATAACGTGCGTACAAGACCATACTACACCCCTTTTTGTGGCCTAGTTGTGCTTCGACTCATGGCTAGGTTTCAACACAAGTCCAAACCATGCAACGCAATGCCCTAGCCAAGGATTAGGGAATACACTTACAACTAAACCAAAGGGGCAGTCCTAAAGGTGGTGTTCGTTGAAGGCAAAGAGGTGAAATGAGAGTGGCAGAGGGAAAGAGAGAGGAGAAAGTGGCAAGCAAGGTGAGGAGAAAAGAGGAAAGAGATGGTGACACTCTTATTTATAGTACAAGACTCATTGATTGCCTTTTCAAGTGGTCCAATTATGTGCTCCAAGGTGGCTTGGCTAAGGCTAAGGGGAGATCTTGCAAGATCACTAGGTCTCTTAATGGTTGACTCAACTTGTCTTAAAAGTGTCCTAACTTGTCTTCCAAGTCTCTCATTAGGGCCATAATGCCCGAGGTTTGGAGGGACAACAAGGCACATGAGTCATCTTCTTCATTTATGACCAAGGGACACCTAAGCTTTAATGATAACTTTGCCTTAATTCACTAGCTTCCAAATATTAACTTAGACTTCGACTTGGTCCGTCTATTCTTGCTCCCCAAGTTGGTGTGTGACTCTTGCTTCATATCTTTCAAGACATTCACTAATTCACTAGGGACACCTAAGCTCGTGACCCACCTTCTTCATTAAGTACTAGACTCCAAAAATCATCATGACATTAATAAGAGGTGAGCTAAGGCAAATGAGAGTTTTGCGTGTCCATCCACAGTCGACTACCTTATTCGGACCGAGGTTTGTGGCAAAACGGCGACCGAACGTGGTCGGCAGTGACCGAGCCTGTCCAGTATAACTGGGTCCAATGATTGGGTCTGGATGGGCGCAGGGCCTAGTTGGTCAAAACCGACCATGCATAGGGCCGAGTCCATGGTCGGGACTAGTCGGCACCTGATTAGGCTCGTGGTTGGAACTGACCAAGCACAGGAACTGACACATGGCCTGGCGCAAGGCCTGGCTCATGGCCAAACTTGATTGGCACTAGATCAGGACCATGACAGGAACTCATCAAGCACAAGAAAAGGTGTATGGCCGGACGTAGGGCCTAGCTCATGGCCAAGCAGTAGGGTCCTTAGCCTGGACTGATCGGGAGCATGAATCGGCATAGGGCCGGGTGCAGGGCCTAGTTCATGGCCGAGTAGTAGGGTCTTTGATCTAGTCAGTGGCAGGTCCATGACCGATCCCTGATTCATCACACAACCCATGGCCGATTCTCGACTGGACTGTATTTGAGTGTTACTGATCTATGATCGACCATCAGTTGTCACGTGGTCACGTGGAATCGATCCGTAACCGGCGCATGGTCGTGCGGTATCGGTCCATAGTCGCCCACGACTGGTGCATGACTGAGCGGAATCACTCGTGGCCGGCACATGCCCCCGCGGCATCGATCCATGATCGTCCGTCGATCGACTCATGACAGTGCATGGTTGAGGGGTAGATCTGTGGTCAAACTACTCTGATCGACTTGCGTGATTGGTGGATCGATTCACTGCCGATCTTCTTGGCCAATCCATGGTCGATCCTTTGATTGGACCATGATTGGTCCTTAGTTGCCCGTTCCAACCAGACCAATCGGCCTATGACCGACTCTTGCATCGGTCCACGTACCGATTCCCTGGCCATTTCCCATGGTTGATTCGAGATTCGAATCGTGGATATCACAGGGAAACACTTGTGAGTAAGCGTAATTGAGTGATTGTAATATATTATTTGTCGATTATAGTGTGACCATGTTGATTCTCTTCCCATAGAGTAGGCATACCGTCAAAACATGTAAATTGCTCGTGTTCGAGTTTATTTTCTGCAATCTATTGATCACCTGAATCGTTTGTTTGTCATGCTACTGCGTTAGTTGTAACAAACTGGTTAGAGCCAAGGCATATTGTTTTTTTTTGGTAAGGTGCCAAGGCATATTGTTGATTGATTGTTCTAGAAATTTTGGTCTATTTACAGTTATTGTTATGCTTCCACAAAACTCCAGTTGGAGAAATGTATTGCCATGATCAATTTTAACATGTGGCGTATGAAGATGCGTGTGTTGTTGGAGACATGGGTTTCGTATTTCGTTTTGGAGGGAGATGACAAATTTCCCTTGGATATGAAAGCAAAATAAACGGCTGCCATATCAAAAATAACTATGAGTGTTATCCTACTTAATTTAGGGGAATGTTTTCGTTGAAGTAACTGATGAAACGAGTACAATTGCAGCTTGGGAAAAACTAGAAGCACTGTATATGACAAAATCACTCTTGAAGAAACTTTTCTTGATCCGATGTTTCTTCACATTTAAGACGATTGAGGGAACATTAATCCAGGATCACCTGAATAAATTTAATAAGGTCATCAATAAAAACATAAATGAGAAGGTACCTGATTAATGGCAAGCTATGGTGCTGCTTTTATTTGCCCAGTTCCTATAAGCACTATTGCGATTCTCTTATGAGAGGGAGTGAGACTATATCCATAGAGAAAGTGAAGTCTACTTTACTCTCCAAAAAATGGCAGAAGTTGTCGAGCAGTAATCATTTACGTGTTGCTAAGGTCCTGATGATCAGAGCTAGGAAGTTGGAGAGGGGCTCTAGCAGTAGATGCATAGATAGAGTCCCGAGACAAGTGGCACTAAGGGCACGAGTCAACCTAGAGCAAAGGGTAGTATTGGTGGTCAGGTGGAGCTCACAGATACCCTGAATTCCATAGTGACAAGCGGAGAATGTCGAGAGTATTAGAGAACCATAGGGATATGGTAATGAAAATTGCGTTACTCTTGATAGTGTTGCTTATGCCTTGTCTACTAGAGAGAGATTGAGGAACCGCTCTCATATCGAGAGGCAGTGTCAAAAGTAGAGGCTCAGTAGTAGGTTGGTGCTATGGAGAGTAGATGGAGTCCCTTTGGTGGAACTGAACTTGACAGTTGGTAGTTCCTCCAAGGGCCAAAATATCACGGGCTGAAAGTGGGTCTTCAAGAAAAAGCATGAAAATTCCAGTTTAGAGGCGGCCAGATATAAGGCATGCCTATTTGGAAGGGGTTTAAATAGTGTGATGGTATTAACTATGATCATATATTCTCACCGGGAGAAGAATACTAGAAGTGCCAAAAATTGTGTATAGCGCTTGCTTTAGTGCCAAAAGTTCTTTACGGATCACTTAAGTATCAAATCGGAGAGAAAACGATAACTTAAGTGCCAATTCCGACCAAATTGATTACATGGCATTTAAAATTAAAATTATTAATGTGACTTGGCATATTTTTAAAAAATCTAGTCCACATGGACATTCAAAACAATGTCGCCCAATCTGACTAACACTGAAATAATCGTTTTTTAACAATGATCGACACTGAAGTGATCACTTTAAACAAAATTCGGCACTCAAACGATCACTATTTACAACTTTTAGACTACATCGTTTAGGGGTTATATGCTGATTGGGCACACCGACGAGCCACGTAGGAATTGAGAAATTAATAAAATATGGCCACGTCGGATTTTTGGCAACCCAAATCAAAATTAACACTTAAGTGATCATTTTTCTAAAAAATTGGCACTTAAGTGATCCGAAAAAAACTTTTGGCACTAAAGTGAGCGCAGTATATAACTTTTGGCAATTCTAATGTCCTTCTTCCTATTCTCGTCTATGGTGAAACATAGCTCTATTATGCTACTACTGCTGATTTGGTTATGATGAACAACTTGGAGTTGGAGCAACTGGATGTAACAATGGCTTTTTCTAGATGGTGAGCTAGAGGAGCAAATATACATGGACCAACCGAGAGGTTTTGTCACTTCCGACTATTAAGACAAGGTATGCTTGCTAAAAGGTTCCATCAATGGCCTTAAGCAATTTCTTTAACCATGATAATATTGGGAAACCTCTAATAGATTTTGAAGTTAACAAAACTATCTATGTGTGTTTTATAAGTCTGATAAATGCCTTCAAGTATTTTGATTCGAGAATTTTTCGTGGAAGATAAGCATATAGCAACCTTGTTCAAATTGTGAAATTACTCAAAGACGAGATTTAGACTTTAGAAATGAAGTTTAGACTTTATACTGCAGATGAGGAAATTCAGACTTTATACTGCGGATGAAGAGGTTCAGCCTTTATACTGCAAGTGAAGAACTTCAGACTTAGAGAACTTTGCATGTTCCCATTCCGACATAAGTTCTGAACGTAAGTCCAGAACGTGGCAAAGTTCAGAACGTGACATGTATTCAGAATGTATATAACAACTAGTAATCTGGTTTGGATTTTACATATAAAAAGATTCGATTAACTCAATCTTAAAGATTGTTTTGCAACGGTTTAATATGCAAAACATCTTGATTGATTGGTAATTAATCTCGAGACAAGCTATTTTCTAAACGGAGAAGCTCTACTTATGGAAATCAAGACTTTGGTTGTATGGGTAACCAGATTCAGCAAATATTCAAATTTTGTCACTCAACGGCTATGCAATTTTCTTAATACAGTTCTGTCCAACGAGTAGATTAGAAAACAATCCTCTGAAGACTGTCCAATGGCTAGATTGGAAGTGGAAGAGTATAAAAGGAACTAACGTGCCAAGAAGCAAAAACAAGAGACGAAGTCTAGAATTTAGAATTCTAAAGTCTAAGAGTACTTCAATTCTTTATATTTGTCTTTCATGGGCTATAAAGTGTAATCATTTGAAAGGTATAGACAGTGTCATAAGTGTGTGCTTAGGTGTGAGATAGTGTGAGCTATCAGCTTGGTATAAGTAGCACCAACTTCGGGGAGAAGTGTTTGGGTTTAAGCGGCAAAACTTACTGTGACTTCTCATTGATTTGATTAATGAAATTCAGTCAATAGACTATCAGCGTAGGAGAGTGGACGTAGACTTGATCTAAGCCAAACCACTATACGTCTTGCGTGCAAATTTTCTCATTCCTTAAAGCTCATTTTATTTATTACATTGCACACTTACACAATTGCTATCAAAGACTATTTAAAATCTGAACGTTGTTCAGACTTTGTTATTGATCTTTTACTTCCCCTTTAAATTGGTCAAGATTTGTTTAAATCACCTATTCACCCCGTCTAGGTGATCATCGCTAGCCATCTAAGATAATTGCGTGTATTATAAGAGGTTAGAGGATGGTAGCTACATTTATTTGTTGTTGTTGTTGATGATACAAGATAGCAGCTAACAACGTGTCTAAGATCAATTGGTTGGAATGTCCATTGAGTAGTGAGTTTAAGATAAAGTACTAAGCCAATTTAGCATGCAGAACACCAAACTGGTGAGTACCCCATTAGTTGCATGTTTTAAGTTTTCAGCTGACCTTGCACCACAGTTAGAGGAAAATAATGAATATCCATACCATGTTCCTTATGTTAGTGCCAGATGTAGTGTTATGCTATGGTTTTCACTAAATTGGCTATGCACGATGTTTGTATATAGGAAAGAAAGGGAGATGAATAGCAGAAGTGCCAAAACTTGTGTACGACGCTTACTTTAGTGCTAAAAGTTTGTTTTGGATCACTTGAGTACCAAAATTTTTTAAAAACAATCACTTAAGTGCCAACTCCGGTCAGTTTGGCCGAAAATCCGACGTGGCATTTTTTTATTAATTTCTAAAGCCGATGTAGCTCGTCGGAGGTTTAGTTAGTATGTACACATCAAAACGACGTAGTTTAGCATGTACACTTGGATTTTTCAAATATTTTTTATGATTTTTTCCTTCTTTTCTTTTTTTCTTCCCTTTCTTCTTCTTCTACCTCCGGTCACCGCCGGTGACCGGAGACTGGCCACCAGCCACAGCTAGCTGCCTGGCCTCGCCCAAACGAGGCCACCGTTGCCTACCATAAGCGGGGCCCGGCCGACTCTAGCCTGGGCGAGGGCAGGTGAGCCCCTACGAGGGTCGGCCTCGCCTCGCCTAGGCGAGGGCTCCCCTTGCCAATCCAGCAAGGCCGTCGTGGCCTGGGCGACTGGCGGCCTTGCCGAGGCTCGCCCGCCCTCGCCCAGGCAAGGCAAGGCGAGGCCGGGCCTCGCCTGTGGCGAGCGACGGCGGCCTCGTTCAGGCGATGCCAGGCGGCTGGCCGTGGCCGGTGACCGGAGGTAGAAGAAGAAGAAAGAGAAAAAATAAGAAAAAAAGAAAAAAAATCATAAAAAATATTTTAAAAAATCCAAATGTACACATGGAAATGCCAAGTGGACTTATTTTTAAAAAAAATCCAACTCAGATTAAAATTTTAATTATAAAGCCACGTACTAATTTAGCCGGAATTTCTCGCCGTTGGCACTTAAATGATCGTATTTCCTCCGATTTGGCATTTAAGTGAACCAGTAAAAAAATTTTGGCACTAAAGTGAGCGCCGTACACAAATTTTGGCACTTCTAGTGTTCTTCTCTTGGAAAAAAACATTCGAAAGCTGTGAAATTGATTCCAGGTTTCTAAGAGGGATGGCAAACGTCGGCTTGACTTTTGGGAAGAAACGGGCTCCGAGAGGTATAACAAGTAATGTGGATTGTAATTTTGTGGGTGACTTGTATGGTCGGACGTCCTTAAAAGGTTATGTTGTCAGTTGTGCAAGTCGTACCATCAATTGGAAAGCGCAATACAGCATGTAGTTGCTTTGTCGACAACTGAAGTAGAGTATACGGTGTCAACGAAAAAATCATGAAAGCTATCTATCTGGTTTAGAGGTTTGCTTAGTGATATGGGATTGCATCAGGAGAAGATTGTTGCTTACAACGATAATCAAAGTGCAATCCATTGGACCAAAATTCATATGTATCATGAGCAAATGAAACATATTAATGTTGGCTACCTCTTTATATGTGATATTACGTCACAGGGAGCCATATTCATTAAGAAAGTGCACACGATAGATAGTCCAACATACATGTTGACAAAGCCTAACCCATTGTCACGCCTCGAACCCTACCGGGCTCGCAACACCCCTTCAACGGTCGTGAAGAACGCAACGTCCCAGGACGCGTCGCCGACCCAACAAAATTACGCAAGCGGAAGCAAAGCAAAATGAAATAACCCTGACATTAAAAGAAAAATGACCTAGGGATAGGATAACAAAAACTTTAACGAACGTAGAATAAAAACCGAATCCATAGTAATCGTACATTAGGCCACTAAGGTTAAATCCGCACTATCAACAAAAAGAGACAGGGCTGGGTAGACTGCAACAATACCAAAAAGAGAGAGAGTCTCTACCAAAAAGGAAACGTCCTAGCCTTAAACCTAAACGTCCCTACGGCGTCCAATCCGGATCAAACCCAAAGGTGTCTGAATCTGAATCCGAATCCGAGTTTATCTCGATCGGGTTCTCCTCGGTATCTCCCTGCTCGGCCGCCATAGGCTCCTCTTCGGGCTCAGGTTCGGGGACAGGAGTCGGCGCTGGATTGGGATTCGCTGGGGGACCGTCGGGGTCTGACACCTCACCATCGGGAGCGAACTTGTCCCAAGGCTCCCAGTTGACCGCGTCTTCGTTGGAGTGTCTCCACCCCTCGAAACCTCGGATTGGCCCTGAGTCCTCCAACCCGACCCGATGGGACCACGCTAAGTACTCATGACGCTCCAGCTGCTCTCGACCAACGTCTACCAAAATATACGTGCGATGCCTAATGTACGACTCTCCCGGGTTCGGGCCCGGGTACACAACGTCCTCATGCCCCGTGTGCATAGGGATCCCAAAACGCCTAGGAGGCACCATACTCAGGGACGGGGATCTGAAAGTGGTTATATAATAACCGTGAGAACGAGTCTCAACAAGCGACACCCTAAACCCCACCTAGGCTATTGCGTACCCAGACAAGTCAAACAGGCAAATCACCAGGCAATATAATAAAATTCACACGACACTTACCTCGCCTCGGATCCTGAACAAACCCTGCACATTAGTCAGAACAAGAATAATCCAACACCATATCACAACCATCCGGCACACATTTCCCATTCGCAATCAGTCAATCATCCCAGCAATCACACGTGCCATTAGCCATTCCAATCACACGTTCAACCAGCCAATCAGTCACACTCAACAGCCGTTTCAATCACACTCCAGTCGCATGCGCGCGTCTAACCAACTTTCCTCTCGCGGGCTCACAAGCCGCCCAATCACTCAAACCAATGGCCGCCGTCAACACGTCCCAAGCCATGTCAATCATACTATCCAGTGGCCGCCGTCAACACGTCCCAAGCCACATAATCAATCATTCCAATGACCGACGTAAACACGTCCCGGTCTATCTCACCTTTAACGGGCCACCGTCAACACGTCTCAAGCCCGCATCCATTTGGCCCATCGGCCGTTCATGCCTTCACACGGACCGCCGTCAACACGTCCCAAGTCCGTAGCCCTCCGATCGATCCGGGCTCAAATCGACAGGCAAACACACGCCATCCAACAAATATAATTCAAGCCAATTACACCAGCATTCAATAATCACAACTTAACCCAAACTTCACATTTTACCATGCACAATTATCTAATTCAACCATGCTAATCAAGCTCAATTGAAAATAACTCAATCATAATGTAAACTAACTAGATTAACAAGCGCCCTAGCCGTTCTAACCCGAGACAAGTCAATTAAATACCCAAAATACTAAGTAGGGTTTAGGATTTCACTTACCAAGTTTTGGCCCGGGGAAAATCGACTCGGGCTCAAAATAGCCCGGGTGAACAGTACCGACCGGGCGCGGGCGCTGGCCACACGGGCACGGTGGCCGGACGGTGCGCCTGGTGCACGGGCGCGGTGGCCGGTCAGCGTGCCTAGTGCACGGGCGCGGCGAACGTGCGACGTGCACGGCACGGCGACGGGCGCGGGGCTCGGCAACGGGCGCGGCGACGGGCGCGGGGCTCGGCAACGGGCGCGGGGACGGGCGCGGGACTCGGCCACGGGCGCGGGACTCGGCTGGGGAGGCTCCGGCGCGGCGGCACAGCGGCTGGGGAGGCTCCGGCGCGGCGGCACAGCGACTGGGGAGGCTCCGGCGCGGCTGGACAGTGGCCGGAATGGCTCGGGGGTGGCGGGACAGTGGCTGGGGAGCTCCGGGAAGGGCAGCTCAGTGGCTGGGGAGCTCCGGGAATGACGGACAGTGGCTGGGGAGGCTCCGGCGCGGCTGGACAGTGGCCAGAACGGCTCGGGGGTGGCGGAACAGGGGCCGGGGAGGCTCGGGAATGGCAGGTAGCAGCTCCGGCGAGCTCAGTCACGCCCCGGAGAGGCCTGGTCGCGGCTGGGCTGGCTGCTGGCGAGGCTGTCTGGCTCGGCGACGGCGGTGGCGCACGGCGACGACGACGGCGCACGGTGGCGAGCGGCAGCGAGCGGAGGGAGGCCAAGAGAGGAAAAGAGAGAGAGAGAGAGAGAGAGAGAGAGAGAGAGAGAGAGAGAGCTGGGCGGGCGGAGCGGCTGCGGAGGCGCACAGCGGCTGCGACGGTGACAGAGGCGGTGCACGGGCGTCGGGGTGGTGCTGGGGTGGTGGCTGGACGGCTGGGCGACGGCCGGGGCTCGCCGGGCTCGGCGGCGAGCGGCTACGAGCTGAGCTCGCACGCTCAGGCCGAGGGGAACGCGGCGCCGGCCTGGGTTGTTCGGTGTCATGGCGGCGCGGCGACGGCGCGAGGGAGGCGGCGATGTCCGGCGGAGGCGAAGGGTCGTCGGGCGGAGGCGGAGGGTCGCCGGGCTGAGGCTGTGGAGGTCGGGAGTGGCTGCGGGGGTGGAGGGGCTGCGGATGAGGTGGACGGGGGAGGAAGGGGGAGCGGCCGGTCGACCGGGGCAGCTGACAGGGCGGCGGCAG
The DNA here is from genome assembly GCA_031216185.1 of Syzygium aqueum. Lineage (NCBI taxonomy): Eukaryota > Viridiplantae > Streptophyta > Magnoliopsida > Myrtales > Myrtaceae > Syzygium > Syzygium aqueum. The sequence goes on along the minus strand of CM062232.1, from coordinate 9,865,122 downwards.
CTGGCCAGGCGGCGGCGGCGTGAGGCGGACGACTGGGCTCATGGTCGGCGTCTGCAGCAAGGAGAAGCAGAAGCAGCAGGCGACGTTTCGGACGAGCTGGGGAGGAAGGACCAGCGGAAGGGAGAAGAGAAGAAGAAAGAGGGGGAGGAGAGAGAAGAGAGAGAGAGGGGGGGTTTGCATGGGGAAGGGACACTGTGGCGTGCAGGGGGCGTGCGTGCGTGCATGGCGTTGCCGTGTACGGGGCGAAGAGAAAGAGAGAGAGAGAGAGAGAGAGAGAGAGAGAGAGAGAGAGAGGAAAGAAAAGGGAAAGGAGAGGGACGGACGTGCGCGGGAGGGAGGGGAGAGAAACGTGCGGGCGTGCATGGGGGAGAGGAAAAACGCGGCGGGAGGAGAGAGAAGAGGGAGAGAGAGAGAGAGAGAATTAAATGCACTCTCAAGTGCGATCGGATGGTCCGAATTTAAACCCGAAAATAATCCGATGGTCCAAATAAATCCTAGAAAAATACTAGGGGCAAGGGCCAACGTAAATAAGAATAAAAAGACTCGAAAATACACTACGAGGGAGGTCTACCAGTCCAAAGTCGCACCCGGTCAAAAATCCATTTTTCGCAAAAATCTCGGCAATACTGACGCTGGCCACAATAATATCGACACCGTCCAATTTATTTCGACCCGGAACTCCCGGAAATTGGCCATCAAGTTTGGGGTCTAAATAACGGTCAAATTCGATCGAGTGCGATTTTAACAAAAATCTCTATTTTAAAAACAAGATCCCGAGAGTGATCAATTCCCGGGCGAGATTCTATTATAAGCGCACTGACAAATTACACGTTTTATAAATCCCAAAAACGGGCCAAAATCCAGAATGTCACACCCATGGACCCAGTTCCAGTATTTTCCAACATATTACAACAAATTCCTTTTTTTGAAATTCGTTGGAAAATTCGTGGCAAATTTGCCACGAATTTTCCAACAAATTTCAAACATTGTAGAAAAAATGCCTTTTTTGAAATTCGTTGGAAAATTCGTGGCAAATTTGCCACGAATTTTCCAACGAATTTCATGAAAAGGCATTTTTGGTCCCAAATTTCCGACGAAATTAACAACGAAAAATTTTTCGTCCTGAAATTCGTCGGAAATTAGCGACGAACAATTTTTCGTCGCAAATTTCCAACGAATTTACTTTTTGTCGGAAAAGTCGTTGCTAATTTCCGACGAAAAATTTTTCGTCGCAAAATCCTAGTGTTTTTGTAGTGGTTCCCACGAATTTTGCGACGAAAAATTTTTCGTCGCTAATTTTCAACAAATTTTTTGACGAAAAATTTTTTGTCCCTAATTTCCAACGAATTTTCCGACAAAAAATTTTTCGTCCCTAATTTCCAACGATTTTGCGACGAAAATAGTATGCGTTGCAATAATTGCCCAGAAAATTGAAATTCGTGGGAAAAATCGTTGGAAATTTCCCACGAATTTTGCGACAAAAAATTTTTCGTCCCTAATTTCTAACGAATTTTGCGCTGAAAAATTTTTCGTCGCTAATTTCCAACGAATTTTGCTTTTCATTGGAAAATTTGTCGCAAATTTCCAATGAAAATTTTTTCGTCGCAAATTTTTGTGGCAAAAATCCAGTTTTTTTGTAGTGTTGGTCAGCATCTGCAGCGGTTGAGGGCCCGGCATAAACGACGATCAATGAAGATGAATTTGGACACGACGATCAATGAAGATGAATTTGGACTTCTTCCTAAAGTGGAGATTTTTTTTGTATGGGACAAAGTTCATCACGTTTGATTTTGAATTGACATAAGTTTGATGACCTCGGGACACTCAGAGTTTTCGCGTGGCTCAGGGACGGACGATCAGTAGATGTATGAAGACGGCTCGCCTAGCATGTGGACAAACTAGGCAACTAGGTGAGCACTCAGCCAAGAAGTGGTCGGGTTGCCGACCATGGTCGGGTGTTCAGCCTAGACACCCAGCAAACCTCCAAAGCTGAAAGTGTTTTCCATCAGAGAGCCCAAGTGTCAGGGCCTATTTTGGGGGACAACCAGCCCCTAACACGAACCTGGTTGAGACGTGATTTAAACCTTACTTTTATGATTATTTGGATAAAAAAATTTCTGAAAAACCTAGAAAGTTTTGAGAGCCATCATCCAAGATAATTGAGATCCAAAATAGTTGAGAGCATGAGATTGTTGCTTACTTGTGAAAGTATGATTGAGTGATTGTAATTTCTCCTTTGCCGTTTATAGTGAAACCATCTCGTCGATTTCTCTCTCTAGAGTAAACACACCACCGAACCACATAAAGCGACTGTGTTTAGATTTAATTCCTGCAAGTTATTTCTTATTCAAACTGCTTCATTTGTCCACATTTCTGCTTTAGCCACAATTATTGATCAGCTCGGACTTGGTTTCCTTTTGGTGATCTCTTTAGGAGAAGATCCCAACGGTGGAGGGGAGAGAGGAGGGGGCGATGTTTTTTTTTTCCCCCTCTTAAATGGGGTTACCTAATTTCGTGATACATAGAAAAAGAGACTACCAATAAGAGAATTGGAATGGAAGAAAGCATAACTTGGATATGGGCATGCACATACCCCTCATAATGCCATACACATCAGGCCCCCACAATGTTTGTTCCTCCCTCTCTTGTGCGCATAAGTGGATGTGTGTGGGCGAGAAGTGCTTGTCCAAAAGGAGGACGAGCAAGTGATCTCGACTTTCGAGTTAGTCACATCTCGTGGGGCACATAGATTGCTTCACTCGTCCATTGCTCCTACAAGACAAACATGAAACTCGCAAGAGTATGACCTCTCAACCAACTTCCGATGTCCATGTAAAAAGCACAAGATTCCAATGCTCCACTTGAAGCTGTCTCCAATCATAGTAAAGCTAACACCCCGCCTAAATTGATTCCTACCCCTACGAGAATTCAAATTAACTAGAATAGTTGCAACCCCGTTTTGCGAACTTAGGGTTTGAAGGTACATGTAGAATCCTCGTGTAGGAGTAGGACAACACTGAAGAAGACATGATTCAAGCTAATTTAAGATAAAAAAAAAAATTTATTGGCTTATTAGAATAATTAAATATTAAATCACGCATTCATCTAACAGATTCAACTTTTAGAATAGTTGACAACGGTCTCATAAAATCTCACATAGTATCAGAGCAAAAAGTCCTGAGTTCAAATATTTTCAAGACCCTATTTGCGTCCCCAATAACATATTTCCACGCTTTAGGCTTAAACCAAAGTTCGACTTACGCATAAGAGGAAGTGTTAGAATAATTAAATATTAAATCACGCATTCATCTAACAGCTTAAATTTTTAAAATAGTTGTCAGTGATCTCACAAAATTTCACGTATACATAAAATAATATGAAATCTATTATTGCAAATCGAATAATGCCAGTCACAGTGCCAAATGCATGTTTTCCTCAATAATCGCTTTCTTCTTCCTCTTCTTGTGTATTTACTTGAAAAATTTTATTTATTTGTTTTTTTGTAGGGTTGTGTCATTTAGCTGTGTTGAACTGTTAAGCCCCTCAAGGCCCACAAAAGATTTACGAACCGCGGGAATCTTATCTTTGACGCTTTGAGACATAATTAGATAAGTTTTATGGACCAGACTGTTGTCCTTCTTTAGCATAGCAACGAGACATGATGAACTACGTTTGAGTGGACATTGATTGGGATCAAAAGATTCGTGATTTTCAAGGTACCGGTGCCTTTTCTTTCTTTCACTTCTCGAAGATGGTCTCTCCAATTGTAGCCTTGGGAGGGTATCTATCAATGCTCAAACATCTACTTTTCTCCTGTCTAATGTTGGGGGCAAACAGCTAATGCCATCCTCACTTTCGCCCCATCACCATTTTCCCTTCTTTATTTATAAAAACACTCCGTTGCATCTAGGACAAAAACTCGAGATTGAAAACACTAAATTGCTCTCCCTTCTAAAAAATCACCAACCACAAATCCTAGCCTTCAAATCTTCAAATCTTATTTCCTAAAAGCACCAACATTTACGAAGCCAAGCCTCCTCCACCTAACACTGACCGTCCCTCTTTGTCGACCACCCGGTGCCATGCTTACTGCCATGCCCCTTGTCATTGCCTCTCTCTCGATCTCGATCTCTCTCTCGATGCAGCCTTGATGCTGCCAAATTGGCATGACCTCAATTCGAGGTTGTGGAAGCCATGGACGAAAAACTCGGGTTTAGGTCGTCCATGGAGCATGTTGACTTCAAATCACTGTCGCTGTTGTGGCGATTTCGGTTGAAGGGAGTCGACCTTTTTCATGCGTTCCCTGCAAAACTTTCTCCAATCATACCACTCATTGGTAGTTTACAATACCCAGACATCGCTCACATTAGGCTTCCATGTGATTTTTCGATGATGTTCATAACTGGTAACTTATCAATTAAAGCATATTTTGGAGGATATTTTCTTCAATAAGAGACGGAGGAAATATATTTTCCTTTCTGGGGAGGGGGGAAGTTTGTTTCTATGGCTGTTGTGGCACTAATTGGAGTAGCAGTTTTTTCCACTTAAGCCGTCACATTGGGCAGTTCATCGAAAATTGGACCGAAAAATAGTTCACATTGCATTAATGGTTAGCAAATACAGAGTTCTGTGTATTAGTCAGTGGCCCAAATTCAAAAAAATCAAAAAAATTAGTGATTGCAATTGACAGGTTACAAGGATGCTCTCATGAAGACATTGATTTGGTTCTATTCAAGATATTAACCAATATTTCATGGACATGAGGTTGATCTATGTAAGGTGAATTTTCTCATCATTGAAAAAATGTCAATGAATGTGATTATCTGGACTTCCATTGTCATTTCTTTATGAGCATCTGATTCCTACTAACATAAAGGAGGTATTAATAGTACCTTTTGTGTACTTAGCCTTTTTCATGACACTTATTCATTTTTTTTTTGAGGTCACAACATTGTTAGTGGTTCCTTACCAAAAAACTTACCCAAAAAAAAAACATTGTTAGTGGTAAACTGGCAATGCATAGAGAATTTCATTATTTCGTGCTCAATTCGACATTTCATATTGATCGCGTGAACTCTTTACTCGTCTCATTCATCGTTGTTTGACTTCACGTGTTGTTTTCATTGATATAGTCTTGAACTAGAGCAAATGTGTTAAAGCTATCCTATATACTATCTTCTAGCTCACAAGAAAGTATGATATCTCATGTGAGACCCATAAAAGGTTCAAATTTTTAAAATTTAAGATTTAATCTTTTCATCTACTGTATCACACGATTAGTTTACTGTACAGCGTGATATTGTTCGCAATGATTTTTTTTTTTGTATGTGTACCTTGTAAACCCTAACAATTCGAAAACAGTGGAACTAATTGTCCGTTGGTCGTGACACAACCATAACCATTAGCAAGAACAGTATCCCATCCAATCAAAGGGGAGAGAAAAATGTTTCTTGGTGGGGTTCAATCAACTGTTTAAGATAATACGATAAGGCACGTGCATGTGTTAATACAAAACCGACAACATCAACTGATGAACAAGTTAGAAAGTTGATGAATAGGTACCACATAAAAAGAAAGTACACTTGGTGATATTGACACACTGATGTTTTCAACAATGATGGACCCTTGGAAAACGCTGTCTAGGGTTTGCATGCCATGATATAAAGGTAAGATCACAGGCTGAATTATGGGTTGTGACGGTTCAGAGACTTTATGTAGTAGCACAGAAGCAGGAGGCAATTAGTGAATATTCAGTTTTATATGTTGTTAATGGGTGAGAGATTTGGCAAATGGAAGAGGAGGGTGAAGCAGAAGAAGGGGAAGCTCTACATAATGAGGGTGTGCATCTCCATGCTTCTTTGTTGGCACAAGTACTCTTGATTCATGTTTTGCAAGTCCCCTGAAGGCCAAAGATGTGTAAATTTCTCTCTTTTATTTGCAAATCAATCATCCTTTTCAGCTTTCCTTAACTTAACCATAATTTGCTTTGCTTGAATATATTGTCCCAATTGATCGTCAATTACGCTCAAGAGAGGTCCTCTACATGTTGCCCGAGCATAACTGTTACAGACGTAAGTCCGTTCATCATAAACACATCAGCAAAGTTCGATGTTTTAGAGACTTTATCACAAAAGAAAAAGTTATTTACGGTGCTTTGCACTGTGTTGACACCTAAATTTTGATTAATCATTTAGGGTTTTATCGCGTAAAAACTAGGGTTTAATTTTTAATCCCTAAACCAAAAACATTCTCATCGAAATCCACAGCATATAGACATTAGGTATATTTGCATTAATAGGGCATATTAGGGGGCGTATTCGTGTATTTATTCAAAAAAAAAAAAAAAAAAAAAAAAAAGAAAAGACTTCCGGGCCGTGTACTCCGGCCCATTTCTTTTTTTTCCTCTTTTCTTCTTTTTTTTGCCCTCTTTCCTCCCTCTCCGCGTGGGCCGGCCTCCTTTGCCTCGGCCCGGCCCACGCCTTCTCTTCTTCCCCCTCCCCAGTCAACGTTTCAGGGGGGTACGGGGAAGGAACAGAGGGACAGACGCAGAGACAGGGGAAGGGAAGCCGAACGGAAGCAGGGGCAGGCGAGCGGGACGCAGCAGAAACACGGAAGAGGAAATGGACGTCCAGACGACAGAGCGGCAGGAGGTGAGCGCATCGAGGACGGCGTAACGCGCCCAGCCTTCATCAAGGGAGCTCTGCAGCCGTTTTAGCCGAAAGCGGGTCTCGCTCGGTCCCGAGAGGAGGACTAACCATGGACGCCAGACTAAAAGGGTGAGAGCGCGCTGTTCGGTGGCTCTCCTAAGCTAGAAATGGCAGTGGAGCGTCGCCGGGCTAAGGGGGAAAGAGGACGACCTCCTCCATTCCTCGGGTATTTAACAGGAGGGGACAGCGTGAGAGAGGGGGGATCCGGGAGACAGAGGGAGTGAGGGAGAGATCTGAGAGAGAGAGAAGTCGAGCAGAGAGTGAGACGGAGCGAGACAGAGGGCGAGTGGGCGCTCCCTCGCCGGCGACCGCCACGCCCGAACCGCACCGACCGTCCCTTCCCACGGTAGGCTCGGGTGTCATTCGTTTTTCCATTTTTCTCGAATCGGAGCCGATTCCCCGAGGATTCCGGTTCGGGGGCGTGTGAGGCAGTCGGACGAACTCCGATCTGCCAAGATTCGCCGCGCCCGAGCCGGATAGGGAGCGCTACGACCCCCTCACCCGTTCGTCCTTCTTCCCCTGTTTTCCCCCTGTTTCTCGGCTCTGTTTTTACCGGACTCACTGGCCGGAGCTCGTTGCCGCTCGCCGGCGCGAGTTCCGGTCCGTGAGGCCCTGGGTTTCGTTCCCGCTCATCCCCTCATCACCGTGTGCGAATCTCGGCCAGTGTCAAGCCTCGGTTGTGTCGGAAATGCTCCGTTTTTGTCGTGCACGCCGACTGTTCGACATTATGTTTGAATGAGCCCCCTCTGTATTTCTCTGTTTTGTTCCTCTGGTGACTGTGAATGCCGGCCGACGGCCGAGCGTGGGCTCGGCGCCGGACCGAAGGCCCCTCGTCGGGGCGGTGACACGAACAAAAAGTCGACGACGGCCGAGCAAGGGCTCGGCCACGCGTCTGCAAACCCTGACCGTGGAGGTCGGGGAGGCCGGAACTCGGGAGAGTCGACGACGGCCGCGGAGAGCAACGCCAGCCATGAAGGCCGGCGAGCGAGGCTCCGACGTCCGTCGGACCACTTCCCCGGCCATGAAGGCCGGGGCTCAGCGTCGCAGCGGCCGAGCAGGGAGCTCGACCGCCGGACCGAGGATCCCAGCCACGGAGGCTGGGGTTCGAGACGCCGGCGTCCCAGCCGGCCGGCCGGCGTTCGGGCTTCGGTCGGCGTGCGGCCGACGCGCGGACTGGTCGCGGGGCGCGGCCACGGCGGCTGCGAGTCGGGTCGCCGAGTCGGGTCAACCGGGTAGGGATTTTCGCGAACCGGGTCGCGGACACTAGGGTTTTTTGTCGAGTCGGGTCGGCGGCCGCGAACCGGGTCGTCCAAGTGGGTCAACCGGGTAGGGTTTCATTCTAGGGTTTTAGTCCAATATGGGCCGATTTTAATTTGTTGTTGGGCTTTTATTCATTTTTTTTTTAAAAAAAAAAAAATTTCGGGCCGGGGCCCATTTCAAAAATTTTACCTTACCGGGCTCAATATATGAGCCCGGTTCGGTTGTGAACCCGGGCCGGCGAGCCCGGGTCATTTCCAATCCGGGTCGGGTGCGGAGACCCGGCCCGAGATCGGTTTTATATTATTTATATTATTATAATTTTTTTTTTTTTCGCCCAAAAAAAAAAATTTTTTTTAATTAAAACGGTTTTTCGAAAAAAAGAAAACAAAAAAAAATTTTCAAAAAAAAAATTTTAAAAAAAAAAATAATAAAAATTTTTAATTAAAAAAATTTTTTTTTTTAAAAAAAAAATTTTCAGAAATCCTTCAAAAGGATCAGAAAAGCCGAAAACAAAAAAAAAAAATTTTATTTTTTTTATTTTTTATTTTTTATTATTATTATTTTTTTAAAAAAAAAAAAAAAAAATTTCGAAAATCAAAAATTGGAAGTTGGGTTTTGAATTTACGTTTGATTGCAACTTGCTTGATTTGCATGATTCAAATCGTAGGTTCAATTTAAGTTTGCTTGTAGTCAATTAAGTATGTTAGTTTTAGATGTTAATGGTCGTTTCTATTGGTTTAGTTAGAAATGGAATTTTTGAGATTCTCGATTAGCGTAAGCATGTTAGGTAGTGTTTGAACAAGGTTAGGTACCGAAAGGGCACTAATTGGTCAGTTAGTGTAATCAAGTCCCCGTACCCATTGAGTCTCTGGTTCGTAGAAGTGAAGCATTCTCCCGTGGTTCACTTAGGTGTCTAATCAACCTACCAAAAATAGATTAGTGGCGACTCCTCATTGAAAGCGATTTACATGTTAACTTAAGTCGCGATTTGGTATGGGCTTGGGAGAGCTCGAGCTAGGTTAGACTTAGTAATCCATTAGCCTTAACCCCGTTAGGCGTCCGGGCCGGTTCGGGGAGGTCGCGACACACTGGTTTACAACAGAATAAACAAGTTTAAGAGTATTTACGAGCCTCAGCGTATGCAATCCGAGCCCAAGAGCACCATTGACTAATCCGTGATCGAGGTTTTGATAGCTCTATCTATTGGTATAATGAATATTCAACTTTAAATAACGTACCGAGACTGTTTTTTCTAAAGGAATATTCAAGCGATTCAGGCACTTGATATATGTCCGAAATATATGAGATGATACAAAATGCTTTCTTTAGCGCGTGCCAAGAGGGAGATGTCGTGTCTTTGCTTGTTTCCCCCAAGAAATCAATTAGAAAAACTTGTCTGCTTGTCGGGAACAAAATCGATTCGATGTACGTCTCAAATGTCTGAATTATATAGACTATATAATATCAAGATGAACTGCACTTGAGTTGGATGGCATTAACATGGGGGTCGAGATTTTCCAAATAAACAGGGTAGTTGCAACCATTATATATTCGAAATCGACAATAAAAAAACCAGAAAAATGCCAAAAACGACAATCATGTAAAGATACAAATTCACTCAATGCATGTGCTACTATTGAGACGGGGAAGAAAGAGCCGTATGTTCAGGCTTTGATTAAAATGGGGAAAAGTATCAAAAAAGTTTTAAACCTATTGCGTTTATATTAATTTAGTTTTAAAACATTTTAATTGTACCGAGTGAGTCCTAAACTTTGTGATAATTTGCTAATATGATACATCCGACCAATTTTGGCCGGAAATTGCTAATATGGACGATGCCGGCTGTTTTACGAGATACGGTCGGGGTACATGTAAATAAATTTTTAAAATTTTTCTGGATTTTTTATTACTTTTTTCCTTTCTTTCCTTTCTTTTTTTCCCCACTAGCCACAAGCTAGGTTTGGTCGAGAGAGCCCTTGCCTAAATCTTGGCTAGGGTGCAGAGGCCCTTGCCCGTGGCCAGGGACGGCGTCGCCGGACTACGCGAGGGTCATTGGCCCTCGTTGACCTAGAGTTGTAAACAAATAAAAGAATAAGAGAAAAGAAAAACAAAACAAAAACATCAAAAAAAAAATTTAAAAATTGTAAAATTTTCCCCCGTCAGTATCCGTCATGCCACGTAGGACGGCCAACGTTCATGTCAGTGATTTCAAGCCAAAATTAGTCGGACGGAATATATTGGCAAATCATCAAAAGATTTAGGATTTAATTGGTACAATTGAAATGTTTAGAACTGAATTAGCACAAGTACCATAGGTTTATGACTTTTTTTGTCATTAGTAATTCTTCATTTTTTTGTCAAAATTCACAATATTATTTGAAATTCAAAAAAAAATGCGGAATGATAAATGAATCCATGTGCCAATATTTATCTATGTGAAAGTTTCATGTGCCTAAGATTACAAAAAAAAAATGCGTCACAACATTTAAAAAAAAATCAAGTAAAGGTCACTTTTTTTTTGTCAATCCTGCTACTTCTACTCTACCTCTTATTTTACTTTCAAACTTTTGCCCTGTCTTTTGCAGAACGTGAAAGTCGAAACCCACACCTGAAACTACGTGTCCCCACCCCTAGCCTTCCCTAAGAAGGTGGGGAATCAAACTCCCCACCACACCCTTCTCAAGCGAGAAGGGTGGCCACTGGGGCAACCCCCAGTGGTTAGGTCACTTCAAATATAATGTTTTCGTCCGCATGGGCGGATACAAGGGTAGATGGTCGAAGATTTATCGATTAAAATTTGTTAATTCATGTCCTACCAAACAAACAATGCCAGCTTTCTAATTTTAATATCCTAGGTAGCTCTGATTTTTAGTGTAGTGAAATGAACCTACTGGATACAAAGTTCGGCCAAATAGTTTTGTCACCAACATTGTCGTTGGATGAACAATGAAGAATCCAATTTACGCTTCGTTTGTTTAGTAAAAAATGGATGACTCAAAAAATATTTTCTTGAAAATGATCGCTTATATCACTTACAAAAAATGAATCAGCGAAAAAATATTTTATCATCAATGAAAATGTTTGGACATAAATTATTGTCAACAATGAAAACATTTTCTATTTATTAATTATTTTAAACAATACAAGAGATCATTTTTAGAAAAATATTTTCCAAATCATCCATTTTTTAAGAAATAATCGGAGCCTTCAATGCCTTTTTATTCCCTCGTTAAAAGTTTTTTAAGGATCATTGTCAATTATTTTAATAATTTAAAGTGTTAAGTGAACATTTAATTTAGTATCAAAATATTGTAACACGATGGTGAGGCTCCAACCTAATTTTAGTGTCTAGAATAGTATATTTCTTAGAGTTAATATCATGAAAAATCTCAAATCAGTATACTTGTAATAAATTTACTTTAAATTAATTTTTTAATAATAAAAAATCTCAAACTTGTATACTTGTGATAAATTTGAGGCCTTATTGAGATTTGAATACTAGCTAATAACCCAAACATGGACAATTCGGGATGAGAGACATATCTGACGTTCGACATTCCCAAGCATCCTGGCTTTAATACCATTGATTGCAACTCCACTTGGGCCCATCACTAGCACGATATTATCCGCTCCAATCTCTGCTCACCCGCGCTTGCACAGCATGCCGTTCTCATTATAGATTTCATCTCTAGTGGATCCAACGGTAACTTGAAATAGGATTGCGGTCCGGTCGGGTTAAATGAGTCTAGACAACGCGGCTTTTGTACCTCGTGTATACCCTTTCGACTTCCACATGCAAAGATACTGTTCAACCCAAGTGTGTGAGCCATATTGCATAGTAGTATCTTGGACTGATCCTATTAAAGTACTTTTGACGTTTAAAGGATGATTTGACACACCACACTAAGGGCCTCATGCAATCTAACCCAACCATGTCCTGAGATGCTGAGATTCTGAGGGGAGTAGTTGACCCACAGAAGATCAATCCCGGTCACGGCAGGACAAATCAGAAGGCACACCAAAGTCACTTCCCCTCTGAATTGGCGAGGGAACAAGCTGATGTGTCTGCCTTGTCATCTTCCGCCCTGGTGGGCCCCACACTTGTCTCCCCAATCGGGATCCAACAAGTGCCACCCGCCACGTAGCAATTGCCTCCTTCCTTTCGCGGGAGCCTCGCTTTGCTCGCTTCAGCTATTTAAATGGGTATGTAGAGTCCATGATCTTAGAAGACAGATTGACGTCGCAAAGTCAGGAACACTTTCCACATCTTTGGAGTCACGCCCAACAAGCCTGTGAGGTGTGATGATGCACTTGATGCGCAAGCTGAAGCACCGGACTCGGCGGCAGTGCTCGAGGCTCGTGAGAGAGCGGTGGACCCGGTTGTACATAATATGGAGGTGCGCCGTGATTCTTCTTCGTGGTGAGGAGTGATTATCAGTTCTCTTCGGCCTGACTGGGTATGAGACGGGGCTCGATGCCGAGGGATCCGTGACAGTGAAGCTTCTACGCGGACCACCAGTCGGTGCTGCTAGCTCCATGAGGCATGTCCTGAGACAATCCCCATTAGAGAAGTGATGACAGGGGAGAGATTTGGCTCTTCATTAGCAGAATTGTATGAGAAGCTCATAGCAAATGTAGCATATGTATATGATGTTCAATAGAAACACCTCTCTCTCTCTCTCTCTCTCTCTCTCTCTCTCTCTCTCTCTCTCTCTCTACCCCGCGCCCATTTCGCATCGTGTGAAACCCATCTCGCCAACAAATCGCATGATTGCAAAAACCGAATATTCAAAATGTTCTGAATCTTCTGATTAACCTTATGGAAAACCATCTTCTATGTAAGATCGATTATGGCTTTGGCTTTTAACTTAATATTAACCTTTCGTTTCTCTACCTTCTGATCATGACTTAGAAGGGTTTGGCAAGCAGAGAGATGTTGGGCAACCCTCGGGCTATCATTCAGAAAGAAGAGACAGCGAGAGGAATGAACATTCTGAATAGAAAAATGGGGACTCATGAAATTTTTGTGAGAAGAAGAACAGAGGTATTTAGATCGAGTGACAATAGGGAGACCGCGAAACTAGGATGAATTACTACTCCGACAGAGTTGGCTTCATTAGCAAAATTGCAGTTGTTCCCTTTGTGTGCAGAAGAGGGGCATTGTGCGGCAAACTGAAGGGAGAACTCTTCTTGTTTTTGCGTGTCTTTTTCACTTTTCTCGTCTTTCTGCTTCTCCATTCTTCCACCCTAAAGGGCCTCAATGGATAAACTAGAGAGATAATTATACGCAATCGATTCTATGGTGTTGGCACGTGACCTTTGGACACGAGCGAAATGAAGTATCATTGTCTGAGTATGTGCCAATGCCAATAAAAAGTAACTCACCCAATGGTATTTAAATTCATAAAACTACCAAATAAAATGCGTTCCAAGTGGAAATATCACAAGTACCGCCTCGTCCCAGACCATCGCAAAGAAAACTATAACCGAAATCATTTTTATCTGGCATTAACTTTGAACCACGTGCATCTAAAGCACCTTTTACTAAGATCAGTATAGTTATATGTAAATCTAGAGTAATCGCATGATGAATCAAGAAGTCTCTAGGACCAATTGTTAAGAATAGTGAATTACTATTCTCATAATAGCATTTAATCAGCCGGGCAACCATATGCTTCAACTTGCATTAAATGCTGGGCTCTTCGTTGAAGATAAAAGTACACCGAACCCATATGAAGTTTTACCATGAGCAGATTGTATCCATTGGGCAAATATAGATTCGTTTAAGATTTGTTTCTCCGGAGTACCAAAAGCAAGCATGACATCATTATGAACATAAAGCCTCAAAATGCGGAACCAAAGACAGAGGTTGGCCCAACTTAAATGGGATATGATAGCTTCTTTATGGTCTAACATTCTTGCCAATTAACATTGAAGACACGTGATTTTGCTTGCATTAATCAATATTTTTAATGAGTAAATACTTTTCTTTTCTTCTTTTTTTTGCTAAGCATGATCTGGTACTCTTCTCAACAATTAGATTGTGATCGGATTAAAACTACATTAACTTTACTCATACAAATGGTAAATTTTTCAAGATACAACTTGACATCCATCACTACAATATCATCTTGTATGCCTGGACTTAGATGCCCAGTGGACAAAGGAACCTAGCACGCCAACTTGGGTGAGGTGACCCACACATAGGTTCCCTTGTCCGAACTTTTGGGGTCCCAAATTCGGCGGCTAGGGTCTCAAGTGTCGGTGTCAGGGATTCATGTCAGAGTTGTGGGTTAGGGTGCCAGGTTGTGGGTCTAGGATAATGTACCCTAAGTCTGATCGCTGGGGACCCGTGTTCAAGCCGCAGGGGTCGGCAAGACCTACGTCCCAGCCATGAGGACCCAAGTTTGGACCACTGGAGTTTCAAGCGTTGCCATCGTGACCTAGGTTTGGGCGTTGGATCCTCTAGGTATATCAGTTGGGCACTTGGGTCCAGACACATCAGACGACCTTCTAGTGATAGAGATCAACCTTTATTCTGAAATATAATTTCTACTTTTCCAAAGAGGATATGTCATTTTTTTTTCAAATTTAAGTATAGATCCAATGGTTGGAAAGTGAGGAAATTGCTTTTTCATAGTTAATTTTTTGCGAAATATGCAAAATTAAAATGACCTAAATGGATTGATTTTTAGTTTTTTCTTAATCTAAAATCTTGTAGCTTACGCACTTTAACATCTTTTTAAGTGCAAAACTTCTGAAACTTTCACAATATTCAAATAATAACGCATGGATTCACATATAATCGTTTCAAAATAATCTGAACTTTGAATGATACTTTAGGGTTGCGAGAAAGTAAAAAAAGTACTTTTTACTTTTATTTAAGTGGAAACAAATAGGCAATTACGATATTTCATAAGATATTAACAATTTCTCTTTCGATCAATTCACAACGGAATGCCAATCGCAAATGTCATCCGATTTGTTTACCTAGCATTTAATTAGTCAGTAGATAGTCTAGGTTTCCGAAAAATAAGAACTTCCGCTTTTGAATGAACAAAGTCAAAATTGAAAACCGAACATTATAATGTAAATTATAAAAATCCCATCCCATGGTCTTTGGCCTAGAGTCTTCCCTTCCCTAGGTCTGAGTATGCTGCTATGATTCAAATCTAAAATGGCTCTGCAAGTCGTCACCAATCATTTCTTTAGTCGATTGGGAATCTAAAATGGTAGGCATAAAAATAGGGGTCGAATCCCACCGGCAATGCTGAAACATCTATACTGCATATTCCCATAATCTCATCTGTCACTGCATTTTCCCCCAACTTAGAAATTAGGGACGTCTTATGCTTTAGAGTGACATGCCCGCATCAAACATCAACATAGTTTTCCGCGAACAGCCCGGCATGTGACTCGAACCCACGAAGCTCGGCCCAATGGAAAGCAATCACAAAACTGGAGCTAGGTTTGGAAATGAATTTAACTTGGACCAGGAAAAGGAGACGGAAATGACAGGGGAGAGAGGGGGAGAGCATATGAATTGGCATTCACAATCCTTTTGAAATTCTAGGACAGCAGCCGGATCTCCTTCATTTCTTGTGAAAATGGATGTTCAAAAAGGACAAAAGTGAAGGACTCTCCCTCTCTCTTTGATCCACGGACTCCACCGAGTCCTGATTGCCCATGAATTCTTCATGATGCATGGGGTCTATTCCGGGCCACTAGAAGAAGCACCAATCAGCTTCCTAAAGGGGAATACACACACTCTGGGCCATTTAGAGATGAAGAAAAGCAGCAAACATAGTCGAGCAGCAGCCAAAAAATGGTAATCGAGAAGAAAGGAGAGGGGCCAACCGAGAGAGAGAGGGACTGTGGAAGGTGAAATTCGTGGGCATGTTCTCGACGTTCCCGAATGCTGCTCTCATCCAGTGAGATGAGCAATTCGGTTCTAAACATTTGTGTTTCAAATTACCTTGTGATGGGAGCCTACTAGCGATTACTTGCCTTTTTTGTCGGTATATGTCACAAAGACCTGTCAAATCTATCAGAGATTCATAGTCATTATGTAACTCCTTCTCAAGTGAGACTTCGATTTGACGTTTTCCCTTCCGATTTGGACTTATTGTTTATCGATTTAGGTCTAGCATTTTTAAATCGTGTTTTTATGTGGATATAATCCTGTTTTGACGTGACCATTCAAAGAAGTAAATAGTTCATACTCCTATAATCATTTCATTCCTTATCTTTATATCATCTTAATTCATGTTTGCATTTGTACATTTTATTATCTCATTAGCAGTCGGTGTAGGATCGCTCTAGGGTCATCAAAGTACGTGTTGGGGACATCTCTAGGCTCAAAAGTGGGATGTATGCTCACTGTACCCTCTCTTGACTCGTTGAGAGTGTGCAAGCAGAAGCCCGATTCCCTCATTTGGAAAAATCGCTAAGAAGGAGCCTGAGGCCAAGCTCGTTGGAGTTACCTTCGCTCAAAAGCTTAAACCAATTAGTTATAAACTGCTCCACACAATACCAATCCTCCAATATAAGACTTTTCTAACACAACTGACATATCGACAATCTCCTTTTCAAGTGTGAGCTTAATGTTAGGTCTGCTCTCCTTAATTCAGGTATCCTTCTACATCAAGAAATCTCAACTTGAATCTCTGCTTCCCTTAGTTCAAGTATCCATCTGCATCAAAATGTCTCAACTTGAATCTCCCGCCAACTTTCGTCTCTAGTCTTTTTCTTCAGATTGAACTATGAAGTATATCATCATGCCCGCGCAGCTACACCACAACACCCATCACCTGACAACCAGTTTAGTCACCATATTCATTCCGTAAGATATTCATAAAACACCAAAACAAATTGATTATCATTTGTTCGGAGCATGAAGTAGAAGTTCAATATTATCACTTGGGGAGATCACCAAGAGAAAGTCCAAGTCTACGCCCGTCAACATATTCCAACTTCACTCAGAAGCTTAAACTAATAAGTTATGAGCCAACTACTCAATACCACACCGATTCTCCGATACAAAACTTCTTCAATGTAACTTGCATGTATCTACTAAGCATCACATAGCGCATAATCACTCATGTAAGATCTTGAACCATACGAGTTCGAGATAATTTAGAATAGGCCACATGAGAAAATGACATAATCAACACTAAACCTAGCCAACTTTAGAATAATGCTAATCATGTTTTTTTTAAAAGGAAAGAAAAATAATTCGTGTTCATTAACATGAATCAGAAGTGATGATTTCCACTGTGATACGAAAACACAATTGAGTTGGACATGAGATTACAAACACAGCTCCGTATGGATTGTACTTGCACTGAATTCATGTAAGGTGCTTGATACAAATGATAATCATTTAATCAAGGCCAACTTTCGAAATTGATGACATTACTTTTTTTTAGGAAAGGCTTGTTGCGAGATTATGCATATATTAAACTTAAGCTATGTGAATTCAATCTCTTCTAAGTAGTTTTGACTATCATCAAACTTACAACAAGGGGCTGACCAAAAAAAACTTACAACAAGGGAAAGTGGGTTTTCTTTATGCCATGTCAAATGAAAAGTAGGTTATTAGCTACAAAATATTAATTTTCCGTTCTTTGCATATGCTATTTTTCATATGAGGTAAATGGTGTCTACCCAAAAGAAACCTTGTTTGTTCAGTTGAAAAACGACTAAGATTAATTCATATCCACTCACCTGGTTGAATAAAGAATATGGCTTGTATATTCTCCCTACATATTGAAACGATTTGGGATAAATGCACTGAAAGTCCTAAAACTTATCACGAAAGTCAAATTAAGTCCTAAAATTTTTAAAAACTGTAATCAAGTCCTAAAACTTACTACAAAAATGCAATTGAGCCATAAAATAATAAAAAGTACAATCAAATCCTACAACTTGTCAAGTTTGTGCAATCAAGTTTTAAAATTTATTAACGCTTTCCGTTTGTCAAGTTAGATTGAATTTATAGAAAGACTTGATTATACTAACTTGACAAATTTTAAGACTTGATTGCACTTTTTTTAAAATTTAAGGATTCAATTGGACTATCGTGATAAATTTTAGAACTGATTTGTAGACCCAAAAAGTACGTAAGAGCCTAGACAACTTCCATGACTGCAAGCAGACTTTCTTGTCTATTAAAAACCACCTTGACATCGCCCGCTACAAAGAAATTCAGTGCACATCGTACCGTTTCGGTCCACAAGGGGCACACAAACATTGGATATTCTACTAATGAAAAATTGTGCATTTAATCAGGGTCAAAACTATCTTTATTCTTGACTGATGAAACTCATATTGTTTCCTCTGTTCTCGGAAACAAAATAATTTAATTATATCACGACAATGAACATGAGCCCCAATCAAACAAAATTGCATCAGACAACTGAACATCTGAACATATGCTAGGCATTATTGACTTCAAGACTGCATCTCTCCGCTCCACGGGATATAGTAATTACTCTGGCAGGAAGATAGTTCGAGTTAAAGCCATTCGATATATCATTGCATATTCTTCATAATCCTTCAATTTTAACTCCCACATCCCATGGAAGCATTTACCAGATGTTTGTCTCGCCAAAACTTCAAGCCTAGGCCCCAGGGGTTTGCAAACCTAACAAAGAGACATTAAAGCTCATTCAAGTATAGACATATTATTTGACCAGATAAATTAGCCATTTCTCAATATGGTCATTCGTTCATTATATGACAAATCTCCATATTTCTCACCATCAAAATTTGCAGCAAAGACAACATATCAAGTTGCACTAATTTATTGGGACATTAGCATAAAAAACCTCAGTTTAGAATCATCATACTATGATGCAGATGTCTTTGTTGGTATGGTACCATCTATGCTCCTACAGAGGCTCACCTGGAGTACCTGTTGACCTAGCAGAACCAGGATCATCCTCAGCAGTTTTTCTTGGGACCTGCCCATGCTTGGTTTGACCTCCCTGTGAACCACGTGAAAGCAGATTCTTAGGCGCTGGTGACTAAGCCAATTCATTTGCTCGTGTGGGCCATAATAACAGAATTGCCTATTATGGCCAAGCAAAATGAGCTAGAAGCATCCAAGCAAGAGTACAAAGTTGGGGTCATATTTATCTGAAGTCAGCATGGATAACAAAATAATATTCAATAAACAACTTTTTTAAGCTGCTTTTGGTTGAGTCCACTGTCATTTCATCAGACCGAAGTGAATATACTTGAACAACTCCTAGTGACATCTTCAAGTGAAAATTTTCCCGTACATTTTGCCCCATTTACATATCCTATTGTGGCGAGTAGATGATAATTGCTGGTTTCTGCTGTCAAAATTCTTCTTCTCGAGACAGCGATGATTTCACCATTTTTGGTTATCATATAATTCACCTCAAATACTTCATTCCAGCTTCTTACTGCCATCCACATTATACTTAGAGAGTTGAGACTTCTTCATTAAGTGCTATCTCTCAGCATCAAAATGATGCCTTACCTTGCAGAAGGGAATATTATCAATGACTTTTGCTTTAAATTCTCTTTTTTTCCAGGCTTTTTCGGGTTAGGGTATGGGGAGGAGGGGAAATAGAGGGAAGAAGATTGACCCTGGTAGCAGCGGGTTCCACACACACTTACACAAAGCCGACATTCCGAAGTATAATCTCATTCCATCCCCGCCAATCATGACAGGTTATCACAGTTTTATCCCAACAATTTACGTGATGTTTTACAAACTTAAATTTTCAGACTTATCAAAACCACAACATTATTATTTCACATCCTGTTAAGTTTAGTATAAATGTGTTGCATTTTGCTCCTAAATACAAATAATGTGCCAACTTGACAACCAAGTTTACTAAAAACGATGGAAAAAACAAGTGCACGTAGGTTTTCTCACTACTAACTTCTAACAGCATGCCGAGCTACTAATGTCTGAATGAGAAAAGTCAGATCAGCAAAGAGTTTTCGACTTTTCATGGCCCTAAATAGAGGTAGATGACTTGTTTTCAAGAATGTAGTTTCATGAATCACCCAAATCCTGGTATCTTTGTTTATCTCCTACATCCTTGAAAAGCTCGAATAAAGCTCTGGCATTTCACTACTTGGTCTTGAGCGAACGATTATAACCAAAGCCTAATTTTAAGAACTCTTTTTAAGTTCAGTCTAATATATGTGGTTTGAAAACAGAATAATCAACTTACAGCTCCTTTATGGGTGGTCAGTCTCCGAACTGATGGAGCCCGTGCAACCGATGATGCAGCTGCAGCTGCAGCCACTCGGATTCTGCCAAAAGAGTTCAGAGAGAGACGGCCATTGTCATTGTATAATCAATCAAATGGCATTACATGAACCAAACACGCAGCATCTGATTCTTGCAATACCTTTTGTGTACATCAACATATTCATCGGTTTCATCAACAATCTCTTCCTGCACTTGGTCAAGTAAATTCTCAAACTATAGTCATCAAAAAGAAAATTATGCAGATGATTGATGAGGCAACAAAGTAAACCTGAAGAAGTTCTTCAAATACATCTTCGAGAGTGATGATGCCAATAACCTCCCCATCCTCAATATCTTCCGATGAATGAGGCAAGCCATTCGTCGAGGCATCATTAGGTTGTTTACTTACATTGACCGGTCTTGCCTTCTCAATGTCAACAACAACATCAGCTTTTTCATCTTGTTTAACAAGCAGGGGAGTAGTCAACTGGGAATCTCCCACAGTGGCTTTGTTTTCTTCCAGTTTGTCTGCATCCGGCATTGATGGAAGATTCTTAGATTTCCCTTTGGCCTTCACTACAGCTGCCATATGACTGCTACCCTTTTGAAACTCATTCAGTATGTCATACAAGGGCATATCTGCTGGAACCCTGGGCCAAAAATCCAGCTTAAACGTCATGCCATATTCTCATAATTAAAGGAATGGCTACTTATTATAAAATATAAATAAGCACACCGCGGAATTCTTCTGATTGAAACTGCACTGACAGGGGTCTCTGTTTCTGGTCTAACTGTGAGAAGGCTTTTCACCTGAGAGAGAGAGGGACACACTAGACAAATCAAGGAACCGTGTTATAAAGAATAGGGATATAGTGAGCATTTTGATTTTGAGAAATACCAGAAGAAGACCGATGATATTTTTGGGATTCCCAGAATAGACAGGAACTCGGCTATGACCACGAGCAAGAATCTTTCCCATTGCTTCCCTAAACAATTATGCTGTAAATGTCAGATCTGGTCTATATGTTCCTAAGATTTTCTTAAATGGATCACAACCAGGTCGACAAAAATTATTCTCAAAGGTACCCAGGTTATTGGATCGACATTTCAAGATAAAAAAAGAAAAAAAGGAAGAATGCATAAGCAGCTTTAAAAAAATGGGAAATAGCCAGCTACAACAAAGTTGCTGCTTACCTTACCAAAAAAAAAAAAAACAAAGTTGCTGCTTGTTAGACATAGTTTAACTAAACGCAATGAAAAAATTCTTCAGAGCCCCATAGCAAGTGAACAGCTAATGATCCAAGTCCACCCAAGAAACCTTATGTAAGCTTTCAATATATCTGCTTTCTTTGTTATTATATCATCTTCTCAATGAGATGCGACTTAGAGAATGACTTACTTATGTAGAGATCTCAGAATAATCGGAATAAGTTATGATTCATTCTATCATATATGACCCCGAAAAGAATGCGTAGAGGGCTCAGACTAAAACTAATCTCCTGAGTATCTTAGTAACTTACCAGTCCAGTTTGGAATTAACATCTAAAGAAAAGGTAGATTCAATGGGTGTCATCGCCTCCTCCGCAGTCTGTCAAGAGGAAACCATAGCAATTGGTATAGCAATCTTCCTTCAATTATACTATGTCTATCTTCACATCAAATTCTAACTACACAGAAAAATTTTGAGTATATCAATTTCTCTCACTGCAATGACCTAGAAATATCTTATTTAATATGAGGAAACTTCTTCGATGGAAAGTTCTGGACCGCAATAAAAAAACAGAGTGTTAGATTATCAGCCAAAAAAGTAATAGTGCCATGGTGACCAGACTTATAGCAGACAGGGAAATGGAAATAAGTTGATGCTGATATCTTCTTGAAACTGAAAACATCATCATATATCAGAGTAGAAACTATGCAAACCAATTGCTGTTTATACTGAGGACAGGATCTTGCATACTTGCACTAATAGATAACTGATCAATGCAAACACAAGCTCACACAACATTCGCAAGCTTTGCATAATCAATTAAATACCAGAAAGGTGACGCAATTTCTGCAATTTTAGCTGCTGTAGTACAGACAGAAACAGAGATGCTCACACAACAGGGGAGACAAAGAAATAATCTAGCCAAGCAAGAATTTCAGATTTACATGAAGAAGCAAATAAGATATTCAGATTTAGTAGCTCCAAACCTTCTCAGTCAAATCTAGGGCTCCACTAATGATCGTGGTCTCATCATGTGTGAGTTCACCTCCTTTCCCAGCCTTCAGAGAACAGAATCGCAAGTCATGAAAATGAAAAAGAAACCATGAGGAAGATCAAAATGCAACTCCTTTCTTGAACCCATTTGCATGCAAGAATCTTATGGAACAGTGTATCTTTTCGTGTACCTCCTGACTGTGGATGGAGACGAGAGCTTTTAATTGAGCACGCCTAAACAAGGCCTCATTATGACCCAACACCCAGTCTAGAACCTGAAAAGGAAACGCGATGACTATGATTATAAATTATCATTTAAAATATTCCCCTCCAACTTTGGCCAAAAGAGATAAATTTTTCTTCCAACATCGAAATGGAAAATGAATGTAAAGTACCTACACTCATCCACACAATTCCATATAGAAGAAGATTTTATTAAGAGTCATAGGTCCAAGGATTGACATTCTTGCTCAATGAAATAAATGTACAGTCAAGTGAAACATCTGTCCGAAGTAGTAAGGGAAAAATGGATCTTGACGTAGACATCTGTGAAGATGATATATATGCACTAAACATGCTGCAAAAAATACTTTGAAGCTACTGAGCTGCTTCAGTCTAAAAACCTAAGTCCAACAAGAAGTCACGTCTCACTGTTTCATACTACAGTTTTTCTTTCTTTGTGCCCTTTCCATGTCTTAGCATTTTAGCCTCATGAGCGCTTTCAACCTAAAACCATTGAGCAGATACCCGTAAACGAGGCAAGTTTACCCATAACTTTTGGGCACTACTGAGCAATTAAGTAGGCCACCAGCTTACAAGCCAATCATCTCTCTATTTCCACAATAACCAATGAAAAGGATGTCAAGGTCTCAGTTACAAAGCAGTTTTAGTTGATTGTAGCAACAAAAAATGAAATGCTTCAAAGGGCGGAGAAGGAATGATGTCTTAAAATTAGAACTATCACAAAATAAAATGAGAAATCATTTGCTCTAAGGTTTGCGGTCACTTCCTATCGGAAGCTGGTTTCAGACCTTAAATTAACCACCAATGTGTAAGTCCATTATAAAGATCTAATAAATGATGAGGTTTAGACAGGGCTCTTTTGTTAACTACTAGAAAATACCAGTATCGTAGGTATTTAGTGAAATAAATAAAAACAGGTCTTTAGTAAATGCATATTTGAATTACAATGACTTCTCCTTATTAGAGATTTTCCAGAACTCGTGTAACAGATACAATCCTCCCCTCCCACAACCATCGCACCATGGACCACGTCTTACTCCTTATCACCTCCTCCAGTGTAATGCAGCTCTCGCCATATACACTGCTCGCAAGTGGCAACCATGGTAATCACTGCTTCCACCATCAGTCAACCACCAGCATGACCATTGCATAAGGTAATTTGTTACTCTCATACTGAATTTTACCATATTTATGTATAGTGAAGATCCATTAAAATTGTATTAGACCTGCTTGTCTAAAAATTAACATTTATAACTCCGACACTGTATCTTTACCATGGAGTTTGAAGAAACTAGGACCTCACACGACCAGATTTAGGATTACAGTGATGGTCCGATGAATTGGACAATTGAGTCAGTTCTGTCACAAACAAGCTCTTTACATGCGCAACAGCTTAAGCTTCAGTAAGACTTACGTCAAAAGTGATTCTATAATGACTATTCTCCAAATGACAGTAACTACTTACTTTTCCAACAGGATATGCAATTGGATAGCAAATAATCATTAGAATCCGAACAAGCCACACAAAATTGGCACCAACAGCAAGTCCATATCGGGTACATATTGCTTGTGGAATGACCTTTCACATGAGATAAAACAAGAGGGTCAGATCCATTAGAGCCAATCATGAAAGAGAATAAGAAGTATGTTGATAGTGACACAAATTAGGGGAAACACGTACCTCTCCGAAGGCTAGCACGAACGTGACAGAAAGTACAATTGCGACATACTGATTGAAAAGCTTATCCAAGTATATGGGAAGGGCCTGCCGATTGCAAATGTCAAAAAACAAGGGTGTCATGAGCAATTCAAACAATTAACTGACAGAAAATTTAGTGGCAAAGGTTTGCTAGCCCAAGCCTTTCAACCTAAAGCCAATCATTGTCTGGCAACATGTAGGCACATGCTTTCAAACCCAGATTAACACCAGAAGGCCCCCCAAAGATAGTAATGTGTACACAGTTCAAACGTCCTCTCGATTGACCAGCAGAGAGAGCACACCCCTCTCTTTCGCAAAGCTAAGCGGAAATGTCAGGTTCAATTTACTAATCAGGGTCCACAGATTCGTCGCAGTGCGAAATGAGAAGCCACCAACTCGGGCCGAAACAACTGCTGTCGAAGATAAATTTACCATGCAAGCTCTACGAAATGATTTCAATGCATTACCTCCATTGCGAGAGCATTGCAAAGGAGCAAAGTCACAAGAAGCTGGTGTTGCTTCTGGACCACCGGCAAGATAGCAGCTGAAATTTTCCAAAGAAAATGCAAAGGGTAAGCATAAAAGAAAAACAAAAAAGAAAGAAAGAAAGATCTAAGTCCACCAAGTCAACCCGTATCGCCGACATCCTAATAAATTCCAGATCACCAATCGAGAACGAACAAACACGCAACAGCCACAAACACACGAACGCACGCACGCACGACCCACCAGCTTGCTTCTTCTCGGCGATGGTGCCGCTGCGCTGGAGGATCTCGAGATCGACGAGGCCGAGCGACATGAGGCCGAGGGTGAGGCCCGACATTATGCCCGCGAAGAGGACCAGGAAGCAGGAGATCCCCGCGTAGACGAAGAACCAGACCGACCCGAACGCGATGTCGCCCCCCAGGGCGGCGGCGCCGAGGTCGTCCCGCGTCACCATCCGGGTCACCATCAACGCATTGATCAGATGCATTCCCTCTCCCCTGCCCTTCCCCCCCGCGGCGGTTCTCCAGCGGCTACCTTACAGAACTCGACGCGTGCCGAAGTGGGTCGGGTCACAATTCGATGCTGACGACGGCGATTCAGAGAGAGGTGCCGGAGGAGGCGTGTGGTGGCGGTGGCGGTGATGGCGGCGGGGCTCGAGACGCAGGGGGAGAGAGAGCCGGAGAGAGAGACAGAGAAGAAGGGGAGGCACGACGTACGACGGCCCGAGGTGGAGGATGCGATGCACACGTGGCGGGATCTGGGCGAATCTCGTGGGGGACCGAAGCTGTTGTTTGGTTCCGAGGTCGCGGCTGTTCTTGTCCGGGTTTGGGGAGAGGACCCGCCACCCAATGGCGTTGCTACGAATGAGAATCGTTTGGGAATCACCATCGCCTTGTCCTGTTCTCTCCTAACATCCAAAATGGCTTTTGCAAATGTTCATTAAACTTTAAATTAATACGTAACATGATCCATGAACTTTTAATTTATTTAACATGATCCGTAAACTTTACCTCAATATACAATGTTATGTGAACTTGATCATATTGCACATTAAATCAAAATTTAAGGATTGTTTGTGTCATTTTTCCTTTAAGGGTATCTTGACAAGCACACTCGCTAAGCATACTTGGTGTGAGACGTCTCGATTTCGCAATATATCGATTACTCTTGACGTGAGAATGATAGTGCATTGAAAAAATGGCAAACTTCTCAAATGGATCTTGTCGAGTAGCAAGTGGCACTTTCTATCGAAATCCTTTACGAAATAAGCCTGATCCTTAAGCATGAGAATCGTATCGCACCCTCGAAAGGCAGTTGCCTGACTTCATATAATAGGGGTCGATGTACGAAGGTCGTGTTTTTGTGATGGAGATGGGATAGGATCAGATGGGATATAAAAATCTCTCGAGTACGAAGATGTCCTATTTTCGATTGGTAATAAAATATTGGACATTACAAAGGGCATCATCGTAAATTGACGTACTTTTAATATTCAGCTAAAATAGTCATCAATGAAATGGATAATCTTGTTCTATTTGACCTTTTATGCAAAAGACCAAACGAGTTGTAGGTGACATTGGGAAGTCATTCACCACACAAACTTGTTGAAACTTCCGGCTTCTATACAGTTTAACTCAAGTTTAGGATCTGGATGTGACTTGATGAAGATATCAATTATCAAGTCAGCAGATAAAGTAGAGATGAGTTGCACAATGCCATTACACACATGATATCGATTGAATTGATATTCGATTTCTATATGTTTAGTGCGCTCGTGAAAAATATCGGTATGTTTTATATGGATAGCACTTTGGTTGTCGTAATGAATGATTATTCCTTATTACGGCTCATTCGCATGTCTTTCAATAGCTATCGCAATCATAATAACTCTGATGACGTATCAACAACAACTTGATATTTTACTTCTACACTAGAGCAAGTGACAGTAGTCTTTTTCTTGTCATGCCATGAGATAAGTGAGTCGCCCCAAACAGAAAAGTAACTTGTAGTGGAGCGACAATATCAAGAGTCACCAACCTAGTCAGTATCAGAATAAGCTGTCAACTCCAAGGGAGAGTAAACTGAAAAGTGAAGGTCATTAAATAGTATACTATCGACTTAGCAAATAATTCAAAAGACTATAGCAAAATGGGCAATACAAGGCGTAATCATATACTAACTGACAATGCGAATAGCTTAAGCGATGTCAGGTCTAATAACAATGAGATACAAAAGACCGCCAACCAATTATTGATAGAGTGTAGAATTTGAAAGAAGAGTCCGATCTTTGGCATCAAATTTGACATTGGTCTGAATAGGGATTTGTAGTGACCTTGTTGTTATTGAGTCATGCTTGAGAAAAGAATATCAGTGCCATACTTGGCTTGAGAAAAATAATAACGAGACGAATCTGAAGTGACCTCCAAGCCTAAAAAATAATTGATTTGGCCAAGGTTTTTCATTTCAAATTGTTTACCAAGGTGTTGCCGGAGTTTGAAAATGCTAATATGATCATATCTAATGTCAACCATGTTGTCCACATTATTTTTGCCTAACAACTTATTGGTTCCCAAACTCTCACTGAATTTGATTTTCATAGGATAATTGTGTAAACTTGATTTTGACATTCATTTCTCTTATCATGGTTACCATGTGCAAGATCCACGGGTGGCACAGACCATTGGTGAGACGCCTCTTTGAGCTTGTTTTCTTAAATATTTCCAACTCTTTCGGTGGTTGCGTTGCCACAGTATTACATGAAACTTGACACTTTTCAGTTATGTCATGCTTCTTCCTTTAAATTAAATTATTTGATTTCAAGTGGTCATTTAGGTTATGTTGACAATAAACAATTTCATTATCTGCCAGGACATACATCGTGCATTCCCATTTTGATCGCGAGGAACTTGTCTCTCATGCTCCTATTGATCTAATTCGGTCTGATAACAAGTTGAGAATCGCGATGAAAAAGAGAGAGAAATGCACTATTCTCTACATTACAAAACGAAGAATTACAAGACCCCTGTGTATAGGTTTAGAATACAATTCGACTTAAGTACAGTTAATGTACGTTACAATCAACTTGATTCTAAATAGTAATCTTAATATAACCTTCGCATTGAGTACATGAGCTTTCATGATGCATGAGGTCCCATGCATGACAACTAAAAAGACAACGCATGCCATTGATGTTCATGGCCTAATAAACGATTCTCCATTTGAAATACACGACAATCGTCACATGCACGCTGCTTCTGTCCGTCGAGCTGCTAAAAGCCTCACTTCTCTTTAATAGCATGGCAAGCACGATGATGACATGACAAATATAATGACATGGCATTTGCATGATGACATGGCAAGTAATTAAAGTGGGCCCACTGGCCTGCTTTTGCTACTACACTGACGACGCTGGGAAAATGGGCTCAGCCCACATTTTATATGGGCCTGGGCAACTGATTCGTCTGGGCCCAAGAAATGATGTTGCGTCCCATTCTTTGTCCCTACTTTGGTTTTCTTTGTTCCTTTTTCCCCCATTTTTTTTTAGCTCATCTTTCAGGTTAGACTGAGAAAACAATTAATTTTTTCAATTGTTTATGGATAAGGTGAGGTTAGTAATCCATAAATTATTGTAGTGTATATCAGACCTAGAGCACCATGGTTGCTCGTATGCGACAGACCAACGTGGCAGTGGTCGCATCTATCTTGATTGTCACCATCGTGACAATGATCTTATCTAACATCGTGGGGGTTAGCCATCCCGACGATTAAAGAGAGACAGGGTTACCAAATCTTAGACGCGTTGATAGTAGGGTGAATGGTGTACGTGCTACCACCTAGTGACACCATTGGTGGTGCCGTTGTTGGCTTGTTCGGCATAGAATAATGTCCTTCCTTTTTTTGTATTTTTAAATTACTTTTATCCATATGGCCCTAGTGCCCGGTTAAATTATCTGAGGGTGTGCCTCCAAACCCCGAATGCGATAATTTTGTCATGTCTGACCGTTTTATGCAAGCGACCAAACGAGCCGTAAGTGAGATTGGGAAGTCATTCACCACATAGACTTATTGAAACTACTGGTTTTTATAAGTTTAACTCAAGTTCTAAGGTTTAGAATCTTAATGAGGGCGGGGAAAGGATTGGCGTCCCACAAGAGTCTTTTGATTTCTCAAATTTTCGATGAAGCCTTTGAATCATTCTCATGGAAGTGCAAAGCAAAAGTCGGCGTTTTAATTTTTAAAATGGAATGTCACCAAAATTGTGTTCCGATAAATAATATCGTTATTCTAAGTAATGACGGGGCTTCATGCATGCGCTAGTATATGTGCAAAATTAGTGGTGTCAATGGGTTGGGTCGGGTTTTCATAATACCTGATCTGACCCGAAATATTGGACATTTGTGATTGGACTGACCCGAGCCAAGACCCAAATTGGATATAGCCAAGTGATCGGGTCGGGTTGGGTCGGGCTAGGTTCTATGTTTCAAACTATGAATTCTAGAAAGTTGCAACGGTGGTTCGTCCTCGTCCCCAAATCATCGCCGTGCTCTTGAGCTCCCTCCAGGCACAACAAGAACCCAAGAAGGAAAAACTCATGCGAGGGTAGAGGTGGGTTCTGCCCAGGGCCGAGGGTGGCAGCGGCCGCCACTTCGTGACCTACTTGCCTCAAAATGAGGCCATGGCAAGCGGGCTCAAGCCGAGGAGGGAGGGTCGGATCCGGTGGAGTCATGGCGGGTGGTGGATCTTCTGAACAAAGAGTTGTTGCTGGTGGTGGAGTTGTACCGCCCCCGCCATAGCAGCCGCCCCTGCCACCATAGCCCTGCCTCCTCTCCTGCTACCATAATCCCACCCTTGCTCCCCTCGCCACTGCGGCCGCTCCCTACATCGTGGCGCCGCCGGGGCTGGTCATGTCACCAGTGCGGTTGTTGTCGGACTCGATCTGGGACTCGATCTGGAATTGATGGTCTCACCCTCGGTGAGGCTGCGAAAGCCTTGCATGGAGGACTAAAAAATCGCAGAAGAGATCGCAAAAGAGGCAAGAGAGTGAGAGAGACATGGAAGAGAGATCTTAAGGGTTTCCTTGTTTGGATTGGGCTTAAGTACCCGGCCTAATAAATTCAAAACAATACCCAAATGTTTCCATTGCAACCCAAACAAGTTGAGGACCAACCCGATCCAATAAGAAAATTTTTGGGTCGGGTCGTGTTTGATCAGGTTTTTTTGACAGCCCTATGTACAATGCAAGATAGTTTCATTTTGAGTACACGAACTTTCCTGATGCATAAAGTATTAATTAAATTAATAACGTGGCAAGTATGATGATGACATGACAAGTATGATGACCTGGCAATTATTAGATGACATGGCAAATAATCAAAGTAGGCCTGCTGGCCTGCTTTTCGACAACACGGGGGCTCACAAAGGGGGCCCAGCCCATATAATACATGGGCCTGGCAACAAATCTGCCTGGGCCCAAGAAATGATAGATTATGATAGTTCATGCTAGATATGGCTGGAGCATGGGCGTGTCGCGTTCATATTGCTTTTCATGCGTTAAAAAGGAATTCGATCAATGTCAATGCCCGACAAAATGTGTATGTGAAAGTGACTAATCAAATTGAGCAATGGGAGAATTTTTTACAAAGTAAATTCAGATTGAAAATTTTACAAAAGGACATTGCAAAATAAGAGGTTTGTAGCAACATATCCTTGCCTGAAATTGTGCATAGTTATCATATTCTAGATTAGTGAATAGGTGGCGTAAGTAAGTGGATAAAAAGTGGAGCCGAGTATTGTGGGTGGCTATTGTATTTTGAGTTAGTATATAAATGGCGTGCGTTTCTCTAACCGTTTTGATCTTCTTGGCTGCGGTAAGAGTTTGATTAGGAAAATAGATTTCAATAAAATAATAGAGGATCAGAAAATCAAGTACATTCTTGTAAATATGAAGGTAGACACCATATTCAAAAGTTTGCTTTTTGTGGATGAATAAGAACTTGGGGTCTCCAATAGAAGGGGAAAATTGTCAAAAAAATCTTAAACTTATTGTACGGCGGCCAATTCAATTTTAAACCTTTCAATTGTATCGATTTAATCTTAAATCTTTTGACGATTTGTCAATTTAGTCCTAAATCTTTAGAAGATTTGCCAATCTAGCTCAAAACCTTTTGATGATTTGCTAATTAGTTTTTTTTGTCAATTTTGATCGGAAATCATTGACGTGGACGCCAACCATTGTACATGGCGCGACCGGTGCTGATGCGGACAAGTTTTAAATTTTTTTTCTTTTTTTTTCCTAGCAGAGTATCGGCCACAAGTGAAAGGAAAAGAAAAGGAAAAAAGAAAGAAAAAAAATAAAATTTTAAAATAAAATGCAAAAAATTGTCCATGTCAGCGTTGATAGGATGACCGGTTGTCGGTCAGCGTCCATGTTAGCGATTTCATA
Source organism: Syzygium aqueum (assembly GCA_031216185.1). NCBI lineage: Eukaryota > Viridiplantae > Streptophyta > Magnoliopsida > Myrtales > Myrtaceae > Syzygium > Syzygium aqueum. The sequence goes on along the minus strand of CM062232.1, from coordinate 9,833,847 downwards.
TCAAAATTGGTCGGAATGACTAAATTAGCAAATCGTCAAAATGTTTAGGACTCAATTAGCAAATTGTCAAAATGTTTAGGACTAAATTAACACAATTGAAACATTTAAAACTAAATTAGCTGCGTATAATAGACTTTAGGGGTTTTTGGATAATTTTCTCCTAATAAAAGGGTAAATCAGTGGTGGTTACTGAATTTTATTAGTACTTTTTAGCCTTTTTGTCTCCTTGGAAAATTGAAGCATATGAAAAAAAAAATCATCTCAAATAAAATTATCGTTTACTTTTCAAGTTAAGAAATTGAGCATCTTTCTAATGAACACCTTTGTTCTTTTTATTTAAATTTATCTATTTTGGCTGGTGTTGCAGAATGCGCTCATTAATAAACAAAAGTGAACTAAATGTTTAAGTCAAATTTGATTTTTTTTTTCATTTGAAATATAAGTAAATTTTTTTAAGAAATTTGCCCCAAGCCTAAGTCTTATCTCTATCACTAGTAAGGACAAGGACACATTCACGCGACGAGATATTCTGACAAATTGTGCGTTGACAACTTGACATGACAATAATAACATGACATTTGTTATCATAACATATTAATGATGGATGATGCGGTAAACTTCATGAAGACATGTCAACACTAACGTGGTAATTTTATGATGACATGGCAAATTCTAAGGTCTCAATGCAAATTACAAAAACGTGTTAAGTAATTTATTTTTTGGTTTTCTGACAAAAGAAAATTATTTTTTAGTTTTAATTGAAAACCGTAGCTTTTTAAAGGAAACATACTAATTCTACTTCCAACTGAAACATGACGAATGCAAGAATAATATTTCCATAATAGCATAATGAGAATATATTTCGTTGGGATAAGTGTACTAGAAGTTTTAAAACTTATCACGAAAATGCAATTGAGTTTTAAAATTATTAAAAAATGCAATCAAGTCCTAAAACTTTTTACAAAAGTGCAATCGAATTCTAAAATTTTCAGTAAGTGTAATCAACGAAGGATTTGTTTAGATCAATTTAACAAGTTTTAGGATTCAATTGCATTTTTTTGAAAGTTTTAGGACTTAGCTGCACTTTGTGACAAGTTTCAGGACTTAATTACACTTTTTGAAAGTTTTATGACTCAACTACACTTCCGTGATAAGTTTCAGGACTTTTAATACATTTATCCCTATTTCATGAAACAACTATTTCATAAGATAAATCTAAATAATCTAAATAAATCTAAATGAAAGAAAATAAATAAATAAACGCAGCCAAAATGGCACGTAAGCTATCTCGTCGAGCGAGTTCGTTCTTCCTGCAACAAGCACTCAGAATTCAAAACTCAAACATACCACCGATCTAGCAACCGATCACCTCCTGCCTTGGCGTTGCCGTAGCCGTCGCCGTAATCAGAGATGGCGACTCTCCGCCGTCCCTAGGCTGTCACCAGCATCTCAATGTCCGTCGGTCAGTGCCTACTACGCTTTGCGGTGTTAGGAGTAGAATTTTGATTACGCAGTATTGTAGACATGAAGGACAAGTAGTGGCTTAAGGAATCGTCTGGCAATTGTTCTGATTCGTCGCGACTTTCAATCTAATGCGCTAAGACAGAGGATCAGCCACAATTCAGCGTAGAAGACGAGATTGTCATCACCCCGAAGTTGTTTTTTGGGCATTTGCTTCACCTTCAACCCTAATGGAGGCCAATGCGGCTCTGTTCAGGTGCGATTTAGATACTTGTCCCGTGCTAATTTTTAATTTTGCTCTGTTTTTCCGCTAGCTAATTCGAATGTGACTGGCCATGAGGGATTGTCTCTTGTGCGCATTAGCTGGCTGTACGTTAGTCGATTATCTTTTGCGGAAGCAGTCGTGCGTTGCACACTATCTTCGAGAATTCGAATGCGTTGCCGGGGGGCAACATTCAGTGAGCATCATGCACCGTGTCTCGATGCTGGCATTGTGTGGTGGGGTTAACGATTAGCGACTAGGCATGAGCGTCAAACTATGATTGGTAGTCATATGCCTGGCCAACTGCTAAAGTGGTGTATGATGCTGACACAATATTTTCGTTGTTTCCGGGACACGAGGATGAGGTTCCGGGCATAAACTGTTATTTCTACGGTTGGCAATTTATCTTGCTCTCGCAATTGTTGACAACTGAAATAACAGTTCGAAGGGTTTCTTCCTGCCTTAGAGCCATCCTTCTTAGAAAAGGGAAAGTCTTGGAAGATTCTTCTGCCACTTGTTTGAACCAAAAAGGACAATAATAAGGAAGAAGAAGAGAAGAAGATTCCTTTCTTACTTTAAACACGTGTAATGTAATTGGGAATACGCAAAGGGGGAAGAAGTGTCGAGCCACCGCCCCATGATTAATATGCTATTCTTGTTCTCGTGCCCTTCATTTTTCTTCTTGTTTTCACTGGGTAAGACGGTCGATAGTGTCACGAGGATTCAACATACAACTGAAGGTTACGTAGGTTAGACCTCGGAGAATCTCCTTTTTGTTTTCTTCCGTGAGCGAATTTAGCAAAAAACATCCAATATTACTTGAGGTAGCATACTCTTTGTTGAAAGCTGATTCTTCTTTCATTTTTTATTTTCTCACTGTCATTAAATATAGCTAGGAAGCCGGCCTAGCAGAAGGTTCCTTGATAACATTCTATATTCACATTTTTATAGGTGCTTCGGAAGCATCTATCTTGATAGGATAAATAAATGATATAGGAGAATGGAGATTTTAAATAATCAGGCGAGACATTGTATGTCAAATTGCAGTATCCAAGCAGATGCAAAGTTAACTGCAACTGTTTGCTATCTCTATGCTATGAGATACAGACTAAAACTAATCCAGATTCCCTTTTAAACACGTACCAAAGGGAAGATTAGATATTATAGAAAGATGTGAAATACAGTTCAGTTTACTTGATGATCACAGTCTGCATGTTGAGTTCATGCCGAGAAGACAGGTCTTCGGAAATTTTGCTCCAGGAAGATTGTAGCTTCAGGCATTCCTCGTTTTCTAGATGCTCATGTTATCATCCCTTCTATTTCATCATGCTAACCGTATCCTGCATTTATCCAAATTCTCTGTCCCTTATGCAATCTTAATTTGTTTGGTGACACTAATGCGAAAAATCAATATAGAAACTTGATTAATGAGGGACTGTGAATGTCATTTTATCTTGCAGACACATCTTTTAATTGTGCACATGGTGACTTGCACATAGCCATTGGGTGACACGATATTGGATTTTACTGATGAGCAATTTTTAGGAATACCTATAATGGAAAAGAGAACATGAGAATAGAAGAATAAACATAAAGCTACAAGAATAATGTGGAGAACAAAACGAAAAAGTGCTCAGAAAGAGTATGAGGAAAGTCCCATGATGTTTCTCGTAGGAGTTTGCGGCATATGATTCTTTGGCACAAGGCTGAAATTGTTCCAAGCTTGATGCGGACTATTCTAATCATTCTCTATGTGATATAGTCTTTGCATTTGAATATGATGAGGGTTTTAGTGTCATATCAAGTTCCACGACAAATTTTTACATTCGGTTGAAAATTGTAATTTGGGGAGGAACTGATATTCTGTATAAGCATTTAATGCATTGTTGTCCAACCCTAAGGACTACAATTACGGGATCATAACATGCTAAAGGTAATCCACGGCTCTTATCGGATTTTTAACTTTTATGACAAATTGCCAGTCTTGTTTGTACCTGTCCGAGCAGAGATGTGAAGTTTCACATGATTTTGGAATGAAATAAACCAAGGATTTGCATCATTGCATGTTTTTGTTTAGAGGTATAAAACTAACCGAAACAGCAGCCTTAATTTTGTATAAAATGTTTATAATACAGAGTTTGATCTTTCCATGTTTAAAGCCTGTTCCAATACATATATGGCTATAGGAAAAAATGACAGAATTATGACATTGAAAGTTTCTGGCTTTTCAGGAAATATGTAAATTAGTTAGCATGCCGACCACATCAGCGGTTAGTTGACAGGAAGAGTGCCAGTCTGTGCACTATCGTCCGTCCTTTTCTGAATTCCTTACTGGGCGACTGCTCGAGAGAGATTCACACATACTGATTGTGGTACAATTCCGACAATGTCTCCATATTATGAAAAAAATGATTGGTGGACCTCTGTTTGATCTTTATATTGTCCTGGCATAGAATAAAGAGTCTTGTTATTGAATTGTTCGATGACGACAAGCATTAGCAGGGCAACTGGGACATCTACAAGTCCCAATCAAACTTTTTCATATTTTCACAAAAGAGATGATGATGCTCAATACTCTAGCATCTTTCATCTTGTTTGATGGCTTGCAAGCCATATCTTGTTTCAGAGGCATGAAGAAATAAACCAAAAGAAGTGTAATTATGCAAGCCAAGTGTAAGAGATTGAATTAGCATTCACACACATAGGCCATCAGTTTGCAGATGAAAATATTGTTCATTGTGAATGCTGAAGCACATCCATTTATATAGCAGAAGAGGAAGCACTTGACTTACCCAGTCTCCGAATGCTTGCCTTTCTGAAAATCTTGACATCTTCCAAAGAAATATAAGTGCTGAGCTGAATAATCGAATAAGAATGCAAGCATTGACCTTCACATATATTATCATGCATTATGATCTCAACAGGATTAATACAATTCTCTCGTTGCTGCTTGTGTAGTTTGTGCTTTATTGTTCCCTAGGTCCAGCGGTTGTGACTGTGGCCGTTTCTGGTGCTGATAACTTTCTAAATTTACTGGATAAAACGGGCTATTCCTAAGGTATGTCTAACCCAAACACTCTGCATTCTTATTGCTGTTAGCACTAAACTAAGATATTCTCCTTATAGTAATAGTTTAAAAAAAGAGAGGGAATTGAATGAGTTGTCCAGCTTTTCAGCTTATATTTTTAAAGTCCAGCATTTCAAATCTCATGGTCTATTTATCGAACACAGCCATAGTAAGTGCAATTTTAATAAGTTGATATATATTGCAGAGAAATTAGCACTAACCTATTGGAAGGTTCCAATCCATATTCAAATTCTCTGTGGAAAGACCTGATTAACATTCTAACTTAACAATTCTACCTCTTGTGGCTTCCGATAGATGAGTTGCTTAATCTTGGCAAAAATCATGTAGAGAAAAATACATCTCCAATTCTGTGACATTCTTTAATCTCCATCCCAGAAGTTTTACACATATACCCATTTGAAATTTTGTGAGAACTAATATAATTAAAACCCCATTTAAAGCAAGGGATTATTAGTTTCCTTTTGTAAAGTTGATTCTGACTACTCAATTAACCTTTCTTGCCCTGAACGAAGCTTAAGAACTAAAGATAGGTTTTCCCTTTTCTTTGGTATGGGTCCTCCAAACTTTTTCTGGTATGGGGTGTCTGAGTGGGGCATAAAGGACCTAGGCCCCTCCCATTTACAACAGTTTGTTCCATTCACATGGTTCCATCACCCTGTGATTGCATCCACGTGTGTGCTTCATTCAATGAGGGCCAAAAAGTTTAATCCCCACCGTCTAAGTTCTCATCAACTTTCAACAATCAGAAAACACACTCACATTCATCGCATTCGCATCTATTCCCAAGATTGGGACCTAGAAGAACTTGGGAGTTCTTATCACTGCTTGATCATGAAAGAGTGGTGAATGAATACGAAGAGACCTTAAAAAGATATTCCAAATTCCAATCATGTGGATACCATGTAGCTATAGTGCGGACCAGAAAAATCACAACTCATGTAAAAAGATGTTACAGGCACACCAAGAAGGGGCAACATAAAAGGAAACTTTAGGAAAAAAACTCGTGGTGGGTTCTATGAATTTATTGGACGATTCTGAGACCTTCCAGTATTGCATGGACCCCCAAGGAAAGTCCTGTGCATCATGGCTTGATGCAGCTTCGAGCACACCAAAGTATGGAAAAAGTCTAAAGGAAGAAAAGAAAATATACAGCACGGATCACAAAAATGCTCCCCAATCAGTACGGCCGCCAAATCAAAGTACTTGACGGCCCTTTTAACATTCCCGACTTGTTAAGTGATTTATTCCCTCCTCTCTCTTTTTTCTTTTCTCCTGTAATGGACATAACAAGGAAAGTTAGATGGACATATAGAGCAAACAAATTGTCCGACTTGGACATCGCTGCGTGGCACCGTCATATCGATGCTCTCTACTCGAGCGTCTCTGTCAATATGGTTTTGGGGAGCGCTGAACCTCTAATGGGTTGCAGCCGCAACTGCCGCCAATGGGACTGGTGGGGCGATGGCCGTTGTGGCCGTCATATCCGGTGATATGATGGTGGTGCTAGGTGCGTCATACAGGAACCTGTCCACGATCATGGAACTAGGTCTCAGCACTAACCTTTCCCATGCTTCATCAGCGGCCTCTTTCGATCCTCGTCTCTCGAAAACCTCTGTGGCATCGATCCTATGCATGTTCCAGCTCCACATCTCGTAGAGTCTGCGAATCTTCTTTCGTTGGTCACGAGCCAACAAACAAGTGTTCTCCTTGATCTTGGTAATGCTTGCCTCAAGAAACATCGCCTTTGTTTTGTCATCGGCATCGGTTGCCTCGATCCTCAAGTATTGGTCCATTTCGCCCACTCCAATTGCTCTTCTGATCCCTTTGGTATTGTCTGCTTCGGGGCTGTACATACTCCTAACCTCGTTCACCAATCCTGCTTCTACCATTCGATCCACCCGCTCCGACACGAAGGGGCGTAGCACAGGCAAAGAAACATCGACCCAGAGGAAGCAACACTCGTACCTTGATCTAAATTCAGGATCACCATCCACTAGAGCTTCAATGAAGGAATTGGATCCACCCGCAATTAGTGGGAGCCTGTCTCGGCCCGAGATGGATCGCAGGATTAGTGATGTGTGGTACCGGAAGTCCGCGGCCGTGAAGTCTGAATCAGGGTCCACAAATCCTAATAAATGGTGAGGAATTTCTCGGCACTCGTCTGTGGTGACCTTGTTGGTGACAATGTTAAGGCCCTTGTAGACTTGCATTTTGTCGGAATTTATGACCTCACCTGGAAAATGGGTAGCTAGGTCGATGGCCAGCCTAGACTTGCCAGTGCCAGTTGCCCCCATCACGAATACAACCTTGTCTTTCCTGCGATAGAACTGCTTCATGTCGATTGGGCCTTGAAAATTTAGCAATGGCTGTAATTGCTTGCAAACAGCTGACATAGCTACTTTCATGTTATGCCTAAAAAGCTGAAAAGAACGAGAGACAAACCACAAGTTAGACCTTATATAGATTAACTTATGGAACAACAAGTTAGAGACCTTATATAGATTAACTTCGTGGAACAAGAAGTTGCAAGTTAATAGTTTCAAGTTATGCTGGGCGCAATACACACGACATAGCAAGTGAGAAATATCCTTTTGCTTTTCCCCATTAATACGATATAAATGACAAAAGACAAAAGGATCAAGAAACCCACTGGTTTTGTTTGTCCACCATAGACGTACCTTTATCATCAAAAAACTCGGCGAAACTGTAGAGTCAAATGACCTGTGCGTCCTCGTTTATATCCAGAGAGAGAGAGAGAGGGAGAGAGAGAGAGAGAGAGAGAGTAGAAGAAAATGGTAGTGCGAGATGTGAAGATAGGTGGTGGGCAGCGGGTTTTTGTAGGTATATGCCAAGCTAGGACAGTGTCTGCTTCTGTTGGGAGTACCGCAAAAGCAAATCCCAAGTATTTATCTTCTGTGTCTGAACTTGGAAAAAAGTATTCTGACAGGGAGAGCACTTCATAGAGAGAATTTGTTGGAGGACATGATGAGTTAGTGAGAGAGGGGGAGGGAGAGGGACGGACAGAGAGGGACGGACAGAGAGATTAAGGAAGGGAGATTAGATATACATCTCTCTCAAAGCTCAATCTGCACAATATGAGAGAAGCCAACCCTATTTATACATGAAGCAGCGGGCGAGGATTCTTGTAGCTTTTAAAAAGGTAGTAAGGTAACTTTGACACTCTGCACCTTAAAAAGCACTTCATAACTGCTCATGGTCGAGTCACGAAACGTAATCTCTCACAAGAATTCTAATCTTGACATAAACATGCTTGATTAGATTAGAGAGGTTAATCCAATCAGTGGAAACTGATCTGAACATAATTAAAAAGGGATAGTTTTGACAGCTAATGATTATATGGCTTTCTCCTTGAACATAATTAAGAGGGCAACTTGCAGACCCTTTAGTCTGGGCAATAAAGTAGCTTAATATGGGACCAAAGCGAAAATTACCGTTTTCCTGTAGAAGAAGTTGCTTGGTTTATAGACCATGTGAACCAATATCTTTTGAATCGCTAAAGATGCAAGTCTCATTATGGAGCCCACATGATCAACGGTCCAAATGGACTTGGCCTATAAATCATTTTTTCGTTTCCTGAAGTAGCTCAAAGTTTTTGCTTCCATTGTCTCTTTTAGCCTTGGTTGCACGAGGGTTTCACGAAGCCCAGGGTGTGATATTGCTTCAGGTCAAGGGCTAAATGCTGAATAGAGTTTGGCTTCCCTTATTGATTTGAGAGACCATTGAAATGGACTGATTTTGAAATCATTTTTCATGTTTAAAGCTAACCAGTGGCATAAGTACTTGACAATTTACATAAACAAGCAATGAGGACAATCCCAAATTCCATATTACGTTTCTACTTTAAGTAAATATTAGTGTCTGGTAGGATCATCCACGAAGCTCTTATTTGTAATGCAACTATACATGACAGTCGGTCATTGGCACAGAGTATTTTTTTTTTAAAATTGGCATAAAGTATTCCACTGACGATGAAACAGGAAATTCTAGAAAATTGTGGTAGGATCCACATAAGCGTTGCATGACATGGACATCATGTTATTTGAATCATTTGAAGTATTTCACTTAGTGATATTTAGTCAACTCATCGTAGGACTATGTAGTGTGCCTTTATAAGAAGGTATCTTAAGCTCAAATTTTAATTAGTTATTAATGCTAATGCTTAATTATGGGGCCTAATGTCCTTGTCTACATAAATAAGAGAACACATAGAACCCACACATAACCAACATAATGGGTGGGCAAGTTGTTTTCAATAAAGCAGTGGGCAAAAGGAATTTCCTTTAAGTGGTTCTTGATACTGCCCTTAATTATTAATATCATGTGAAAAGACAAGCTAAACAGTACATCAATCACTATATTTCATGCGGATTAACGGCGTTGCCGTAGAATAATTTAAGGTTTTTTAATTCATTTTCGCACACTTCGGCGGGTTCTGTTTAATTATTTGACTAAAGCAGCATCATCATCAGGCATAGAAACTAAGTGCAGACAATTCTTAGTGATTAGCTAAGTTAAAGTATGAGAATAAAGGTTGTTAATTAAGTGGCGGTGGGTTTAGAAGGCCTTGGGAATCTGAAGACGATTGATGATGGTGCAAGTTTTGATTGACTATGAACTGAAGAATCTCTCTTGCAGACTTTTTACCCAGATGGATTGTTACTTCAGGCAGGGGATTTTTCCTCTTTTTGCTCCCCCCCTCCATTTGTGGACTCGATGCTCTCGCTCCTTAGTGCACGAAAGTTGTTCTAATTCTTGTGCGAATGTGATATGACAGTTGAAAGAAATGAGCACAAACAGTCGGAGTAATTTTAGGCCGTCAAAAAGGTGCCGTACGGCCAGTTGCTGATATGAAGCAAAGCGTTTGGGATAAGAGAAAATATTAGGTACATTCGACACTCCACGTAGGATATGCATTGAACCATCCACTGATGGACACGTGGCCATAATGGGCCCACTTTTCAGATATTTTCTCTCTCCTCGGTTATTCCTCTCTCCTTCGTCACTCTCTCTCCTCTCACCATTTTCTTCCTTCTCCTTTTGCCTTTTCAAGCGCCATGGACGATGTTTCGTGAGCTTCACCAGCCAGCCATGGACGACCTGCTCACGAGCACGCAGACACAGTGGCAACCGCCATCAAGGCGGCCTACGCTTAGCTTTAATAGGCCCAGAGCCCTTACAACAATGAGGAGATACAGCAGGTAGCGATACTTTTGGCCCCTTTTAAGTTTTCACCTTTATCATTTGGATTTTATTTCGTTCACTTTGTTCTTTACATATGGAATAAGAATAGCAAAAATGTCATAATTTTCATATGGAGCTCCCTTGAGTACATTAAAAAAATTTCACTTAAATGTAATAATTTTCAATTGATTTCTTAAGTGCCATAACTTTTCAACAGTATTCACCTAAGTATTAGAAATCTAACATGGCATGACACTTGTCGGTGAACGTTTTCAACATTCAAGTAATCGATTAAAAAGTTATAAGGCATCTACGTGATTGGAAAAAGAAATTTATGGCACTCAAGTAAGCTCCATACAAAAAATATAACACTTATAATATTATTTTCCCTTACACTTTCAAAATTTACATTGGGTTTCACCATATTCTCGTTATCCGCGTCTATGTTGGAATTTTGTTTACTCTGCCAATTTTTCCCATACAATTATTATGACCATTGGGCAGCTCTAGATGCGTTAATGACCGTCTTTCTCTTCTCTTTCCACGCTTCAATTACCATCACCCTATGCATGAAATGACATTAGAAATGCGGCAATATAGTGAGGCGGACTTCATATATCCTTATCGACAGTATTGTACTGTTGCTTTGCTGCACTTAATTGATAGATATCGGTGTATTTCTCTTTAGTCTGTGATGGGATTTCAATCATGGCTTTCGTTTTCCTTCATTAGATTGAAGCATTATCTTTATTCGATAAGGGGTAAGAGCGAAGACAAACACAAATTTTTGGGTTAGAAAAGATTTACGCAGGGAGAAGATACTATATTTGTTTAGTCTATTCGTTGAATGAAATGATTCTCATGTAATAGTTTCTTTTTGATTTTATGATAACACATGATATTTGAACATAGCTAATGGCGATTGATTTGACCGGCTAGTGAATACGCCCCATGTGTCAACCTTGAACCCGACGGGTGGATGTTTATACCTGACGGCTGTTATGGAGAAACATGTCACTTGGCTAGGCATTTCAAGTCATCTATTCCCCACAGGCGATCTCCCAACATAACCTCCATTTAAAGTCCATCCCCATTTCCAACCGAAAAAAAAAGTCCATCCCATTGGTGGAATCACTCTAAGCTTAATACCCATTGGCATGTAAGAGTGGTTTGAACACATGTTAAGATCATTGTCATTTGTGATGACATTCAATTACATGTCACGACATTTTGCCTTTTGTCATGGTAAGATCACTACCTGTCGACTTACACCAGACGGCATGGATAACTCCCGCCTAGGTCAACAAATCAGGTAGTTTTCTGGCTCATTCTTTCCATAGTCGCATATATTCACTTTCCTCTTGCTAACTTAGTGTCAATCCGAGTCAAATTCCATACGCCCTAGCTCGTGTCATTGGTGGTAGGTCCATTTCAAGGTAAAAGCTCCTTCAAATTTTTTAAAGGGTTAATACCATGGAAAATCCCAAACTGGTATATCCGTAGTAAATCTACCAAAAATTAATTTTTTGACCACTAAAAATCCCAAACTGGTACATCTATGATGAATTTACTCTCAGTTAGTTTTTGTTAAATTTTACCATTAAATTGCTGAGTTAAATAACACATAGCAGTTAGCTGACATACTAATTTAAGGTTTTACCCCTCTGTTTGTCACAGGTATACCAGTTTATGGTTTTCGTGATATTAATCCAATTTAACAGAGAGTTTATCACAAGTATACTAATTTGAGATTTTTTGTGGTAAAAAAATTGGTTTGAGGTAAATTTATCACGGATGTGTCAGTTTTGAATTTTTTTGTAGTCAAAAAATTAGTTTAGGATAAACTTGTTATAGGTGTACCAATTTGGGATTTTTTATGATATTAACCCATTTTTAAAACCAAATCGGGTATCAATAGTTTGGTGCCGCCTGTAGAAAACAGTCAGAATAGTTATGTCGTTCTTCCCTAGAATATCCTTTTTTTTACTTCTGAAACCTGCTATTGATCCAATTTTCTGAGATGGATCAATCCAATATTCCTAGCTCCAAGCAAAACACTTGCATTGACCTATAACATCCACGAGCAAGCACCCCGACCATACATAACATATTTTCCACCTCCATCCTCCCAGTACCCTTATGCACCTCCATAACCAGGACCGTATGGCTGCCCTCACCATGCTTTAGGTCTATATCCCATACCCTTCTTATAGTTGTAATGTTATCATTTTGATATTGTGATCCCACATTTTCTTGGCCCACGTTTTTTCCTCGTTACTTCAGTAATTCCACATTCTCTATCTCTTCGTATTATTGTGTGATAACTATCACCTCTTCATATCCCTGTGTGATAATTGTCTTAAAGTAACAACCTTGATGGAATGATGTTATAAAAGCTGAGAATAAGGTATGGGAAATAGGTCTAAGCCAAGCTCTCTCATAAGGAAAACACACCATTTGATTTTGAGAGCATATTGGATTGGTAGTGCCCATTTTTACTATGTCAAGGCTCCGCAAATCCAGTTCCAACTAAGTTCAATCAATGTCTGGAGGTCAGTTACAATCATGTTATTTCTGCATTTGATTCTTTTTATGCATGGGCTTATGTTCTTCAATACATAATTAGATCATACTTGATTATCATTTGGTATCAAAGCCGTCATGCTATCTCTATCTTGGTGTTTTTTCTAGGGTTTTAACAAAAAAAATTGGAGAAGTTTCTATCATAGAAGAATGGCCAAATGTCGCCCATCTTTCTGGCGAATCATTGTCAATCTTTGGACCTGGAGGTCGTGCCACCATAGTCTTCAAAACCCACAACTCAATTTGATGGAAAACGTGCCGTGGGAGGAGATCCGGGCGGTGGCGAAAGGAATGCAGGGGCTATGCGAAGGTTGAAGGCGTATGGGTCACACACGCCATTCTGTGAGTGTGGAAAAGTTACAGGGACTGCTCCGGTGATAATATACTTACTACTTAGTCTTCTGATAATTATTTTATTACTATTTGGTTACTGTTGGAAGAAATTTTCTGTTTTAGCCCTTCGCGTGCACCATTTTTGTAAATGAAAATTCTCAGGGACTGGTTTAGTAATCATTTTACGAACTATTTAGTACCTAGTACTTGTTAAAATTACTATTTAGTCACTATACTGAGAAGATTTTCAATTATGTCCTTAGCACGCGGCGTTCTGTAGGTATAGGATTTACAGGGACTGTTTTGGTAATTATGTATTCATTGTTTGCAAAAGTTGTTGTTTAAGTCCTCCATAAATGAATAATGTTTGATTTTTGTGCATAATTAATAAATTTTTATGTATATTTTATTTTTATTATGTTATGTTTTGATGCGTGCAATTTTGTGAATGTTTTTGTGCATGAAATTAAATGTCTAGTGATACATATATTTATTAATTAGTGATTAGCCACAACATCTTTAATTATATTAAATTATACATTAAGAGCCTTTGGATCACATATAGAAAAAGAAATTAATTGTACTTATTCATATTAATGTAATGAATTTTATCCCATATAAATTTTTATTATATTAATATTATTAATTAGGATGAAATAGCATATTATTTTTCTTAATTTTCCCATAGGAATTAAGGAAAGGAGTATAATTTGACAGTCTTATCATAAAATAATTGTGAATCTTTTTAAATTATAAGCTTAGCCCACAAGCAGTTTTTATATGTTATTTGATTCATATTTTGTAACATGATTTACATTGGAAAAACATGATATATGTTTATTTGCCTCAAATTTTGTGACATAAGTATGTATGTTTATTATGCAGTTTCAGAACCTATAAATATTTCTAATTTTAAAAGTGATGTTCCCAAATTAAACGGCGATAACTATAATGTTTTGAAGGAGTTAATTCGTCTTCAATTAGGGTGCACGGACATTGACTATGCTATTCGAAAAGACGAATCACCTACTCCTATTGATACAAACACTCAGGCTCAAATTACTCTTTATGAACATTGGGAGTGGTCCAACCGCCTTAGTGTAATGTTCATAAGGACTAAAATTTTTGCTAGTACTTGTAGTTCGGTCGTTCAGCATAGCAATGCTTGGTATTGCTAAATGCTATTGATGCGCAATTTGTGACTTCAGAAAAAGTACATGCTATGACCCTGATTATGAAGTTCTCATCTTTAAAGATCACTAGTGTTAGTAGTGTATGTGGGCACATCATGAAGACGATGTGGCTCTTGGGGTTGACTTATCCGAATATTTCCTTGTGTATTACATTCTGAACACTCTTCCACAACAATATGCACCTTTCAAAATCTGTTATAATACACATAACAATAATTGATCAATTATTGAACTAATGACCATGTGCATCTACACAGGAAACAAGATGCGTTCGCTTGTGGAAGCTATTGGGACATTTATATTAGTTCTAATTAGTGGTATTGTTTTGAAATTTGATTTGAGTTTCAAGATTTGTACCATTGGATTATTCCTTTAACTTCTCAAATACAACCTTCAATTTATCTTTTAAATTTGATATTGTTGGAAATGGTATTTTGTCTGATGATTTTTTCACATTAGTTTACAAGATAATGTCTTTTATAATGCGATACATGCTCATGATAACGCTGATATGAAAGGATGTGTTGTGAATGAAGAGTCCCCTATGTTGTGGCATCAAAGATTGGAGCATATTTTAATAGAGAGAATTAAGCACTTAGTATATGATGGAGTACTCAATACTTTGGATTTTACAAATTATGACACTTACGTGGACTACATTAAGGGAAAGCTAACCAACAAGACAAAGAAATGTGCCAAGAAGAATACAAAGATATTAAAAATCATACATATAGACATTTGTAGTCCAGATATGGACTCGTATGGTCTGCAGTACTTCGTCTCTTCCATAGATGATTACTCACGTTTCATGCATCTCTACTTGCTTTATGATAAGCACGAAGCATTAGATGCCTTTTAAGGTATTTAAAACCGAAGTAGAGAAACAAAACGAGAAGCAAATTAAGATCCTGAGATCATATAGAGTTGGGGAATACTTTGGTAAATACACTAAAGATGGATAGGCACTCGGTCTATTTGCGAAGTTTTTTGAAGAGCATGGAATTGTGACCCAATACATCATGCCTGATTATCCGGACCAACATGAGGTAGCAGAAAGAAGAAACCTAACTTTAGTAGACATGGTGCGGAGTATGCTTAGGGTGCGGAGCATGTTTAAGGCGCACATGATAACCATTCTGTTTCTCTGTTTTTTTTCTATTCCTGAGAACATGATTGTAACAAAAATTCGTTTGGTAATGCAATTTCATTTTTATATTTCCTGGACAAATTTTTATCCCAAAAATAGGTTTGGAATAGAAATGATCTTTCCACTTCTTTATTTCTGGAACGAAAATAGAAATAAAAACTCTCCCACATTTGTTCTCCCTCTTTCTAGTGTCCCTATCTCTCGTGTGCACAGACTCAGCTGAACTTCTCCATCTCCTCTTTGCTCGAGTTTTGTCGCCGCAATTGTAGCTCTGCCTCTCGTCACAACCCTAGGCTCCATCGCAACAAGGTGAGTCTCTCTCTACCTCTGTGTTGTCATGACCTAGCTCCACCTCCCACTTTGTCATATGATTCACATTTGATTAGCGACCAATTTCTATAATTTTTGTTTCTGGAGTTGACCCTCTTTTATATGCTTGCGAACCACGATTTCTGAGTTAAACGTAGCTCAGTCGCAACCCTAGTGTTCATTGACATTTTTACCTATCACTGAAATTGGGGTGAATTTGATTCATTTTGGAATCTATGGCCTTCGCGAAACATACACTTGCAAACAACAATCCTTGAGTACGATATATGCTTGTTGTTACATTTTGATTTATCGCAACTTCACATGATTGCATGGCTGATGTTCTCCTTTTCATTGAGAATGAAAATGATCCAATTATCCTCTTTCATGCTTATGTTTTTAGTGATGGTTTACATTTTTTCCCTGATCATGGAGTTTATGCAACTCTCCCCCAGCCTAATATATCGTTTGCAATCTTGGATTGTATGATACTTTGGTCATTCTTCCTCTTTTTCAAGCGCAACAATGATTAATTCTAGCGGCATTGGTATTCCTCTATTTGAGATTTTTGTTGCCAATTGGTGTCTTCAGCAACTTGTACAATATGATATGGGGATGTTCTTTTTCAATTTTATTAACTTATTTTCTCTATTAACCATCATAGAATATTACATTGATGTGAACTTAACATCAAAGCTTTTGCGCTTGAATTGGTATTTCATCTCTATCAATTAAGGTTAAATGACATCCCATGAAGAGGCATTTATGGCAAAGTGGACCAAACTTTTGACAAATGTATTATGTACCTACAACAACTGTACCTACAAGGCATGGTAGAATAACATACATGCCGAATTCAATAAACTGACAGGACTCCACTTTAGTCTAGTTTAGTTGAAGAACATGGTCAACAAATTGAAGAGACAGTATAGTAGTTTTAAGAAGCTTCTTTAATAATCTAGATTTGGATGGGATAATGTAAATAAAATGGTTGCTATGGAGGATCCAAGTGTATAGGAGTCTCATATCAATGTATCACTTTACTTGGGTCATTTTGTTCTTATTACGAATGTAAGCTTTGATTATTTTGCTGACGTATGTCATTATTGTGAAAATTGCAGGATAATAATGAATGGGCTAAATTGATGAAGGATGGGTTTTCTCAGTATCCTGATTTGTGTATTGTGTTTGGTGATACATATGCTATTAGGCAATATGTAGCAGAAAATGCAAAAGACTTGGTGGTAGAGGTGGTCACGGGCCGGTTTTGGCCCGGAACCGGCCCGGAACCGGACCGGTCAAACCCAGGCCCGGCCCGTTGACCGGGCCCACGGTTCGGAACCGGAACCGGCCCGTGGCATACGGGCCCGGTTTCGGTTCCAGAAAAATTTGAACCGGCCCGGAACCGGCGGTTCCGGGCCGATTCTGCGAAAAAAAATAAATAATAAATAATAATTTTAAAAAAATAATAATAATAATAAATTTTTTTAAAAAAATTCATTAATTAATTTTTTTATAAAACAAATTGAACTCTAATTGCCATGCATTGTAAGTGCATTGATCTTCAATTGCAATGCTTGGCTTGGGTGTATTGAACTCTAATTACAAGGCTTGGCTTGAGTTTTATAAACAACCCCTTTGATGGTCTTTTCATTCCCATTTGATGTGGGACTCTCGGTTTGCCTTGAACGCCTTCAATATGAGACTTTTGGCTTTGTCTTCATGCAAATGCCAAGAGTCCCACATCGAATGGGAACGAAGAGACCATCAAAGGGGTTGTTTATAAAATCTAAGCCAAGCCATGAGAATGTGAAGTTGTATGCCTTTCGTGGCTACGATCCTTTGCTAATTAAGAGCAAAGGGTTTCATTGGACCGTCTAGAATCAGTTCTATGGTTTGTCGGTTCGGTTCTTAGTTCTAAAATTAAAAGACCGGTCTTACCGGTTCGGTTCCCGGTTTCGATCGGGAACCGATCACCCCTACAGTTTTCATTTTGATTATAATTTATATTGAATAATTCATTATTTTATATTTTTATAATTATTTATTTTATATTTTATAATTTTTAAATTACGAACCGGAACCGCTAAGGGCGGTTCCGGTTCACATGTGGCCACGAACCGGAACCGGCCGGTTCCGAACCGTGGCCACCACTACTTGGTGGTGTCGGAGGGAGATGATAATGGAGTGGTGAAGCAGTAGGTGATCCGAAGGAATTTAATGAACACCATATTGATGAGGGAGTCTTTACACCTGACATGGCTACCACCCCAGTTCGTGAGAAGCACAAGTTGGATATGACTCCAAATTCCAAAAGCAGAAGAAAGAGTAATGCATTTGATGTTACTGGCACTTGCAAACCCATTCAAGAAATGATCAAATTCAGGACGGGTCAATCAACAAGTGCCTATGTCACCTCACATGCCCCATCACCCGTAGACCCCTACTCTATAGGAGTAATGGTTGCAATCCTAAATGGCATGTCTAACTTGAAGCAGAATCTTTACAACAAAGCTCTGAACCAAGCATACCTCAATGCCACCTGGAGAGAGGCTTTCATCACATCTCTATCTAAAAGGAGATGTGGACTTCTTAAATCTCTTTAAGTGGATTTTGGGAAATATGTTATGCATTTATATTTGGCTTAATTTCACTCTATGACTAATTTATTTGAGATCATGTGGTTTTTTTTATGATGCAACTATGATGACTATTATTAATCGTTATTGGATTCCTTATTTATATGTTGTGTTTATGTTCGTCTTTCATGCAATGGCATCGGTAATATGGAGAGCGATGAATGTCACGCCCCGAATCCTACGATGCGGGGCAACCCCTTCCTTGGTCGATTATGGTACGACGTCCCAGGACGCGTTGCTGACCTAAAACGCAAATCAGAGAACAATATACATGCGGAAACGATCAAATACCCGATCATAATAAAACAGGACCAAGGATAGCAACGAACACCATAAATACAAACTTACATTAATACAAGGGGATTTACAATATCCATTAACAGCAATATACATAAACCAAAAACAGGTCAGCAAGCCACTTACATAAAAAAGGGGTACGTGGCTCGGGCGGTCAGGTACTACACCTACGAAGGGCTTCTGTCAAAAAGTGTCAGCCTTACCCTAGTTATGTTCAAGGCTAAACCCTAAGGTAACCAGTCCGAGTTGGATCCCGAAGACTCGGACGAGTCATCGGACGACTCGGACTCAGGATCCATAGACTCTGGCTTGGACTCGACCTCCACTGGCTCCTCCTCATATCATCCTTTGGCTTTGGCTCCAGTTCCATAAGCTCTGGCTCGGGAATGGACTTTCACTCCATCGGCTTCTCTCCCTCAGAATTGGAATCCATCTTGAAGATGACTAGTCGGGGGCCTTGGACCCGGCATCGGGGCATACTAATTCCCTATCAGCTGGATGTGGGTCCCACAGGCCTAACCCGTCGATTGGGACGTCAAAAGTCATAAGGGGTCCATAAATGCCGAACTAATCCCGAAAACACCAACTCAAGTAAGGATGAGCCTGGAATTGTGACTCGCCCACGTTGACCCAAACAATAGTATGATGCTTAACATGAGTCTCATCGTTCCCAATGAGGTACTCAATCACCAAACGCTCTATGCAGTATGGGATCCCAAAACGTATCAGTACACCAGCCATCCTCAAGGCCGGGGGTATGAAAATTTGGGTTTTAACAACAGTAAGAATAAATCTCAGCGAGTAGGCTCCCTAAACCTAAACTAGGCTAACATGCACCTTTAGACAAGCACTAACCAAACAACAATCCAATATAAAAATGACTTAGCCATCAGGCCCAAATCAAACATATTCTTGACCATGCAGGTGAGGTACATAATAATAATACTGAACCCAACAATGGCGCATACACAATAACACTTGGCCACGAACACATGCCATGCACATGCTTGCACTCGTTAATGCACTCTTCGCACACGTGCCGTTACTATGCACATGCTCATTGATGCACACTTGCACACATGCCAATTTCTCAATTCACCTCCGACCCGCATAAAACACATCAGGTCCATCACTTCTCAATCAATCTCCGGCCCGCGTTAAATGCATCAGGCTTATGACACAACCCGCGAGTGAGACGCCTCAGGTTGGCCATCTTCCGGTCATCCAGGCATCATCCTGCGTTAAACGCCTCGGGACGGGTTCATTACCCCGCGTGTGGGACGCTTCAGGGCCAATCGTGCACACTCGCATGATGCACATGTTATGCCAACACTTAATATGCACAATTCATGGCCATAACATTAAACACTCGAGCATCAATTGAACTCACAAATTACTCAATTCAATATATCAACATGCCCAATTAACCAAATAAATCAAATCAGCCATGGTACATACTTAGCACCCGAAATCATGCAATTAAACCACTAAAATTGTACGAGCCTATGGTCCACAAAGCTTCTTATCATTCGGCCATACCAAGCCCCAATTTTAATCTCCCAAAATTAATCTCGGATCATATACAATCAGCCACTTCACGGACAATTCGAGGCACACGTGGCAATTCACAGTTAAACCATAAATTAGCCATACAAAGTTCAATCAAGCCCACCATGATCAATCACTAATCAGTCCACTCTAGGCCACTAAATCACCTTTAAATCACCATAATAAACCTCCAAATTCCTATGCTCCAAATGTGGCTGGACAGGTGGAAAGGGTGGTCGAGCAACGGCGGTACCACTCCGAACCATCGAGGGCACCGGCGGTTCTTGTGGGGAATTGCAGCGGCGATGGTTGAGGGCTCTCGGCTGATCACGGTAGCATGGGAGGATGCTGATGATGGTGGTGGTGTCACGGAGATGGAAGAGAGAAAGGTTGAGGGTGGCGGTGGCGGTGTGCGTGAGGCGGGCGGGCGGTGGCAGTGAGCGGCGCTCGGTGGCGTTGCACGGCCAAGGTGGGGGCTGCTCAGTGGTGATGGTGGTGGTGACGACGGGAAGAGAGAGATGGACAAGTAGTGATGGTGGTGGCGACAGGCCGGTCGCATGGAGAACGACG